>CM053581.1:501955851-501997785 GCA_028627135.1 Pseudochirops cupreus
AGCCGAGCTGACTTTAGTGGGAAGTATCTTTGTGTGCATTTTGGAGTTCTAGGATTGGTTTAGAGTCCTATTTTATGGGTATTTTGGGGTGGCTATGTGAGAGCTGTGATGCGTTGCTGCTGCTACACCGCCATCTTGGCTCCGCCCCCGAAAATGATTTTAACATTTAATTTTTTTTAAACTTTTGAGTTCCAAATTCTATCCCTCCCTCCCTTCCCTCTCCCTTCCCTGAGGCAGTAAGCAATTTGATATAGGTTATACATGTTTAAACATGTAAAATGTTTCCATATTAGTTATTTTATTCAAGGAAATGTGAACAGAAAGAAAAGAAAGGAAAGGAAAGAAGGAAGGAAGGAAGGAAGGAAGGAAGGAAGGAAGGAAGGAAGGAAAAAAGAAAGAAAAGAATGAAGGAAGGAAGAGAGGAAGGAAAGAAGGAAGGAAGGAAAGGAAGAAGGAAGAAAGGAAGGAAGGAGGGAAGGAAGGAAGGAAGGAAGTGAAAAATAATGTCCTTTGGTCTGTACAGTTCTTTCTCTGGAGGTGGATTGCATTTTTCATCATCAGTCTTTTGGGATTGTCTTGGATTATTGTTTTGCTGAGAATCGCCATGTCATTTACAATTCATCGTGCAATATTGCTGTTACTATGTACAATGTTTTCCTGGTTCTGCTCATTTTACTTTGCATCAGTTCATGTCAGTCTTCCCAGGCTTTTCTGAAATCATCCTCCTTTTGTTATTTCTTATAGTATAATAATATTCCATTACAATCATATATCACAACTTGTTCAGCTATTCACCAAATGATGGGCATTCCCTTGATTTCCAATTCTAAGTTACCACAAAAAGAGCTGTTGTAAATATTTTGTACAAACATTTTTTTAAAATCTCTTTGGGATACATACTTAGCAGTCATATTGCTGGATCAAAGGGTATATACAGTTTTATTAGCTGCCTCATTATTAAAGATCAGAATATACATTGCTTACGGTAAATAGCAGTGAGTAGCTGCCAACACCCATTGTTGATGAATGAGGACTCCCACACAGGGGTTCATACGGGACCTGAAGTATACCAGGTAGGGGGCAGGATCTTCTTTCTGTTCAGCCTTGTCATTAGAGGAAAATGCCCCTGGGGAAAGAAGAGAGAAGGCTGCAGTTTATAGCAACAAAAATAAAATGTACCTTAGGAAAACTTTCTCTTGAATTGTGGAAATGTTTCCCATCACAAGAGGTCTTCAAATGGAGGTTGGATGACTTGTCCTAAAAGAAATTCCTGTTCAGATATGGACTAGACTGGATAATAGCCTCTGATGTTATGCAATTCTGTGCTTCCCATTATGTTATCCCAGTCTGTGTCATTGTAGCCTTCAGTCTAAGAAGTAAGGAAAGAAATGGGGTAGTAGAATGGAATGATTTCCCCTCTCCATGCCTGCCTCCTCTATCCTTTCAGGCAATCTCCAGAATTCAGTAGAATGGGTGAATAGGAGGGAGGAAGTAGTATTTAAACCCAGGTTCTCTGATCCCAAATCCAGCATTCTTTCCACTGTGCCAAGTGGCACTATATTGTTAGACATCTCTTGTCCCAACCTTCCTATCTACTGCCACTAACCCCAGTCTCATGCCTCATTCAATCCCAGCCTGTTCCCATTTTTCTTGAATCATAAAGCTGGAATTACTGATGGATCACTCACCAGCAAAGAGAAGAAAGAGAAGGATAAACTTCATAGCCATGTCAGAATCCTGAATTACTGCTGATGCTGGGGAGAGAGAGAGAGGAGGAAGCAACTGAGTCTTTTTCCCTCACTGATACTGACAGAAATAGTAGATTGAGTTGGAGAGAGAGTTCTGAATGAGAGAATGAAGCTTAGAGCCTGAATAGGGGACTCTAGGACTCAGAAGTTTTTCTTCCTCCATAGAAAAATCCCAGAGTCAGGAAATCTCCACCATTTCCAAGATGACAGGGCCATGTTAGCCTCCTGCTTGCTAATCCTCTCTGGTACCTGTAAGAGTTATTTATACTACTCTGTCCCCTCTCCTCTTTGTGACAGTGACCCCTTGTCATCATCATCACCACCATCATTTCCTCCACAACCAGTCCCATTATCATCCTCATCATTGTGATCCTAGACAAAGAGATTAGGCTAAAATTAATATGGCCACTAAAAGAACTGCTAAGGGATGTTGGAAATGGCCCATGGTGAAGTCATCCCAGCTCTCTTGTATATTAGTCAGACTTTTTTCTAGAAGTAGGGACCTCCTCTCTGGGTGGCAATATGGAAGATGACATTTCTAGGTACTAGTAAATTACCTGTATTGTAACTAGCAGATTTCTATTCCAGTAATAAATCATTGGGATTGTATTGTGGTAATGAGTGCACACCAGTTTTGAATTATAAATAACAAAAGATTAATTTGTATCTCAACGGTTTACATGCTCCTGAAAACATGGTAATAGCTGTCATCTTATTGCATTCTCATAAGCAGCATGTCATAGTGGATAGAGATCTGGCTGTAGGCCCAGAAAGATCTGATGTCAAGTGTCACTTCTGACACCTACTAGTTATATGACCTTGGGCAAGTCACTTAACCTCTATGTTCTACACCAGTGGTGTCCAACTCAAATAGAGACAGGGGCCACCAATCCGTGCATTAGGATCGCTGGGGAGCTACAGATTAATTTAGTTTTAAAATGTAAATTTATCTATGTTATATTGTATTTTTCTTTATTTTGTTAAATATTTCCCAGTTCCATTTTAATCTGGTTCTGGCCACACAGGAATATTGCACGCAGTTACTCTGTGGTGTGCTTGAGACAACTCTAAAACTGTAAATTACAGAGAAACTGCTGACCTACAATGGTTAAAATGATTTTTCTGGTAAAACCAAGGAAATAACAAGTCCAGTCCCTATCCTTTATCCTAAGTCTCACCTCCATGTGCGCGCGCACATACACACACACACACACACATACATGTCACAAAGGTAAGAGATATTTAAGTGATGCAGTGTACTGTAGTGGAAAGAGTATTAGATCAGATTGGAATCAGAAAAACCTAAACTTGAATCCCATCCTTGAGCCTGAGTTTCTATAAAATGGAAATAATGTTACTGGTAGTGCCTACTTCCGAGGCTTTTGTAAGGCTTAAATAAGCAATTCAATATAAGACATTTTGCAAACTTTACAATGCTATATAAATGTCAGCTATTGCCATTACTCTCCCCGGGGTGATCTTTCTAAAGTACAGTTCTGATGAACTCCTCTCAATAAAACCTAGTGGCTCCCAATTGCCTCTAGAATCAAATGCAGACTCCATTTGACATTTCAATTTTGGAATAACTTTGCCCTTTCCAGTCTTCCTTCACATTGCTCCACCATATATTCTTGAAGTCTAGCTGTCCTCACCTGTTCACTGCAGACCTGACGCTCTACCATCCATCTCCATGAAGCAGATATATGCTTTGATCACTACAGGCTGTCCACACTAACTTTTCTCATAGCTGTCTTGAACTATTGGCTCATCTTGAATTTGAAGTCTTCTAAAACCCCTCTCCTCTGCCAGGCCTTTTTCATGTGATTTATTACCTAAGCAAGTGTCCTCATGCTGTACCTATGCCATTTCCTTTCTTAATCTAAATACCTGTATGTGTATTTGGATGGGCTTACAGTTTTTATAAGAAAAGCAAAATGCAAACCTAGTTGGAAATAAAAACCAACTCCCACTGGAGAAAGGTTTCTTCTACAGGGAGAATGCTCAGTCAAAAATAAGAGCTTTTTTCTTAAAATGACAGTATGTTAGGAGAAAGAATGCAGCTTAAGGCTTAACATGACTATGTCTTTAAGACAGAAAAACCTCACAACTCCGTTCTAGGATATGCATTCATCATTTTCTGAGTAGGTGTTTCTCCCACATCAATAGCACACCAAGACTAAGATGGGAATCTCTAGGTCAGGAATTCTTAAATTTTTGTGTGTGTGTTTGGTCCATGTAAGTGAAAGGCCTCTAGCTGACCTTAAACAATGGGTTACATGTTATTTTGTTATGATTTATTATAATAATAATGTTCATTTTTGAATTCCTGAATAAATCCACTCTGGTCAAAATGGATGCTTTAAAACATAATGCTTCTCCATAGTCTTTTTGCTAGCATTTTCTTAAAAACATTTATTAATGCTTTTAAAAAACATTGCTGTTATTTGCCGATATCACACCATTTGAAGTCTCCTTTGAAACAAAGAAGTGCATTTAAGCAAAACAAACCAACATGTTGATCTTATCTGACAGTTTTTATACCTCATCCCTCCTCAGTATTCTGAGGAGGAATATTTTAACAGTCCTCCAAATTCAGAATTAGTCATTGGATTGATAGTTCTGATATCTTTTGTTTTCTCTCATGACAGTGTTTTCATTGTAGATTGTTCACTTAGTTCACGCTTGAGTTGTTCTGTATCAATTCAAACAAGTCTTCCCAAGTTGCTCTGAATTCTTCACCTTTGTTGTTTCTGACTACACAATACTGTTCCATTACATTAGCATACCACAATTTGTTCTTAATCAATCAGTCTCCACTGTTTCCAATTTCATTCTACCACTAACTCTGCTACTATACATATTTTGGCCTCTAAGGAAACTTTCCTTCTGTCTTTAACCTCCTTAGGGGTAAATGCCTGATAGTGATAATATCTTCATGCCAAAAGGTATGAACACTTTAATCACTTTCCTAACATGGTTTGAAATTGTTTCCCACAAAGTTGAATAAATTCATACCTCCACTAACAGGATTAATGTTTCCATTTTCCCACATTTCAACATTTGTCCTCTTCACATTTAACCATTTTTCCAATTGCTTGGGCATGCAGTGAAATGTAAAGTTGTTTTAATGTGTGTTTTTTTCATTATTAGTAATTTGGAACATTTTTCTTATATATTTATTGATCATCTGCATTTCTTCTGGAAACTTTATTCTCATAGACCATGTTTTATTTAGGAATGTCTTTTGCTCTTGTCAAGATACATTATATGTTTCTTATGATAGTTTTTTGCTTCTCTTCTTCCAGATTGTGGCTTCCACTTCTGTGTATTTGCATTCCCAATCAGTTGTTCTCTCTTTTATTTCTTATAAATGTTATTTTATGTTTCTTTTATTTTATTTATTTTATATTTATTTCTTTATAAACATTATTGTTTTACTTATCATTATATATATTATATTTATATTATATGTAAAATGTATTTATTATATTTATTTCTTTATACATTTTATTTCTCATAAATTTGAATCACAGATTCAAATTTTCCTATTCTACCAATTATTTCTTCTAGGCAGGCCATAGATTCTGTTTCACAATTCTCATTTCTATTTTAAACAACTTAGGAAGTATGTTATGGTTCCATATTCTCCTCAAAATCCACAGAGCCCCTTCCTCATCAATCAGATGTTGAGTCATTTTCCTTTGTTTTGTAATATTTATTCATAGATTCCTCAATTGGTTTGCCAGATCTGAAGGTCATGTTTTCTTATGTTGTTAATACTTTCCCTGTATTTTGCTTATGCTTACAGTCTTTGAGTTTTATTTTTCCTGAGATCTGTGGTAATTTCAGTTTTTCCCCTTTATTTTTACCTGTTGCTCACTTTTTTTCCCCCTTCTTCCACTTTGTTGGGTCATTTCTTTGGGGGCTGGATCTCAAAGCATCTCAGCTTTGTCCCATGCTGGAAAACCCAAGCCCAAGTTTCTGCTTCTTTTTATCAGCCCAAGTTTCTGCTTCTAGTTACTTTTGAGGAGACAAAATTGGTCTTCTATCTGAATAGATGTTGGGAACTTCCCTTTAGCTTAGCAGAGCCCCCTACCCCTTTTTCTTCTTCCGCCCATATGATATCCCGCCTTGTTTTCTCTATTCTTCAGTTCTCTGGCCCATTAGCCACGCTGGTGTTATTATATAGTGGGCAAGATTCTGCCATTTGGAGTCTGGATTTCTGAGCTACTGGGCAGATCCAGAGGGGTAACAGTGTAGACTTAAGTTCTACTTACAAGTTCAGACATATCCCTGGACCATTCCTTCTTTTCATCCATTGACTTGTAGAGTTCTGCTTCAGCACAGAACACTGCCATGGCACTACTGTGGTCTCAACGAATTTCTTCAGTTTGGAGTTTGGATCTCCATGGCACTGGAAAGGATTAATTGGGGAGGGAGTTTCAAGATGTAGAATTATGTTTTGTTGTAAGCCTGTGAGTTGGATTGGTTAGTGCAGCTTTGATTAAAATTGATTAAAGAAGCAGAAATTGATTAAAAATTAGAGCTAACCAAAATTTTCTGAAAAAATTTCATATAAAAGATATGACCAAATTTATAAGATCCATTTCCAAATAGACAAATTTTCAAAAGATATGAACAGGTAGTTTTCAAAGGAAGAACTCCAAGCTATGAAACATGAAAAAATGTCTCATATCACTAATAATTAGAGAAATGAAAACTAAAGCAACTCTTTGGTTCCACTTTATACCCATTAGATTGGCAAAGATGACAAAAGAGGAAAATGACAAATGTTGGAGAGGCTGTGGGAAAACAGGCACAGTAAAATGATATTGGTGTAACTCTGAATTAGTTTACTCATTCTGTAAAGTAATTTGGAGCTAAGCCTAAAAAGCTGCTCAACTGTGCATACTCTTTGACTTAGCTACACTATTACTAGGGCTTTGTCTTAATGCCTGTAGTGTAAGATTTGGAATCCCAAGGCATGGTACAAGGAAGCATGGACTACACAATAAGGAAGAGTCGGCAGAGAGAAAGTAAATCAAGCCAGCTATAATTGAGGAGAAAAACAAAAAAGAAGGGAGTCGGGGACAATAGAAGCAGGTCAGGTTCCCCACCCGCAGCGGAAAGAAGCAATACAGTTTGGTCAATTTTTATAGAGTTGTTATCTGAGTCTGGGTATTGGGGAAGAAGATTGAAGAGCCTGGATCTCATTCCTGTTGGATTTTGGGAGTGGGATTGTTGAGCTGGTTGATATTCAAATGCCTTACTGGAGAAGGGCTTTTGACTGTTAAGGGGGTAGGGAGGCCACTAAAGTCTTTACAGGCCAATACCCCAAAGAGAAAAGGTCTTGTATCTACCGAAATATTATAGTAACTTTTTGTTTTGTTTTGTTTTTGCAATAGCAAAAAGTAGAAACCAAGAAGGATAGCTCTAACCGTATTTAACCTAAAAAGGAGAAAATGAAGAATAAACTTTGATCAAAAAATTCTACCTTATTTCCAACCCCCTCTCTTCTACTTTAAATTAAATCATTTTGCTTTTACTTTCAGTCCTTCACAGACAGCAAGGGAAATCTATTTTTCCTCTTCATACAGTCCTTTGATTTTACTTGAACATGGTATTGAAGTCATCTATTATCTCTCTGAACTTTTTCCCTAGCCCTTTCACATTTCTTCCCCACAGTTCTCTAGATGACTTTACACTCTTCATTCTTTTGGGGGAAAAAATGGTATCACAAAGTTAGACAGTATATTAAGATGTATATGTTTAAAGTACAATAGAAGGAGTCTTTCCAGGCACTTGAATGTCATATTCCTTTTAATAAAATGAAATATCACATTAACTTTTCCCTTGCAACAGCATAATTCAGAGGGAAACAAAGGCAATTCATCTTGTAGATATAATTTTCTGGATCCAAGGGATATAGTGGAAGATGTTAGTATAGACACCAATGTTACCTCCCAGGAAATTCCCAACCTCTATCCCTTGAATCTTATCTTTGCAGATGACAGCGGCCAGTACAGCTTCCTTAGTAGAGAGAAAAAAGAAAAAGGAATTAGAGCTTCTCTTTTGACTTAGAGATGCCCAGTTACCAAGATTAGCCATGTCACTTCCCCATCTTCTACCAATCCTATCATGGAGGCAATGCAGAATAGTAGATAAGAGTATTAAATTAAGAATGAGGAGATGAGTTGGACTCCCAACTCTGCCATTACCAAAGTATTTACTCGCTCAGGACCAGTTAAACCAAGTGTCCAGTAAAGGGATTATATTCCCCAAGTAGCAAAGAAATTTCTGATGTCTTTTGAAGATCAGAAACTTGTATGACTTTGTGAAACCCTAAGCAACAGGGGCCGTGGATCAGGACCCACTGTCCCTATAGAGATTGATGGTATTAGGATCACAGTAAGACCAGCTTTTTAGTCAGTCCTAGTGACCTTCACATGTAATCCTATAGATCTAATTTACCCTGAGACTTGTCCTATAATCCACCAGTGAACATCAGTCTTCAACCCAAAGATGGAAGGACTGTAACATTCCAGTTATATAGTCATATACTACCTTTCACCAGGACAATGTTATAAACAAGACATATGTTCTGGGTAACCAAAATCAGTATTACAAAAAGAAAAGGAGAGAGAGATGTGGCTGAAACACTTTCATTCTCTTGGGCGATGGTTATCAGTGGAAAACCATGACTTGTTTCATCACAGAACAGAGAGAAAGTAGCTTCATCTTAATGGTCTTCACCATATGAGATTTCTGCCTAATCTCACACAAAATCCTAGGAGGACAGAGGGAGAAACACAACAATGATTTACTTATTGTGTACTCAAAGTGTCATAGAAATAGAGCTGTAAGGAACCTCAGAGGCCATCGAGTCAAACCCCTTCATTGTATCTTAGGTGAAGGAGAAAAGGCCTTAGCAAAGTTGGGAGTCCTGTCTAAGGCCATACAGGTAGTAAATGTCACAGGACAGATTTGAACCCAGGCCCTCAGACTGCAGGACTAGGAATCTTTCCAAAACACTATGCTGTCTCTACTCTTCGATAGAGGAAATATGGCACAGTGGAAAGAGCCTAGGTTAGCTCTTTATGGGGGTAGAAGGAGGTCCTCATAGGCTGAGAAGAGAATAGGAAAGTTACCACAAAAATTCTCTCGAATGACTTTAAGAATTTCACGCATATCCTGTTCTTGCTGACTCTTCCTTGTTTTGTTTGCTGGCACTCTTTGTCTGATAGCAGAGGGGCTGTGAAGGTCTGCCGAAGGTCAGGGTGCTTGCCTGAGAGAAAGAGGCAGAGAAGATTTGCTATTGGTAGTAGCCGTCTTAACATGATTCTTCTCAACCGATTTTTTTAGCGCCTTCCCTCCTCTCAAACTAGCCCCGCCTCCATCATTTGCATTTAATTGTATTTATTCTCTTTAATTTATTTTCTATATTCTTGTATGTACTCCTTCCCCCCGTTAGAATATAGCCTTTTGTAGTTGGAGACGGTTTCATTCATTGTATTTGTACTACCAGTGCCTAGTGTAGTTCTGTAACATGGCAGAGAGGCAAAACGCTTTGGGTCGATTTCTTAATATGTACGAGAAGCTGTACTCAAATAGAAAAGAAAAGAAAGGGTCTTGTATGTAAATGATCATAGCGTCCTTTAAGTTCGTTTATTTTGCTTGGTGGTCATCACCTACCACACCCTCTAAGATGTGATATATGTCCTATCCTTTCCTATTTATCCTGTCCTAGCTTGTTTGTCCATATTTGTTTGTTGTCTCCTCTATTAGATTATGAGCTCCTTGAGGGCAACAACTGTCTTTTGCCTTTTTTTTTGTATCCTCAGTGCTTAGCACAGTGCCTGGCACATAGAAGACACTTAAGAAACGTTTATTAGTTGATTGACTCTTTGAAATCTAAAAACAGTTTTTGAACTGGAATGATGAGATCACACATTCATCTTGCAGTGGTATAGGCAGGATTGGGGGGGGGGTGAAAGGAGAGAGGGAAAGAGGGAAGGAGAGAGAGAGAGAGAGAGAGGGGGAGAGAGAGAGAGAGAGAGAGGCCAATCAAAAACCTATTCAGAAATAGTGGCTAAAGTCCAGCTAAGAAACAAACTAATTGAGGGACTAAACCTGGGACTAGTTTCCTGAGAAATGGTGAAGAGGCAAGGTTTGGGAGATCATTGAAAAAAGAATCAATAAGACTTAACACTGATTGACAGGGGGGTGTAAGCAAGGAGAAATCAAAGCTAACCTCAAGGTTTGGAGCATGAGTGGTTAGGAGAATAAATATTGGCATGAACAGAATAGAGGCATTAGGAAGAGGAACTGGTTTGGAAAGAAAGTTGATGACACTGAATTTTGGACATGTTGAACTTGTGGTGTCTGTGGAATATTCAGGTGGTGAAAGGAGGCAGTTGGAAATTTGGTGACCCTCTCTTCTCAGCTTCTCTAATTTTTTTCCCTTGGATTTTGTTTCTGGGGAGAAACCCTAACACCAAGCAAGCTGTCCTTTATTTTGAGCCTCCATGCATTTTTAATTTGGTTTCCCTCCTACTTTTCTCTGTGGGAACTGTCCCTTCACCATGCCAAGGACTGCCCTCTATCTTCTTCCGTCCTACATCCCCTCCCCACTCTTAGTGATTTCCCTAAATACCAATATGTGTGTCTGGCAGGATACCATAGGCAAATGAAGACAAAATAGGAATGATGGACTAACACTAGTACTCAGGGGTAGTGGGTCAAGGGGTGGCATTGTTAGAAAACAATGGGGCTTTGAAGGAAGCTTTTATGGATTTTGAGAGAGAAGTTTTAAACTTAAACATGAAAGATAGCATGGGATGAATGAGCAAAATGGAGAGAACCTAAGGTAATACTCTAATGAGAAAAAAAACTAAAAACAAGACCATAAGGAGAAAGAGAGTTGTAGGAAGTCCAGGATATACTAATTAAAAAGATAAGTTTAGATTCAGTGAAGCTAAGTAACAGCGGTAGGCCATCCTGAGAAGAGAAACAAGGTAACGTGTCAGATCACTGTGTCCACCTCCCTTCAGACCCTGACGGGGGCTGCCCCTCACATCACTGAACCCCAGAGCCCAAGGAATAGCAGTGCTCTCCAGACCTCTGGCCTGGCTTCTAAGAGGCTGCCCTCAGAAGCCATCATCCAGAGCATCAACAGGCAATTGTGAGGATACTACCTAGCAACTTCCTTCTTGAACCCCTGCCTCTTATTACAGCTGGAGTTACTAAAGACCCAGAAAAGAAAGTTCTCATCACCAAATTCTTTCAAATCGATCAAGAGATAGGGTTTTTATCCATGGAAATGAAACTAAAAAAACAGTATTACAATCTGCTTTGCTTCTACACATTAAAACTCTGCTTCTCACTAGGGCCTTTCCATTTATTCATTCATTGATTCATTGATTCATTCATTTATTGATTCCTTCATTCATTCTTTTATTTATTTATATTTTTTATTTTTATTTTTTTCGCTGTTTAAGGAATTTTTATTAAAGCAAGAATTTTATAATCCAAATTACGTTTCCTCGCTCAGCTATCAAGGGCCTTTCCATTTAACTAGAAGCTGATAACTCTTCTATCTGTTTCTCCCTGTTAGGATGTGAACTCTTTGACATCAGGTTCACTATCACTTTTCTGTTCTTAAGCCCAGAGTTTAGCAAACTCATAACAATTTGTTTTTTTCCTTCATCCACCCATCCATTCATTTCCCCAGGCTCCTTTATGATGACCTATTTGCAGTCATATGAATACTCACCACTATTTCTTATGCTCCAGTCTAGGCCAGAAATAACACACTTTGTGCCTGCAGGGACACTTCTGGTGGGCAGGGCCATGGGCTGGACCTTTTCATTGAGGACTGCAGGTTTGGATAGCTTGATTAGCATGAGGTTATGCTCAGAAGAATCTGTGCTCAAATTCCAATAACGAATGATTTGGACAGAATTAATGGTCTGTTCTGTCCCATCTCTAACTCTTTTCTTGAAATTTCCCAACTTCACTTTGAGGCTTCTGCAATAGTGATGGAGAGATTGAGAGTAAGAAGAGAATGAATTTATGAATCCACTCATAACCATATCTTTGTTTGAGGCTTTCTTAAAACATACTTTAGCTAATTCTCCTCTGACTTGGTCCTTCTTAGATTGTCTTCCTTTTCTAAACTCACATTTCTTTTAAAGTTCCAGAAGGTCCTTTTATTAAAAAAAAAATCCTCTTTATTTCTTCTACAACACTGTCTCTTAGCACAGAGACTGTATGTTCTCATACCTTGACCTTACAAGTTCCATGACCTCCTCAATCCTTATTACCTCCCATCTTAACCTTCTCTATGTTTATTAAACCTCTTTTTATTTTGTTCATCAATTCAGAGCATTCCCCATCACCCTCTCTCCCTTTCTATAATGTCTACTGATTTGGAGTGGTTTAATAAGACACAGTTAATCCTTCTATTTGATCCTGGTACTATCCTTCCTGGGGGAAGTGGAATGTGATAACCTTAAAAAATGTTTTCTAAGTATAGAACTCCAAAAAATACAAGTTGAGAGGGAGCTGTATTTTAGACATGGAAGCCTTTTTCACTTACGGTAAGTAGCAGTGAGCAGCTGCCAGGACCCACTGTTCATGGATCAGAACACCTACACAGGGGCTAAAGTGGTTTTTGATATATACTAGGTAGGGTGCAGGATCATCACTCTGCTCATCTGTATAACCAAAGGAAAATCCACCTTGGGGGAAAAGATGGAGAAGAAAGCCAGGTTATAGGATCAGAAAAAACAATGCATTCTTCTGTTCACTCAGTTGCCGCAGTTGATACTAGTCTTGGTCTTGATACTTCATTGCTTCCATACTCCACTATCTATCAAACAGAAGCAGCAAGGGAGATGAATAGAAATAGTAGAATAAGGTGATTCCTGTTACTTTGTCCCCAGACACTACCAGAAATGCAAGGACCTAGGATAAGAGAATTCAACAGTCTTTTCAGCTTGCTGGCTTGGAGATGGGACAAATGCTCTGAGTTTCATTCTATTGTTAGTAAAGTAGGATTTTCCCAATGAGTAATGGGGTCCATGCTTTCTAATAACCTGAGCAGGATTGGAAAAGAAAATTGTACTCAAAGACCTCTAAGGTCTCTTCAAATTCTAAAACCATGATCCTAAACTCTTATAATACTTGCTGAACCTTGACTTGGGAACATGAAGATGCGCCTGACATTTCTCTAAGGTGGCAGAAGGTAGAAGAGAAGGAGGCATACACCTGCTTCCCACAACTTTCTCCATATTCTCCTTATACCTCCCACCTCTCGTCCCTCACAATAAAGAACAACCCAGACTTTTTCTGTTAGATAAGGGAAGCTAGGCGGCACAGCGGGTTAAGTACTGAACTTGGAAGCAGGAAGACTGATCTTCTGTCTGGCCTCAGATACTTGCTAGCTATATGTGACCCTGGGCAAGTCATTTAACCCTGTTTCCCTCAGTTTCCTTATCTGTAAAATGAACCAGAGGATGAAATGGATACACTCTAGTATCTTTGCCAAGAAAATCCCAAAATAGGGTCATAAAGAGTTGAACACTACTGAAACAACTTGAACAACAACAAAAAGATAGAAACCCATGGACACTCACCAGCAAAGAGAACAAAAAGAGAAATGTACTTCATGATTATGGCAGTATATTTATCTCTCCTGATGATGAAGTTGAGGAGTACAGTAAAACATGAAGTCCAGTTTCCCTTCCACTCCTGCTCCCCAGTGGTACTGAATAGATGTGGATGGTGTTGGAAAGGAGAGTTCAATGGGATCAGACTTTGAGCCTGAGCTGGGAATTCTAAGACTCAGAGGTATTTCCTTCTTCCTCAAAATAGAGCATCACAGAGGCAAGTTATCCCCACCTTTTCTCTTTTAAAGTAGTAATCAAGTTTATTTATACCTTTCCCTTTATGACCCATGACCTCTCCCTTCCCTGTAGCATCACCATACCCATTATCAATGTCACTGTGGCTGTCCTGAGCAACAGACCAGACATTCTGAATGGACCACAAACAGAGCAGCAAAGCTATATGTAGGACATGAAATGCATAAAGTCAAACCAATTATTTATTGACTTAATTAGGAGTGGTTTCATGTGCATTTTTTACAAACCATGAGATCTGCCATGGTGGTTATCAATTCAGGGGGTGGGGTGTAGTACCAGAGACAATGTAATATGAATGAAAGGATTCTACATTTGGGGATCCTACAAATCCTTCAGGCATCTTGATTGTTGTCTCATCTCAGTCCTTCTAGGAAACAGCTTTGTCACTATGGGCTAGAAATTTAGCCTTTCTGGGATCGAAGTTTTCTTGTATGACAAATATAGAGGTTGGATATTTTTATTTCAAAATCCCTTGTAACATCAACATGTTATGCTTCTATAATTTCTCTCGTGCTAAAAACATCTTATCTCCATGAAATTTCTATTGTCAATAGTGTATTTTTGTGTTGCCCTTGGTGCCTCTCATTCTCTATGATTTTTCAAAGATTTTCAAACCGTGATTCCTAGGATCATAGTTATAAATTCTTTCAGTATCTTGGGAGGTAGCTATATAGACTGATACTCCCCTATGACCTGAGGACTTGGAAAAGACAGCATCTGCTGGCCCCTATCAGAACCTCCTTCCTGTCCTGAGAATATAGCATTGCTTTACAATCTGACCCAGAGTATTGGAAAGAAGGTGAAGCTATGGCTCTCAATAACTAACTCTCTTGGGAAGCTGAGTCCATTTAAGGCAAGGTTGAGCTATTTCAAAAGCCTTGAGGCACTCCTTTAAAAGGCTTAATTTCACTCAGAAGTCTTACCTCACCATCCTGCCCTCTAGAGAGAAATCAATGTATTGTTGCCTAGCTTCTTGGTTTCTGTCCTTTCCAGTCTCCCCACATGTATCATCTCCCCATGTTTGAATGTAAATAGTTTATCATTGTTTAGTCCATATTTCTTCCTTGTTTGTTGTCCAAATTGCGTCTGTTTATTTGCCTTGTTCATTATATTTTAAGCCATTTGAGGGCTAAGATCGGGTCATTTTCATCCTTAAATAACCAGCACCTAGCACTTTGCATTGTTCATCATAGATCCTTTAAAAATTTCCATTCAACTGAGTCAAATTAATTTCAGTCACAGAATATCAGAGTTGAAAAGGATCATCTAGTTCAATCCATACCCCTCTTCCCCCCCTCCCAAAAAAAAAATTTCCCCTTATTTAACAAATCTAGCCTTTGCTCGAAGCCAAATTCAAGCGGCTAGGGGGTAATAGTGTGAGTGCTGAACTTGGAGTATAAAAGACCTGAGTTCAAATCCTACCTCAGATACTTGCTAACTGTGTGACTCTGGGCATATCATTTAACCTCTTTGTTCAGTGATCCCTGTTGTTGTTGTTGTTGGTGGTGGTGGTGGTGGTACTGCGTGTGTGTGTGTGTGTGTGTGTGTGTGTGTGTGTGTGTATTCTTCTTTTGACTGGTTCAGATGAGAGTGAGACTCATGTCAGTTCCCTATCTCCCCCCACTTCTAATTTGCCTAAATGTCTACTTGTGCATTCAGATGATGAGATAATTTCTACTAACCTTCCCCCCTCCACACCCAGTGTATTCTTGTTCCCATTATCTTTCTATTCTTTTCTTAAAATCATCAAGACATAAGAGAACCACTCCCAGACCTTGTCTAATTAGATACTCTCTTATGAATCCTAATTCAGAGGGAGCACATGTATATCTCCCCAAATTTCAGTGTAAGTGGTTTATCATTGTCCTTTGTCCTTTTTCACTATTTACTTATGTTTATGTGTTTGAACTTCAAAATTTCTCTGCAGCTATAATCTTTTCATTAGGAATGCTTGGAAGTCCTCTATTTTATTAAAGATCCATTTTCACCCTGTAGCATTATATTAAGTTTTGTTGGGTTAGTCATTCTAGATTGTAAGCCCATATCCTTTGCCTTAAGACATGTCATATTCCAGATTCTCTGCTCCTTTATAGTGGTGGCTGCTAAATCATATGTGATCCTTACTTAGTACTTCTTTCTTTCTGGCTGCTTGTAGTATTTTGTCTTTGACCTGGAAGCTCTAGTTGTTGGCTGTGATATTCCTGGGAGTTTTCATTTTGGAGTTTCTTTCAGGAGGTGACAGAGTGATTCTATTTCAGACATCAGACAATAAACATTCATTAAGGACCTACTATGTGCCAGGTACAGTGCTAAGCAATGGGGATATGAATATGAAAATAGACAGTCCCTGCCCTAAAGGGGTTTACAGTCTAACGGGGGAAGACAATGTTGTACAAGGTACCCAGTACAGGGTGGAGAAGTCAGAAAAGTTCCAAAGTAACGCAGCTTGGTGAGAAATGAGATATTCTTAATTGAACTTAATAAATATACTATATCAGGAATGTGCGCTCAAACATTTTTTACTGAAAGAGACCACAATAAAAAATTTGGAGATGATATAAAAAGTACATGAAATGATGTAAAGCAGCAGGACCAAGTGGACACTTGACAATCTGCTTTACAACTTTAGAGGACCAGTTAACTGGTAAAATTTTATCCCCATAGAGAAGTAAAGGCTACACTTTTAATTTTCCACATAACTGATATAAAAATTGTTTAATGATCTCAATTGATTTTTCATGCTAATAAAATATATACATCTAAAGACATATGATATACTTAATTTCAAGAGAAGTTTTCACTGAATGTGGGATATGAATATGAACCAGAGGCTGATTCCAAATGGGTGGTACTTATTTTTTTTCCCTACAGGACTCATTAAATGAAAACAAGTAATGAATTTCATTTTAAAATATAAGGAGAAAAAAATGGAAAAGGTTGTAGTGAAACTTTTTTCCCATAGGATTTTGAGATTTTATTGACTTTGACATTTCAGGATATGGGCATTTCCCCCCCCCCCCCCAATTATGCAAATTGTGAACTCATTCATGTCATATCCCTCTTTGTGACTTTTATCCACTGTCTTGCCATCAGTCCTTCATAAGAGGATTATTCTTAACATTCTAAGGATCTTTCTCAGCAACAAAAAGATGCATTTATTAAATCCACCTCCCCTCCCCACCTTCTCCTCCCTTCCTCCCCTTCCCCTCCCCCTCTCTTTCCCCTTCCCTCATCCTCCTTATGATTTGTCTATTGTAGAAAGCCCCTATTAGTAAACTCCCTCTACTAATATCCAGACAGATTGGAATCAGGTCTAACACCATAACCTTAGAAAGTTGCCTAGGGTATATCTGAAGGATTCAAACAATCAGGCCTGGTTCAGGACTTTTCAGGTTTTCTTCACTCCAAGAACAGCCATCTTGCCATGTCAATGTATATGTACCACTTCAGTAATAATATTTTTAATTCAATACAGCATCTTTGAGAGTCAGACGTGATTTCATATCAATATCAATATGTTCTTTTTCCCTAAATGCCTCAGGAAAGCAACCCACTAAACACTTTGTTCAGTGTGTAGGAGGAATTAAACATATAAACTTTGTGTGAGAATAAAATTTAACCAGTTACCAGTCCCCCTTAAAGGTATGTTTGAATCCTTTATGAAATGAAGAAGCAAGAACAAAAATGAGATCCTGCAGATGTCCTTTCATGTCATATTACTTTTAATATACAACCCATGATTTTTTTTTCTGACAACAGTGTAAATCAGAGGGAGTAGAAGCAACTCATCCTGTAGACAATTTTCTGGATGCAGAGGATATACTGGAAAATATCACTATAGAGACTGATATTATCTCCCAGGAAATGCCTACCCTTTTGCCCTCTAAATCTTGTCACTGCAGATGACAGCAACCAATACCACTTCCTAAAGAAAGAGGGAAAAAAAACCAAACAGTGATCAAAGTTCTTTCTTCTGGCTGAGAGGGTTCTCCAATCTCCCCAAAATGGAAAATGTCTCCCCAAATACCATCTCTTCTTACTCCCCAGAGGCAGCATGATGTAATAGAAAGATACTATACTGAGAGAATCAGAAGACAACTTGAGTTTAAATCTGAGCTCTAATATTAACTAGCATTTTGGTCTCTGGGCTTGAGAAACTTTATGAGAACAGTTTCTCTAAGGAGAAAATGTCTAAAGTTTGTTTAAAAATTGAAAATGAGAACTTATGATACCCTGGGGACCTTATAAGAGTATGAACCTGAACTCTATCATTGGTCCTGGACTTGAGGACCTTCTTTGGGACAATTTTCTCATTCATTCTTAAGAAGAAAAATTTCTAAAATTAAATTTTAATTGAATTAGCTACAAATGATAACTTTGATTTTCTGATACCCTAGACCATAAGGGTATTATACATTTTATGATGCATACATATTTTATGGTACCCTAGAAAAGAGGGCTTAATTGAATCTTTATTTTGAAGTATGAGACTGTTCACAACTCAACTCACACCAGCCTTTGAATTCACTTTATCACCATCATCTCCCTAAAACTCTTCACTGAGTCTCAATCTCAGTCTCATTTTTCCTTCCCCTATCTCCCCAGAAAGCATAATCTCACCCATTTCCAACCACCCAGGATAATCTTTGGAGAATTATTAATAATCCCTCATCTCTGTCATCAATAACCATGTACCTTTTATGCCATTGATGGGTCCTATAGAAAAAAAACCAATCTGAAACAACACAAATATAGAATGAAAACCATATTACAGTTCTATTGTCCTCTTCCAAGTTACATAATGAAAGGAAGGGAGAGAAGCTAGTTAAGCTTCTTTATACAGTACATATAGAGTACAAAGGTTTTTTTGTCTTCATATGGCATCACCTCCCTGATGTCATGGTCCTCTTCAAAAACAAAAGACCACCACCACAACAACCAGTCAGGGTCAAATCTGAAATTGATTGAGTCTGAAATAATGAGAATTTCCTTCAATTATGTATTATAAACATATACAAACATTTCAAGTGGAGAACAGAATAGAATGTAAGATAGTTACCAAGTTTCTACACAAAGTCTCTTGAATGATTTTAAGAATTTCACATATCTCTTGTTTTTTCTGCCGACTTTCCTGAATTCTGTTTTCTGACACTCTTTCTCTGTGATTAGAGAAGTCTTAAAATTTTTCTTTAGGTCAAATTGCTTTCCTGCAGAAAAGAGATTTTTCCATGTAGTACCCTGTGATACCCAGCGCCTCCCCATCCCCTTCTCCATTTCCCCCTAAATTACCGTGATGCTTTCTACGTTGCTCATCCTTTTTGTGTTCAGATATATAGAAAAGAAAATGTATTGTGGTGATGTGAGAAAAGATATTTTCTTACTTTATATGTTTTAAGTCACTTTGCACTTATCACTCCTCTTGCCCCTCAAGAGTTGTAATTGAAAGCTACATTTTATCAGTATTTTGAGCAAGAAGGTGAAGTGATTTGGTAATGTCAACATTTTGTTACTTGAGTTGATGAGGCTTTGAAAGGAGGGAGACTTGAGAGACAGAACAACCTATTTAAAAAAATCTAATGGCAAATATTTATATTTAATGCTAAAAGTGCAGGAGTTGCCACCACTCAGACACAAGGAATGTGATGGGCTGAACATTAATTCAGGGAGAAGGATCCAGACAGCACATTTCATTGCTGGGGTAATCCCTGCTGAGATTAATAGGTCTTGTCTTCCCAAGGAAGGCAGTTCCAAGTTTCTTCTAAGAAAGTGGTCCCAGGTAGAAAAAGAACTTATTTCTTCAGGAACCTAAGGAAGCTGAGAGGAGATTCACTCAACCTAATGGGGGTTTGAAAGCAGGGTAGATAAAGAAAGCTCACTGATGCCTTGTTCCTCTTCAGACTCCCTTTTCCAGGGATTCCATCCCATTGTACAAAAAATGAAGTAATTTGCTCATGAACAGTTTATGAATTGTCCACTGGGTGTCTCACAAAACCAATGTGGTAGGCTTACTAGAATCTGGAGAGACCTCGACACTCTCTCCCCTATGTATGCACAGTGCAATGTATATTTTTGTCTTTCTTTCCTCTTTAACAGGAAAGTTCCTCCACTGGTTATGCATTTTGTGAGGAAAATGAATAATGCCATTGTTGTTGTTTTTAAGAGGCCCTTGCCTTGGAAAAGGACATTCAATACTTTTATAGAGAAAATGGGTTTTGAAAGAGAGACCCAAGTTGGAGTCTTAATAAGTGGCATAAAATGACTGTGAGAAAAGCCTGAATTCTGAGTTTTCCCCCCATTTCTTCCCCTTCTCTAAATGACCACTAGTCTGCTGCCCGATGACCCACTCTCCTCACCACTACCGTTCTGGGTGCTCCAATCCAAGCCAGAGATGGTGTATTCTGGGATAACACTGATACTTTTAGAGGTCACAGTCAAGGACTCCTTGTGAAGGTGCTTGAGAGAATCTGTAGTTAAATTCCAGTAGTGAATGATCTGGATGGAATCAATTGTTTGTTCTGTTCTGTCCTTAAATTTCTCGAGAAATTTTCCACCATCACTTTGAGGCTTCTATGAGGAAGAGAGTGTGATACGTGCAGGCGATGAGCATAGGGGAGAATGATTTTTTTTTAAAGCTTAATAATATCCTCTTCCTTTAAAAATTATCATCATATTTCTATTGCTCAATGCCAAAAAACCAGACCCAACAAACCTAAATTTCTCCTCTTGTTCATTCCACCCTGGGGGCTTTTCTTCTTTTTTATTCTCACAATTTCACTGAAAATACTTTAATCTCTCTCTGTCTCTGTCTCTCTCTCAAACTAGGACTTCTAAAAGCCTTGTTTCCTTATGATGCAATAAAACCTCCTTTTTGTTATATTTTAGCATGGAAACTATATTATATGTCTGTACATTACAAGTGACCCATGAATCTATGTATGTGGATATATGGGTGTACATACCTATATCAATTTATATATATATATATATGTATATATATATATACATACATATATATACATACATATATATATACACACACACACACACACACACACACACAAAAACACAGATATATATATATATATGTGTGTGTGTGTGGGTGGGTGTGTGTGTGTGGGTGGGTGGGTATAGATAGGTAGATGTACATATGTATTTATAATCTATGAGGCTTAATGAACATTAGGGGCACAGATTGGAGGTCTGATTCTATCTATCTATCATCTTTTCTAGCTACTTATATTACTCTGGAGTGGGGAGTCTGAGGGCATGGAAGTGCCAGGACTAGAGAGTTGGAGGCCTCCATTACTCACAGTAAATAGCATTGAGCAGCAGCTAGCAGAGATTGTTGGTACAAGAAAGCAACTATGCAGGGGTGGAAATTATTTTTGATATATACCAGGGAAGGGGCAAGATCTTCCTCCTTTCCAGAATTATGATCAGAGGAAAATGCACCTGGAGAAAGAAGGAGAAGAAAGGCAGATTATCGAATTAGAAGAAGCGTATCCGCTATTCTTGGTTTTTCCAGTACCTTTTGGTTAATGGTATTCTAGTCATCTTGGTCTCTACCTGATTGTTGCCCTTTGGTGGTTATCAGTCCAAAAGAAGCAGAAAGTGTTCCTCTACCCCCTCCCCCATACATATGTGTGTGTGTGTGTGTGTGTGTGTGTGTGTGTGTGTGTATTTCCAGACATTTTCAGAAATGTAGGGGCTAGGGAATTAAGATGGACAAACCCCTGGCTTCTAGGATTGGGGAAGAAGCAGAGGTCTTGAGTTTCATTTTCCTGTGATTAAGAGTAGAATTTCTGCAGATAGTAATGGGATCCGTGTTAATAACCTAAGTATTGGGGAGAAGTATTTTTCCCAGGGCAGGAATAAACTTGAAAAGGGACATGGGTGGGAGGGAGTTTGGGTGGAGGTTAACAAAAAGGTGGGAGGCATCCATCATGACCTATAACTATTTCCAGATTCTCCTTATACCTCTTCTATATCTTACCATATACACTTCTACCCCTCCTAACCCAGATGTTTCCTGATAAAGATGGAAACCCACAGATACTTAGCTGAAAGGAGAGCAAAGAGAAGAATGCAGGGGGAATAAAAGGATGATAGTTACCCATCTCTGCTCATAACTGTCTCTATACTCTTTATACTTCTTTACCTTTGACTATATGTACCCTTACTCCTGTAAATCCAAAAATTTTTTGACAAGATGAGAACCTGTAGACACTCAGGACACTCACCGACAAGGAGAGCAAAGAGAAGAATGAACTTCATGGTTGTGTTAAAGTCCTGCCCTAGAGATGAGACAGGGGAGTTTAGGAGAGCATGGATCCTAGTCTTCCCACGTCCCTTTTCGTGGTAGTGGGTCAACAAAGTTGGGTGGTATTGGGAAGAAGTATTCAATGGAATAAGAGCTTGAGCTGGATATCCAGGGCTCAGAGGTCTTTTTTTTCTTTCCCAGAGCAGATCGTTCCAGAGGCAGGTTATCTACACCTTGCCCCTAAGGAACTACGGTCCCTCTTCTCTCCCCACTACCCTTCCTCCTAACCATGTGGATTATTTGTATCACACACTAGGCCCTCCCCTCTTTATGACACTGGATGCTCCCATCCCTGTTAACCTCACTGCACCATAGGCATCATCAGTCTTGTTGTCCTGAGGAACCAGACAGTAATGTTTCCCAACAGTATGTTCAATATCAACATGCAGTAAACACATCTCTACCAATTTAGCTAGGATACATGTGGGAACTGAGACATCCAAGTCAAACCAGATAGTTACTTTGAGCATTTAAAGTAAAATGGACATTTGACAACAGAAGATTTGACAACAAAAGATTGTCTATGTCAGAGGCGCAACAAATGTAACTGGAATAGCTGTGGATTTAGGCACCAGGAGATCCTAGCTCTTTCCCCAGCCCTTCTAATAAGTATGACTTTCAGCAAGATGATTAGATTTTCTGAATCTCTGTTTTTTTCAACTGTAAAATTTAAGGTCTGAACTGTAGGATCTTGATACCTGCATCAAAATGGGCACAGGTCGAACCAAAGAGCGTGGAATGATTGTACAGGAGCCAGGCAGATTCTGTCATAGCAATTCCCATTTATTGATCAGAGAGCAGGGTTTATGTAGTGAATATAAAGCAATTATCTCTTAGGTTCCTTGTTCATTTATGTACATCTGTATGTTTTAATGTCCTTGTTCACTTATCTATATCCTTATTTTAATGTCCTTGTTCCCTTGCATGCATCTATATCTGAGTCACTGCTTGGTTATGACATCCTAAACTCCTGAAAGTCAGGAAGAGATGGTGAACCAATCTTAAGACATAATATAGCCTTCACAGGGAGCTGGCTTAGGAGAAATCCTGGAACAGACTCTTCCCATGTATGGACCAGGTCAGAAACTGGCCCTTGACAGGATCTCAAAGTCTGATATATAGCCCCAAAGTTCTGTGACTTTATGGTTTCTATATATAGGCACTTATGTTACGAGGACAATTCTCTTTCAATAATGCATAATTGCATTGTCTTTCATGTCTCTTCTGTTTTCTATGATTTGCTTAATTCTTTTTGGGAGAGAAGGGGTTTTTAAATGGTCTTTTTAAAACGCAAAACATTAGCCAGAAGAAGTAAGATATACAAGCCATAGCTGATAAAAGCTCTTATGAAACACCCATCAAAATATTGTAAAATAGTTAAAGGTTCTATTTTCTTTTAGATCAGTAAGTGATACTATTTTCACAACAACAATACCAGCTGCTCTACTTAGTGGCCTCAGAGATTATTGCTATTGTCTAGCCATGATAGGTCTTTCTAGTTACAGCAAATAGGTCAAATTTATGAGCATGGAAGGTTCAATTCTTAGTCTTACTTTATTTTATTCATTACACATATCTGTGTAAAGTGTGTACATAATCTGGCATAGACTGGGAATGACTGCATGTTGTTGGATTTCAACCATTCTATTAGGTCTGAATAGTTAAGTTCCAATTCTAAAATGACTTATTTTGTCAGTATTTTGGCAAAAGTTCCATGGCCAGAAAATGTAGCAGGAGTTTTGTTATGAGATTGTTCCTAATTTATTTTTTGAAATATGTCTAATTCTTTCTCCTCATAGATGTTACTAGGTTTACAAGGAACATTAGAAGTTATGTAGTCCAACCTTTGGTTTTGTGGAGGAAGATGAGGACAGATTTAGGAGTAGAAGGGACCTTAGAAATCGTGCACTCCAGCTGCATCATACTACAGATAAGGAAACTAAGGCCCGGAAAGAAGAAAGGAGACTGATTCAAGAGCAATAGCTAATTTATGGCAGAGCCATTATTAGAACCCACGTCTTTTGACTCCTGGTCATTTGATCTTCCCCCACATCATGCATGCTGTTCCTCTTTGTTTCTTTGGAAATGGACTCAAGGTGTAAGAATTCCTATAATAGACAGAATGAATTCCTACAACAAGAGAATGTCTGTGGAGCCAGTAGAGTTTTCCTATAATCCTTTTCTGACTACTGTCCCACCTTTTCTTAACTATTCTACTCCTCATTCTCTCTGAACCTCTTCTTTGTATACTATTATGATCACTTCCGGTCTGTTCATTGCTCCTTATTTTTCTATCCCATTATCTCTATTCTTCATTTCCTTTCCTATAGTCTTGAACCTTGATTTGTGCATTGATCTTTACCATTACTACCATGAAACCCAGCTACTATGTGTCTTTTGATCTACTTTCTCTGCTCCCATCTCTAAGTTGTTGAAATCTACTGGATTTCAAGTCACAAAACAAATCTACCGAGTTTGCTATAAATTTAGCAGCTTACATTACATTAGCCTGTACTGTTGTTGTATGGGAATCTTTCTATTCATCTTGTATTGATTTAGCTGTTACATTCTGAACATTATTCTCAAATTCCCTAATCTGTACCCACCTCCTTTCTCTTAGTAGAGACACTTTTACATTTTGTTTCATGGAGATCAAAACTCTTCCTGCACAATCTGCCTCACACAGTTCCTAGCCTCCTTCGAAGTTCAGCTTAAGAACTACTTCCACCATGGAGCATATCTTGATTTTCTTTCTCTGTATTTTCTAAGACCTTTGCCCTGGAGATGCCTTAAAGTGTTTGTTGTATTGAATGACATGTTCCTCAACTCCCCTTCTCCGTACCTCAAAACTCTTCTGTTTCTACCCATCCATTCTTTCTTTCTTATCTCAGAAAAATATGTCACTCTATCATCTCTACTTGAGCTCTTTGTCCCTTGGACTCCCATCTCTTCTATATTGCCTCTATATTCCCATTCTCTTCCACCTTTCATATCTCCCTCTCTACTGGATCCTTCTCTTATGCCTACAAACATGCAGTCTCCCTTAGCCTAAAAATCTTCAGGTGATTCTGATACATTATCAGATTATTTTCTTAGCTCTATCTTCTTATTTACTGTCAAACTTTTAGAAAAATTTTTTTCTGTTCCTCATTTTCTCACCACCCACTTTTCAATACCCAGCACATGTCAATTTTTGCCCCCACTATTATACTGAAACTGCTGCATCCCAAACCATCCATAAGCAAATTCTTATCATCAAATTCAGTGCTCTGCTTTTAGTTCTTCATCATCTTTGACTTCTCTGAAACAATTTAAATTGTTGGTTCATCCAGTTTTATTAATACTTCTTCAAAAATATCAATGTTCTTCTCTCCTCCTCTCAAAAGAAATCTTCCTTGTAACAATGGAAAACAGCTAAAAAAAAAAAAGCCAGCAGAACAACCTTATAATGATGTATATAGCATTTCACAGCCATATATATAAGGTGTATCCTCATGGATGTAATGGGAAGAATCCTGAGATGTGTCCAATCTGATGACCACTGCAGACCACAGCAGGGTGGAGTAGTTTCCTACCTTAGTATGTCATTCAGAAGAGCAAATGACCAGAATAAGCAAAATGATCCTTGTCAGACCACAGCATGAGTATTGTGTTCAGTTCTGCCAACAATAATGTTGGCAATCTGGGGTGTGTCCAAAAGAAGGAAGTTAGGAATTGAACACACCAAAGATCATGCCATACAAGGACAAGTTGAAGGAATTATCTTGAAACATTTTTGAAGTCCTCCAAAGAGACTTTTAATGTCACTTGGATACTAACGTAGCACTTGGGGCCACCCATCCTCATGCTCTCTACATTATGAGTTTCTCTTTTTTCAGTCATATCTCTCTTAGATGGTCTCATTTTTGCTTTTTCCTGCATACAAGACCTCATTAGCAACATACTATGACTTATTTTGCAAGCGCCATGAACCTTTCCTTTGACCTTTGGGACACTCACAATTCTGATCCTTTGGAGATTATGGTTTTCCATGATTCCTAGCTATACAATATCACTAGTGTTAGAATTTTGTTTTAGGGAACAGATTGGGATTGTTAAAAGTACTGGACAACATCAATTGGGGAATGGCTAAACAAGTTGTGGTATATGAATGTAATGTTACTATTGTGCTATAAGAAATTAGGAGCAGATAGACTTCATATTTACCTGGAGAGGCTTATACAAACTGATGCTAAGTGAGAACAGCAGAACCAGGAGAAATTTGTACATGATGACAGAATGTATTTGTGATGACCAACGTTGATAAACTGGTTTCTTCTCAGCAACACAAGGTTATAAGACAACTCTAAAAACTCAGGATGGAATATGTCTACATTCAGAGAAAGATCTAGAAAGAACAGAGTTTAAATGGAGACTGAAGCAAACTACATGCTCTCTTTCTTTACCATGTTTTGTTTCCTCTTTCCCATTGTTCATTCCATCGGTTACAACCCTTCTATATAATCAGACTAATGTCCAATGTGAAAGTATTTGCAGATCCTATATTTGATTGCATGCCACCATGGGCGGGGGAGGAAGGGGAGAAAATTTGAAACTCAAGGGATTGTGGGACTGAATCTTGTAAACTAAAAGTAAATAAACAAGTCAATTAAAAAAAATAAAAGTACTGGATGATCTGAGAGATCAATGGTAATAATGATATGTAACAAAGGTAATAACGATATGTAACAAAGCTGATCTAAAATTACAAGATGATGTTATCTTCCAATGATGAGTTTACTCAGGGCATGCTGGAGAAGTTAAAGAAATTCAAAACCACAATGAGTGCAGCCAAGTAGGAAATGAGGAGATGTCTGAACAAAGAAGTTGCGAGCATTGATGGTCAGATTAATACATAGTTTTACAAGTCTCATTTAAATGAATTTGTTTGCCCAACGTCATGGAAACAAGACAGATTTCAAACTCAAAGACAGACTCCTGAATGATCAGCCCAAGAATGTTCTCCACCTTGGAAGGGTGCCTCTACTTTGAATGGTGGCCAGTCATATCTAACCAGCAGAGAGAACAAGTCCAACAGGATCTATCCTGCTGACAGTTGAAATAAAGCTGCACCCTTTATGTAGAAAGGCCTCCTGGAGAATCTGTTATCCAGATAAGAGAGAACCTTGAGGACCAGCTGTGCTGCTGGTTGAATGAAGACTCTGTCTGACTGTTTCCCTTCCTCTCTCCTTCTCTCTCCCCCACTCCCCTGCCTCAGTTGATAGCATCAGTGATGCAGCTTCCAACACTAACCAAAATATAGCAGCCTCTCTATGGAGAAGGCTGACCCCTCTTTGACAAAAAGGCTGAAACATTTAGAAAAGCTAATTAAAACCACCAAGGATGAAGATGAGGTTTATCAGTTCCACTTGTCAACTCTGAGAGACTTGAGGGACCTCTGATTTCATTAAAAAAAAAAAGGAAAGGAAAAAGAAGACTGGTTTGATGGATTTTAAGAAATGTGTGAACATCTTTAATGCCATGTTACCCCTTCCCAAATTGTTTCCTATAATTGAGAGGTTTGTAGGTTTGACATTAATAATCCAGTTAATGTTGAAGACTGCCTGTGTCTTCAATCTGTCAAAGTGATTGTGATGTTGGATCCAATTATGAAATAAAGTCAAGTACACAATTAAAAAAAAGTTCTGGACAATTTCCCCAAAGCCATCCAGCCTACTCTTTTTATTTAGCAGCTGGGCCAAGCTTATCTTCCATCTGCAGTATTGTATGTTTGCCCATTACATCTGCACACATATATGTAGGAATAAATGTGTGTATCCTGCTTGGACTCAAAATGGAAGAGAAGTTTCCTATAGGTGATGAGGTTCTCCAGATGTTCTTGTCTGTAGAAAATATTGTGCCAATTACATGAAGTCTCAGAGGGTGACAGAGCCACTACTCATGAGATCTGTTACCTTTCAAAAGAATTTGGGTTTCTAATCCACACAGGAAACCCTCAGTGGGCAAAAGACATTTATTGATTAGATCAGTATGTGCAGATGGGTTGATAGTAAATTGAGTAAGTCTATCTGTGTGTATGTGTATTAAAAAGTGGTCCTGAAATAAAAGAATGAAATGAAGAATTTATTGATTTGTCAGTGGAAAACAAGATTGTGTATATAGAGGGCAGCTGGGTGACACGGTGGATAGAGCACAGAGCTTAGAATCAGGAAGATACATCTTCATGAGTTCAAATCTGGCCTCAGACACTGACTAGCTGTGTGAATCTGGGTAAGTCACCTAACCCTGTTTGCCTTAGTTCCTTATCTGTAAAATGAGCTGGAAAAGGAAATGGCAAACCACTCTAGTATCTTTGCTAAAAAGACCCCTAAATGGGGTCATGGAGAGTCAGAAGCAACTGAAAAACAAAACAACAGATGGTGTAGCTAGGTAGTGCTGTGGATAGAACACCAGGTCTGGAGTCAGGAAGACCTGAGTTCAAATCTAGCCACAAACATTACTAGCTGGATGACTAGGCAAGTCACTTTACCTCTGTTTGCCTCAGTTTCCTCATCTGTAAGATGGGGATAATAGCACCAAACAAACTCTCAGGGTGGTTGTGAGCATCAAATGAGATAATAATTGTAAAGAAATTAGCATGGTGCCTGGAACACAGTAAGCTCTCTATAAATGTTAGCTGCCATTATTATTATTATTATCATATGTGCACAATACACATATGTACATACGGGTGGTGTGTGTGTGTGCACATGTACGTGTTTATGTAATATACACAGTGTCAGTAAACATGTGCATCCTAATAGACCTATTTTATTCTTTGCTTAAGACTGACAGTCAGATGATCAGGCCTGTTTGGAACGCCTGGCCCAAACTGTCTCCATGACGCACCCTAGATAGACCTTTTCAGTCTGACTGCTCTTGTGGAAGCAGTGACTATGTGGCCAGAACACTGAAAAAAATTACTGAGTGAAAGCAATGGAGAAGATGGCATGGTTCTGTTGGGAAGGGCCCCCATCACCATGCACCCATCCTTCAAGTCGTATTTCTGTCTGAGCCATATCTTTATGTACCATGAGTACAACTTTTAAAGTTGTCCCAAAACGTCCCCCCGTACATAACTTTAAAAACCCACCGCTCTTTTATTTTTAGTTTTTAACAGTAAGAATGTCTAACGTTGATATCTTTTTAAATCACCTTCATTCACTAATATGTCCTTTTCCCCTCTCAAAGAGCCACGCTTTATAATAAAGAATAACAAAGAAAGAAAAAAATCATTTCAGCAAAGGGATCCTATCATGAATCTGACATTATATACTGTTCTATACCTGTATTTCCCCATCTTTACAAAGAAAAGAGAGAACTTGTGGGTCCTTATGAATCTCTTCTTTGAGGACAGAGTTGACGTTTTTCAAAAAACATTTAGTTATTTCCATTTTTTTCATTCTTGTCATTCATTTCATTTGCATTACTGTGGTCGTTGTGTATATCGTTTTTCTGAATCTGGTTGCTTCACTTTACATCTGTTCCTAGAAGTCTTTCCATGTTTCACTTCACAGTCTTCATAGTATTATTTCTTAAAAGGCAATACTATTACATTGAACTTATGTACTACAATTTCAGCCCACTCATATTTGATAGATGAGAGTCTCAGGGAAGTTAAATAACTTTGCCAAGGCTACACATCTTGGGAAAAACATTTAACTTGCTGCATAGTGGTAAGCATCAAAAGTGGTATCTGAACCTACAAAGCATGATGTTATGACTACAGTGTTGGGAAAGAGACCAGACAGAATTATCCCTTCCTGAGGTGGCTGGGGAGCCTTAGAAAAATTCATATTGGATTGAGGATAGGACCCATGTGAAGTTAGACAGAGAATACGGCTTCTCTTAGATTCAAGGAGAGAATGATCTAGGTTAGAAACTAGCAGGATTCAGTAAGAGGAGATTAGTGTTGGTGGTTGGTGATTTTCTGGTAAATGGTTGATCTGCCTTTAACAAGAGAGGTCCTAGCACATGCATCTAGAATTTGATGAGAACCTTCTCTCAAGACATGTGACACTTAACCACCCCCTACTGCTGGCGATTCCTGTGGAAATGAAGGATTACTTGAGAAGGAACATAGAACGCACAGCTAGAGATTAGCGGCAAGAAACTGAGATCTTAGAGATGATGGTGGAGTTTTCTCTTTTTCTTTTTTAAATCACTGATGCCAGTTAAAGGTAGTAGATTCACATAAGAAAGATTAGGGAAGTGAATAGTGACTAAGGAGATAGTGAAAATATTGTGATTATGTTACTTAACAAGAGCTGGTAATAATATATCAGCTTTGTTGTTCAGTTGTGTCCAACTCTTTGTGACCCCATTTGGGATTTTCTTGGCAAAGATCTTGGAGTGGTTTACCATGTCCTACCATGTAGCTCATTTCACAGATGAGGAAACTGAAGCAAACAGGGTTAAGTGACTTGCCCAGGGTAACTCAGGTAGTAAGTGTCTAAGGCTATATCTGAACTCATGAAGATCAGTCTTCCTGTTTCAAAGAGAGCGAGAGAGAGAGAGATCTTATAAGAAGGGTAGGTAAAGGAGGTAGACAGGAGCATAATTTAAAAAATCACCTTCACAAGTTCAGGATGGGGTCAGCAGGTGTCCTGCTTAGTTAGAAGGCACTTTATCTGAAGAAGATCTAGGGGTCTTAGGTGGACTATGATCTCAGTGTGAGGGGGATATATCTTACAAGAAAGCTAATGCAAACTTAGATTGTTTGCACAAGGCCTACAGAATCTAGGCATAAGGAGCTATACGCTTCCCTTGTCAGACCACACATCTGGAGTATGTATGCACTTTTCAGCATGTTGTTTTAGGAAGGACACTGGAAAGACCAATAAGCTAGGGCCTGGAGTCAGGAAGAGTGACCCTGGGGCACTTTTTGCCTGTCTCTTTTGTAAAATGGGCACAATCTACCCCCAGATTGTTGTGAGGATAAAATATCTATAAAGTTCTTGGCAAACCTTACAATGCCAAATAAATGACAGCTTATCGTCATCATCATTGTTATTATTATCATTATAAATATTATATAGGTGAAGGTAAAAGAAAGGTGTCTTCTTTTTGTTGTCATATAATGATTGGCTGGAGGATCTAGAGATGTTCAGCCTGGAGAGAAGAAAACTTGGCGTTTGGGGTAGACTGGGGTTGGACACACACTATTTCTGTCTTTAAGTATTTAATAAACTAATCCAAGACAACATCTAGTAACTTCTTCTCTGTGACCCCAAAGGGCAGACCTAGGAGCAGCCAGTGGCAGTTAGAGAGGACAATTTAGGCTTGTTATCAGGAAAAACACGTAGTTATCAAAAAATACCGTGGGCTACATTAGTACGTACTGGGCTCTTCTTCGCTGGTCATATAGCCCTAGATCTGGATACAACACTGGAAGGGACCTCAGTGTTTCATAATCCAACTCTCCCATTTTGCAGATGAATAAATGAAAACCTAGGGAAGATTGTGTTGATTTGTCCAAGATCACTTATGTAGTAAGCATCAGAGTTAAGATGTGAACTCATGTTTTATGACTCCAGATCAGGCAGTTAGGTGGTGCAATGGATAGAACACTGGGCCTGAAGTCAAGACTGATCTTCATGAGTTCAAATCTGGCCTCAGACACTTACTAACTGTGTGCCTCTGGGTGAGTCACTTAACATTGTTGACTGAACAACAAAAATTCTCTAGACCTAGTGTTCTTGGTAGTGTCCCATATGGTGTCCTTTCTCACCCTGACATTCTGTGATTTTGTGAGTTAAAGAAGGTTACTTCCTTAAGGTCATAGGAACACTTCAGCTTGAAGTGACAGTGAGAAGAACCTTCTACATATATGTTTTTGTTTTTTTTTAATTGCCCCAGGGTGAAGTTGACAGGGCATCTACCATAGCCATTGGCCTGTGGTAGGAGTCTCTTGTTTAGGGGGATGTACAGAGAGAATAATAGAGCCAAGCAAGGAAGAGTCACATATATAGAGGCAGCCAAAGATCTCTGTATTGGGTTCCCATTCTGAGGTCCAAGACATAGTTAGAAGAAATACAGTGTGCCATGGGGTGAGGGAGCCAGTTGGTGAGTGGTGGTCTTCAACTTTCAAAGATAACATCTTGGATCCAGTGGACATAGTAATAAATCTTGGTATAGATGCCCACATCACCATTCAGTACACACCCACGAACCCAGGATAGGATCCCAATGAGCTTCCTTCCACAGATGGCTGCAGCTGCAGAGACCTCCTGCCAGAAAGGGATCACAGAGTCAGAACTCCTTCCTTATGCTCCACTGCTGGCCTCCTCCACTTATCCCCAAGTGTTCCCCAGATGTTAGGTATGGTTTGCGTCCTCTCTCCCCCAGCAGAGGTGCTCAAGGGATCAGGCATCTAGGGAGCTCCTTCACTGACTACCTTTCTGCCTTGCTTAGACCACTTTTCTGCCTTATTATTATTTTACTATATTTCTCTCCATTCAAGGCCAGGAACATTCCAGAATCAGCAGAAAGATTTAGGTGAGTCTCTGAGCCTCACATATCTATATCTATAGATAATTCTTTTCTCCTACCTACTTAGGATACTCCAAACTCTTTATTTAGCATTTGGAGTGAGGAAGGGGAGTGTTAGGACGACAGAAGTCAGGGGCTAAATCAACAGGACAGACATATAAAGGTGGGGGCACAGAGGCAGAATTAGACATGGGAATAACATTGCACATCTGGTCAGGGACAGAGGAGTCACAAATGAGGATCGAATGAGATCTAGTAGGGGAAAATTACTTGGCAGGGGGAATGATGGATTTCCTGCAACCTGATGCAGAACACATTCTTCATGGTCTTCCCAGGGAAGATATAGAGACATTGCCCAAGAGGAATAGGGGAATTTTTCACATTCTGGAGAATGATGTCATCTGAGCACAAAAGAAGACACAAGATTTCCATTCCTATTTGCTCCTTCAATTAGTCCACTCCCTCCTCCTTGCTACTTTTTGCCTCCTTTTCTTAGCTCTTTTTCTAGTACTGCACTTTGGAGAGAAAAGCCAGGAGAGAAGGGAGCCTAGAACAAAGATACACCAATTTCATGGAACAAGGGGAAAGCAAACTGAGTGTAATGTTAATGGGGTATAAGATCTTCTCTGCTCCTTAGCAGGCCTGACACAGAGCCCTTATGCAGAGCCAACTAGGCTCTGGGCCACAGGGATCCCCACCAATTATGGAGAGGATCCCCTCTCCAATTATGTGCTGATCTCCGAGCTTCTAAGCACTAAGCCAATCAAGTCTTTGATTGGAAGCAGTATATATATTGGATTGCTTGGAGTGAGAGATGTGGAGACCCAGGTTGAGAGAGGAGCAGACAGAGGGAAGAACTTGCCTAGGGGAACTTGGTTGTGGGGAGGCTTGATAGAAAGAAAGCTTGTGATGTTGGTGCTCCCTGGATTGATGATGAGCATCTTACAAACCTTGCTTTTTGGTATCCTAATAGCAATGTCCCAAATAAATATTTTGGTTTTGTCTTAGAGGGGGAAGGTTTATTATATTTTGTGAACAAGCCCTGGGAATATGTATACATATTCATAGCAGCTGCTATGGTCATCACATTGGCATTACACTGAGTCACTTTCTCTCTCTCTTTCTCTCTCTCTCTCTCTTTCTCTCTCTCTCTCTCTCTCTCTGTCTCCCTTTCTCTCCCTCCCTCCCTCCTTTTCTCTCTCCCCTCCCCATATATAATATATATTTATATATGTATGTGTATATATACAGATATCATACATCTATCTATCCATATACATATACATACACTTGTGTGTGTGTTTACACACTTGTGCATTGAGGTAGAGGAGGGTAGAACTAATAAGGTGGAGAAGCAGAGCCAAGGTATTTGAATGTGGCCATGTCATTTATTGCCCAGCCTATTAAGTATACTGAAATAGAGTGCCTTACTTGGAGTCAGGAAGACCTGAATTCAAATCCTACCTCATCTGCTTATTAGTTGTGTGACCCTGGGCAAGTTAACCTCTCTCTGCCTCAGTTTGTTTATCTGAGAATGAAGATAATAATAGCACCTAGAGGACAGCTAGGTGGCACAATGGATAGAGCACCAGGCCTAGAGTTAGAAAGACTCGTCTTCCTGAGTCCAAATCTAGTCTCAGACACTCACTAGCTGTGTGACCCTGGGCAAGTCATTTAACTGTTTGCCTCAGTGCTGCATCTGTAAAATGAACTAGAGAATGAAATACCAGATCACTTTATTATCTTTGTCAAGAAAACCCCAAAGAGGGTCACAAAGAGTCAGACTCGACTGAAAAGACTGAGCAACAATAACACCTAGCTCATAGGACTTTTGTGAGGATGAAATGAGATAACAAATTTAAAGTCCTATATAAATGCTATTACCACCACCACCACCACCACCACCACCACTTACAGGGCTTGCTTATGTTCCAGCTCCAAGTGGAGGTAGTACAAAGGCCATCTGCCCTGTGACTCTTAAGGGGCAGATCCACAGTCATGAAAGAGCTTGGGAGCAAGACGGGGTAAACCAGTTTGATCAGTACAATGTCATGTTCAGAAGAAATGACTGTGAATTTTTTGTGAGGGATGACTTTCTCATAGGGTACCACCTTCTCAGGTTCCTCATGGCTGGACTGGATATCCTTTCTTATGATCACTTGGAGGTATCTGGATGAAGAGACAGATAATAGGGAATCTTTGACCCCTGACACCCCAACATTCCATTTTACCTTATATTTAGAGCCTTCTTGATCACCCACCTCAGTGTCCCTGCCTCCTCCATACAATTGCATCTTCTGGGAGTTCTGGGTCCTGAATGTCCCATTAGAAAAATCTCTACCAGAGAGCTCAACCCCACAAAACACATCTTTCCCACTCCTTCTAATGAATTCTATAGCTGTGATATATCCCACAAATAAATCCACTCATGCCCTATCTTTTCACTTTTACCACCCTCCAGGAAGTCATAATAAACTCAGGAATGGATCCTGCCTCCAAATCCATAAATTCTTCTTTATCCCCCTCTAGCAAACTCAGAAAACCTCCCTGATGTTGCTCAGATTTGGAGAGATCCCAATCAAGGTTTGTATCTCCCAAGACCTGCTTGGTCCTGAGTTCCAGTCACTCACGGTAGGAAGCAGTGAGCAGCAGTCAACACCCACTGTGGGTGAATGAGGGTCCCCACACAGGACTGGGAGCTGGATCTCAGGAAGATGAGGAAAGGTACTGTGGTATTATTGGTGTAGGATGACTGAACAACTGGAAGAAGAAATACATTTCAGAACCCAGCTGAAGGGAATTATTCATAATGGTTATAGACTGTTCAAAACCACAGCATATTTCATACTCTTTAACTTTCTCTCCTCCTGGACCCTCCTCAGCATTATACCTTCTTTTCCTACCTCTTTGTGCTTTCCTTAGAAATACAAAAGTTAATTTCTTAATTCTTCTTTATTTTTCCCTGTTCTAGCCTCTCCACTTACTATCCTTACCCCCAACAATAATAATAGCAAATTATTCAGTCAATAAATACTTATTAAGCTCCTACTATGTGCCAGGCACCATGCTGAGCATCTGAGGATACAAAGAAAGGTGAAAGACAGCTCTTGCCCTCAAGGAGCTCACAATCTAATGAGTGACGCAACATGCACATAATTAGGTTCAAAAACAAATTATATACAGGATAATAGCTAAGCATTTCTATATCACTTTCAGGTTGGCAAAAAATTCTGTAAGTGTGATCTCATTTGATCCTCACAATAATTCTGTGAGGGAGGTGATATTATTACCTCCATTTTATAGATGAAGAAACTGTGGTTCAGAGGGAATGTGATTTGCCCAGGCTTGTTCAACTCAGCATCTGAGGCAAGATTCAAACTCAGATCCTCCTGACTCCAGTGAATCTCTGTGCCATTTAACTGCCCAATTTAACCCTTATCCCTATTGAACGGTACATACAGGAACCCACCAGGCACTCACCAGACACCGTCAAAAGATGGATGAAAAGCAGATACCACATAGTAATAACCAGATCTTGTCTCGCTGACAAGACCAAGAGAGGTTGCTGCAAGTAGGGCTGAACTTAACTGTGTGCTTACAAACTTCCAGCAGCAGGAGAGGGATGGACAATGAGGCTGGAAAAGCCTTGGGTTGTTGTAACTCTATAGATGTAAGATCCTGATTCCAATTAGGGCATCTTGGTGATGCTACCAGCACTGGCACACAAGAAGAAACAGAGAGTTATGTTTCTGGTCTGAAAACCTTGTCTGACCAGGAGATGAATGCCTGAGAGAAGATTTTCCTCCTTTCCCAAAGAACAGAAGTTCTCAAAAAAGCGCAGGTGGATCTCCCTGGGTTGCCATCTTCCCTCATCCCTGCCCTTCTCCTTAATGTATCAACCCTTCCCACTGAGTAACATCCCTTACTTCTGCCCCACACTGACCCCTCCCCTCTGTGACATCAGAATCTCATCACTCCTTTGGCAAGGTGTTTGGGCAAAATCATGGCTATTTATCTCTCTATAGATCAATACATTCAACAGGGAAAAATACCTGTGCCAACTTAATTTTTGTGAGCTTCAGTTGCTTAATCAATAAAATGGTGATAATGATAACTCACAAGGTTGTTATCAGGTTTAAATAAGATAATGAGGATAAAGTGCTTTGTGATCCTTTATGGGCTCTAAACATGTTAGTTATTATTTTTTATAAATTTTGTTTGATATCAGCACATTTCGTCTAGTTCCTAGTTTGTTTCCTCAGCTGTTGACTGAATAGTCTTAAACTCACAGTCAGCCATTTTCTCGATCCTTTAGCTGTTTAAAAAACCATCACGTTAATGTCAAGCCATTCTTTCCTGGCTGATCCTGCTAACATAATCACACTGTTTATAGAATGCCTTGTCAAAGTGTTATTTAACATCTAGAAAATGAGATAGTGATGCCTAGAGGCAGCTAGGTGGCACAATGGATTGAACACTGGGTCTGGAGTCAGGAAGACTGGAGTTCAAATCCAGCCTCATAGACTTTCTAGCTGTGTGACCCTGGGCATGTCACTTAACCTCTGTCTGCTTTGGTTTCCTCTTCTGTAAAGTAAGGATCACAACATTACCTATCTCTCAGGGTTGTTGTGAAGACCAACTTAGCACTTGCCTGGCAGAAGAGAGTAGGCACTTAATAAATGCTAATTACCTTATGTATTCCAGAGAGCCAGTATGATTTTGTCAAGATTAGGTTATAGACTAATTTTGTTTCCTTTCAAGATTATTGGAATCAAATGGATGCCATATTTATTATAGTTTATGTGGACTTCAGCAAAATATTTTTTAAAGAATATACCTTTTATTTTAGTTTTCTTTGATAGTTACAGATATTCAAATGTAAACTTTGATCCAGGGTCCCACAAAGGTTTTGAACTCAAATGGATTGGATTTAATCCTAGAGATTAACCTATGAGGTCATTATATCTTTTTGGCTCAATAACTACAACCCAAGAAGTTTAGACATTTATTTATGTAAGATTTCTTTCTTCAGAGGAGGAATGATTACTTGAAGCTCTGTTGCCAGTCTGAAGGGTGGAGCTGATGAAAACTTGGAGAGGAGTTTTCCTTCTGTTGGCTTCCAAGTTGGAGAGAGGACATGTGGTTACCTGAAGTTTCAGAATTTCTTCAGGGGGAGGCCCTTGGAAGGAAAGAAACACTCTACCTATATCAAATTGCTTGCCTTCTCATTGAGGGGAAGGGAAGGGAATGAGGGAGGGAGATAATTCGCAACTCAAAATTTTAAAAAAATGCATGTTTAAATGGTTTTTACATGTATTTGGAAAGAATTTAAAAAAAAATTTAAACACTCTAGAAGAAGCCAGTATGTGAGCCACTCCCTTGAGTATTTCCCTATTTTCAGCTTGCCACATTTGCAGACTTTGGCAATTTCCTCTTTTCATTAGAACTATCTCAACTGAACTGAAATATCTTGCTACCAGTGGGAGGAGCTCATTCACTCGGGGTGTGGTCTGGTATTTTCTAATCTGTATAATTTCTCTAATTTCTGTTTGCCATCTGTTCAGATTGATGGGATTGTTTGCAGTTCACTATGTTGATGGTTTTTATGGAACTGGTATTTGGTGGAAAGGGAGTCAAGCCTTCAGATATAGCTTAAGGCACTCCTTTGATAAGGAACAGTAATCAGGAGAGTGACTGAAACCCAAAAATTATTTTCCCTAGCAATATCTTTTGGAGGCCTTTGTTTGGTTATTTGAGTCATGTCTGACTGTTGGTGACTCCATTTGGGGTTTTCTTGGCAAAGATACAGTAATGGTTTAGCACCTTCTTCTCCAGCTCATTTTCCAGAAGAGGAAGCTGAGGCCAACAGGGCTAAGTGACTCACCCAAGGTCACACAGCTAGTAAGTGTCTGAGGCCAGACCTTTATGGCCATACACATAATCTACATGGACAGGACACAAACCTTTATTGGCTTCTCCAATTTTTATCTCTTCATTTCCAATCGAATTAAAAAGATTATTTATAATGCTTCCACATGAGAATAGAGAAAGCAGAGCTAAGTAGCGGAGCTATCAATCAAACAAACAAACACAGCTGCAATAAAGTATTTATATATATACTGATCTTTTTCCTCTTTCTTCAATGTCTTTGGGCCCTTGATGAAATGTTCTAGATGAGTCACCATGATGGATTTTGAACCTAAAGGCATTCATGATATATCACTAATAACAAATCCTTATTGAAAATGTGCACCTTGGAAAATAGTAGCTTTAAGGATGAATCCTAGAATCTAACAGTTGGATGAACGTCAGAAGCTTTTACTTCTACCCTCTAGTGTAAAGGAGAACAATTTAACTTTCCTCATGACTGGTGCTCTTGGACAGGCATGGGCACTTGGTGGGGAGATCTCAGTATCGTGATGTCACACAAAAGGGGGAGGAGTCACTGTCTTAATGTTGCACACAGAAGGGAGGGTTCAATGTCACACAAGCAGGGTCAATTTCACGTATTTGAGAGGGTCTCTTTCACATAAAGGACATAGTGTGTACATGGTGGGTTAGGATGAAACAGAGAGGGAGAGTAATTGATTGTGGAAAAGAGCAAAGACCAAGGAGGAGGCCACAGTGACATTATCTTCCTAGGGACTTAGGGAAACCCACCTGCCCTCATCTGGGGAAATCTCTTTCCCAGGAATAAGAAAGGAAAACTCTGAGTCCTGGAGTCTATTTCTTCATCAAGACAGGCTTCTTCCAGGCTGGGGAGATCTCTAGCCCCACAAGGCAGAAAGATCAGGTAGGCCCTTTCATTTTAGGTTTCCTCTCCTCTGACTACCCTGGAAGAGGCACTGACAGATGTCCCTCCTGGGACTAGAGCCTCAACCTAAAAGATCTAGTTCTGGAACCACTCAGGAGTCCAACAGATCCTTCTCTTTTCCTGTTCCCCAGAACTTCCAAGCAGCATACCAGACCAGTGTGAAGACTCAATTCCTTAGTCTCCTTGGGGCAGGATATGAATATCATTATGAAATATATTCTCCTCCTCAATCTCCTGTCAGTGGCTGGTGAGTGACTGGCTGTGGGCATCTTAAGGATGCGGGTAGGGCAGAAGAAGTATTGTCAAGTTTAATAGAAAAAATAATAAATGTGGTACAAACAATAATCAAGCATCTTTGTCATGATAAAAATCTATGACAAATTGCAACTGAGGCACAAATTTTTAGGCATGACAAATTTATTAGCATGGCTAGCAAATGCCAATAAATTCAATCCAAGACCCCTCAGTAGTCAAGGATAAAACTAAGAAGCAAAGCAACTCTCTTATAGCATTTATACGGTGACTATACAGTTGTGTTTCACTCTCAATTAGTTGGTGTTGCTTATATCAGTTCCTCACCAGGTGGACCAACAACCTATGACTAATAGCCTCGGGGAAGTCTCATGCTAGAAAAACATCTTTTCACCAGATTGACTCACCTCACTACCTCTCCCCCCTGCCATGGTCAGCAAAAGCTCACAGATTAGAAATTTTGTGGTTGGACTTTAGTCCATAGTAACAGGGAAGTTAAACTCTTGACAGATTTTACTAATAGGGACTATATAATCAATTCTGAATTTGATTCACAGATATTGATTCTGATTAGATACAATGATCAGATGCAATTCTCAACCAATATCAATTTTCAAATTTCACAATAGGCAACTAAAGTTACAGGATTAAGGAGCTCAAACTCACATAATGAAGGAGCCAATCAAAACATGGCAGATTGATCACTAATACATAATAAATTGAACAAACCTTAAAACAATACAAAATAAAGTGGGACATCAATTTTCAGTTTCACAGCTTCTATGTATAATATCTATCTGGTCTAACCAGATCTGAAAGATTTTCCTGTGACCTCAAAGCAATAAAGTGAAGGAAGGAGATAGTTAAAGAGGAGTGGAAATATAGAAAAAAAAGCATCTCCAGGAGTTCTACTATGGGTCTCAGAAGGAATTTATTTGGGTTGAGGGTTAGACTTGATGACCTCAGAGGTCTATTCTACAATTCAGAGAAGAGGAAGATATTCCCAATAAGACTTTGACAATGTTCTCATTATATACGGTGAAAAGGAGATAGAAAGAGGAACATAATTGCTGGCTTGAGAGAAGAGATATGGGCAAAGTGTATTGAGGCTTATTTGAAATGTAAGCCATATTAAATGACTATATATGTATATATATGTATGTATGTATGTATGTATACACGCACAGGTATATATGTTAAAGACTATTGTTTGATGTTAATTGATTGGTAATTGAAAAGCAAGGGCTATATGATTCTGACTCTTTCAAGAGAGGCAGCATGACCTAAGGAGGCAGATAGGTGTGAAGTAGGAGAGCAATTAAGGAAAAACACGAGTAAATGTGGTGAAAGCCCTGGATCAAGAAGGTCCTGCTGCTTTAAAGAGCAAGATTACTTAACCAAGAACATGCAGCTCAGTGTTGTGAAGAATAAGATCTTTTGACCACGCAAGAACTGTTTCTTCTAGCTGGTGGGGCTTAGCAGGACTTGTATCTGCCCCCAAGAGTAAAATCATAACAAAGCAACAAAGAGGAGGATACTTGAGTCATGGGGGAAATATAGAGGTCAGGAATACATTGGGTAAAGGAATCCAGAAAAAAAAGAAATTGAATTATTTTTGTTCATAGAGTTCTATGATTTTGCATAAATTCAGAGTACAGTCTTTGAGTGGGAAGGACTCTCCCAGGCTCATTCATATATGATTTAGAGTCATCATGGACTCTTAAGGTGTTCCATTAGTCTAACCCAGTGGTTCTCAACCTTCCTAATGCAGCAACCCTTTAATACTTGTACGTGGGCGTATCTGCATGTGGGCAGACCCACCTGGAGATGGATAGAGGAGAGGTGTCTCGGTTCCTAAGACCACTGGAAATCTGTGTTTTCCTTTTATTTATTTATTTATTTAGTTAGTTAGTTACATATTTTCTCCCCGTCTTTCCCCTGCCCACCGCCCCAAAACAGCCATCCCAGTGTTTCCCACCTCCCCCAGTCTATTCTCTCCTATGTCACTTTTTGGTAGGGCAGGATGGATCTCCCAACTGCAGTGCCTGTGTATCTCAAGTTCCAGTTGGATGTAGTCAATAATAATAATAATAATTGCATATATGTATGGATAGATAGATAGATAGATAGATACACATTCATAACATTTGATTATGGAACTCCAGATTCCAGATTCTATCTCCTTCTCCCTCACCACCCAATCCCACTGGAAGGACAAGCAATCAAATACAGGCTGAACATGTGAAATTATGCAGAACCTCTCCATAGTGAGCACACTGTGAGAGTCTGATTATATGTCCCTTCTTCCTATCCTGCCCCCCCATCCACTCTCCACCCTGTCCCTCT
>CM053581.1:501998285-502019641 GCA_028627135.1 Pseudochirops cupreus
ACTTACCTATGATGGCACAGTGAGATGCTGTTTGCATAGATTCCATTGCACAGACTAGAACCCAGTGTCTCTTTACTCCCAGACCATTGTTCTCTCCCCTTCACTCTACTGTCTCATCTCCTAAATGATGTAAAACAGGATATATTTATTCCATATGCACTTTACTGCTTGCCTACATGCCTCTATATCCTCATGCCTATAATAAAGTTGTTTTTTTTTTTAAAGTAAATTCAAGATGGCTAGCCTGAGAGTGTGGTGATGATTCTATTGAGGAATAAAGGAGTAAGGGGAAAGACATTTTTGCACTTTGGTTTCCTCATTTGTGAAATGAAGGCATTGTGTTAAATGACCTCTCAGTTTGCTCCTACCTCTAAAACTATGCAAAAGAGCTCTGAACTCTCGGACCATGACAGAAAAAATGGAGTTTGCTCATGCTATCCCTGACAGGAATGGAAATAGGGGAGATTAAAGAAAGAAAAAGAACTGAATTGTTTCTGGATGTGATAGTACATGCTACATTTCAATCTTCATTACCAACGTGGATTTAATCAGTTGTGTTCCATGTCCTGAAAACTGTCTCTTTCTGGTTCTCTAGCTTCCTTATCAGTGTTCTATGATGACATGAATGAGATGGGTCTACCTTACCTGGTCTACCTGAAATCCAGTTTCCAACCTTGAATTGGGACTCTTATTCATCCACAGTGGATGTTGACAGCTGCTCATTGCTACTTACCGTGAGTGAGAATATCTCAGCCCCATTCTTCTCTAGGAATTTTGGAGAAAAATCTAAAAATCAGCCTGGAATTTCACTATACTCAGCAGGACTGAAAAGACCTTAGGAGTCTGGATAAGAGAATCTGGTAGGGAGGAGGAAAGTTAATTTTTGAAACCTTGTCACTCTTCAGTAAATGTTTCTTAAGTGAAACACTGGACTAGGATTGGAGATATGATAGGAGTCAGGGCCTTCCCTCAAAGGGCGTATGAGCTAAAAAAAAAGTGGAAAAGACTTAAAAAAAGAAAAGGACAACAATTGATATAAAGATGCATGTGGAAACATACATTACATACTTACATATATCAGTACTTTCTCCAAAGGTGGATGACAGTTTTCTTCATAAATCCTTCATAGTTAATTTGAATGGTCATATTGCTCAGAATAGTTTAACTAGCCACATTTACTCTTTTTTCAGCAATATTGTTATGACTGTATACAATGTTCTCCTACTTCTGCTCATTTCACTTTGCATTATTTCACGTAAATCTTTTCATGTTTTGCTAAAACCAATTTGCTCATCTTTCCTTACAGCATAGTAGCATTTCATCACAATCATATATGTAAATTTATTCAGTTATTCCCCAATTGATGGGCATTCCCTCAATTTCCAATTCTTTGCCACCACAAAGAGAGCTGCTATAAAAGAATATATATATTCTTTTCCTTTTTCCCTGATAACCTTAAGAAACAGATATAATAATGGTATTACTGGGTTAAAGGGTATACACAGTTTTATAACTCTTTGGGCATAATTACAAATTGATCTCCAAAATGGTTGGATCAGTTCACAATACCACCAATAGTGTATTAGTGTTCCATTTTTTCCACATCCCCTCCAGCATTTGTCATTTCCCCTTCTATCATTTTAACCAATCTGATAGGTGTGAGATGGTACCTCAGATTTGTTTTGATGTACATTTCTCTAATCAATAGTGATTTAGAGCACTCATTTTTCAATGATTATATACAGTTTTGATTTCTTCTTCCAAGAATTGCCATTTGACCATTTGTCAATTGGGAAATGATTCATATTCTTATAGATTTGACTCAGTTCTCTATATATTTGAGATATGAGGCCTTTATCTGAGAAACTAACCATAAATTTTTCCTCCCAATATTTGTTTTTCTTCTAATCTTTGTTACGTTGGTTTTATTTGTACAAAAGTTTTTTTTTTTGTTTTAATGTAATCAGTTAATTTTTTAATTTTAATGTAATCAATTAATTTCACATCTCACAATGCTTTCTATCTCTTATTTATTCATAAAATCTTCTCATCTATATATCTGAAAGGTAATATGTTCCATGCTCCTCTAATTTACTCAAGATCTCTCTTTATGTCTAGGTCATGTGTTTACTTTAGCCTTATCTTAGTGCAAGATATTGGTCTATACCTAGTTTCTGCCAGACTGTTTTCCAGTTTTCCTAACAATTTTTACCAAATAGTGCGTTCTTATCCCCAAAACTTGTATATTTACATTTGTTAAACATAAGGTTATTATAGTCATTTACTACTGTGTATTGTATACTTTATTTCACTGAGCTATTTCTTATCCAGTACAAGATAGATAGTTTTGATAATTATTACCATATAGTATAAAATCTGATGTGGCTAGACATCCTTTACATTTTTTTATTAATTCCTTTCATATTCTTGACCTTTTGTTTTTTTCCATATGAATTTTATCATTTTTTTCTGGCTTAATAAAATAATTTTTGGTAGTTTCATTGGGATGATACTGAATAAGTAGATTAGGTAGAATTGTCATTTTATTACTTTGGTTTAGCACACCCATGAATAATGAATGTTTCTCCAATTATTCAAATCTGACTTTATTTGCATAAAAAATATTTTATAATTATATTCATACAGTTCCTGGGTTTGCTTTGTCAGGTATACTCCCAGGTATTTTATTTAGTCTGGTTATTTTAAATGAAATATTTCTTACTATCTTTTCTTGCAGGACTTTGCTTGTGATTTATTGAAGTGCTGGTGACTTGTGTTGGTTTATTTTTTTACCCTGTTACTCTAATAAAGTTATTAATTTTTTCAACTAAATTTTTAGTTGAATCTCTAGGATTTTCCAAGCATACTATAATATCATCTGCAAGAAGAGTTAGTTTTATTTCCTCATTGCCCATTCTGATTCCTCCAATTGCTTTTTCTTTTCTTATCACTAGCATTTCTAGTATGATATTGAATTATAGTAACAGTAATGGGCATCCTCGCTTTACTCCTGATCTTATTAGGAAGGCCTCTGTTTTATCCCCATTACAAATAATGCTCGCTGATGGTTTTAAGTAAATACTTATTATTTTATTTAGAAAAATTTTATTTAGTATTTTATTTTTTCACAGTTACATGTAAAAACAATCTTTAACATTCATTTTTAAAACCTTGAGTTCCAAATTCTATCCCTTCCTTCTTCCCTTCTTCCCTGCCCCCACCAACTGAGAAGACGAGCAACACGGGTAGTCATGCAAAACATTTCCATAAGTCATGTTGTGAAAGAAAACATAGACAAAAAAACTCAAGAAAAATAAACTAAAAGAGTATACTTTGATCTATACTTAGACACCATCGGTTCTTTCTCTGGGGATGGACAGCATTTTCATCATAAGTCCTTCAGAGTTGTCCTGGATTGTTGCAATCCTGAGGATAGCCAAGTCATTCACAACTGATCATTGTACAATATTGCTGTACCTTTGTACACAGTGCATTTCACTTTGCCTTAGCCCATGCAAGTCTTCCAAGGATTTTCTGAGACCATCTTGCTCATCATTTCTTATAGCACAGTAGTATTCCATTATAATTACATACATTAAACTTGCTCTGTGGCCTGACCAATCACTGCAATGGCAGGTTTGGCAAAGTTCAAATTTCTGCACCTTCTCCCCTCACCTCTCAACACCTACCCAATGAGGCTTCAGCTAGTTTGTTGTTGTTCGATTGTTTCAGTAACTCTTCTTGACCCTATTTGGGGTTTTCTTGGCAGAGAGCAGTATCTAGTCTAACCAACTTATTTTAAAGATGAGGAGATTGAGCTCCATAGAGATTAATTTATTCTCCCAAGATCAGACATGTTAATGCTGGAATTTAAATCTGGTTCTAAAGGGGCAGTGATTAATCAATCAACAAATGTTGAGAGTATAAAGATAAAAATTAAACTGTCTTTGTCCTCAAGGAACTTAATATTCTATTGCAGGACAATAAACATATGCATATATACTATTCTATTGGGGGAGACAAATGTGCATAAATAAATATACCCAAAATAGATGGAAGGTAATTTGGGATGGGGAAGACACTAGAAATTGATGAGGATCTAGAATGGGTTTCATGTAGAAGAAGTTAGTGTTTGATCTAAATCTGGAAGGAAATTTAATAATTAACCCTGCGCTTTAGGTTTATTAAAGAGAATGTCTAAAGCTTCCTCTGTCTCTAACATTCTATAAAGCCAAGTGGTCAAACATTCCCTTCATGCTCCCATTAAGATGGATTTTTCCAGCATATGCCTTGATCTCTCACAGGAATTCAGAAGGCATGAGGGCTAGGGTTCTTTGTGTTCGATTGCTTTGCTAGGTTCTTGATTTGACTCATCCTAGAAAGCAGGGGTAGGGGGATTCAACTTCATTTCAGGTGATGCTGAAGGCAGAGAGGTTAAGCAAATTAGATAAATGGAAGGATAAAGGATGGAATTTGTCTGTGTGTGCATGAGTACATGTGTTATATAGATGTGTCTGTCAATGAAGTAGCCTGTCAGTCACGTACTTCTCTTCAGCCTCTGACTCTTCTTCTAGGAATCTCAAAATCATCTGGAAGGATTATACCCTCAATGACCAACAGCCAACTGAGCAAGAGCTACCTTATGAAAAAGTCATCAGTCACCCAAACTTCACTTCCATTTCTTCTGAACATGACATCATGTTGATCAAGCTGGCCACATCCATTCAATTAGCAAAAAACTTCCAAAATGTAGAATTGCCTCCTGAAGATATCAATCTGGATACACAATGCATAGTTTTAATCTGGTCATGGAGTGATAATTTCAGTGAGTGACTATCAGATGGTGGTGCTATTTAGGTTAGAGATCAGTCTAATCAATCCAATCCAACAATTGTGTATTATTATATGCCTGATCCGGGCATTATGATCAATCCTGGAGATACAAAGACAAAGTGAAAGACAGCCCCTGGCCTTAGAGGGCTCATATTCTACTGGAAGTTCTGAAGGAGATAGGGAAAGAATGGAAACTCACTGGGGTAGGACTGGATTTCTGAGTCCCATAATAATGGCTAATAATAGCTGTCATTTATATAGAGCTTTAAGGTTTGCAAAGTGTTTTGCCTATATTATCCCCAGGGGTTACACAACTTTCTTTTGTTATAGTAGATAGACAATGTCACTTAATGTTTTTGAGCCCTGGTTTCCCTGTCTACAAAATGGAGCAAATAATTACTGCTTTACGTCATAGAGTTGTTGAACTAATAGATGTGATATCACTTTGAAAACTTATAAGCACTATATAAATATAAGGAATTATTATAATATTGTTTCTGATAATTTTATTACAAGTAATAGTGTTAACACTTCAGGGGGGTGGGTAGAGCGAAGTGGGAGCTGGATCTCCCTCTCTTGCCCAGGCTGGAAATAATAGCAGCCATTTATGTACCTGATCCCACTACTGTTTGGCAGGGGAGCTTTGATCTACTCCATTTGTGACCTGAGCCAGTTCACTTGTCCTTAGGCAGCCTGGTTGTTTTTCACTATGCCCCTTCACTACACTTCCAGGCAGTCACTATATTGGTTTCTGACTTAGTTCAGAGAGTCCCACTCCCGCTTAGACACTAATGCCACTTTAGCTCAAAACTTCTAAACTCGAGTGATCCACCAGCCTCAGCCTTCCCAGTACCAGGGATCATACATGTTCATCATCATTTTGGGAGGTGGTTCAGTGGATAGAGTGCTGGACCTGAAGTCAGGAAGACATTTTCCTGAGTTCAAATCTGGCCCCAGACACTTGCCCTGGGCAAGTCACTTAACCCTGTTTGCCTCTTTCCTCATTTGTAAAATGAGCTAGAGAAGGAAATGACAAACCACTCTAGTATCTCTGCCAAGAAAACTCAATTTGGACATGACTGAAAAATGACCGAACATCATTACCATTTATACTAGTTGTATAATTAGACAAGTACAAAAGCTATTCCTAAACCCTTCTAATGCTTCTTCCATCTCCACTCTCTATCCTTCAGTGAGCTCAAGCTCATGAAGATGTGGCTAATAAAACTATTCATCTGAAAAAGCTGAGGGAGTTTAAATAAATCATAACCTCAATATGATTCAACAACATGATATGCCAAATAAAAAGGCTACTTTGATCCAGGCATTGCATTAAGAGAGACCGTAATATCTTGAGAAGTAATAGTCTGGCAACACTCTGCTTTGATTATTATACTCAGTTCTGGCAACCACAGGTTAGGAAAGTTATTGACAGACTGGAGAGCATCCAGAAGAAGGCAAACAGTGAAGGGCTTCAAGGTGGTACCCTATGAGGGGCAGCTAGGAGGCTCAGTGGGTAGAGGATTAGTCCCTGAGTCAGGAGGACCTGAATTCAAATGTGTCCTCAGACACTTACTAGCTATGTCATCCTGGGCAAGTCAAGTAACCCCAATTGCCTCTTTAAAAAAAATAAAGGCTTTCCTGTTTGGGTCGGTGTTCCGTAGGGTGCCAGCATGGGGGTGGACATCCGCCACAACAAGGACCGGAAAGACCGGCGCAAGGAGCCCAAGAGCCAGGACATCTACCTGCGGCTGCTGGTGAAGCTCTACCGGTTCCTGGCCTGAAGAACCAACTCCACTTTTAACAAGGTTGTCCTGAAAAGGCTGTTCATGAGCCGGACCAACCGGCCCTCCCCCCCCCCCCCACCCCCCCCGTCCCTGTCTCGCATGATCAGGAAAATGAAGCTTCCCAGCCGGGAAAACAAGACTGCCATGGTTGTTGGGACTGTGACCGATGATGTGAGGATACAGGATGTCCCCAAGCTGAAGGTGTGTGCCCTTCGTGTGACTAGCAATGCACGGAATCTCATCCTCAAGGCTGGTGGGAAGATCCTCACCTTTGACCAGCTGGCCATGAGCTCACCCAAGGGCCGGGGCACTGTCCTGCTGTCTGGTCCCCGGAAGGGCCGCGAGGTTTACAGGCATTTTGGGAAGGCACGGGGCACTCCCCACAGCCATACCAAGCCATATGTCCGATCCAAGGGCCGAAAGTTCGAGCGTGCCAGGGGCCGCCGTGCCAGCCGAGGCTACAAAAGCTAACTCCCTTCCTCCTTGTTATATTAAAGAATTTTGGACATTAAAAAAATAAATAAATAAAGATTGTGTCCCATGAGGATCTATTGAAGGAAACAGAGATATTTAACCTAGAGAAGGTAAGACTTAGTGGATTGGTCGATTTCTCTCTTCAAGCACGCAATGGAGGAAGCAGTGGGGTATAGTGGAAAGGACACTGGTTTGAGAGTCAAAGGACTTGCATTTAAATGTCCTAGACCAGTGGTTCTCAACCTTCCTAACGCCGCAACCCTTTAATACAGTTCCTCATGTTGTGGTGACCCTCAACCATAAAATTATTTTCATTGCAACTTCATAACTGTAATTTTGCTACTGTTATGAATTGTAATGTAAATATATGATATGCAGGATGTATTTTCATTACAATGGGATATGGGGTACATATGACAGATATGAATCACGTCAGGAGGCAGAATCTGATCAAGAAGAATCATAGAGGGGAAGGTCAAGATCATAGTCAAGACTTTCCACAAACTCGTCTTTGGCTGCTTTGGTCAGGCCAAATGCCAGGTTAGGGATATTAACTCAGTGGGGTAGTTCTTACATTATATTGTATTTTCTACTTGTTCTCAAATAGGTGTCAGGAAGAATACAGAAAAGAAGGCGTGGAAGGAGAAAGGAGAATGTTGGGAAAAGTCAAATACAAAAGAAAATTTCAATCTCTCTCTCTCTCTCTCTCTCTCTCTCTCTCTCTCTCTCTCTGTCAGAGCAAGATGCTGATGTTCTACATACCTTGAGAACCAATCTGATCCCTAACAGTCAGTGCATCTATAGCTATCCAGGGAAGCTCACCAAGGACATGCTTTGTGTGGGAGCTATAACAGAAATGCTGTACAGATGTCAGGTAATTCTTCCAGGTTTCATTTATCCTTTTTTCTTGGTCATTGTTTGTTATGACTTCTCTCTTTGTTCAGGCAGAAATCTTTCCCAGTATTTGAGAGAAGAGATAAAGGAGAATGGGACCCAGAGAATAATACTTGTTCCTCTCCTTCCTTTGATTAGAAATTGGGGGCCCTTAAGAAAGCAGAAATGGGGAGGAATAGAAGGTCTTTGCATCAAGCTGCTTTCTAATTTCCCCTTGGTGTAGGTTAGGGAAATACTGGAAGACAGGGACAGTCAATGGGGTGGAAAAAAGGCTTGCCTCAACATAACCATTGTACTTAGAGACTCAGGGCCCACCAATTACCGTAAGTCCAAAATCCCTGGGCTTCTCTGCATCAGGCATGACTTTGTTCATTGGCTGGGGTGACCTCAGCTCTAGAGATATCTTTGGCCTCTTTTCTTTTCTCTCTCACAGGAAATCTCAGCTTCTCCAGCCATATGTGGTGGATTCTTACAGGGGATCTTGTCCTGGACTGATGGATGTATTCTGGTAGGGGATGTTGGTATCTTCACCAAGGTCCACAGCTATATCCCCTGGATCAAGAAGATTATCTCTACAGAATGAGTTTCCTTTGATCTCTTTGATCCTTCTGGAAACTCACCCCTTGTCCCTAAGGGATATAGAACCCTAACTTTGCCCCTGTCTCTGGTTGCAGAATAGAGTCCCAGTAGAGAACTCTGGCTCCACTTCTGTGTCCTTGTGACTCTTTTAACTCCATGTCCTCAATACCACAAATATCTGGGACCCGCTTGACTTATGAAAGAGTGAGGCTCACATGGAAAGAGATGGATCCCTCCAAAAATCCCGATACATGTAAAAAAATTTATAATCCAATCCCCTCTCTCCCTCTCTGTGTCACACCAGGGTGTGTGTGGCAGCTGAGTGGACCTGGCTAGAAGGGGCAGATCTGGGAACTGATGTAGAAGGGTTCTGGCAAACAATGTATGTCTATTAAGAAAAAGGTTGAATTGCAAGCTCATAGATTTAGAAATGGAAGAGTCCTTGGAGACCATTTAATCCAATTCCCTCTCATTTCACATATTCAATATGCACAAACTTCCAAGTTCTTAGGTCATGTCTTAGCATGTCAGTTAGTCAAGTAGTATTTATTAAGCCCCTACTGTATGTCAGGCCTTACGTTAAGTACTGGGGATACAAAGAAAGGCAAAGCAACAGTCTCTGTTTTCAAAGTGCTCATAGTCAAATGTGTCCATGACGATGATGAATAGAAATGCAGGATACTGTATTTTTAGCTATACTACTAAAATCATGGTTGGAGTTCCTTGAGAAGACATGGAGAATGTCAGAAACACCAAGGGCTATATAATAATAGAAATTTCCAAGTGATTGTTTCCAAGTAAAGTTTCAGTAGGGAGGTAGATCTCACATAAAGAATTTTTGAAATCATCTAGTTAAAGAAGAGATTCAGAGAGCATCTTATCCACAGTCACTCAGTGACTTATTAGAAGACCTGGGGCAGGAATCTGAATTTCCTCCCACCCCTCATTCCTGTTTTGCAAAATATCTGTGAAAACACCTTTAAATCCCCCAAATAAATAACTTGCTTGACTTTGATCTGTCTCAATGCTTGCATGTATTGTAGTTATTCTACTAGGTGCTTGTGGAATGTCTGACCTGTTGCTAAGGACAACAGTGATGATGTGGACAATGGAGATCCCAGTGATAATAGGGTAGAGAAGGGCCAGTGTGTATAGTACAAATGACCCTTATCATTAGAGAGGAACTGTAATGAGGAGGCAAGACAGACCAGGTTTCTCTGGGGAAAGATGTAGATAACCTGCCTCTGGGTTGTTCTACTTTGGGGAAAAGAAAAAAAGAAACTCTGAGCCCTGGAACCCCCTGCTCAAACTCAACTCCTGTCCTACAGAAAAGTCCTTCCTAAGACTTTTCTGTGGTACTATTGGGGAGGGGAAAAGAAGAGGTGGGGAACTGGGCCCTCCTATCTTCTCTCGCCCTATCACTAGGGGAGAATCCTGACCACAACCATGAAATTCATTATTTTCTTCATTCTCTTTGTGGGTGAGTATCTGTGAATTTCTGTCTATTTGCCTGAAAGAAATTTGAATTGTTCCAGATTGGGAGAGGGAGGAGTGGAAGTAGGGGTAGAAAGTACGAAGATGATCTAGAATCACGCATGGACACTGTTTATTTCTTTGCCCAAGCTCTGCCTTAAAAAAGCTTCAAGTATTTCTCCCCACATTCATTGTCCTCGTTGCCCCCCTCCCCCCATTTCCAGGTGATTGAGCAAGCTGCCATTTCCTACTCAATATTTATTGCTGCCCTCCTCTGGTGACCTATTTCCTATTCTAATAAGAAAATAAAACTCAGGATCTTGGCCCCTTTTTGAATCTTAGAAGCCTGTGCTAAGTTCTTTTCCACCCTTTCACCTAGACCACTGGTCTTTCTGAAAGTGTTTGGGGAGAGTTTGATGGTGTGGGACAACTTCATTTTACCATTCCTATTCTTTTCCCTTCTGTTTGATAAAAGAGGGAAGGCAAGAATGAGACAGAGCTATCAGGATCTGGGATGAGGGTTGGGGTGGAGTGGCAAGAATGTATCAGGAAAACCAAGTGAATAAATAGATGGAGGCTGTATTCTTTTCTGATCCTATAATCTGTCCTTCTCCGCGTTCTTCTTCTCCACTCCCTACCCCAACCAGATTCATTTTCCACTAGTCATAGAGCTGAGCAAGATGAAGGTCTTGACTGCCATGTAATACAGATGGAGAACCATTTCAAGTCCTGGGAAGGTGTTTTCACCCAGCAACAATGCCTGCTGGTAGCTGCTCACTGTTATTTACGGTGAGTGTTAAGGGTTCTAACCATCAGCTTCCACTTCCAAGCTCTGATGTAGCATTCTCTTAGTCTGTCTTTTCTGGATTTATCTGGCCTATAAAGTCATCCCATTAATCTTCTTTTAAGTAAGAGAGGTTCTGGCCCAAAGACATGAAAGGTAGGGCTAGTTAGTTTCTTCTCATCCAAAAAAAAAATCTATAAAAATGAACAATTAAGAACAAAGTGAGAACAATTTATACAATAACAGCAACACTGTGGCTACTAACGACTTTGAAAACTGTAAGAACAGTGATCATGTAATAATCATTCACAGTGTCAAGAGGATTGGTGATGAAATACATGCTCTCCATCTTCTGATTGGGAAGTGATAGCTTGAACACACAGAATGAGACTAGACTCACATACATGTGTGCATAAATATATATATATATATATATGTGTGTGTGTGTGTGTGTGTGTCCATGTACACACACTCACATGTTCCAAGTCCTCAGGTAGTGGGACCAGGGGGTTTTGGTATGTCAATTAGCCAACCGGCATTTGTTATGCACCTACTATTTGTCAGGTCCTGTGTTAAGCACTGGGGACACAAAGAAAGACAAAACCACAGTCTCTACTTTCAAAGTATTCAGAGTCTGATGTGACCATGACCATAATGAATACAAATCCAGGACGCTCTATTTTAGCTATGCTTCTTAAGTCACAGCTGGAGATTGAGAAGACATGGAGAATTCAGAGGCACCGAGGGCTATAAATAATTCAAACAGAAATCTCCACATGATATTTTCCAAGTGAAGTAAGTATTTGTAGGAAGGTAGCTCTCATATAAAGGATTTTTTAAACTGTTAACTTTGACATTATACAATATGTATATATATATATATATATATATATATATATATATATATACCCACACACATGTTCATTATGTGTGCATATGTCAACACCTACCTACATATATGTATATATATGTAGATATATTCACATACGCAATCCTCATAACAAATATGCTGTCAAGCAAAGCAAATTCCCTCATTGGCTATGTTCATATAACGTATGTGATTTTACATATTCTTTAGACAGCGAGGTGGATAGGATGCTGGGCCTTGAGTCAAAAAGACCAGAGTTCAAATCCAGCCTCAGGCACAGTAGCTGTGTGACCTTGCGCAAGTCACTTCACCCTGTTTGCCTCAGTTTCCTCATCTGTAAAATGAGCTGGAGAAGGAAATGACAAACCACTCTAGTATCTTTGCTAAGAAAATCCCAAATGGGGTTATGAAGAGTCAGACACCATTGACCAACAACAACAACAAATTCATTCTTCTACTACAGTCAACACTTTTATCCCCTTTGCAGAGACATCAAAGTGATGCTGGGAAATTCCATGAGAAGGATTAAGAAGGGAAAAGAGCTGATTGCTAATTCTAGCCAGATCATTCAATACCATAACTTCAGCACAGATTTTTCCAGGCTCATCATGTGGTCTAAGCCTGCAGTCCTCCATGATTTTCAGTCCATGTCCTTATCTACTCAAAATCTCCCTACTGGCACTAAACATAGGACATTTGAAGGTGGTGAGTACTTATTTGGAAGGAGAAGGGAGCCTAGAGGGAGAGGAGGAGGGTAGCCATGTTAATTGTTTCTAAGAGATTAATTACCTCCAGCTTTGTTCAATTAATCTTGAGTTCTCTTCTTTTTCTGAATCCAGTTTCTCTGAAAGTACTCAAAATTCTTTTCCAAGGACAATTAAAAACAAGTCTCATTTCCTCCCAATTCCACCCCATTCCCATCAGTGGTAACCTAGGAATGATGAAGAAGCAGAGCAAAATGTGTCTGGATCTCAGACAAAGGTGTATGGAGAAAACCTTGGACTCTCCTAAATCAGGAGACAGGTGACCTGGGCTTCTAGCCATGCTAATGATTTTATTTTGTTTATTTATCATATCTAGACATACATTATTTCATATATCTCTTGTTCTCTTCTGAAAAAGTCATTTTCTCTGTTAATAATGTTGTAGTCACTGTGTAAATTATTTTCTTGGATCTGCTCACTTTACTCTGCCATCAGTTCCTGTCTTTCTATGCTTCTCTGAATTCCTCATATTTATATCTTTTTTCAATGACATTCATGTACCTTGATTTGTTTAACCATTGTCCCAGTTGATGGGCATCAAATCTGCTTCCAATTCTTTGTCACAACAAAAAAAAGTGCTGCTACAAATATTTTGGTCCAAAAGCGACCTTTTCTTCTGCCTTTGACCTTACCTGGACTATTGCAATAGTTTCCCAGTAGGTTTCCTGTCTCTAGTCTCCTCCTCCTCTTGCCCCCATGAATCTACCCTATCACATAGCTGATAAATGAAATGTTCCTAAGGCACAGTTCTGATCATTTTAGTTTCCTGATCCAAAACCTCCAATGACCTCCAAATGCACTATGGCTTTTGAGGGGTAGGAAGTGGTGACCACAAAACAACTTCAGCCCTAAGGCATTGCGTTATTGTTATGTATATCTTTTTACATATCTATCTCTATCTTTTTACAGATCTGGACACAAAAAGAGTTTGATTGAAAAGAATAATGTTTAGAGGCAAGGGTTAGAAAGAAGGCAGAAACTCTGCATCTCATGCTATGGAAATTCTTTTCCTTTTTTCCCATCAGGTAAACACCTTGGGCTAAATTTTAAAACCCCTCTGATCAGAGAGAAAAAATGTCAGAAATTGGAGCTAAGGAAAATCAACCAGAATAGGAAATACATGAAATTCTTTAAGTCATTCAGAAAACTTTGCCTGGAAACCTGGTAACTCTCTTCTTGTACCATAGCTTTTATATGCCATGTAAGTCAATGTTTAATTGAATGAATTCATGAATTTACCACAACATTCTCACTTCAAAATTGTGAGAATCTGTCCCAGACTCATCTGAAATGTATACATACTTGTCTTCTCTGTGAAGAAAGGATTTGTTTAGGGAATTAGCAGGTGGTGTTGGGGGCTGGCATTAAAAGTGGTCTAGAATCTCTACATTGTACATCATTATATTAATTTTCATAAGTATATGTTCTGTAAAGCAATTTAGACATCTATTTTATGATTAAGGCCATTCACTAATTTATTTCTCCAGCAACTGTTTTTAATGCCTCTGCCTTTAGAAATAACCAAAATAAGAATATGAAGAACATTAAGACAGTATCTTTACCCTTAAGGAGCTTTTAGTCTAGCGGGGTGATACCATACATACAAAACTGTGCACTAATTTGGAGTAGGAGACAACATAAATTTGAGAGGTGCGAAGTTTTATTCATGCTTTGATGAAAGAGAAATAATTTCTGATCATGGAGACTCCTTAAAACAGATTTTTACCTGAATAAGTCTAAATTAGGTGGATTTTACTATGCTGTATTTTGTTGTCTTCTATCCCAAGATGGAAATTTTATGTGGCAAGGACAAGAACTTTTTCTCCTTGAATTCCTGCATTGCATTTACTCAAGGACTATGTAAAATATATGTCTGTCCTTGTCTATCTCTGTCCTCTATTGAACTGCATTGGAAACCAGACAAGATTTCACACAATGAGGGACATAGAGTTGAAGTTACCTTCCCATTCTATGTTAGAAATAGACCATGTATTACTGGATCCTCATTCATTAAATTAGTTCTCTGGTTTATATTTTTTTTTAAAGTTGCCAGTTATCAAAACCCAATAATGCAGATATTTCCTGCTTTACTTTTTTGAATATTGGCCACCCAGAACATATACCCTTATTTATAGTGTTATTCAGATTATACTGCCTTTCTCACTCCTACTTATTATTTAATATGACATTGTGTTTTTAGGACACCAATTAAAGACATTAGGCGTCATATAACTATAATGGGGAGGCTGTTGCTTTTTAGACCCTCCAGTCTCTAGCTTGGTGGTAAATGTCTGCTAGGTGATTAGGGGAAGGGCAAAGCTTTGGATAAATGAAATTTAGGGATTCCATATTTGGCTATCGATGGAATATACCAAGTTGAGAATAATTAGTGGGGAGCTCATTAGATTAGAAAGTTAAAGCTGGTCAAAGAGTAACCTTCCCATCACTGGGCTCCTCTTTAAGGATGGTGTACCTGGATCCATCAGCCCTATTATTGAAATATCATAAAATCATAAGGTTTCAGATTTCTAAAAGACCTTGGAGATTTTTCCTGTTTCTAGTAGTCTAATACCTTCACATAGCAGATGAGAAAATACCCTATGAGAATATACTTTAAACAAAGCTGGGATCTTAGTAATGATAGAATTGGGATTCAAACTCAAGTCTAGTGATGATCTCTATGTTCTGTCCCCATTGTGGGGGTGGGGTGTTGGGCTCTCTTTCAGCTTAAGGCCAGGAGATATCTCAACCAGAAGAGTATCTATGATCACTTTTTCCTTCTCTTTCTTTCTTAGGAAGTGGTATTGCCTGCTGTCAGCTGCATTGGCAAGATTTAGAGCAAGAAAGGTTAGGAATTTCCTGCGGGCCAGTATCAGTGACATTTACCACTATACACTGTCAATCCAGCAACTTTTATCAACAGGATGAATTGCCTCTATTGTCTCTGGAGCCTCATTGCTGTTGGAAACAAAAATCAATGTGATACTGAAATATATTAAAAGGCATATCACATTCAAGGGCACAGAAATAATCCTTCCTTGGCATTGTGTCATCATTTAAGTGTATTGTGTTTAATTTTCAGTATCATCAAGAGAATGAAAAGACTAGAGCAGGCTTAAAGAACTGTGAGAAAGATATGAAAGGGATGGAAAGCAAATCAGTCTGAAGAAGGGATGGCAAAAGGATTGTTTAATTGTTCAAGTAAATAAAGAGTTTCGGTGGGGAGGATGCTGATCAGATGTCCATTTTGCCTATTAAGGACAGAGTACGAGAAATGGATTCAAGTTAAAGTGGATGAGATATTGTTGGAACTAAGGAAAGATTCCTTAATCAGTCTTAGAAACACACTGAGATCCTCCTCTTCACATCTTTTTAAAACTCAGTGAAAATAACTTACTCTTCTGTTCACATTTGTCATGTCAAAAATCTCCATTTCGGTATTCAGTTTAAAAGTCGTACATTTACAGATATTTCATGGACTGAATTGAACGTAGCCTTCTTCCAGATAGGGAGAGATTAATACCATTAGTGAACAACATTTGGATTTACAGTGGGGGGGGGTTTTGTCTTTATATCCTCAGCCTAAAGGCATAGTGCCTGCCTGGCATGTAATAAGTGCTTAATAAAATATTAAATCAAATTAAGGACATGATGAGTGCTTAATAAAATGTTGTGACTACATCACTGTCAGCTTATCAGGTGAGAATTGTATATAGAAAAACTACCCCTGAAAAGGTCAGAAGAAGACAGAATCAAGTTCAGAGGGAGATGCAGAGTAGGACAGCATATGAACTAAGTATTATTGAATTTGTTACATATCCCCTCCCAACATAAAATGGAATTTTCCAGTTTCATATATAATCTTTTTTGTATGTAGAAATGTTCATGTTTGATGCTGTTTATTACGTTCATAATGGCAAAAATTTGAAATGAAAAAGAGAAATCTCTTAACTTGCTCACATAGTACAGTACAATATTTTTACAGTTGGAGCTGAAGTTTCTTTAAAAAAGGACACTGTATCAGAGCACAGGTGGAAATGGTCAATGCTGGATAGACTATGCAAGATAGGCCTACAAACTCACTGTTTATGGAATTGTTCATTGGTTCAACCATTTCAGAAAACAATTTGGAATTGTGCAAAAAAAAAAAGATACTAAATTGTTCTTGTCCTTTGATCTTATCATCTTACCTGGTCATATATCCCAATGACAAAAGAATTTATATAGAAATATTTATACACAACAGAATTTTCTGTGCTAGCAAAAAAAAAGTGGGGAATAAAATGGGTTTCCATCAGCTAGGGAATGGCTCAACAAACTGTAGTATGTCCCCAGAACTTATCCCAGTGACTGGCACACAGTAAGTACTTAGCAAATGTTGGCTGATTGATGTTTTTTGGGATGATGAAAGTAATAGAATACTATTTCACTGTACAAAATGATAATTATCAGGAATCAGGGAGCTGTTATAGAATGAAAAAAGCAGGACCAACAGAAAAATATAAACACAATACACAATATACATAGATATATATGTTACAGTATAAACACAATCACACACATATAAACATAGATATGTGGTATGTGTCTATGTAAATAAATGTATGAATTTATATACATATATTTATAAACGCACTATATGTATGTTTGTGTACACATGCATATGTGTGTGTGTCACCTCTGGGCATATGTAAAGCTGCCCCTCCTGCCTGTTTCTGGCTATGTATGACTCATTGATGAAAGACTTGGTGCTTTGAAATGATAAGGTCCAGCCTCCCTATGAGAAGATGAACACTCAGAAGAGGAGGTGCCCAAGAGGATGTGCTGTTTCCTTTCGACAGATGACATGAAATGGGATTGTTTGGAATGCAGAACTAGAGAGAAAGGTAACCATGGCTCCTCAGCAATTCCAAAATCTGCTTTTTGTTGTGATGAGGTTTAACCTCCTTGGAAGAATATAACTGTTAGTATAGGTTAAGTTGTTGAACCCTGTTTTAAGCCTGTCTCAAGTCTTTTGTCTTTCAGAATTTCTTTTTGCATAAAACAAATACCTTCTCTAGAGCACACACTGAATATCTTTCTATTTCCTCCTTTGTAAATATTTACACATGAATTAAAGCCTAAAATAGATGCAAAATTTTGAGAGTGGGAGAAAAGGGAGGTTTAGCTCTCATTCAGGACCAGGCTTCTCTAGACCTGAATCCAGTCGAGACTATGTGATTTGGTCCAGAATAGAGGTAGACACATTGCCTCAGACCTGCTGGACCTGATGTAGTTAGCGTTAGGGGTGGTTGAGACCCCAAAATACCAACACCCCAGGTCCTGCCAAATGAATTCAACTCAAGTTCTCTCAGCCAAAGAAAAGTAAAGTTTATTAAAAGTTCACTATATTGGGTAGACCTTTAAGGAGCCTAGGTGTCTGTAAGACTTGCATTGGGCAAGCAGGCCAGAATCATCTGACATAGAGTAAGTCTGTGCTAGGTTATTCTATGGAGCTCTCCCACCACATGGAGGGAAGATGGTATCTTATATACAGAAAGGTTGTGGGAGGAATCTAGGGGTGGTCTAGAGAAGGAGTTTGGGGATGGTCTTCAGGAGGAGTCAGATGAAGTCAGACTCCAGTAGTGAGTGATTAAGGGTGGGAAGTTGCAGGAGGCTACCTGGAGAGGACAGACAATGGCGGACTACGCCAGTTCAAGGGTGGAACAGGAGGATCAAAGGTGGGAAATTGCTGGACAAAGGAGGCCTAAACACTTGGGCAGAGCCACAACTTAAGGCCCAGGGCCTCAGGCTTGGGAAGATTCAAGGAGAGTTCAAGGGGGCTCCCAGATCCTGCACCACATCAGGCCCAGCAGCCCTTCTTTTTGTTAAGATATGGGGAACCCCTCTATTTCTGAGAGTCTGATTCCAACAAACCCTAAATCTTAATCCCTTTGGGGACCTCCACATATGATCAAGGATCATCTGGCTTTTTAAAATATTTAAACTAAACCTATTTGTCCTATTGTGAGTTGAGTTAGGAATTTTTCAGTGGAGTGACAAGGATTTATTGGGGAAAATTTCAAGTGTCATATGTGTTCAAGGAAATGGTGACAAGGAAATGTTTTGTCCATTTCTCTAGTGAGCTCACCCAGTTTGTTACTAGGATCCTTGAACAAATTTCATTGTGCCCTGTATGTTGAAGGGATACCTGAAGATATTTTGTCTAGACCTTTGGTTGGATTGGCCTAAGTGTTGAAGGGGGCAGCTAGGTGCTGCAGTGGATAGAATGCTGGTCCTGGAGTCAGGAGGACTCATCTTCATGAGTTCAAATCTGGCCTCAGATACTTGCTAGCTGTGTGACCCTAGGCAAGTCACTTCACCTTGTTTGCCACAGTTTCCTCATCTGTAAAATGAGTTGGAGAAGAAAATAGCAAACTACTCTAGTATCTTTGCCAAGAAAATCCCAAATGGAATCATGAAGAGTCACACACAACTGAAATGACTGAACAATATTGATGAAGGGAATCACTGAAGGATTTTTACCCTGAAGAGGTTAGTTTCAGGAGTTGCCTTCTGGTTGATCATTAGCTCCTTATGCCCTGTGAAAAGAGCCCCATATTTTTTCTGGGAGTTCATTTGAGGCTAATCTTGTTCTGAGAAGGAAATCTTGATTTTGTTTTTCTGGTTTTTTTTTTCTTTGAGTTGTTTGTTTTATTACAATATTTTCTTTTCTCTATTTTCTTGGGTTTGGATGGGTCTTTTAAAAGTAAGCTTTATAAAATGTCACTGATTTGTTGAAGTCATATAACTTTGTATTCAAGGGCAATTATGGTCTTCAGGATCATTAGCTATGGTTAGTCTAAGACCCTCCTAAAAGCTGTTGAATTTGGGACAATATAAAGGACTATGCTGAAGGAACTACTGAGATTCTTTCATGGCATTTAGGGGACAATCAAGAATTGTACTGCAAGGACTTTTGGAGACAGTTAGAACACAGCTTGGAGGAGACACTTGAGAGAGCAATGCCTGAGCTTCCCTGAAATCCCAGAGAACTTTTTACGATTGGAAATTTGAAAAATTTGCCTAAAATACCCCCATTGATTTGCTTAGGATAGCAAAGATTTGGCTGGGGAAAGAGTATTGCCAGGACCATTTCAGAGCATCCTCAAAGCTACTCTTCCTGGCTCCTTGTATTGTGGCCAAGGCTGACTCGTCACTGGAAGACGTGGTATTTTGAGATGACAAAGCTGGGATGTCCTGGTGGAATGAACATAGTCAGATCATATCCATGGCTCCAGAACAGAAGGGTCTCTTAAGGAAAAGGGAGCAGATATAGTACTCTAGTTGCTTAGGCCCATTAAATGGTTTTAAATATTGGATGTAAAAAAAAAATAAAGAAAACATTGTTTAAAAAGAAGACTTTTCATGATCAATGATCCAATCCAAAAGCTGATCTGGATGAAAATCAATTGGGAAAAATTTTTGCAAAACAATTATTGATAATTTCTAAGGGATCATGGAGAGAGAGAGGTTTTAGATTCTGGAGACAAGAAAATATTTTCCTATTTTCAAAAGGACACAAAATGTGTTCATTCTGAAACTATAGACTGGTGAGAATGATGTCAATACCCTATAAAATTCTTAGAAGAGATTAATAAACAAATGGTTTATAGGAACTTATAAAGGGAAGTGATAATCATACTTACACGGATTTGTTAAGAATAAGTCATACCAAATTAATTACAATTCCTTTCTGGATGAGGTTACTAGGCTGATAAATCAAACTCAGATTGATGTATCTGGATTTCATTAGGGAATTCAGCATGGTTCATACTAGTCTCATTGACAGAATTAAAAACACTTGCATATTATGAGTCACGTGAATTTGTGGTGGGTTGACCTGCTATATTTAAGTAATATTGATTAATGGATGGATATCAACTTGGAGGGTGTTGTCTAGTGATCTAGGGAAGGGTTAGGCTATTGGTCTTACTCTATTCAACATTTATGTCATGGAGTTTGATGAAAGCCTGAATAATATGATTATGAAAGTCTGAGTCAAGTGACTCATATTTGGGAAGAATGTCTAATATCCTGAATTATAAAATTAATGATATCCAAATATTTTGACAGGTTGAATATTTTGGCTGTATACAAATTCAAACATAAAACAAGTCTTGCCCTCAAGAAGTTTATGTTCTGTTGTTATATTCTATTATTATGTTCTATTTTAAGCAAATGAAGCTAGCAACATGAAATTTGATAGGAATAAATCAAAACATCCTCACTTAAGTTCAAAAAATCATTGTCACAAGTATAGGATGAGGAGGATCATGGGTTTTTTTTCACTTAAATTTTATTTTTGTTTCAACAGTATGAAATATTTGGCAAAATTGGTTGAATTTTAATTAATTAATATCATTGCCAAAAAAATAATGCAAACTTTGACTCCATTAATATACAATAGAATAGCTTACTATCCAGAAAGTGGGAGTGAAAGCCTGCTTGATTCTATATTAGTCAGTATTGAATTTTGGTTAACAAATTGATTGTAATGGGAATGTTCTAAAGAAGATGAACATGATGGTGATCGATAAATAAACTGTCAGATGACCAATGGTTAAAGGTACTTTGTTGAGAAAGAGAACATTTAAGAAGATAACTTAGCAAACATAATATTTCACATTTGTATGATATGTTAAGGTTAACAATGTAATATCTCAAAAAATCTTGGAAGAGAAGCTATAGTATCGTATCTTCTCTGTATTTATTTTGTTTATGGGAATATATTTCGTATTTATGTATTCATATGTTTATTTAATGGGGATTTTCTTTGTACTAGGAAGATCAGCTAATATGGAGGGACCCATGTGGGAGTTGCTAGGGACTTGCTTCTGGGAAAAGATATTTCACTTCTT
>CM053581.1:502020141-502090791 GCA_028627135.1 Pseudochirops cupreus
TGCTGCCTGCAGGCCACGGGCGGGAAGCTGCAAAGCCAAGGTGGGTGCAAAACCTCTGCATTTTGCTTTTCTGCTCTGGAGGCCTTCCAGCTGGACTGCTTATCTCCCCCTTTCACAAATCCCACTCGCAGGTGCTGCTAATCTGCTCACCTGAGAGGCTCCTCAGCTCTTGCAGTCCAGCCGCCCCCGGGGCACAGCCTCAGCTTCAGGGCAGGCTGGTTTCAGCTGGCAGTGCTGATATGGTTCCTCGTAGCCGAGCTGACTTTAGTGGGAAGTATCTTTGTGTGCGTTTTGGAGTTCCAGTATTGGTTTAGAGTCCTATTTTATGGGTATTTTGGGGTGGCTATGTGAGAGCTGCGATATGTTGCTGCTGCTATGCTGCCATCTTGGCTCCGCCCCCCTCAACTGAGAATTTTTAAAGGACAGGGGAACATGGGTGTGTTAAGTTCTGAGCACTGGTTTAGAAAGGGCATAGACAAGCTGGTGTATGTCTAGAAAGTAATTTGGATGTTGAGTAGGCTATAAACTTATTGTATGATGATCAATTGTAGGAAGTAGGATTTGCAGACTGTAGAAGAAAATATTTACAAGGAACATGAAAGCTGCCCTCAAATATTAAAAGAGTTATCATTTTTAATGATTTTTCCAATTACATATATAAAAAATGCCAATTTTAACATTTTTTAAAAAAAAATTTGAGTTCCAAATTCTCTCCTTCCTCTATTCCCTTCCCCCTCATTGAGAAGGTAAGCAACTTGATACAGGCTATACGTGTGCTGTTCTACAAAACCTATTTTCATATTAGTCACATTGTGATAGAAAAAATAGACCCCAAACAAACAAACCAACCAAAAAACCCAAGAAAAATGAAGAAAGCTTTAAAAAAGTATCCTTTGATCTGCATTCAGACTCCATCTCAGTTCTTTTTCTGGAGGTGGATAACATTTTTTCCCATAATACATCCTTAGATCATTGAGTTTTTAAGAATAGTTATCATTTACAGCTGACCTTCTTATAATATTGCTGTTAATGTGTACACTCTTCTTCTGATTCTGATTACTTCACTTTGCATCAGTTCATGTAAGTCTTTCCAGATTTTTCTGAAGGCATTCTGCTCATTATTTCTTATAGCATAATAGTATTCCATCACAATCATATGCCACAACTTATTTAGCCATTCCCCAGTTGATGGGCATTCTCTTGGTTTCCAATTCTTTGCCACAACTAAAAGAGCTGCTATAAATATTTTTGTATATACAGGTCCTTTCCTTTTTAAAAAATCTCTTCTTTATATCTAGTAGTGGTATTACTTGGTCAAAGGCATGCATAGTTTTATATAGCCTTTGGGGATGTACACATGTGTGTGCGTGCGCGCGCACACACACACACACACACACACACACACACACAAATTGTTCTCCAGAATGGTTGGATCAGTTCACAACTTCACCAACAATGCATTAGTACCCCGATTTTCTCACATCCCCTCCAACTTTGTTTTATATTGAAACTAACCTATTTGCCCTATTATTGACTGAGTAAAGATTTTCTCAGTGGAGTGGCAAGGATCCATTGAGGAAAATTTCAAGTGTCCTATGTGTTCAGTGATCCCAAGGAAATCTTCTGTCTAGCTCTCCAGTGAAATCACCATTTATATTACTGAGATCCTTGGCCAAATTTCAGTGTGCCCTGTCTGTGGAAGAGATACCTGAAGATATTTTATCTGGAGTTGGATTAACCTCTATGATGAAGGAAGGAGCTAGGTGGCACAGTGGAGAGAGTGCTAGGTCTGAAGTCAGGAAGACTTGTCTTCCTGAGGTAAAATCTTATCTCAGACACTTATTGGCTGTGTGACCCTGGGCAAGGTATTTAGCTATTTTCAGCAATTCAGTTATCTAAAATGATTCATCTGCCTCCAGACAAAGAACGGATAGAGTTCAAAATGCTTATTGAAGGACGCTTTTTTAAACCTTCTATATTTTTTTATTTTGTTGGTTTTTTTGGTCTGTTCTCTTTCACAACATAACTAATATGGAAATATGGTTTGCATCACTGTATGTATGACTTTTATCTAATTGTTTGTCTTCTCAAGGCGGCAAGGATTGGGAGAGAGGGACAGAACTTGGAACTAAATTTTTTTTAGATGAATGTTAAAAATTGTTTTTATATGTAATCGGAACAAAAATTAAAAGAAAGAATTCAAGGTCACCTCAATGCCATGATGAAACATCAGAAAAGGACTTTTATTTTAAAACATTCTTTCTCTCTTTCTCCCAGACTTCTACCTAAAAAGTCAATTCCCCAACAATCATGATCCCCCACAACCCTAAATCCTTATATGCCAAACCCACTCACTATTTTTCCTTAGATCTTCCCCTCATACTCTCTCTATCCAAGGAGAGATGTCTAATAGCTCCATGATCACTTTTATCTACATAGAAGTTGGCAGCGAGGTGGTGCAGTGGATAGAGCACCGAGCCTGGGGTCAGGAAAACCCGAGTTCAAAGCCAGCCTCAGATACTTTCTAGCTATATGATCCTGGGCAAGTCACTTAACCATGTTTGGCACAGTTTCCTCATCTGTAAAATGCGCTGGAGAAGGAAGTGGCAAACCACTCCAGTATCTTTGCCAAGAAAACCCTAAACGAGATCGTGAAGAGTCAAACGTGATTGAAATGACTGAACAACATCAACAACAATACAGGTACAAATCAGGCAGGCTGTAAGAGAGATCACAGGTTTAGAAGCCTGTTTTAGGGGGTAAATGCACACATGTAGCCTCTTGGTCTCACAAATAAAAGCAGAAGGAACTGAGGGAGAAGACTAAATGAAGACTTGTTAGCCATTTATAAATACTGGAAGGATTATAATGTAAAAAGAATAGACTAGCTCCATATTGGGGGCAGTCAGGAGACACAGTAGAGTGGAGCACTGGGATTGAAATCAGGAAGATTTATCTTCGTAAGTTCAAATCCAGCCTCAGACATTTACTAGCTATGTGATCCTAGCTAAGTCACTTCACCCTGTTAGTTTCCTCATCTGTAAGATGAGCCAGAGAAGGAAATGGCAAACCACTCTAGTATCATTGACAAGGAAATCCCAAAAACTGGGTCATGAAGAGTCAGACGTGACTGAATGACAAAAAAGTTTCATATTGTTTTAGGAGGAAATGTTATGACCTAAAAATGAAAGCCATAGAGACGTTTCTAATTGATACCAACACATAATAACGTAAAACAAAGTTGTTCAGCTGACTTTCACTAGATAGCGAATCATACATAAGGGTTTGCTGGTGAATGTTTAATTACTGACTCTCTGAAAGGAAAAAAATTCTAAGTGACACTCTTAAATATGATCTGCCTATTAACACTTTGTCCATCATTTTCTTAAGCCTAGATAATCAATAAATCAGGCCCTGATCAACAGTGTTTGGTGATTTCTGAGCACCTCTCCAAAGCTGGTTCTAGTGGGCTTCAGCTCACTCCTGACCCCATGGGACTGAAGCTATTCAAAGTGAGGCTGGATGCTAGAAAGGATGGCTGGCTATCCTGTTGGTGAGGTTAGACTACATCTCTAAGGGCCCTTTTACCTCTTAACTTTACTTTTCTATTGTCTCACGGTATCCAGTCAAGATGTTGGGACACTTAGGTATGCCATAAACCTGTCTCTCGTGGTCAGCTCTATCCTGGTTTTCTAACTTCCCTTTGCTAGATTTGGTCCGTGTAAATTATGGTTTAAAAAAAGTACTAACAATCATGGAGGTTCAGCCAGGTGGTATATTGGATAGAGTACTGGCCCTGGAGTCAAGAGGACTTGAGTTCAAATCCAGACTCAGAAACTTATCAGCTGTGTGACCACGGGCAAGTTTCTTGACCCTGATTGTTTAAAAAAACAAAACAAAATCCAACAGCAACAACAACAGTAACAACCCAATCATGGAAAGAAGTCAATATGTTGATATATGTGTGTGTTCATAGCTGTTCCTGTTTAGAATAGTTAGCTGTTCACATGATAAGATCTAAAGGATGCTTTTAAAGAAATATCCCAAGCCTAAGGGCTGATAGTACTCATAATCAGACCTCAAACCACTCTGCATGAGATTTTCCTCACTTTCTAATAGACCCCATCTCAGAACTATTGTGGCAATGCTCTTGCTACCACCAATCTCTGCAGAATGCTTGTATTTCTGTAGCTCCAGTGACCTAGAAAAGGATGAAAGTAATTTTTCTTTTCCCCAATTTAATCAAGACACAGTGGTGTGGACAAGTTTTATCAGGCAACTAAGGGAAAAATAAAATAAAACAAAGTACATAAGCTTAGGATGATCAAGTTTACAGGGAGATAGAAAGCACCTATTGAATTTTTTCTCATGAACTTCCACCTTCAAATCTCTTTTTCTAAGTCCTGGGCATTTCTGCCTCTAACCAACGGGTCCAGAGACAGTGATGGATGGCTTAAGAGTGAAGAGGCAGTTTGAGAGGCACTTCCCCAGCTGAAGGCTCCCTCATGGCCTTGGTGTGTGTGTGTGTGTTGGAGGCATGCCCCTTTCTCCCCACTTTAGGGAGCTGTGCCAAAATAATGGGGATTACGAGGCTCTCTTTTCACATATCCATCGATGGGAAATCTCACAAGATGATATGTCCACATTGCCACTTACTCCTATAGTCGCGCAGTCAAAATTTGGTATGTCATCTGTAATGCTGGGTGGAGAGAGAAGGGAAGGTCAGGATAGCTACATGACGAAGCATTAAGGCATGATCCAGACTTGAAGAGTGATTGGGTCTCATTTTTGGTACTTCCTATGGTTGAGTGTTCCTCAGGTCACTCTACACAAATAGAATTCCCTACCTCTCCTCTGCCCCTTCTTTTCCAACAATTCATGGCCCTTGTCTACTTTGAAACCTGACTCAAAACTTACCTTCTCAGTCCATATGGACAAACATTTTTCAAAGTATAATGAGTGGTGTTCTAAAAGCTGGTTAGTCATTGTTTTGAAATTCAGAACACATTTTCACATAGAAACAGTGTTAAAAATGGTAAATTTCCAGGATATTCCACAAAAGTCCATTTTATGCATGATGTAACTGAAGTGTAGAAGTCATTGTGCTAGCTTTAGTCTGGGGGCCTCAAGAAGGCAAGCCTTTCAGGAGGATGGAACAGAGAAAGAAAAAGAAAATGGAAGAAGAGGAGGACTATGGTTTGTTTTTGGCACCCTTCCTTCTCCCTTTATGCATCTCCCACCAGCTAGGGGATTCTTGCTTGACTCCTAGTGCACTTCTCTGTCTCTCTCCTCCTGTAGGACCTCATTCAGCCTTGTGCTCCCCTGAAAAGTATTCCACACTCCAAATAATCCACCTCTTCCATCAATCAGAACTTCTATTCCATTGCCATTCAGTCATGTCTGAGTCTTTGTGACCCCATTTGGGGTCTTCTTGGCAAAGATACTAGAATGGTTTGCCATTTCCTTCTCCAGTTTAATTTTACAGATGAGGAAACTGAGGCAAACAGGATTAAGTAGCTTATCCAAGGTCACACAGTTAATTTTTGAGATCTGATTTGAACTCGGGAAGAGAAGTCTTTCTGATTCCATGCCTGGCACTATTCACTGCAGCACTGAGCTGCCCCTCCAATCCCATTAGAGTCCATAATCTTTAGATTTTTAGGAAGAATGTATTTTGAGCAAAGTTATTCACATTAAGTTATTATTAGCCCCTTAACCTTGCTTAAATGAATCTCTAATTGATGTAATTGTAAGAAAGTATAATAAAGTGAAGTAGAAAAACTCATGGGACAAGGATAGTTAAATATTTGGAGTAAAAAGGCCACCACCTGTGATACAATTACTTGGTCAGAGCTTCTGAGCTGTTCCTGCTCTTTAAAAATGTTTTTCCTGCTTTTGAAACAACAAATTCTTGAAAATTCCCAATGGCATCTATGGTTGCGCCAGCTGGGCAGTGGCTGCATAATGCAGAGAGGTAAAGGACAGCAATAACTATTTATAAGTGGGAGTACATAGACATAGAATTGCATGGGAACCTTAGATGTTCTATAGTCTAATCCTCTCCTTTTAAGATAGGAAAACTGAAATCAAGTGGCTTGCTTATGGCCATAGAAACAGTAGACAGCGAACCCAGGATTCAAACACAGGTCTTCTGACTTTAGATCCAGAGAGGTGGTGTAGTAGATACAGTACTGGACCCCAGTTCAGGAAGAATTGAGTTCAAATCCAGCCTCAGACACTTCCTAGCTTTATGACTGGACAAATCGCTTAAGCTTCATCTTCCTCAGTTTCCTCATTTTTAAAATAGGGACCATAAGTCCCAAAGTTATTGTGAGGCTCAAATGAGATAATATTTGTAAAGCACTTAGCATGCTGTCTAGTTGCTTGGTTGTGACCTTTTGACTGAATCCAAGTTTTACAGAACAGCCTTTTATTAAGGGGATTTGTTCTGTGAAGTTTGGATTCAGTAAAAGGGCCACACCTGAGGACCTAGAGGACCACATGTGGCCTCGAGGCCGAAGGTTCTCCTCCCCTGGCCTGGCAAATAGTAAGTGTTTAATAAATACTTCTGTCACTGTGTCACGCTCAATATACCTTAAGCATATTGTATGCCTCAGTCTTGTCACCTCTACAATGAAATGATCACATTTATGCCCTGACTCATTTCCATAGAATGGTGTCATTTAGCTGACTAATTTCTAACCTGAAGACTCATCTCTGATAAGCTCTTTTCATCTTCTTTTGTCTGAGATTCTTCATCTGGAAAAGATGCTGTGTTTATAGGCCCTTGAAGGAAAAGGTCACTAAGAGGTGGTTCAGTAAGATAGGCAGGGAAGAGGAAGCAGAATAAGGAGGATCAACTCTACGTGTATTAAGTAGTCCTAGACAGCAGAATCATGGATCATGTCCTCTGTATTATATCAAATGAAAGCCCCAAAGTCTGTCTACTTACTTGATCTTGAAGCCTGAGCCATCAATCCACTGCCACCTTTTTTGTGACTGCTGGTATCGAAGGCCAATGAAATATTCTTCTAAACGAGCTCTCTTCTGGAGAAACCTCTGGAAAGGAAATTAGGCCAATGTAACACCACGTTCCATAGGCCCGGACTGAGCACATAGAAGAGGTAGAGGGTCTCGTTATATGATGAATATCCCAAATATGTACTGAGTACAAGTCTAGAATTTGAGGTCATAAAATTAGAGGTAGGAGCCTCCTTATATACCATCTGCTCATACATCTTCATTTTATAGATGATGAAACCTCAGCTTAGAGAGGTGTGATTGACTCAAGGTCATACTGTTTATAATAGAGTTGGGATTTGAATCCAGGCCCTCTCTCCACTTTCCTTCTCCCCTCGTCTCTTCTCCTTTTCCACATTTATTCTCTTCCTCTTCCTATAGGAGACCCCCGACCCTTAGAAACAAGTTTGTCAAAAAGGGACTGTGGCACCCCATTAGTCTTATACAGTTCTACTCTGCCTGGTTCTCCTGTCACCTCATCTTAGGAATCACAATATCATAGAATCTTTAAGTTGAAAGGTGCTTCAGAGGCTGTTGAACCCAACCTCTCTAGGATCAATATCTCTGGCATGTGATTATCTCTTGTTATTTGTTGTTTAGTCACGGCTGACTCTTTGTGACCCTGTCTGGGCTTTGCTTGGCGAAGATCCTGGAGTGGCTTACCATTTCCTTCTCCAGCTTATTTTACAGATGAGGAAAACAAAGTTAAGTGATTTTCTTAGGGTCGCTCAGCTAGTAAGGATCTGAGGTTGGATTTGAACTCAGATCTTCCTGACTCCAGGCCCAGCACTCTATCTACTGCATCACCTCACCACCCAAAGTGGTTGTCTGATTCTTTCTTAAAAGCCTCCAGTGACAGTGAGAATGCCTACCTGTGGTCGGTGATTCTGAGAATGGTCTTGTGAGGAGGTGAGAGGTATAGAATGAAGACTGTCCTTCAAAGCCCTGCATAGCTTTCTTGCCCCCACCCCTCCACTTTTCAAGTCTTCTTTTTCTTCTTTCTTTTGCTTTTTGGAGGGCAATTGGGGTTAAGTGACTTGCCCAAGGTCACATGGCTAAGTTTTTTTGTGTGTGCGTCAAGTGTCTGAGGCCGAATTTGAACTCAGGTCCTCCTGACCCCAGGGCCAGTGCTTTCCAGTCTTCTTATACCTGATACTCCCCAACACCAAGCAGTCTTTGATCTTATGACACCAGCCTCCTTGTTCCTCACACAAGACACTCCATCTCCCAAGTCCATTTTCACGCGCTGACCTCCCACTCCTGAAATGTTCTCCCTGCTCATCTCCACTTCCCCTGGCTTCCTTCAAGTCTTAGCTAAAATCCTACCTTCTACAGGGCCCCTTTCTCAGTCCCTTTTAATTCTAGTCTCTTCCCTTGGATGATTATTTCCAATTGATCTGATGGATTGCTTATTTGCACAAAGTTATTTGTCTCCCCCACTAGACTATGAACTCCTTTAGGGTAGGGAATGCTTTTTGCCTTTCTTTGTGTCCTCAGTACTTAGCACAGTGTCTGGACCATAGCAGATACTTAATAAATGTTTATTGACTGTAAGCACAACTCAAACTTTAGCATCAACTTAAAGGATGATAGGTTTAGGAACCCCCAAGGCTATTTATTCTAACAACTCCCTCCTTTTACGGATGAAAAGACACTGAGGCCTAGGAAGTCATGCCCATGGTCACACAAGCAATAAGTGTTAGAAATGGGACTAGTTTTTAAAATTCTTTTAAAAAAATTCTCTTTTTAATTTTATTTCAATTAACAGCATTTTTTTCTTTCCCCATGAGGAAAAGAAAAAAGATAAATAACAGCAAAAAGAAAAAAACCAAACAACATTTTGTAAACAAAGCAAACACGCTTAATCCAGCAAAGCTGATGTTGCTACTGTTTGGGTTTTTCCGAAGAGGACCAGTGACATCATGGGGGTATTGACTAGTGCCTGAATTAGATTTAAGTGAGGCTGTCATGCAAAGTTGTCATCCTCACTCTCCCTTCCAGAGTCATCAAAGTCTAGTGGCAAGACAAAAAGTCAATATGACTGGCGATGGCCTGGGAGGCATTGGATAGCCTCGGCATATTTTATGGAGATAGCTCCATAGCACTTGCATCTGCTGCCTTCTTGGCCATTGAAACAGATTTTTCTCATCCATCCATTCTAGTTCTCTTTCTACTATACTAAGTAGCTTCTGAAGTGACCTCTCTAATTCTCTAATTCTTTCCCATCAAAATCTCCATCTCCCTGTGTAAGGACCCTTTAAAGCCATTTGTTTGACTAGATGTCTGGCCTCGGTCAGTGTGTCCTTGCTGACAAGGAAAAACCTGGAGCGGGTCCAAGAGGCATCCGGGTGTGTATTCTGGCTTAGTGCTGTTTACCAAGAACTCAGTGTTCCGTTTCTCACGGGAAGGAGTGCCTTGGTGGCAGCAGCAGGGGCAGCACCAGCAGCAGGTATGTAAGACAAAAAAGATGCTTAGCCACTCCACTGAAGTGTGTCTGACTATTCTGTCCATATCCAGAGTTTTCCTCCGAAGAGTCGTTGGGGCAACTGAGAGTAACTGCAGCATCACGGTAGTTACTTTGGGACCTCCGGGACACCTGAGTCTGGCTGGCCCGGATATCCCTGTATCTCTAGCTCTAGCTGGAATGCCCCTCTTGGTAGCTGGGCACACTCCTAGAATTTTGCCTTTCAAGACCATTGTCTTTCTTATAAGCAAAAGGCTAAGCACTGTAATTATCACTCCATTCACTGAACTTGGTGTGCACACCAAATGGGGATAGGAAGGCAGATTCTCACCCCTGCTCCAAAAGCAGGTACTTCCATCCGACCCAAGGGTCTGGAATGGTGTTCTTTCCCCCTTCTAGCATGATGTTCTCACCTGCTCCTCTACGTTGTTGATAATGGCCAATGTAGCCCCTTCATTAGAGCATCGGGTCCGACTGTTGTTCCAGTTTTCTTCATTGGCAGAGAAGAAATAGCATCTCCCCTTAAAAAAGTCCCACCGAATGGGGCAGTCTGAAGGATGAGAAAAAATGATAAAGGGAGACTGTGAGCAAGCAGTCACTTGGGGAGAGGTGAAGAATGGGATGAATAAAGCAAAAAGGGAACAAGTAGGGGAAAATTCAGACCATTCCTATGGCACAATCAGCTATTGTAGGTGTTTCTGTATTAACTTTTTTTCTGTATTTCTGTCTTAACTTTTAAAGTAAAATACAGATTCCTTGAGAACAATGACAGTTAAGTATTTAGCGCTTTGCCCATTGTAGTTGTTTAATAGATGTTTGTTGAATTATATGTTCTTGTCTCCCAACCCCCATCAATCAGCATCTAACAATGTCTGGAAGTGGTATATAAAATTATTTGGAAGGGAAAGAGTCTGAAATTACATTAGAATCCTGTTTTTTGCCCAGTAGTCCACAGGTGCTAAGTGCTAAGGGCTTGGATTTACATAAGGGTAGTAAAAATCGAAAGGAATAGACAGATCCCAGAGGCATTTTGCAGAAAGAATCAAAGCGACTTAATAATTGATTAGTTATAGAGACTGGGGGAAGGGAAGAGTCCGAGAGCTCTGGAGACTGGAAATGATGGTACCACTGACAGAAATTACTCATTTGGAAGAGGGAATCTGGTTTTATGGGGTTGGTAATGAGTTTAGTTTTGAACAGATTATGTTTGAAGTGACAATGAATCATTCAAGCAGAGATGTCTTAGGAAGATAGGGGAGAGGAGGTTTGTGAGAGGTTGGTAAATGAAGGGGAAGGAAAAGGATAAGTCAGAAAAGATAAAGAGATAGAGAGGTCACTGGTGACCTTCTTGGGAATGGTTGTAATAGTACATTCTGGATGGAAGCCAGATTGAAGAGGTTAAAGAGAGATTGGTTGGTGAGGGAATGGAAATATTGACCTAGTTCACTAGTTCAGGAAGTCATCAAATAATAAGTACCCTCAAACTTCCCTCATCCATAACCATATCTACCATTCCTTAGTAGGCAGTATGGTACTTCTTTAGTAGTGAAGAGAGCATTGAACTTGGATCAGAAAAACTGGTTTGATTTTTGGTTCTGATATTTGCTGAAAGCCAAGTTTACCTCTCTGCCTCAGTTTCCTCAAATGTAAAATGACTAAATTATCAAATACAATTTTATTAGTAATCTTTCTCTTCAACTTTGTCTTCTAACTTTTGTAAAGTCCCAGCTAAAATCCCAAATTTTGTAAGAAGCTTTTCCCAATCTCCCTTCATATTAGTTTCTTCCTTCTAAGATTACCTCTAATTTATCCTGTCGGTAGCTTGTTTGTACATAATTGTTTGCATGTTTTCTCCCCACTAGTTTGAGAGCTTTTTGAAAGCAGGAGCTGCTTTTGCCTTCCTTTTTATTCCCAGCACTTAGCATGGAGCCTGTCACATAACAGGGCTTAATAAATGCTTGTTGACCTTGTTTTGAGCAAAGTGCTTTCTGAAAGTTAAAGTGAAATCAAGCGATCTATGATTACCTTCCTAATTATCCCAAGAAAAACTTCCAAAGCACCACTGACATATAGCCAAAGAGCTCTAGGAGAAAGGAGGAAGGAGAAGCTGGTTTATTAAAGTATGTGCATAAAATCTCTCTCTTTTCCTAGGTAAAAAAAAAGTTTTCTTTTACACTTGCTAATTCATTTCTGAGAAACTGTATTTTTGTTTTCATCCAGGTGATTTGGTATCCTAGGAAAATGATTTCTACCTTAATATTTATTATAATTGAATTCCACAGGGATGAAATAACTTGGATACTCTTCTTGAGTTTATTAGAATAAAATCACATTTTTACTTTATACCAAAAAGTTTTCTCTTTTACCTAAATTGACCCTGTTCTCTTTAGTACTAGAGGTGATCTTGGTTCCTCTGAAGAGAGACAGTAGACAGAACTAAGATGTGGTTTTATTGATAATATTATTGGAAGGTACAGTGCAGTACAGCAAATTGTACAGTAGTTGTTGAGTCATTTTCAGGCAAGTCTGACATGACCTTACAGCTCATTAAGTTCAACTCCCTTCATTTTACAGATGAGAAACTGAAACCCAAGGAAGTTAAGTTGGCTTGTCTGTCATATAGAAAATAAATATCAGAACTAAGATTTTAACTCAAATACTCTGACTCCAAATTCAGTGCTCTTTACGCTGTACTATGTGTCTTCTCTGGGGCTCAGTTTCCTTATCTGTCAAATGAAAGGGTTGTCTCTAAGGTCCCTTCCAACGATGACATTTTATGTTTCTGCAATGGTTTTGCTCTTTAAAACTATCATTCCTGAATTTCTTTGTCTTCTTGCTCCTCTGTGCTGCTCCCTAATTTCCTATGTAGAAAGAGGAATAGTAGAGAAATAGAGAGAAGGAAAGAAAGAAGGAATGAAATAAGAAAGGAAAGAAGGAAGGAAAGGGTGAATACAAGAGTGGCAATAACTTGACTGTTAGGAGAAAAGGATGTCAGAAAGGGGATATTGAGAAGAGATCACCTACAATCCAGATTGTTGAAGCCAAATGGTGATGGTTTCCCTAGAAATTACCTGTTCCCCTGTTCTCTGGGGTGATGTATTTGATGTTCCCTTCAGAGGTGACAGGTAAGGTTGAAGGAACTGCAAATAGAACCAATTGTTGGTCTTCACTCTGAAGAAAACCAGGGCTCAAATCTTGACTTTCCTATTTACTGCATATGACCTCTCTGAGCCTCAATGTCCTCATCTGTAGAACAAGAGAGCTGGAGGTCAAAGGTCCCTCCTAGCTCTAAATATGAATGTCTTTCAAAACACAGCTCAAGAATCATCTTCTTCAAGCAATCTTCCACCCCTATCCTGCCCACAATTTTTCTTTGAATTTCCTCCGCGCTTTACTGAGGGTACTGGGTTTTGTGTGCCATAGTTATTTTGCATGTTTACACTTAGCATTCAAAGTGCTTGGTCTATGCTTATTCTGCAAACCCTGTAGCTGTAGTTATAGCAGTGAGTGGTAACTGTAGACAACTGGAATGTCAAGGTTCCAGTCCCTTGTTTTCTGGTTCACAAGGCTGAGAGTGATTAGGATGCTGATACTGGTTCACAAGGCTGAGTATGCTAAAGATGCTCTTGAAATGGAAGAAAAGGGACAAGAAGTGGAAGATGGTGGTGGTGATGGAATCTTAATAAAGCTGCCCCCAGTTCCAATATTCTAACTTCCTTATAAGCCCCACTGAACACCAGGTCCACTGCCCCTACCTAGTCACTCACCCTACCCCCATTCAATATCCTAATGTCTTCATATGTGCCTCACTGTTCACTAGAACAAAGGGTGTATCCATGAATTCATATTTCTCACAGAACAGCAAGCATATCCATGTGATGGCATCTGAACCACTGACTCTAGCTAGCCACTGCTGTCAGACCCATTACTCATATTTCCTTCAGAAATAGCAGGTGTGTCCCTGCACTCAACCACAACCACATCCATTTAGTCTCAGACGGGACCACAACACTCAGCCAATCAGAAAGCAGCACCACCAGGATGCCCAAACAGGTTGTAGACCCCAAAACAATAGAAGGGACTTTCCCTAAGTAGGCAACTGAGCAATAACAGCAAAAATTGCCCTTTAGGTGAACTTATGACCTAGAGAAGCTTATTATAATATCATTATCATACATACGTACCCTCCCAAATGGGTTTTTCTGTATGCATTGTGAGTAATTGTATGAGTAATTCAACTGTGACTGGGACCCCTCCCCTATTTAATCCCTTAACAAACCTCTCCTACCTTTTTAATATTCATAATATCTGTTATGTAATTGCATCTTTACTCTTTAAAAATCCATCTTGCTTTCTCTGAAGTTGTTGGTTCCTCTTGGAACTTAACCCATTTCATGACGAGCATTGATCTCAGTAAATGCCTATATTTGGATAAGAGGAGGTCTGACCCTGAATTCTTTGAGACAGTTCCACCACAACACATCAAGAAACTGAAACATGGTAGCTGGTTTATGTGTCACTGAAATTATGCAGGCTAGACTTCACATACATTTGGAGCTGTAGAGTTTTTTTACCTAGTGCATATTAAAAAACATTGAAATAGGGTAGCAAAGAGAGAGACTGAAGTTATGGGAGAAAGGGAAGGGAATGGAAGGAAAGAGAGGACAAGGGAAGAAAAAAAAGAAGGAGGAAGAGAGAGAAGGGAAAGAGAGGAAAGGGCAAGGGAGGGGAGAGAGAACAGAATTTGAAAATGTGGGTGGTAATAACTGGACAAGTAAGAGAGTAGGATGTCATGAAGGTGATAAGGAGAAGAGGTTACCAAGAGACTGGACTATTGAAGTCAAGTGGGGAGGGTACTCCTAGAAGTTACCATTTCTGCTGTTTTCAGTGGTGGAGTAAATGAAGTTCTCTTCAAGTGTAGTGGGAGATGTCCATGACGCTGTAAGCAGAATAGTTGCTGGTCTTAGCCCCGGGCTCAATTCTGAACACTCATATTTTTAATCTGTTTCCCTGGAGAGATTACTAACTTCTACAAAGCTCAGTTTCTTCCTTTGTGAAAGGAGGAGATACAAGTAGGAATGCTGTCAACTTTTTTCTAAAACCCAGCTCAAGAATTGGCTTCCATAAAAAAGCTTCCTTAGGTGACTGAGGCCTCATTCCCACCTAGGGCACATCCTTTCTTTGAATTTCTTCATCACTCTGCTTTATCAGTGAACACCACATAATCATTTATTGATTTTTGTCCTCTAGTTATGTCACATCCCAATTTTATGTCTAGCATCCCACATTTATGCTTACTGTTTTTATATAGTAAACTCAATATGCTGTCTTTCCATTTTTTCTTATCTCCTGATTCTCTCCCTGGCACATATAAACATGGTCAAGTCCCATCTTTTCTTTCTTCCTTTTTTTCTTCCTTCTTCCTTCCTTCCTTCCTTCTCTCTATCTCCCTCTCTCTCTCTCAATTACGTTATGGTGGTTGAATCCATTTTTTTGGAGCTCTACGTCCTACCTTCGAATCAGGCTAGAGACTATTGTTGTTGCTGCTATTCAGTTGTTCAGTTACATCCTATTCTTCATGACCCCATGGACCATAGCACATCAATACTGTTCACCGAGTTTTCTTGTTTAAGATACTGGAGTGGTTTGCCATTTCCTTCTCCAGTGGATTAAGGCAAACAGAGGTTAAATGACTGGCCCAGGGTCACACAGCTACCAAGCATCTGAAGCCAGATCTATACTCAAGTCTTGATGACTCCAGGCCCTATGCTTTATCCACTAATTCACCTAGCTGCCTCTCTTTTTTTTTTTTAGTTTAAATTTAATTTTTTTTGATACATCCCCTTAAGGGACAACCCTATATCTCCTTCTTCACAACCAAAATTTCAGAAAGGGTCTTCTATGCTCATAGTTTCTCAACTCTCATTCATAGACATGGACTTCTACTCCCTTCTCAGTATGGTGCAGTAAAACTCTCAGCCCACTATTTGACTGGAACTGCTTTCTCCAAGGTTAACTAAGTAGCTCTTATCTTCAAAAACCAATGATCTTTCCTAAGTTCTTACTCTACTTAAGTCTGAAGATTTTAATAATGTTGATGACCTATTACTGCATAATCTTTCCTTCCTGTTTTCCAGGACTCTATGCTTTCTTGATTTTCTTATTATTTGTCTAACCATTATTTCTCATTTTCTTTTGCTAGACCCTCATTCTTCTCCTATCTATTATGTGTGGTCATCCTTCAAGGCTTTGTCCTGGGCCTTCTTCTCTTGTCTTGCTATTTCTCAGGGAACTCATCAGTTCCCATTCAATTACCATTTCTTCACTGCCTTAATCTCCCTTCTCTCCTTCTGTTCAACATTACTGCTTACTGTGCAATAATAATAATGGTAGTGATAGTAGTATTAATGACCAACACTCATACAGGACTGTCTAAATATTTCCTTTTATTCTCACAACAACTCTGTGTGGTAAGTGCTATTATTGCTTCCACTTTACAGTTGAGGAAACCGAGGCAGAGGTTAAACTCTATCCATTATGCCACCTAGCTTGAATCTCCCATAGTCATCTCAAACTCAAAATATGCAAAGCAGAATTTATTATATTTTAACCCCAGTTTGTCTCTCCTCCCAAATTTCCCTATTTCTGTTGAAAGCCACCATCTGGTCAGGTACTTGTGTTCACAAACGCAATGATATCCTCACTGGGAGGGAAGGAAAGTTTACCTTTCTTTCATTACCCATATATAATTAGCTGTCAAGTCTTACTGACTGACCCCCAAATATCCATCTTCCTCTGTCTTTTACACAACCTTTACTTTAGCTCAGAGCCTCCCCACCTCTGGCTTGAACTATAGAAATAAGCTCATAATTGTCCTGCTTGCCCCAAGTGTCTCACTTCTCCAAGGAAAAGAAGATGACAATGGAGTAAGGTTAAAGCAGGAAGAAATTTGACAATCAGGAAAGAAGAATGCCAGGAAAGGGATAATGGGAGGAGTCCACCAAGAAGTCACTCCATTGGCAGAGACATTACCTGTTGTGCTTCTTTCTGTGCTGGTGGAGTTGGGGCTTTCTTCGAGGACAGGAGGGAATATCTGTGGCACTAGAGACAGAGTTGGCTGTTAGCATCAACCCAGAAAAGATCTTCTCCAATGACTCCAAGAACACGACTCAATTCTGTTGCATATGTCTCTCTCTCTTTGTTTCAGTCAAAGGATTAGAGGGAGTTGGGGATCTATTGTGACAAGCCAGAAACTCTAAGATATTTTTTCTCTGTTCCTCTTCTACTTCTCACACAAAGATGTCTAATATACTACATGGCCAACCACATCCTTATTCTCTTTTCATCTCCTCAGGCATGGTAGTAGATTTTATAGGTGAGGAAAAATGAGGAGAAGGAATGGTGGAAATGGTGGAAAATGGTGGAAAAATCCTGGATGGGGAAATATATTCAATCCTTCTTACCACTGTCAGCCATGGCCACCACCAAACATCTCCTCAGTGTATGACAGATCCAGACCCCACAACTCCTTTGGATTTCCTCCCATTCTGAGTATTCCAAATGCCAATTTGAGAAATCCAGCTAGGGAGGCTGGATTTATACATAATCTACAGATTCTAATCCTTCCTACCATCCTAGAGTAGGGTAAAGTCTTTCTATGAGAGAAAGGGGGCTATTTTTTCTTTTTCAGTCCAAATGAAAATCTTCCCAGTGAAACAGTATGGGGACTGGGGGTGGGGTGGGAGGTGGGTAGGTGGGATTTCTCTTTCTCTTTCTGCAACAAGAATGTATTAAGTGCTTACTATGTGCTAGAATGGGGAATTCAAAGACAAAACAAATAGTCCCTGCCCTCCAGGAGCTTACATTTACCCCTGTAGACACTAGGCTTCTATAGAAGCAGCTCCAATAGGGTAAGACCCGGGATATAATCCCCTCAGTAGCCTGACAACCTGAGGATTTGCACTAGGGAGGTTATTCCATCCTCCTATGTGATCATCCAAGGGTGGGTCATTCCAGTCTGACACATCAGAGGACACTGTGGACCTGTATGGTAGGGGGGGTTTTGCTTTACTTAGTGAGTGGCAGCATGGAACTGTGTTTGTCTTTCATTTTTGAAGAGGACCACGGCATCAAGGAAATGACGTGACTTGCAGTTGACTTACTTTAAGTGAGGCAATGCCCATTCAAAGAAATGAGTCAAGGGACGGCCCCTTTAATTAGAAAAAAAAAATCAAACTGGGAGGGGATGACACTCAGGGTTGCTGGTCAAAAGAGAAACAGTTACTACTGACATTCACTCTGAGTCAGGAGAGCAGAAATCTATAGTCCAAACCATGAGCTCCAGAGTGAATTGGGTTTAAGGCTTAGTCTTTGAGAAAGAAAAGTGACCAGTAAACTCCAAGTTAATGAGGCAACTTTCAGCCTTCAAAATGTTAACTTCCTTTGGGCAGAGCACCCTCAGGTAAAGGGGGTGGGGAGGTGAGGCATGAGGGGCAAGGGGCTACTCACAGGCTGTGTTTGTCCTTTGTTCTAGAACAGGACCATGACATCAGGGAGATGGTGACATGACTTGCAGTTAACTTTGATTTGAGTGAGGGAGGGCTGGGCAAGGTCACCAACCTCACTTTCTCCTCTAGAGCCAATTAAAATTTATTTAGTTATTTATTTGTATTAAAGGGACCATCCATCCCTTGACTCACTTTTTAAAGAGGCCTATTCATTGAATGGGTGTTGCCTCATTCAAAGTGAGAACCTGAAAAGACTAGCTTAAAAGGGCCAGGGCCTCCCATTGCATCCTGGGTCATCTCTAGTCATTCTGATGAATATCTGGACACAGCATGGAATAGTGGAAAGATGGTTGGAACTTCATTCAGAAGAGACCTGGGTTTCAATCCCACTACCTGTATGACCTTGGGCAAGTCCTTTTACCTCTTCAGGTTTTGGTTTCCTCACCTGTAAAATGTGGGGGGTGAGAGTGGGGTATTAGACCAGATGACCTCTAGGTTCCATTCCAGCTTTAAATCCTAGGGGCCTAAATTATACTCATACAATATGTCTCTTCATTATGTGAATTCCTGGTGTGCTAATCTCTTCCACAAATAGAAATTGCATCCATTCCATAAGTTATAGCCTTAAAAATTTCCTGAGATTTGAGAGGTTAAATAATGTGTTAGATAGCTAAAATTTGTATAGAGCCTGAAGGTTTGCAAGCACTCTACACGTGTTATTTTATTTGATCCCCACAATAACTCTGGGAGGTAGGTGCTATTATTATTCTCATTTTACAGATGAGACTAAGGCTGATAGATTAAAAGGGTCATGTTACCCAGGGTCATATAGCTAATAAGTGTCTCAAGAAGAATTTAAATCTAGGTCTCCCTGACTCCATATTCAGCTCTTTATCCCTTATATTACATGGCCTCTTTTAATTTAGGATGAATAATATGAAAATTGTGTATATATATAATGCAAATTAATATGCATTTTTGATCCTCTAACTTAAGGAATCTTTGTTATGAGCTTGCAACCCTTATCCCCATGATCTTATTTGAAAATTGGACCAGTCTTAGTTCTTTGGGGACTAAAGTATTTCTTTGTATCTCAGTTCTCAGCACAGTATCAGGCACGTAAATAGCAATAAATGTTTGCTAATAAACGGTTTCTTCCTTTATCACTCAGTAAGTATTTATTAAGCATCTATTACATGCCAGATCTTGTGCTAAGCACTGGGCATTCAAGGAAAGGCCAGAGACAATCTCTGCTCTCAGAGAGTTCACAGTCTAGTGAGGAAAAGAATAAGCAAATAACTATGTACCAACGAGCTGTCTTCAGGATAAATTGGTGATAATCAACAGAGGGAAGGCTCTAGGATGAAAGGGAATGAGGAAAGGTTTCTTGGAGAAGACGGGATTTTATCTGGGTCTTGAAAGAAGTCAGGGCAGCCAGGAGGGAGAGCATTCCAGGAAGGAGGGACAGCCAGAGCAAATTCCTGGAGCTGAGATAGGGAGTATTTTGTTTGAGGAACAGCAGGAAAGCCAGTGTCCCACACTAAAGAGTCCATGGTGGTGTAAAGAGACCAGAAATGCAAGTTGTAAAGGCTTTGAATGCCAAACAGAGGATTTTATATTTGATTCTGGAGATGCTCGGGAGACATTGGAGTTTGTTGAATTGAGGTAGGAAGTGGCATATACCTTTACTGTTCTAGAGCTGTAGGGGTGGCCAGATGCAGGGGAAGAGAGTTCCTGATTGAGTAAGGAGTGAAGACTGCCACTTGCACAATTTGTGACTCCTAGTAACATTTCCTTCCTCATTTCTTCCTCCATTGGGTTTGGAATGGAAACTTTGACATGAAAGGAAGAGGGGATTTATAGTATCTTGCTCCTGCACTTACAACAAGACCCTCCCTCAGTGAAGATGCCTTTTATACCATGACTCTGGGTATATTAGAATGCTGTGGATGAATAACATCACACCCCCTGTCTCCTCGGTGTTGTACTACTTTGGTTGGCCTAACATAGTTACCTTACCCTATGATATGGGCACCCTAATTACCTTACACTAGTTCTATAATTAGATAAGACTGAATCTTCAAAATTCAAGAAAGGAAAAACCCCAATTGCCCAGATAAATAGAAAGAATAGAAGGTATCAATATTTGGGACCTGAATTACCTAATTGTTTTGTCTACACAGCCTTAATTTATTGAATTCTTGTCTATTCCACATTTCATTCCATACAATATTGACCTACACCAGTCTTGCATAGTTATAGGAATTTGCAAACTCACAGATAGTTCTCAGAGGTAAAGGACTGGACTTAACCCATAAACTGAGTCTCCCAATCCCAGGGGAGGGGCACAGATAAAGGAGAAAGAGGTGGGAGAGGAACCAAGTACTTACAATAAAGGAGAAAAAAGGTTGTGCCAACAGCTTTGACAGTCACGACAATGGCTATAGAGATGACCTTGTGCCAGTTTACACAGGCCATAGTAAATCGTGTAGGGGGCCTACATGGGTCAGAGAGAAGCACCATTAGGTATACTGCTGTTCATTCCAATAGGAACTTTTTCTACATAGAGATCTCTGAAAGGTGTAGGGGACAAGCAAGGTATAGATATAGAGAGATGGTCCAGAGTATGGATACAGGCTCTGTCCTCACAGAGAACCTTTAAACCCCTCTTTCATTGTGCTTCTGACATTCTTATTCTTTACCCCCCCTCCTCCCTCCCCAGCAGCTCACCTTTCCTAACCAAAGGATAGAGATTGGGGACTTTATCTCCAAAACTGTTTATGGCCTCTCATACCCACAGTGTGCAGTGCTTAAATGGTTTTTAGTTGAAATTCGTGTCTGAAAAAGTATACTCACATTTTGAAAACCTGGCTCAGGCTCTAGAATAATACCCCAGCCCCCCAAAGCACCTAATCTATATCTGTGGCATTGCCTCAAAGCCTTTGGAAATCTATTCTCCTCAAATACAAACACTAAAAGTGCCACTGAAGTGGAACAGATAGGAAAGCAAAATTTAAGAATCTGTTGTCTACAAGAAGCACATCTTGAAGATACATCCAGTATGAAAATGAAAGGCAGGGAAAAAATTGATTATGTATCAGAAGATTCCAAGAGAGTATGAGTTGTCATCAGGCTGCCAGAGGAAGCAAAAACAAAAATTCAATTTATCAAGACAGGGAAACCACATTATGTTTAAGGAACCATTGCATCAATTCTGTGTGTATGTATGTCAAATGACATTGCATCTAAATTCATAAAACATAATTTAACAGCATTATGGAAAGTACCCCTGACAGATTCAGGAAGAAGCTAAAGTTTTGTAAAGGAAAAAAGATAAACTTACCCAGTACCTTCCCCTGGAAGGCAGCTTGAGCTGGGCTGTGCTCAGAAAAGACCCCTCCCCTGTCCAGGTGGTCTTGTGTCTCTGGGAGATTCCAGACTTCTGTTCTTTTTCTAAGTTAGGATTCTGTCTCTGAGACCTTCTCTTGATCTTGGCAATATCCCTTGCTTCCTGTGCCTCTTCCTCTTCTGGCTTTTGGGGGTGGAAAGAAAGGGGTGGAAGACGCAAAAGTTTTTTTTTTACCCTGGTAGACAAGTGGGGGGAAGTATCCACCAGATGGATGAGGAAAGGTGCTCACATGCTTGAATCATGCTGTTGCAACCTTACCCTGACTGCTTTGAAAAGAAATCCAGGCATATTCACTGAGATCTGTAAGCTTTTGCCTACATGAGACATGAAGGACTACTTTCCTCAAATTCATTAATTAATTAAAAGTGACTCCAATCTGACCAGGGCTAGAGTATTTGAAATATATACATATACACGTATGTATGTGAGTGTTAAATGTGCTACCGCTCTTACTGATGTTTGAAGTAAGAATGCAGTGAGATTTGAGGAAGTCTGGTGGTCTGGGGGTGGGATAGGGAAAGCATGAAAGTGAAGAAATGGAATCCAAAAAAAAAAGAGAATCTTAAAGTTAGAAATCATGACTGATTGAGTCAATGGGGGAAAATGACCTCATTTATCTCACCCCCAGTTTCCTCATTTGAAGGCAGTTAAGTGGTATAGTGGATAAAGTGCTGGACTTGGAGTTAGGAAGTATTTCAAATCCTCCCTCAGACGGTAAATGTCTTACCTCAGAACAAACCACTTAACCTCTCCCTGCTTCAGTTTCCTCATCTGTAAAATGGGAAAAACAATAGCACCAATATCATGAAAGGATTGTAAGAATCAAATGAAATACACATGTAAACCTTGAAGAGATATAGAAAGCTAGTGATTATTATAAAAAACAGTAATGTTAATGATTAGTTATTAAAGTGGTTGTTAAATATATTATTTGTAATATGACAATGACAACAAGAATAATAAAATAAGGATCCTAGGGTATATGATCTTTAAAAAATTAAACCTTATTCTTTTCCAATAAGCCAACATCTGCCTTTTCTTCTTTGCTCCCACTTCAAAATGAGAAAGAAAAAAAAAACAAAGCCCTGCCATAAATATGTGTAGTAAAGCAAAACCATTTTTCACACTGGCTACATCCCTCCCCCCCCTCCAAAAAAAATTCTAATTCTAATTGTGAGTCTTTCACCTCTTTATCAGGAAGCAGAGAGTAGGTTTCATCATTAGTTCTTTGGAATCATGGTTTGGTTATTGAATTGAACCAAATTCCTAGGTCTTTCAAAGTTGTTTGCCTTTACAATACTGTTGTCATTGTATAAAGTGTACTCCTGGTTCTGCCCACTTGCTTCTGTAACAGCGCATATAACTTTTCCTAGGCTTCTCTGAAACTATCTGCTTCATTGTTTCTTATAGAATAATAGTTTCATCACGTTTATATACCATAATTTTTTCAGTCATTCCCTGAGTGATGAACACTTCATCAATTTCCAAGTTTTTGCCACCAGAAAATACCTATATTTTTGTACTCTTAGGATTTATTTTACTTAGATCAAATCCCTCCCTTAATCTATCATTCTTCTAATTATCCCTTCTTCCATCTCTCTTTCCCCTTCTATTCTTCTGTTGGATGAAAATGTATCTCTGTTCCCAACTATGTGTGTATGTGTATTTATGTGTCCTTTCCTTCTTTGACTAGTTCAGAGGAGAGTGAGGTTTAAGTGTCAGCAACCCCCCCACCCCCACCCCCCAGTTTGCAGAGACTGAAATATATCTAAGATTTAAAAAAAATTTTTTTAAAAAATATTTTATTTTCCCCAATTACATGTAAAGACACTTTTAAACATTCAATTTTTTATTTATTTTTTTTGTAAGATTTTTTTTTTATTATCATGGCTTTCAGGTAGCCCAATGATTCTTAAAAATTATGTCTCCTTGATCTGTTTTTCAGGTCAATTTTTTTTAAAACTATATAGTCTCTTCAGTCTTTTGACTTTGCTTTGTTTGTTTTTTGTCTTGTGGAGTCTTCAGCTTCTATTTGGTTCATTGTAATTTTCAGCGAGTTTGTTACTCGGACAGGGTTTTATTCCTCCTGTATGAAGCTGTTCACTCCTTTTCTAATTTTCCTTCGATAGTTCTCATTCCCTCCCCCCTTTTTTCCTCTAGTAGTCTCATTTCATTTACTGAGATTTTTCTTAACTCTTTAAAAGTAATTTTTTAAAAATCCAACCCACTTCTTGCTTCATGTTTTTCAGAAATTAGAGTTGAATTTGTGCCCAAGCCATATTTTGCTCTGATGGTTTTCTTATAGATGTTTTGGTTTTCCTCACTTCTGGATTTGTGTCTTGAGCATCTCTGCTACCTCAAATAATAGCTATTAATGTTAGGCTTTTTAAAAAAATTATTTTGCTCATTCTTGTCTACTTTCTGACTTAAGACTTTGTTAGGTCCAGGTTCTGTGCCCTTCCAAAGGGAATCTCCAGGCTCGTTCTGCTATTTTCTTGGAGGGATTGAGTATTGTGTTATTACAGAATCTCAGGCACATATTTATATATTTAATTATAATAAATTAGATTGTGGCTCACATCTTGGACCTTCCCAAAAGGGGTAAGTAAAAAAAAAGGTGCACATGTAAGGGACAAGTAATTTATTCCTACACAAAAAAAAGAATACAAAACACAGGATACTCACAATGTGCACATTTGACCAGAACAAATATATAACAAGATTCAGTAACTTAACCTAGAACTACTGTTACAATATGCTCAGTTGCAGATATTTAGACCTCATCAGAACAAAAAGGAGTCTGCAAGATTGCCAGTTAGGATTTTTACATTTCATCTCAACTTTGTACCATTCTAACAATTTTTCACATATATATATATATATCTGCCAGTTTAACAGCCTTGAGCAATCATTTTGTTGGTTGGTGGCTATCTTCTGTAATGAAAGAGCTTCCTCTGTAGTCACCTGATGCCACTTTGATGGACACTGCTGTTTGGTATACATTGCTACACACACAGACCTTCTGACCTCTTGGAGTCACAAGGTTATTGTAGAGGTTACTGCTCAGTCACACTTTTTAGTGACACTTGGGGAAAACCAGACTTGAACAATGCTTAAGCTTCCTTTAGGAGATTTCCTTAAACACTGTTTGGATTGAGGACATTTTGATAAGCCTGAAGAGGGAAACCAACATCCTTGTGTCACTCCCAAGGGTCAGACCTACTATATGTTCTCATCTATTGATCAGTCTATCAAATGTTTTATCTATCTATCTATGTCTGTCTATCCATCCGTCCGTCCATCCATCTGTCCATCTGTCCATCCATCCATCCATCCATCCATCCATCCATCCATCCATCTATCCACCTACTTACCTACCTACTTATCTATCTATCTATCTATCTATCTATCTATCTATCTATCTATCTATGTCTGTCTATCCATCCGTCCATCAATCCATCCGTCCATCTGTCCATCCATCCATCCATCCATCCATCCATCCATCTATCCACCTACCTACCTACCTACTTATCTATCTATCTATCTATCTATCTATCTATCTATCTATCTATCTATCTAACTTAAGGACGTAAGAAAGCAAATCTAGAGGGAAATCAGGTAGTGAGCATAGTCTGACCTACTGATCAGGCAGGTTTCTGTTTAGAAATAGAGTTTGGATACTGTGGGATGGAGAAGGTTATACCAAAAGTAAGTGTTGTATCCTTTCTATGCTAAGGCTAAATAATCTTACTTTTGTTAACTGTTGAGTTACTTAATAGCGTGTCATTTCATTCCAATATTAGAATGAAATTATAATATTGGAATGAAATGACCCAGTGGCTGATCTGATTGAGGGCCAGCCTATGTTCCTCATTCAATGTAAGTCCAAGTGTAGGAATCAGCTACCTAAGTCTTTCAAAATCTAGTCCAGAACCTTTTCCACTAGATTATACATGCCTTTAGAAAGCTCTGAACCCAATGCAAAATGTTTTTGAGAGTTCTTCTCAGCTTGGTGTTGCTTAGAATCAGAATGATCGAGTGTGTTGAGGAGGAAATAGCCATTATCCCCACACATACCATCACCCCAATCTTGTTGGAAAAAACTAAGTTCAGGGGGGCTGAAATTAGTGCAGCTACAACTCCTATTACATAGAGAAAAAGGAAGGAAATCAGGGACTTGAGGGCAGTAATGTGGGCCTCCAGGCTGGGGTCTCCAGAGCCAGTAGTTTGGGCTGTCATTGCCCTCATGTGTCTTCCTAGGGAGATGATAAGGATGATAGAAGATGCCAGGAAGAGTGTAAAGGGAAAGATGCTGCCCATATTGCAAAAAAGATAGAAGTAGGAAAAAGCAAAATTTTTCTTTATGCTTTTCTCTGTGGTGTTCCCAGAAAATGAAACTGTGGAGTTGGAGCAGAGTAAACTAAAGTGTTTCCATATACAAGGAATGATGCTGATCCAAGGGAAAATCAGAGAGCCCAGTAGCAGCTGAGGTAAAGCCATGAGGAGCCAGCCTTTAAGCCACAGTAGGAAGGCATGAGAGACTCGGGCGACCTTTGCACAGTAGAGAATGCTAAGGCAGGTGGCAAGCCAGAGACTGGTTTGGTTGACAAGCATCCAAAATAAGATGATGATTTTGTAGTTGGCGTCCATGGAGTCTCTTATCACTTGGAAATAGCCGAAGTGAATGGCATCCAGAAACAGCAAACTGTGTAGGAAGATCCGAGAGGTTCCAAGGCTTAGCAGCACAAGGTCACTTTTAGACAGCTGGTGCCTCCTCACCAAGTCCCAGGCATTCACTAGCACAATGAAACCATTGCTGAGGATCCCCACTGCAAACTCCAGGAAGGAGAGGAAAAAATATATCCACTTGGTTTCATAGGAGATTGAGATGGCCTGAGACAGATGGGCCATGTTTCTTCTCTAAGTGGATAACTCCAGGCAGAATGAATAGAACAGCCTTTCCCAGAACAGCATGAAACAGAGGCTGAGGGGGTACTGTCTAAATTGGGAACTACTCCTTACAACTCAAACTTACTCTCCCCTGACCTGGAAATGTGGGGGGAAAGATGTGGTAAGGCTGGGAGGAATAATGAATAGATAGCTGAGCTTGGAGTCAGGAAAACCCAAGTTCAAATCCTGCCTCAGATATTTAGTACCTATGGGATCCTGTGCCTCAGTTCTCTCAACAGTAAAATGAGAGGGTTGAAGGGTTGAACTTGGTAATCTCCAAGGTCTCTCTCGGTTCTATATCCAAGATCCTGTAAGGATGGGGAAAAGCACAGCTCTTGAATTTTCTCTAGGTTATAAACTATTTCCGTTTTACCTTTCCTCTTTTCACACGGACCAGGCTCTGGATGCTCAGACCTTCAGATAACATCTCACAAGTGATGCTAGAACTTTTATCAAATGAAAGTGCTGCACAAGATACAGTTTCCCCAGAAGGCCCTGACAGGAGGATGCAAAGTGGAGAATGTCTTGATTTCCTATGCCCAGCTGTGCATGTGTCCACTAGTCCACAAGGACATGTGGAAAAAAGACGGTAATTTGCTTATAGATTCTCATAGGAGATGACAGGATGCAAAGCAAGTACTCTGGGGGAACCTGATACGAAACCGTATCCCTGTCCATTTGCATGCTTTTCATTAGATCCAGGACTTTCTTCTTTATTGGATGATAAACAGCCTATAATTTAGCTCAGAATTTTCTTTCACTGGGGCTCCTTTAGAGAACCATAGTTTTAACTGCCACCATCTGAGGATTTTGAGACTCTTTCTTGTGGCTGTACCATGTCACCCTTTTACCATCTTTCAGGGCTCTTGCAAAATGAGGGTTTTGTCAATCTTAAAACAATAAAGGTAGTAGTAGTAGAGCTTTAGCCAATATAAAAAAAGGCCACTCCTAGCACAGTGTTTTTGAGTATAGTTTAAATGGTACAGAGCACTGTTGATTGCTACCAAAAGATCTGAAGTCAGATGACCTGGATTAAAATTTGATCTCTGCTACATACTTTGAGCAAATTGCTTAACCTTTCTAAGCCTCAATTTCCTCACCTGTAAAGTGAAGAAGTTATACCAGATGACTTCTGGGGTCCTCATGATTCTAATTTTGTAATCCTAAATGCAAAGGTTTATAATAAAATTACACAGAGACAAGCAAGCACAAGGCTGCAGAATAGATGACGTTCAGCTTTATGTACCCAATTTTATGTACCAATTTATGTAATCAATTCTTAAGAAATCTTTCAATTCTAAATAAGGTTCAGCAACTTGAATCCAACCTATTCTTGGTAGATCTTCTTTTGCCTAGATCCTTGCAATCTGATATTCTTTTCCTGTCAATGTTATCTGAGATTACTCCCTGTTTGTTCAAAGAAGTCTGTCTTCTTTGTAGTTCCAATCTTTTTCTGAGTAAATTTTCTTATCTTCCTCTAATTGTCCACTTTGCTTCTTTCCAGATCTGAATGTGCCTTCTTTTTCCATATGGTGAATTTTTAAAGAATATATTAATTAATTAATTTTTAGTTTTCAACATTCACTTCCACAAGATTTTGAGTATCAAAATTTCTCCCCATCTCTCCCCTGCCCCCACTTCAAGATGGTGTGCATTCTGATTACCTTCTCCCAATCTGCCCTCCCTTCTATCACACCCCTGCTTCTCCTTTGCCCTTCCCTTTTATTTTCCTGTAGGGCAAGATGGATTTCTATACTCCATTGCCTGTACATCTTATTTCCCAATTACATGTAAAAACAATATTTAACATTCATTTTTAAAACTCTGAGTTCTAATTTCTCTCCCTCCCTCTCTCCCCCCTCATATAACCCACACTCATTGAGAAGGCAAGCAATTTCATATAGGTTTTTCATGTGTAGCCATGCAAAACACTTCCATAATAGTCATGTTGTGAAAGACTAATTATTTGCCTCCATCCTATTGTGCTCCCCATTCTATTCTCTCCTTTGACGCTGTCCCTTCTCAAAAGTGTTTGCTTCTGATTATCCCCTCTTCTCATTTGCCCTCCCTTCTATCATCCCCTTCTCCTCTCTTATCATCTCTCCCCCCCCTTTCCTATAGGGTAAGATAAATTTTCATACCCAATTGGGTGTGTATGTTTTTCCCTCATTAAGCCAAATCTGATGAGAGTGAGGTTCATTCATTCCCTCTCACCTCCTCCCTCTTCCCCTTCATTGTAAAAGGTTTTTCTTGCCTCTTTTGTGTGAATTTACCCCATTCTAGCTCTCCCTTTTTCTTTCTCCCATTACATTCCTCTCTCACCCCTTAATTTTATTTTTTAGATATCATCCATTCATATTCAGCTCACCCTGTGCCCTCTGCCTGTATATATATTTCCTCCGACTACTCTAATACTGAGAAAGGTCTCATGAGTAACAAATATTATCTTTCCATGTAGGAATGAAACAGTTCAAATTTAATAAGTCCCTTATGATTTCTCTTTCCTGTTTACTTTTTCATGCTTCTCTTGAATCTTGTATTTGAAAGTCAAATTTTCAATTCAGCTCTGGTCTTTTCATCAAGAATGCTTGAAAGTGCTCTGTTTCATTGAATGTCCATTTCCCTTCCTCCCCCTGAAGTATTATACTCAGTTTTGCTGGGTGGGTGAGTCTTGATTTTAATTCTAGCTCTTTTGACCTCTGGAATATCATATTCCAAGCCCTCTGATCCCTTAATGTAGAAGCTGCTAAATCTTGTGTTATCCTGATTGTGTTTCCACAATACTTGGAACTGTTTCTTTCTGGATGCTTGCAATATTTTCTCATTGACCTTGGGAACTCTGGAATTTGGCTACAATATTCCTAGGAGTTTTCCTTTCAAAATCTCTTTTAGGAGATGATCAGTGGATTCTTTCAATGTCTATTTTCCTCTCTGGTTCTAGAATAGCAGGGCAGTTTTCCTTGATAATTTCTTGAAAGATGATTTCTAGGCTCTTTTTTTTTATCATGGCTTTCAGGTAGCCCAATTATTTTTAAATGATCTCTCCTGGATCTGTTTTCCAGATCAGTTGTTTTTTCCAATGAGATATTTCACATTGTCTTCTATTTTTCCATTCTTTTGGTTTTGTTTGATAATTTCTTGATTTTTTTATAAAGTCATTAGCTTCCATTTGCTCCATTCTGATTTTTAAGGAATTATTTTCTTAAATGAGCTTTTGGGCCTCCTTTTCCATTTGGCCAATTCTGCTTTTTAAGGCATTATTCTCCTCATTGACTTTTTGGACCTCTTTTGCCATTTGAGTTCTTCTATTTTTTAAGTATTATTTTGGGTCTCCTTTAGCAAGCTTTTGATTCATTTTTCATGATTTTCTTGCATCATTCTCATTTCTCTTCCCAATTTTTCCTCTACTTCTCTTACTTGATTTTTAAAATCCTTTTTGAGCTCTTCCATGGCCTGCAACCAATTCATATTTTTCTTGGAGGGTTTTGATGCAGGAGCTTTGACTTTGTTGTCTTCTGGTTATAGTTTTTGATCCTCCTTGTCACCAAAGTAAAATTCTATAGTCTGATTTTTCCCACTGTTTGCCAATATTTGACTTTTTAGCTCTTTGTCAAGGTAGGACTCTGCTTCTAGTGTGTGTGCAGGGGTGTGCTGTCCTAAGGTTCAGGGGTTTTATGGAGTTGTTTTCAGAGATACTTCTAGGGATCTGTAAATTTTCAGCTCTTCCAAGGTAGTATGATTAAAGGGAAGTGTTTGCTCCTCTCCTAGTCTGTGCTCTGGTCTGTGAGAGACCACAAGTACTCTTTTCTGCCTTGGAACTGTGAGGTGGATTCCCTCACCACTGCTACCACAAGCTCTGCCATGCCAGTGCTCTTACTCACCCCAGAACTTCCACACAGGAATGTGACCCAGATCTAGTAGGGCAAAGCAAGAGAATCCTGCCTCAGCACCAACAAAGTGATTCCTGCAATCTCACTCTGATCAGTTGCTTGACCTTCCCCACTATCCCCTCTTCTGTGGGCCTTTTGGCTCCAGAAGCAGCTGCTGCCTTTGCCACTTCCTCCACCACCCCAGAGCTGGAGCTGGATTGAGCTTCTCTCTCACTCAGTTCCCACAAACCTTTTCTACTGGCCTTCTAAGTTGTTTTTGGCACTTGTTGGTTGAGAAGTCTGGAAATCACCACATTGCCAGTGATTTAGTCCTCAGAGGCCAGCTCTGGCCCATCTGTGCTGGCCTAGCCCATGCTGGACTGCACCCTTCTCTCAGACTGGTGTAACAGACCTTTCCTGTTTACCTTTCAGATTGTCTTGGCCTGAAAATTTGTTTCACTCTGTCATTTTTTGGGTTCTACTGCCCTTGAATTTATTTAGAGTCACTTTTTTCAGGTATTTGGAGCGGTTGGGGGAGATCTCAAGGAAGTCCCTGCTTTTACTCCACCACCTTGCTTCTGCCCATAAAAAAAACTTTTTCATATAGTGCATTTCAACAAACATTTACTCAGTGCTTATTATATTTAAAATAATTATTTCTCTCTCTTATTTTCACTAAAAGGAATCATCAATGTTAAGGCTGCTTTTCAGAAAAGTGTGAAGATATCATCTTATTTATTCAAAGCACAGATTTATTATCTGTTACCATCACAGAGCAGATCAAAGCCCAAAATAGAACTTCACAAAAGCTCTCGATCACTGTTTTGATTAAGCATGGCATTAAGCATTCTGTTTTCCCATTAGTTTCCAATGCTATCCTCTGAGGACTTTGGAGCTCCTTCCCAAGTTTTATGATTTTATAGACGTACATTATATAGAATCTGTCACTTGTTCTAGATCTTACGACGCTGTTCTCTCTCTCTCTTTCTGAAATCCACGTCATGCCTGTTTCCTCTTGACTGATTTTAACCCTAAGACATGCCTATGTGTTCATCAAAACTCTTGAGATGATTATGAAGATCATGAGAATGAATCATCCTCCCAGAAACTTCTCTTTGAGTAGAGAAAATATGGATATGCAGCATTCCAAATGTCAAGATTGTAGGCTAATTAGTTTTTGGACTAATTTGATTAAGAAACCAAAGGTCATTTAAAGAATCATAAACATGATAAGGAAGATTGATGAAGTATTATTTTTATCACTCTATCTGCCATTGATCAAGCACAAAAGGAATTTTACTGAAAATTTTCATGGCATTACTAACAGCAATGCTAAGAAGAGGTCAGAAGGCCCAGGCCTTCAAATTCACATTTGGCTACTTACTATCTGCATGAGATAGTTGAACCAAATGATCTCTCGTGATCTTTCAAGCTGTAAAACCATGATTCTATGATATTTCCAGACTTTCTCTTGCTTCTTAATGTTTGGGAGAAAAAGAGAGAGAGAGACAGAGAGGGAGAAAGAGAGAGAGAGTAGAGAGTAACAAAGGAATGAAAGAAGTAAGGAAAGCAGGGAGAGAGGAAGGAAGAAAAAGGAAAGAAGGAAGATAATAGGCATTGCAGTTTGATTTAGAAGACTTAAGCTTTTTTTTGGGTAAACTACTTCCAACTTGTATGATCTTACCTCTCTGAGCCTCAGTTTCCTAGTCTGCATGATGGACATTATAATATTTGTCCTACTTATTTCATTAGGTTGCATCAAATGAGATAGGATATGTCGAAGAATATATAACAAAAAGAAAAGAGCTCTAGAATCAGATTCTAGCCCCTGACTCAGCTACTGACTTGCTCTGTGACCTTAAAGCAAGCCATTTCTTCTCTTTGAATCTTGTTTTTTTTTTTTCACCTATTAAAAAATTGTTTCAGGTTAGATGGTGTTTAAGGTACCTTCCAGTTCTAAGTCCTATTATTGTAATTATTAAGCACCAACTGTCATATAAATATAAGGTAGTTCAGTGTACCACATTATACTATATGAATATATTTTCACTTGTTTATTTGTTATTACAATTTATTTTTAATAATCTACAAAGGGATCAAAGAAAGAAGAAAAGAACTCAGATGTATAAGAATATGTGTAGTAGCTCATTTGGTAGTAGGGAAAGGCAGGAAGGTAAAAGAGTACCTCCCTATTAGTGAATGGCTAAACAAATTATGGGAGGGAAGAAGGAAGGAAATAAATAAAATAAGTATTTATTAAGTGCTTATAATAAGTCAGAAACTATGCTAAGTGCCAGGGACATAAATAGAAACAAAAAAGAAAGATAGTTCTTGCCCTCATGGTGCTTACTGAGGGAAGATATACAAAAGGGAAAAAACTCTGTGTGTGTGTGTGTGTGTGTGTGTGTGTGTGTGTGTGTGTTTGTGTGTGTGTGTGGTGTGTGTGTGTGTGTGTGTGTGTATGTGTGTGTGTGGTGTTTGTGTATACACGTGAGCACATGGGCACACGTGCGGAATGGGGAGGGGAGAATGAAAGTACTTGTCGTAGGGACATGATTTTGAAGTCCGGAAGGTCAAGAACAGGGCCATGAGGGCAATGAAGGAAGGCCAGCCCTTGAGCCTCTTTGCCAAACTGAGGTCCCAGGAGTAGCTCGCCAATACAAGAAGGGAAACAAGCCTTGCACAGGGGTAGTCCAGGATGAGCAGGTCACAGGTTAAAAGTGCAAGAATAACTAAAGGAGATCTGGGGCCGGACACTTGTTGTGTGGCCAGGTCAAGTCACTTAGCTTTTATGTGCCTTAATTTTCTCATCTGTTAAGTGAGAATAATAGCTCTTGCCATACCTGCCTGATAGAGTTATTGTGAGCAAAGTACCTGGTAAAATTTAAAGTACTGTCTTCCATTATGCTGGGTCTTCTACCTGGTCTCCAGTCCCCTTGGAAATAGGAGGAATGCCATTCCGTGATGCCAAGTCTGTTGCCTACTCTCTAGCCTCCCTGGGGAAGAATGGAAGCACCATTCTATTGCTCACCTGTCCCCTGCCTTTGAGGTAAGGAGAAAAAAATGCCATTCCATCAATGCAATTTCTCCTGCCTCGTTTCCAGAGAGATCACCATCCTGAGGCCAGACCTCTGTGGATAATGAAAATTTACCTGAAATTATTTCTCGATGACTAACAAACCACCACTCTGGTCATACCCTCTGCATCCTGGTGATTCTGAACCCTTGGTTATCATCACCCAAACTCTATTCTCTGTCTCCTACTGCCTGATTCCTTATTCCTGTTCTCGTCAGCCCAACCTGGACAATGCACCACAATGAATCCTCATGGGAGCTGGCAGGGTGCAAAGTAGAACTACTCATCCCTTACATTTTACTCTCTGGAATGGCTGCTCTATAGGCAACAAACTTGCTTTTATCTTAGATTTTTTTCTTTGCTACTCTTTCCATCTTCTGGCTCTCACTGAGATCTGACTCCTTCCTGATGATATAACATCCCTGATCCCTCTTTCTATCCCTGGCTGTATTTTCATCCTTTCCCCCAATTCACTGGTCAAGTGAATAAGTGAAAATATATTCATATAGTATAATGTGGTACACTGAACTACCTTAGATTTATATGACAGTTAGTGCTTAATAATTACGATAATACTGTACAAAATACTACTGATTCCCCATTACCACTTCTAGGTTCTCACTCTACCACCATCATTAAGTAATTTCTTGTTCTTTGAGGTTCAGGTAATCATATCTACCACATAATCAAAATTCTGGTAGCTGTTGTCCTCTCATCTCTAGGAGACTTTCTTTCTTTCCTCAATGAGTTTAGTGGCTGGCTTATACTCTTCCTCCTTTCTACAGCTCCTGCCCTCATATTAGGGGACTTCGAAATACATATTGATGCTCCCTAAACACATTAATCTCATAGTTCCTTAGCTTACTCATTTCATATGACCTACTCCTCCACTTCACCTCAGTCACGTACAAAAGACAGTCATATCCTTTTTGCCACTACCCATAAATGCACCACTTCCATGTTCCTGAACTCTGAAATTCCCATATTTTATCACAATCTATTGCCATTCTATTTTCTGCCATCCAACTCCAAACCTTGTTCTTCATCTACATTGTGACCTCCAGTCCCTTGACCCTTCAATTCTCAGCCCTACCATCATGCTGGCACCAGCTACACTCTCCTCCTTTACCCATCCTGACTCCTTGGTGAACCATTTCAACTCCACACTGTCCTCTTTTCTTGAATCTCTTACCCCCTTATCATATTGCCAGTCATGCCCTGCCAAGCCTCAGACTTATATCACTCCCACTATCTACTTAGCCTTTGTTCCTACATACCTGCTGCTAAATGAAAATGAGGAAAATCATGAAATTATGTTGACTGAATCCACTACAAATTTATATCTCATAACCTCAACTGGCCCTAACTGTTGCAATATATCTCTATTTCTATATGTATTTGTACCATGCTGAATTTGGAGTTGGAGGACCTGGTTTCAAGTGCCAGCTCTTCCACTTACCAATTGAAGACTGTAAGGAAAGTAATTTTACTTCTCTGGGTTTGAATTTCTGCATTTATAAATTAAATGATTCAAACTGGATCATCTCTAAGGTTTCGACCAGAGACAAATGTATGAGCCTGTGATTTATGTCAAAGTAGAGAATTTTCTCCATTAACACAAACTAAAACCTGTCTATGACTTAACAGATAAGACCTAGGGAATTTTTTGAGATACGTGAGGTTAAGTGAATTGCCCAGGATTACATAATTTGTGTAAGTGGCAGAGGTCTGATTTTAACCTACATCTTCTTCACTCCAAACATAGTATTCTATCCTCTACCTGGTGACGTTTTTGTATTTCTAGTATTATTATGTGTATAATTAGCAGATCACAAATCTATAAAAAATATCTGTAGAATAAGTGAGTAAAGGATGATGACGGCAAATGAATTGGATTTGTCAAATATAACTGCTGGTAAGTCATCATTGGATGGAACCTGTGAAATAATAGAAATCCAAGAGGTTGAAATTATCATCTTGATTCTGCTTCATCTTTTAATTGATCCTATTTACAGTTAAGTGATCTTGTCCTATAATGTAACTGCCTAAATCATGGTTCTTTGTCTCTGAACTTAGTTCAGAAATTCAGCTGTAATAAGTTAAGTTTAGAAATCTAATTCTCCTGATAATCATTGTTCTATTTTTGCCTCAAGGAAATCTGTTGTCCTTTTGAAGGGTGCAGGTGGACACCAGAGAGTCTGATCCAGTATCTATATACCAATAAGCTATCCTTCAAGGATATATGGTTTGTTATCCAAAGAAGTCTGGTCTATCATCTCTTACCTCGCAGGTGGACTTAAACAATGAACACTTCTTAGTCACAGGGTGGAAGGAGGGGATTGTTGCTAGCCCCTCATTTCCAATTTCCAACTAAGCATGTTGTCATCTGCACCTCAGCTTTGTGTGTTAATCATAATGAGCTCTTTTAACCAATCACAACTTGTTTCCCATCTAGGAAGTTCCATTCTTTGTTCTTCATTCCCCAAAAGTAAGAAAAAAAGAACCATCCTCCTCAGTAGGGGTCATAGCTTTGCTTGAGGAAACTGAGTCTCATTTATTGGTAAATTTGCACTATACTAGTAAATTTATCTCACTTGAAACTTCATGTCTCAGTTTACATTAATTTCAACAGTAACAAGTGGAATTAAAAGGCCCTTCATGGGCAACATCTTCAGAAACTCAGCCAACAATGTATTGGCTCAACAAACAAGCATTGAACAAATAGTGGAGTCATGCAGATTTGTCTCTTGGAGTAGAAGGATTTATGATGGCAATTCTGGACCAAGTTATATCCACTAGAAACTCTTAATATTATTAACAGTTAAAAGATTTAGATGTTGTTTTAATGTTTTAATAAAAATATGTTGTCTCTTTTGATGTTCACAACAACCCTGGGAGATAGGTGCTATTATTCTTATTTTCAGATGAGGAAAATGAAGTGGATTGAGATTAAAGTGACTTGCCCAGGGTCACAAAGCTAGTCAGTACCTGCAGCTGGATTTGAATTCATGTATTACAGTTGCCAAGTCCCACTGTGCTACGTGTTTGTACTAGCAAGGACTACTAATACTGCAACTAATACTACTAATGCCATATTTTCATAAAATTTATGGTTTACAAAATGATTTTCCCCTCAATAACTCTATATTCCTATAAATATAATATTTGGCAATCTATTAATTTCAATAATAGACAGATCACTTTGTAATGCCTCCAGATATCTCTGCTTCCTATTGAATGTTTATATGGTATCCCATATCTGAATATATGGAAGATTCCACCATGTGACTTTTGTTGGGCATTTTCAGGTTAGTTTTGCCTCTTAGTTGATAGCCCTGCACTTTAGGCAAATTGTTCCCAGGTCATAGTGATGTGCCACCCCTCAGTTATACAGGGTGAGGGTGTGTGCTCAATTCTTGGCATACTTCAAGAACAACTTTAAGATAAAATAGAGGTGCGGATGGGTAACTACATGATTTGTCCTTACTTGTCTTATTACAACTTGCTTCTACCCACATGGCATACATTGACCTTTGGAATTTGATTTGAATTTTAACCTGGAATTGAAACTGTCTTGGTAATTTATCCATCAGCTTCTAACCTTGCTATCTTCTCTAGCAAGAGATAGTTCTTTCTATAACTCCTTCTGGTAAATTATTATCATGAGTATTATCACTAGTGGCAGCCCAACACAGAACAATGACTGGGACAAGATGGCCTGGGCATGGATTCTACCTTCTGTGACCCTAACAAGTCACAATTGCTTTGAGCCTGTTTAATCATCTATGAAATGGAAAAGAGGCTACTGCCTACCTCATAGGACTGTTGCCAGACTCAAATGAGATTCTTTCCTTTCTTCTCTCTCTCTCTCTCTCATCAGATCTCTTTCTGTCATTATCTCTCCCTCATGATGTATCAATCCATATTTATATCATATCATATCATATCTATCTATTTATCTGTCTATCTAGTCATCCCTCTCTCCATCTCTCATGACCTGTCATCTATCTTTCTATCATCTATAGATATCTATCATCTATCTCTCCATTCATCACGCTCTCTTTCATGACCTATAAATCTATATTTATCACTGTGTCTTTCTACCTATCTATTGCACTGAGGGGCACCATAACATAGTGATCAGAGAGTTGGCCTCAGTGTCTGGAAAACCTGGGCTCAAATTTTCTCTCTCAAATGGCCTGACTGTGTGACTCTAGGCAAGTCATTAGCAATCATGGTTCTAAACAACTCTCCAAAACTCTATGTTGTTGATATGCACGGGTGGAGAAGTTTTCCCTCACCAGGAGTTACAACACCAATAAAATTATGGATTAAGTTTCTGAAAAGTAAAGGACTATATGTTGTTTTATTACACACACACATATACACGTACATATTATATATACACACACACACATCCACATCCACATATGTACACATACACACCTTTTTTTTTTTAATGATCTGTCCTCCAGCAGGTTTTCTCTTTATTCTCAATCTACTTCATGGCAGCGTATGATGTGTGTGTGGGGTGTGCTTTGGAGTCAGGAAGACTCATCTTTTCTGAGTTCAAATCTAGTCTCAGGCACTTCCTAGCTGTGTGACCCTGGGAAAGTCACTTAACCCTGTTTGCCTCAGTTTCCTTATCTAAAATTTCCTGGAGAAGGAAATTACAAACCATTCCAGTATCTTTACCTAGACACAACTGAACTAACTGAACCACAACAACCTAGCAAAGTTAGTACTCTCTGATGTAGCCACTGGGCTGGTGGCTTAGGGTAGCAATACCTGATGGATACGTTGATTGAATGATTAAAGTGGCAGCCTGCTTGCTTCTCTGTAAGCTGTAGAAAACAGGGTAACAGACCAGGTATGGAAGAATATAGTTTCAAGTATACATCTAGCACATACCTCCTGAGTCAGAGAGTTTTTACAAAGAAATGGAGCAGTGTTCTTTAGAGCAGTGTTCTCCAGACTTTTTTGATCTTATACCCTATCAGGAAAAATCATTTTGAATGTATATTCCCAATATATTCATATTTATTTATTTTCATATTAAATTATTTTCATGTGTAACCATAATAATTATGTTTTCAAACTTACATAAAAATAGATATTGTTGAAGATGGACTACTATTTGCTTCTAGAGTCAGTAGGGAACCACTGGTTTTATTTATTGACTAGCCAAACCTGTGCATTAGGTATATCACCTAGGTAGTTGAGTGGGGGATGGAATGGAGAAGGGAGATACTTGAGGTAGGGATACCAATTAAGAGGTGAATGCAATAGTACCCATTAAGGTACAACTGCTGCTGAGTGAGATGGTAATGATTAGGTTATAAATGCCTCAAGGAGAGAGACTGGGAACTTAGACAATGGAGGAGAGAACAAAATAGGGAAATAAATGAATGAATAAGTGAATGCATGAATGAATGAATGAGTGAATGAATGAGAAAACTTATTGTGTGCCAAGTATTATGCTAAGTTCTGGGTATACAAATACAAGAGCAAAAGTTCCTGTCATTTAGGAACTTACATTCTAATGGAATATAACACATATGGGAGCCTGGAGGCAAGGGTATAATATTTTGATTATGAAATTTACTGGGATGGTGAGAAAAGCCATACAGAAAGGTTGATATATTCAATTCCAGCAGCAATGACAGTTGATTGGATTGTAGTTTCAGAACTGGAAAGCTGAAGAGGTAGAGGGGGAGTACACTAGTGGGGAAATGACCAGAAAATGGTTGGTGCCTTACTCTAGTAGTAGACAACCAAGGGACTACCTCCTGGTGGCCTAAAAGGGTTATTAAAGTATTCTGATGCTTGGTTTCTGGTGAGAAGTCATATTGACTGATAGAGAGATGGTGTGATATTCAGACACACCAGTTACAGTAGGCTTCAGTCTTTCCTAAAGACTCAAATTTGGGGTTTGTCTAATTGGAATTACCTGCCACAGTGGGGCAGTGGCAGAATTATATGAAGGAACTGGTTAGGACTTTTATATGGCCTTGTGAGGGGAGCATTTGGAGTTGCATGACAGGGACTGTGTTGGCACTCTGGTCAAGGCATTGGTGGAGGTTTTCAAAAGGACAGTAGATGCTTGATCTTTCCAGAAATGGAGATATGACCAAATGTACCAAACACTGCAGTTGATTTGCTAAAGATGGGAGAGGAGAGCCATATCAACTTAGAAAGTTTAAAAGAAAATCTATCTTCCAAACTCATTCTTGAGAACTGTAAACTGCTTTCTTAGTGGAACTTCCAGTAAGAGATGGATAAGGGACCCAGCAGAGCAGAACTCAGACCTCAGAAATGGTGGCACCTGGAGCAGCTGTCTCTCTCTGCTCAGTACCATCACAGCAGTATATTGGCTGCAGAATAGGAATGCTATGCTTATCCTGGCATGAAGAAGCTTTGCTGGTCTCTGATGTGGGCTCCATCAGTGGAAGCATCTACCAGAGCAATTGACCTGCCACTGGCAGTGGGGCTCAGGCCTGAAAACAAAGGATTGTAGTTAGTGCTTGGCGCAATGCTTAACCTTAGCAAAGTGGGCAATAAGAGGAAGGAGCAGTTGCATTCAACAACTGAAGTGGCCCCAGGGGACTCTCTAGAAGACGCTGAGGTACAAGTCCCAGGGACAACCACAGGGAATTAGTAGCAGTCTTTAATTTCTACCAGGGAAATTGTTCTTTCTCTATACTTTTTTTTGTGCCTGTTTTGGTCTTTGTTTGCTTAACCTCTTTGCCAGGTTTGTCTCCTCCAGAGTTTAAGCCCCAAGTTCTCCATAGTCAGTGTAGTAAGTATTGATTTAGGTCCAGGTTAGTGAGCACTGGCAGGGCCAGTAGTAAAGGCATGCCCAAAATAGCCCTTTGCTTCCTGTAATCTGGCACTGATGGGGTTTCCTCATGTTGTTACTGGTACAGTACACAGTCACTGGACAGCTCCTTCCCAAGAAGGACTCAGAGGGTGATAATAAAGGATGGTAATATTGAGAACCTACTTTCTGGAAATAGAATAGAGGTGAAACTATCTTTCTAAAGCCGTATACTATGCATAGCAGAGTAATTCCCTCTCACTCTACTGCGAGACTGCCAGGAATGAGCAGATTCTAACTTGTGATTGAGGTAACATTGAATTTGGAAAGGAAAGGGATATCTGACAGCCTTTTGGCCTTGCCATAGCCATCTTTAATTTCTACCAGGGAAATTGTTCTTTCTCTATACTTTTTTTTGTGCCTGTTTTGGTCTTTGTTTGGTTAACCTCGTTGCCAGGTTTGTCTCCTCCAGAGTTTAAGCTCCAAGTTCTCCAGCCCACTGGACTTGGCATCAAGTGTGTTCCAGAGTCTGACCCCTTGGATGTGAAGTCTGACCCTCTTGAATGGGACCCAGAGAGGCAGGGACAGCTCTACGTCCCTAGTAGAGAATCTGGGTATTAACTTTGGCACTGGTTGCATACAGAAGGATGAGATTGCAGCTACTTTACTACAAATGATATTAATCTATGATGAGATTCAGTGACTGTGACAGAAGTATTATCATATGTGTTGCAGCCCTAATGTCATGATGTCATTAATTCTTTTTATCACCACTTCATATTGGGAGTATCACTTTGAATAGCAAAGATTTGGCATTGCTCAGCACATAGATCAGATCTTCAAGTTTTGGAGCTTGGTTCTTCTGAAGGTAGACACGAAAGCAGGGATTTCTGATGTTTATCCTCCCTCACATTTCATTAATCATTTAGGGGACCATTACACTGCTTTTAAAAAAAATGCTAACTTTCTGTTTTAGTTTTTCTTTTTTTCCCTCAATACTGTCTATGCTAGTGTAAGGCCAAGCAAAGACAACTTCCAAGGTTTGGATTACCAGCATAGCAAACCCCATTTATTCAGCAAAACATTCACAGAACAGAGAAAGATACAGTGTAACTCATTCATTTAGCAAGTAAGTTCTCAATTCAATTGCAAAGTACCAAGGACCCAATATCCCACCCCTGGATCAGTAGTCAAAGTAGCCCACTGCTGGGCAATGTATTCATTTAGTCTCTTCTCAAATGGAGAATAGTTTCCAATCATAAACAAAGTACGTTCATTTAGTCAATCACAGAGCACAAAAAGGCCAAAGGTTTCCCACCCCTGGACACAACTGAATTACAATACCATCCATTAACACCAAGCACTTTCTCAAAAGGGGTAGGAGAGCACAAAAGGCTATCCATCTTTAAGCTACAAGGTTAAGATATCATCTCAGCATTGAAAACCCAAGGAAAGGCCCTTCTTTCATCTTGACTCTTGAGAGCAAGCCCTCAGCAATCTCAGTTCCTAGGGAGACAAGGCTTAACAAGCCATAGCCAGTGTCCTCATCAAGTCACTCTCTGCCTGTAGAACAGTCCCAGAACCCCTGAAAACATCAGCAAGGCCGTCTTCCAGGATTTCTGTGAACATACAACAAGAAAATCCTTCTTTGGGGCTTCTGAACCAACAGCAAGGTTCCAGGACCTCTACAATAGCAGCACTGTTCTTCACCAGCAGGTGAATCTGGCAAAACTACATCAAAACAGACAGACAAAATACCGGCATCACAGCCATGCCTCCTCAGTTCTTGGCAGCTCCAGGTGGCAGTTCTCAAAAGTCCTGGGCAGCTCCAACTGACCCTCAGCAGTCCACAGCAGTGCTCTCCAAAAGTCCCTCTGGCCTCCTCTGCTTGGGCTTTCTCTCTGCTTGGGCATTATCTCTAAATCCACAGCTCCTCCCAGTTCAGCCCTCTCTCTTCACATCAACAAGATTCACAAGCTCTGGGTTTTAACACCCAACCCAAAAACCAAGCCAACACAGGGGGATCTCCAAATTCCATTACCATTACAGCGAGTCTTCTCACATCCATGAGATTAAGGGTGGCAGTAATATTACTAAAGCCATTTAAGTGATAAAAAGTCCTCTAGGAGACTTTTAAGACCTTACCACCAAGGGGTGGAGCGTGTTATGAATGCTGTTTTCCATTTGGGTGAAGCTATTTTTTTCCCCTTAAAAGGTAATGAAACTATTTTCAAAACTCAGTTGGATTAGGAAACTTGTGCTTGGATCATTGAGAAGTTTCTCTCAGGCTTTATAGAAAAATCCAGCATGCAAGGAGTCAGCAGCATTTCCCTCAAGCTTCTGATTAGTAAGCTTTCAAGGATAACACAGAGTCTGGGAAACTGCTAAACTGAATCAATGCTATATCCTTGTTGAGTATCCTTTCTCAGCTGTAGCTAAGTAAATCTTCTGTCAACTGCTAGATGTTCTATGAGTGACTAATTTCATTCCAATTCTGAACCTGAAGCATCAGCTCTAACCAAATCACACCTGACCTACGTCATGCTCAATGGTACAGATTATAATCCGTCCATGCCCCCTCATTCTATGTGATTCTTGTCCATGTCTTCTTGTAAATCATCTATAGAATATCCATCTAATGGATTAGAAGCCTTTTTCTTGTTCCTTTAACATTTTGTTGTTACCACTGGAACACTTGGGTATCCATTTGTTGTTTTTGAGTCTTGCAACATGGTTAGCACCCCTACTTTCTGATCTTGTATGTTCCTGATGAAGTCTATTATGGTATCTTTTGCACACGAGACCATTATTGGTAATGTGCTAGATCATGATGCACCCAACACATGTATCTCTGTTGACCTTTGGTTCACAAGACCCCCATGTAAGAGATGATTTTGAGACAGTGGATCCAGAGGACATTGGATAGAATGTTACATATCCTTGAGGGTGAGGGGAAAATGGATGCAAGAGATGTTATTATGGTAGGATGGAGGAGATTTGGCAACTGATTGGATGTGGGAGTGAGGTTGAATAAGAATGAAGCATCAAGTATGACTTCCCAAGTATTAACATTTTAAGTAACCTACCTCTTTATCAGCTTTGTTGGTTTACCAGTCAGAAGACCAAGAGATGGAAAGGGGAAGAAGGGCAATGGTGCTGTCTATATGGTACCTACTATTTGCCTACTACTGTGATAAGTGCTTTACAAATATCATCTCATTTGAGTCTCACAGCAAACTTGGAAGGTAGTCCTGACATTATTCTTATTTTACAGTTAAGTAAACTGAGGTGAACATAGATTAAGTGACTTGTCCAGGGTCACACAACTAGTAAGTGTTTGAGGTGGGATTTGAATACAGATCTCCCTGATTCCAGGCCCAATGCTCTACCCAATATATTACTAACTTCTCCTATGATGGTTTTTCATACTTAGACAACCAGGAAGTTTATTAGTCTTTTATACTTTAACTGTTTCTTTTGTGGTTAAAGAAAAAAAAATAGTTGTTCTACACCTAATTAACTTTATGCATTGAGGGTCTTTCTAGAAAGTAGCCTCTTACTCCCTTAAACCTTTTAAGCATAGGATTAGCTCAAACTTTGTTTAAGAAATTGTTCTTGGAGTTCTATTCTAAGATGGTGGCATAATGAAGGAGAAAGTGTGAGATAAATCTCTTTATTTTCTTTAAGAGATCAAGTTTCTCCTAGTACTGACTCTGGTCCATGTCAGTACAGAACTAGGGTCTTTTACTGAGAGAGTTTCCCATCTTCTGGGGTCTATAGGTAATTTGCAATAATTTATTTTAAAAATATTTTATGGGAATTTAATTCAATAAGCATTTATTTTGCTAGGTATATAAAGAATTTTATATTTCAAGATGTCTCTTGGTTTTTTCATAGGAGTTACCAGGTTTTGTGTGATCTCGACTATGCTTCTTTTGTCCTTGAGCAGATTTTTTTCTGAACACTGCTCGTAAATATTATTTGAAATTAGAGTTCTGCATTTTGGCTATGATATTCCTGGGACTTCGATTTAGGTATTTCAGGTGGATTCTTTCCTTCTTTAATTCTCCTTGGGTTTCTAATTGATCTAGACAGTTTTCACTTGTCATTTCTTAAAGTATAATAACCAGTCATTTTTAAAAAATTGTGGTTTTCAGGGAGCCCAGTGATTGTTAAAGTAACTTTCTTTGACTCATTTAAAAAAGTCAATTATTTCATTTTTTTATATAAAATATCTTATATTTTCTCCTATTAAAAAAAAACCCACTATTTCCTACTGTCTTATGGAGCCATTGATTTTTGCTTGGTCTGTCCTATATTTCATCAAGTCTTTTCCTTGGCTAAGGTTTACCACTTTCTCTTATGAGCTAATTATTACCCTTTCAGTTCGTTAGCAAGAGACTTCATTTTTTTAATCTCTTGCTTTATTTCCCCTAGATACTCATATAATCTTTGTAGAAAGTAGTTTATTTTCCTTTGAGTTTCTGTTTGAATTTTTTATAGAATTTTTAGTCTCCTTTTTCTGGGATCTCTGGATTTGGAATCATTTTTATTAATGCTCAGTGTCATTACATTTATTCATTTCTCTGGCTTTAGTTACTGAATTTTCACTTTGTGCTGGGGTCAGGCTCCGTCTCCAGCTATGCTTCTGTTTGGAGTTGGTTGCCTGGGCTCGGTCTCTGCCTGGGTTTTCTGGATTCCTGTACTGATCTCCTCCTAGAATCAGGCTTCTCTGAATTTTTTAAGGCTCATAGACCTTCAGGGATGTTTATGGCATCTCAGGACACAGTGCTAGAGACCTTGAACTCTGGGATGTCCTGGTCTAAGTCAGTTTGTTACCTGTTGCTTCCGCACCCTTCCACACGCTTGTGGTAGTAACCATCCTGGAGCTTTCACAGTGGAACTCTCTACTTTTGTTGACTCTGGATAGAGATCCTGTAGGCTACAAGACTGATTCATTTCTGTCCTGGGAGGCTGCTGGTTTGTTTGCTTGTGTTGGCACTAGTTAGAGACATCCCCCGCTCCATCCCTGCTCACATTGTCCTGCACAGCATCATAGTGTCCCAAGAAATTTTAAATTGCTTCTTTGAATATTTAGTATCTATAAAAATAACAGCATATGCATGACCCCCTTGTAGGATCCAATACCAAGATTTACAAAGAATGAAGAGGGCAAAACAAAACAAGTCTAATGAAAATTTACACTGCTCTTAAGATTTTCCTTTTATTGTATTATGTTATCTGATTGTTTTCTCCAGTTTTATATCTTTCCAGACAACATTTTCCAACCCTTCCAAAAGATTTTGCACCGCCCCCCTCCTTAATTCAGTTCAATTCAACAGGTATTTATTAAGTGTCAACCACTGGGAGTAAACAACATGTTCATAGAATATAGACAATTAATTACAAATTGTATACCCAGAATTTTGAAGAAAGGGCACAAGTCTAATGTTATGATACTGTAGATTATTATATGTGCCTTTTAGGAAGGAAGGAAGGAAAAAAGAAAGGAAAGAAAAAAAGAAGGAAGGAAGGAAGGAAAGGAGAGAGAGCCAGAAGGAGAGCAGGAAGGAACAAAGGAAGGATGGAGGAAAATACAATGCCAGTGACTTGATTTGGTCATACATTCCCATATGAGAAAGGAGAAAAATGTGTCGAAATATCAGAAAATAGTGTTTTAAATATTTCCACATATTTATTCATTCATTGAATCATTTATTTATTTAAAGGTGGCATTTGGAACTCAGAACATTTCTACTGGAAATGGGAGAGAGGAGAGAGACAGAAGGACAAATTCTATACATCTCTCTTGTCCCAAACATTTGTTCACTAATCTGTGTCCTCAGGCCTTAATTATTAAATGAATGGTATTGCTGTTATATAGCTACTTATGTTGTAGATGATTGACTTTGGACACTCAGATTTTAGATCTGCCTTTCAAATTCTCTCAGTTCATCTATAAACTATGAAAAAGGAAGCAATGATCACCCACCACAGGTCATGGTTTCATTTAGAACAGTTAAGACAGACTAATCTCATTTCCTTTTTCATGCTTCCTGGCTCAGCGTTCATACCACATCCTGATCCTCTGGCACCTATGTCCCCATCACTGGCACCATCCATAGTGTGCCCTCCCCCTTCCCCTTTCTCTCTTCCTTCTCTCCTCAGATTACCTCATATTTACTTATGTGTTTATCTATCATATCCCTCAGGCTCTTTTCAGGCAGGGATTGTTTATTTTTTTTGTCTTTTTGTTTTCAATGTGTCACACATAGTAGACACTTCATAAGTGTTTGTTGAAATGAATTGATTTAATTGGTCAAGGTCAACCTTGAGGAAAGTCTTTCGTGGAGGGCTCTGCGCCTCTTCTCTTCTTGGCCCCATTCCATTTAACATTTTTATTGATGGCTTGAAATGAAGGCAGAAGGGGTATAGTTATACATGAAACTGGAATGGATAGGAAACATGTTGAATGACAGAACCAGGATACTACACGATATGCCTGTAATTGTGGGTTGTAGCTAATAAGATTAAATTTATTTGGGGTATAACTGTAAAGCCCTAAACTTTTATTTAAGGCTAGATCTGACTCAATGGGTTCTGGCTGATAGCAGTGTAACACCTGAAGGTCACTCAGTCGTTAACAGAAGAAAAGTTGACTTAGCCATAGTGCAGAATGAATACTTACTGATGCTGCTTGGCTTTTGTGGTGTGTCTGTCCAGTCTAAAAAGCAATGACTCCATGTGGTTAGTCTCTTTTATGACTTTAGGTGACCAGGAAATTTGCTTTTAATCTAGTGAATAAAGAGTTTAGTTTCCTTGCCTTTTAGGGAAAGAATTAGTCTAGCTGAAGTGATGGAGGGTCCAGCTGACATTGTTCCTTTGCACTTAGATTAAAACACCCAAGTGTTTAGGTGACCAGGTAGTGGAGGAGGCATGGTTAAATAACTTTGGGAAAAAGATCTGGAGATTTGAGTTGAACATAAACTCCCTATGAATCAGTGGTATAACAAGGCAGATGAAAAAATGCAGGCAACCTTAGGCTTCTTCAATAGGAACAGGGTTCAGAGCAAGGGGGGGGGGTGAAGGTCCTGCAGAATTATGTCCTGAATTATGTCTGAAATATTGAGTTGAGCTCTGAGCCCCACATTTTAGGGAAGAACATTGAGAAACTCAATAGGGTCAGTTTTATTATATGTTTAATTTGAAAATGTGAGTTTGTTCCAATGCTTAGAGAAGTATTTGAGCATAAAATAAATTTTCATCCCTAAGAAACATTAAGAAAACTCAGAAAATTGCACCACTACACAATAATTCACAAATTGTAACCCTTCTGATACCCACCTCCACAAGCAAACCAGATCTTTTTCAAGGAAAGTGCCATATTTATTGCCTATTTGGGGGTGTGGTTCGAGCTGTAGTCAGAGGAAGGATGGTCTGCCAGCACCCTCACTCCCACTTGGCCCCTCTGGGAGCTGCAGTTCACTGAGGTGCTGACCTCTCAGCCTAAACCTCTCTACTCTGCCAGCCCCGGCCCTGTAGGAACCACAGTGCAGGCTGAGCAACAGCTCAAGGCTTTTGACATTGCCACCATTTATTTTAGTATTTGTGTATTTAACCATTTAACGTGTATAAAACTGTGCTATGATTTTTGTTAGATCCTATCTTTTTTTTTTTAATGCATCAGTGATGACATATTTTTGATATGGTGCCCCAACCCCATTTTTTGCCTGTGGATTTTATTGCTTGGTTTTACATTCATAGGAACACATAAGCCAAGCTATAGCAGAACTGACTGTCCATTCAGAGGAGGATAGTGATAGCATTCTCCAAATAGAAACAAGGTCAAAGGAGTATAAATTAAGAAGTCATAAAGGTTTAACCAGATGTAGAGAGAGACATGAGAGATGTTTTCAAATATTTCCTATGTGCTCAAAGAAGGATTAGATTTATTTTTCTTTACCTCAGAAAGTAGAAGTAGAAGTGGGTAAAAGTTGCAGAGAAAGGAGGTCTTGCCTTGATATAAGGGGAAATTCCTAACAATATTAGGTGTCCCATAGGGACATCTTTGTGTCTGTCTCAGAGCTTTCTCAGAACTCAGTGTTTAGGATGAAAAATATCCTTCATCCTTAATTTAGTGAAAAGAAATAAACACAGACATCTCTTAGGATAAGAACAGGACTTTATTCTCTTCCCCGGGAGAAGAGGGCGGTCTTCCCCATGACTCATTATGGAGAAGATGCAAGTTACAAAAGACAGTGCTGGAATTTATAACCCAACTTAGTCAAGATCCCTCCCCTACTGTTTCCCCTCTCATTGGTGGAGAGGCATACTTCACCAAATACTTCCCCAACTGGGACAGCAAGGAAAGATAAGGGGAGGGTCCCACCAAGGTGGAAAACAGACAAAGGAAGATAAAAGTGATTGACAGAAGCAATTTGAAAAGTTAACCACCCCAAATTGCGAAGTTTTCACTCATCCTATACACCAGTGATTTTTCAAATTATGAGAGTCAAATAGAAGCTGCATGAACACTTGCTAAAAACAATAAATTCCAAAGTGAACATATTTCTGTTCAAAAATGTATTACTTAATGAACCTCTTTAACATATCCAATAGCTAAAAACTGTGACTTCATACCCCTCCCATTTGCATATATGAGGGGAAGTGTGGGAGAAGAAATATTTTTGTTGTAAATCACTCAATGAGGGATGTTTCTTAACAAAAGGAAATACTGTAATATTAAGTGTGGGCCACATCTGCTCTTATATTCCACTGAACAGTTCTGGTTACCTAAAATTACTCCTGTTCTAGACCTGGTACATTCTTTCTCTATGATAATATCCTATGGTGTAAACAAAGGAATCATTGCTGGGACTGGAAAAAGAAAAAAGGCTAACTCAAGGTAAAAAGAATTTACAATTAAAAGTCTGTTGTATGTTAAGAAAGTGGAAATGTGGGTTGTAGATAAGAATATTTCAGGCGGTGTATGAGGAGTGGAGGGAAGAACTAAGCATAGTTATAGACTCCCTGTCCTTCAGGGACAGGTTGTGTGTGTGGTTTGTCCTTTTTTCTTGAAGAGGACCATGATATTAGGAAGATGATGCCATGATTTGTAAGTGAATTAGATTTAGGTGAGGAGGGCTATGCCTCACCCTCTCTTCCAGGGTCATCTAGCTTCAGTGGTCAGACATAGATTAAGACGACTGGAGATGACCCAGCGTGCAGTGGGAGAGCTTGGTCTAAGACCTGAGGTCTTTCTAAATTCTCACTTTGACTGAGGCAACTCCAATTCAGTGATTAGGACTGTTTAAGAAGTGAGCCATGGGATGGTCCCTTTAATAAAAAAAAAAAAATCAAACTGGGAGGGGAAGACCCTCAGAGTTCTTCCTGGCCAAAAGAGAAACAATTACTATTTAAATTTACTCTGAGCCATTGGGCCCAAAAAATAAAACCAATAAGTGGTACTCGGGCAGAGACCTTGGGAACTTGAGTGAATTGGATTTCAGGCACTTCTTTAAGAAAGAAATCTAGCTCTACCATACCTAGGTAGGCTTCAGCCATCAAAATTTACCTTTCTTTGGACAAAGTACCCACAGATAAGTGCAAGACACCATATATAGAGAGGAGAGGTTGGGAGAAAAGAGGAGGAGGGGGGAAGAGAAGAGGGAAGGGAGGAGGAAGGGAGAGGAGCAGAGGGGGACAGGAGTACTCCACTAGAGCAGGACTTCTTAAACTTTTCCTACTTGTAGCTCCTTTTTACAGAAGAAAGTTTTACATGACCCCAAGTATATAGGTATATAAAATAGGTATTACATACCAAACATTTACTGATAAAAAATCATAAAGAAATTTATTTTAAAACAGTTCTTTGGCATATATAATTTTACCATTTATTAAAGACGAAAGCAACTTTGCATACTACTCAGATAGATGTGCTTATTTATTTTTACATAAAGAATTAAATCTTGCTGGAAGATCTGATACTGTAGGACACAGAGCATCTTCAGCATTTTTTTCAGAGTTGGTTGATATTTTGATTTTATAATCACCAATGCTGAGAATTCCACTTCACATAAATACAAAGTATAAAACAGCAGAAGTATGTTCAGGGTCATTTCAGAAATTGTTCGAAATTCTGTCCTAATCCCAAGTCGCAATTCATTTAATAATTTTTTAGGAAACTCGTTTCAAACCTATGTTGCTTGATAGCTCAGTAGACTGTTCTTGAACTTTTAATAGTAGATGTCTGAGGTTTTTTATTTCAATTGAGTATGTTTTATGATCCCAACTTAGTTTTTTAGAATCAAAATTTGAGGGAAACCATTTCTGAAACTGTGTCTCCCAGCACTTCAGATGATCAATTATAACTCTTACAATTAAATCTTTGGGAAGGTTATTTTCAATTATAAAGTCATCTGTAGCTATAAACTGATAAGATACAGGCTCTGGGAACCACCTTGAACTCTGATTGAATCTTCCCACTTAATGAGGCATTTGCATGAGGCTATAAGCCTTTCACTGTGGCTCTGCCCAAACCTTTGCTGCTAGCTTGGCCCTCTATTGTCCATCTACTTCTCATCCTTGAGCCTATCAAAATATCTATACAGTTACCTGACCTCATTGACTCCTCCTCCCCAAACTCCTCCTCTAGACCACCCCTAGATAACTCCCACAACCTTTCTGTATATAAGACCCCATCTTGTCTCCGTGTGTGAGAGTGCCATAGAATTTTCTAGCACAGACTTGCTCTGTGTCCAATACAGGCGAACTTTTAATAAACTTTGCTTTTCTTTGGCTGAGAGAAGAGTTGAGTCGAATTCATTGGCAGGACCTGGCATGTTGGTATTTTGGGATCTTGAGCAACCCTAACCCTATATACCACAGTATAGATATTTTGATTGGCTCAAGGGTGAGAAGTAGATGGACAATGGAGGGGCAAGCTAGCAACAAAGGTTTGGGCAGAGCCACAATGAAAGGCTTATAGCCTCATGCAAATGCCTAATCAAGTGGGAAGATTCAGAGTTAAAGGGGGTTCGCAGAGCCTGCACTTCAAAGATTCAAAGAGAGCTCAAGGGGATTCCCAGAACTTGCACCTCATCATAAACTTTTCTAAAGAAACATTTTCCATCCTATTCTTTCATATGTTAACTTTTAAAGTAAAACTTTCAATTTTGTCTTTTAACAAAATGTTACAATTTTTTCCATTAAGTGACATGTTTAATTCATTGAGTTTTTTGAAAATATCTGACCAATAACACAGTTTTGAACGGTATAAGTCATTAAGAAAAAAGTAACAAAATTGGGTTTCTGCTCAAGTCAAAAATACTTCCAATTCAATTTCAGTTATCTGTTTAAAGTTCACCCTCTTGAGAGCCACCTTACCTAGGCATGTAGTAGTAAGCTTTTGTAATCAGAGTCTATGTCTTTCCACAGGTTTGAAAATAAGCAACTGTTAAGGCCATGGCTTTTGATGAAGTTAATGATTTTGATAGTATAGCAAAGCGCAACATCTAACTCTGGTGATATTTTTTTGGCTATTAATTCCTTGATGGATTATGCAGTGGGTAAAAGCGTTATGTTTATTGCCATCAGCTTTAATTTTTGCTACAAATCCAACATTCTCATCCATCATTGCTCCAGAACCATCTGTACCAAATTTGCCAATGCAATTTTTCCACTGTAAACCTTCATTTGGGAAAAATTCAGACTTTAAGATATATCTCTTCCCCTCTTCTGTGCCCTTCCAAAGGGTGACAAAACTATAATTTCTCATGTATACTTCCTTCATAAACATATCTTATGTAAAGTAACAACTATGCCATGTTAGAAATATCTAAATATCTAAATCTAGAAAAATCCAAATATCTAGGTACCTAAATTGCAAACTTTGGGCTTCCCTTAAGTCTACCAATAAGCTTCTGGAATTGGTCATCAGTAATTTCAGAAATTATTTTGGAAAACAGTATCATTCGATAAAAGCATTTGAAAGATTTCATCTGCCTACTTTTTCCCATGAGGTATTTATGACATTTTAATAATAGCAGGTAACATGAGATCTATAATGTAGGGCTCTTTAGTTTTTGCGGTTAAGTAAGAAGTTTCATAAGCTACAAGTAACTACTTTTCATTGACAGTAGCAAATTTATCAAAACATTGTTCTTCTTTATTTGAAGATTTTGAAAGTTGTTTAAAAAATTCCTTTGGTTTATTGTAGTACACTGCATGCTAGGTATTAAGATGTCATTTTAGTTTGGCTGGTTTCATGTTTTTCACAGTCAAATCTTCATTACAAATTAAGCAAAGAGAATGTTCCATACCATCATCATTATTAGAATTAAATCCCTATTGCAAAAATGATTTGATATATTTTCCTTTTCTTGTCAATTTAGGTGTACTACAACCTGGTAGTGAAGACTCTGCCACATTGTCATCAGTATTTTTACCTCTTCTGTTTAAATTTAGGCACTTATCCATAACTGAAAAATATTTTTGTCCTAAAATATAAATATTGCTAATAATTTCTCAAATATGAGCGTTAGTTTATGAAATTACATTTATTTTTGCTTAATTTAAAAAACTGATGTCCACATTTGCATACACATACAGCAGTGATGGTGGAAAAATATTATTAAAGGGCTTTTGTCTTTACTTGCTGCGATTAAGCACATGTTTCTGTAAAAGAAGGAGATAACAGCAATTTAAAAAATCAAATATTCTAACATAGTAGAACCAAAAGATATACTACTTTGATACATCCTTAGGAATGACAGTAGAAAAATAAGAAATTTTTTTCAGTAATTATGTTTTTGTAAGAGCAGAAAACTTTGGACGTACAGTAAAAACATGCAATTCGGAACACACAAAAGTCTTGAATCTGAGCCAAGGTGTTTCTGGCAGTATTCATTGGCATTGCATGGTGTGCAAAATGCTCATGTTGTATGTTCAGAACCAAGGCTACAGTGAAGGTGTGTGATGCAACAAAGGCCAGCACTGCCAGAAACACCTCAGATTCATTATGTGTTTGATTTTGAATTAATTTTTGGTCACTGCGTGTTCAGAAATTTTTTATTGTTGCCCAATTTTTCATGACCCTCACATTCAGTTACAGTTTAAAAAATGCTGCATTAGAGAGCTCTCTCCAGATTGACCTTGATTCATTAATTAATTCATCCAGTTCAACATAAATTTATTAAATGCACAATTTGGATTACAAAGGCAAAACCAAAACAGTGCCTTGCCTTTAAGGAGTCACAATCTAATGAGGGGGACAACATAAGAACAAATATGTTTAAAGGAATCTATGATTGGCTATAATTTCAAAGATATACTCTATGCAACATATTAGAACTGTAGAGACAAACTGAAACTCTCTCTGCCTTCCCAGTTGCCCAAGAAAGCAATTCATTTTGGGATTAGTTGTTGATATAACTAAGCTAGGTTTGCTTTCTTTGGACTTAGTGGAAATGAAATGAAGAGTCCCTGGTGATGGCATTCCTAGAGATTTTGAATTTGAGGGAAGATGCTTGACAAAATTTAGTTTTGAGTCTTGAAATTTAAATTTATGATGCAACTTGCTGGGCTCTCATGGCTTTTTAATTGAGAGATTGGGTTAATGAGCTAGAGACCAGGAATATATCCTGTCCTCACATATACTTCTTAGTATCTCTAATTTCCTTCAAATCTCAGTTCAAAATCAGCTCGTAATGCCTCCCCCCCAATTTCTCTTGTATTTATTTTGTCTATACTTACATGAGTACATGTCATTTCCCTGATAGAACTCAAGTTCCTTGAGACCAGAAGAGTTTCATTTTGTTCTTGTATTTACCTTCTTTATGATCCAGTGACTCTGATTTCATTGCTGTTCCTCACACAAGATAATCCATCTCCCAACTTGATGCGTTTGCAATGGGTGTGCCCCAGTGAATTCTTTCACCTTTGGCTGGCTTCCCTGGTTTGCTTGAAGTCTCAGCTAAAATCCCTGTTTTGGCAAGACTGTCTGGGTCCTGAGTCCTCCTTAATGTTTGTACCTTCCCTCTGAGATTAACTTCAGTTATATATCTGTCCATTGTTGTTCACAGGTCATTTCACCTATTTGATTTTGAGCTTCTTGAGGGCAGAAACTGGTTTTGTCTTTCTTTGTTTCCTAAGTGCTTAGGACAGTACCTGACCCATAGTAGATGCTTACTAAATGATTTCGAACTCCACTTATATTCCCAGAACCTAGTATAGTTCTTGGCACCCAATAGGCTTAATAAATGGTTTTGTCTGTTTTTTAATCAGAAAAGTAACAGTTTCATCTCCATTTGAATTTCTAGGTGATCTCAGTTATCTAAGATCTACGGAATATAAAAGAGTTTGAAAGGTCATTTAACAATAATATTTTATTAATTATAAATTAATAACATATTAATACAATTAATTTAGAATTACATAACAACATATAATTTATTACTTTATAATATAATTAATTTATATTAATCAATCAATTGATAAGCATTTATTAAACACCTACTTAGCATTAGGCTAAGATCTAGGAATACAAAATGAGACAAAGGACAGCCACTGCCCTCAAGGAGATCACAGTTGTGTGGGTTAGAAAACCACTTACCCAATTGTAATAAGGAGAGGCATACTTGGTGAACAGGGATATGTTTATTACCAATTCCTGGGAATGGGGGCGGTCCCCAAGGCAGGTCGGTAAAAGGAGGCTGCCCAGCCTTCCGTGGATTGGACTTTTATACCCTGAGCTTCCTAAGGATACATTCTTTCCTCGTCCCTGACTTTTATTGATTAAGAACGGGGTTACAGCTCAGCCAGGGAAGAGGACAAAGGACTGAGGGTGAGTTTTAGGACTGCCTTCGACTCTCTTTGGAGAAGAGGCGGAGTCTCGTTTAGGCATGAATTCACACAAAGGAGTCTCAGAATCACCTTATCTTGCTGTCCCTCCCCTCCTGTTTGTATGGTGATCGGGCGCACATTCTGACACAGGGGATATCATCCCCATTCTCATTGGCAGAGGGAGGTTCTTCCGGGTTAAGCTGTCCCTCGCTCGTGGGGAGGATCGGGGTCCTACCATAAAGGGAAAAGAAATACATATTGGTACAGAGCTAGGTATATATCTCTATATATAAAACTTGTGTGCAACTACGGGTGAAATGGTGAGTTGGAAAAGATAGACTTAAAAACAAAACAAAATAATAAACATACCAAGGAGGGAGTAATGAGAGAAGGGGGAGGTCTTGAGTTCTGCACTTCCTCCAGGAACCCTTCCCCCCTCTTCGGCTGCCTCTTATCTTCTTCCTATCCCTGGGGAGTCTTCTCCCAGTGGCCCCCCCTCCATTCACAGTCTAATGGGGGAGACCACAGATGAGTATGTACAAATAAGCTGTATAGAGGAAATAATAAATACAGGAAAAAATTAGGAAGGGAAGACAGAATTAAAGAGAGATTAAAAAAGATTACCTGTAGAAGATGAGATTTTAGTGGAGACAGGAAGGAAGTTGGGGGACCCAGTAATTGGGAGTAAAGAGGGAGAGCATCCTGGGCATGAGAGACAACTGGAGAAAATGCCTGGAGCCTAGAAGATAGAGTGTCTTGTTTGTGGAACCAAGAGGACAGCATTGTCACTGGATCTAAGAATAGGAGTTGGAGAGTAAGGTGCAGGAACTAGTATATAGGAAGAGGAGAAGGCTGGGCCTGTGGTTTCACAAAAACATTCCTTTCAGGAGAATTAAATTCTTTCATTTCCAAGATAATTTGGAGGAACTTTCTTGGAAAAAAAAATCTATCACCTGCCTAGTTAATACAACTTCATCATGGGAGTCTCTTTCAATCAGAACTAAAGTGATCACCAATTGATAAGAAACCAGCCTTGCTGTACTCAGTACAGTAATCAGTTCTAGGTTCATATTAGGGACTGGAATGCTTTTGAGTTCATGAGAGGTGGGAGGCAGACCCAAATCAATGATCTGATTTGATTGAATTCCTGGCTGTACATAGGGATATCTAGGTGACCCTTACTAGCTGGGTGACCGTGGGCAAGTCACTTAACCCTGTTTGTCTCAGTTTCTTCATCTGTAAAATGAGCTGGAGGAAGAAATGGCAAATCATTGCAGTGTTTTTGATAAGAAAACCCCACATGGGGTCATGAAGAGCTGAACATGACTGAAACAACTCAACAACAAAGCCGTATATAAGGAAAAATAGGGAATACCTTAAATATGACATCATCTCTGACCTCAGGCAAGTTTACTTGAAGCAATTAGAAAACAATGAGAATTGACAACTGTGATGTTAGTATGGGTGAAAATAACGAAGGAAGTCTTTAAAAAGATGGTAGGATTGAACTGGACCTCAAAGGGTAATATATGGATCAATAGAGAGAAGGCAGTGTGAATTAGTATAGTAGAAAGCATACCAGATTTGGAAACAGAAAGTTTGAATCTCTGTTTAATATCTGTGGGATCTTGGACAAATCATTTTACTTTTCCAGGCCTAAGATTTCTCCTTTGTAAAGTAAAGGGCAGGGGACATGACTTACATACAAATTAGGGTATACAAATGTAAGAGAATATTACATAAGAAGATATTATACTATAAGAGCTAATAAAAGAGATGTTTTTCAGACAAACATAGGATGACTTGTATGAAGCAAGCAGGACCAGGAGGACAATTTATATGATAACAGCAACATTGTAAAGAAAACCAACTTTGAAAGAACTGATTGATGCAATGACCAACCCTAATTCCAGAGAGCCAAGGATAAAGTTCAGCCCCCACCTCCCGACAGAGAGATATGGACTTGAGGTGCACAATGAGACACCCATTTTTGCAAGAGGCCAATGTGAGAATTTGTTTTGCTTGACTGAACATTTGTTACAAGAATTTTCTATTCTTAGTGCCCAACACAATCTGTGGCCCCTAGTAGCTTATTAATAAATTCTGGCTGCTTGATTTATTAACCAAAAATGAGCCATCAATTAGAAAACTGGAGACTTAGGTTCTCATATTAACTAAATAACTTTTTAACCTTTCTGTGTCTTAGCAGTCTCATAAAATGGAGAAGTGATAATTTTTAGGTATGTACAGATGATTATGAGATTTAGATGAGATAAAGTATCATGTAAGTGTAAGGTGTTATGATGATAACAGTTATAATTCGTTCCTAGAGGCAACATAAAAACAGACATAAATCCAAATATATCTGGAGTCCAGAGACCCAAGGTCAATTCCTACTTGGATACTTGCCAACTGTAGAGTTCTGGGAAAGTTGCTTACCCTCACTAAAACTCAGTTTCCTCATCTGTAAAATGGGGATGATAACCTACCTAACCTCTTAAGATTTTTGTGAGAGAATTGCTTCATAAATCTTAAAGCATTAAATAAACACGAGCTATTATAAGAGTACAGGAATGACTAATAATCAATCAATGAATATTCACAATAAATATGTGCCAGGCCCTATTTAAAGCCCTCAGGATACAAAGAAAAATTTAAAAAATGGTTCCTGTTCTCTGTACAACAGTCCTAAAGGACCAGGTGTAGAAATGACACAGACAACATCATTTAGCTAATAATAATGGGACATTTAGTCAGTGTAAAACTTTAGATGCTCAGTAGCTCTATAACCCTGAGTAAATCACTTAATTGCTGTCTGTCTGTTTCCTCATCTATAAAATGGGTATGATGATCATAGCACCCATCTCCCACGGTTGTTGTGAGGATAAAATGAGTTACCATTTGTGAGGTGGGATTCATGTGGAAAGTTTGGGATCTTTATCTACAGGCACATTTCCAGATAAATTCACTGTCTCAGTTTTACAGATAACTTTCTCTTTAATTCAGAAGTAATGAATGTCCTTGGTAACTTGTGACTGTCTAAAGTCTAGAAGTGAAAGGGATAAAATGACAACCTTTCTAAAGAATCTTCTTGCTCTCAAGTTCAGGGTGGAAAATTGTGTGTATACAGTATGGTATGGGGTGGTGTGGTCTGGTGTGTGTGTGTGTGTGTGTGTGTGTGTGTGTGTGTGTGTGTGTGTGTGTGTGTGTGTGTGTGCATATGTAGTTGTGCTTGGGTGGGTGGGGGTTACTATCAGGGACAATAATTACTAATTAACTAGATATCTTGCCCTGGATTGGAAAGAGGCAGTCTTAGTTTTTTGAATTTGCATTTCCCCTGAGTGGAAGGTTTACCATCCAATCAGTTTGCTGCATCCTGGGGTTCAGAGCTGGTTTATAAACTCTGTGCTATTCTTTTGCCTTTACTCAAGACAAAACAGAAAGCTTTCAGGAAAGAAGGGAAGAGATGTCTTGAGGTATGTGCAAGAAGCTGTGTTCTCCCAATATTTGCTTTTAATTGTACTTTACTAATTTATTAGAAAAAATAATATTCCTCCTCCTGTCCCCTGCCTCTTTCCATCCAGTAGAGAGAGACATCTGGGCTATGATGAGATCAGCCAGACACTATGAAGCAGTGAACCCCGAAAGGGGTTGGAAAAATGGTGGTGGGGGTTGAGGGGAGTGTCTACTCCAGGCTTTGCCAATTCCTTTAGAAAGAACAGAAGTCTACTGTATGCTGCAGGAGCAAAGTGAGGGGTTTTAGAGAAACTACTATAATAGGACCTAGGATGGAGGTGGGGATGGGGTAGTTTGATGAAAGACTCTTAGGATGTCAGATTGAGAGAAGTACTTGGAGTCTCTGCCATTTAAAGGGAGAAAGATGCCTATGGAATAAAGATGCTCTGGTGCTGAGCCCAAACTAGAAGAGGAGGAGGAGAAGTGGAGGTGAGAAGGTGAAGGGAGAGGGTCTCAGATATGTGACCTAGAGAAAGAGAAAGGAAGAAGAGGAGAAGTGTGTGTGTGAAAGATCCTTGTGAACAGATATTATTATTATTATTATTTTGTACTTGTGCCTCTGGCCTAGCATGATGCCTGGTAAGGGTGCTTAATAAATATTTGTCAATTGATTGATTGAGTGTGTGTGTGTGTGTGTGTGTGTGTGTGTGTGTGTGTGTGTGTGTGTGTGATACTACAGGTTGGAGGATGGGGTGTAGTGGGAAGAATCAATGTGGTAAGGATTTTATAGAGCAATTACATGCTAAATAACATTCTCAGCAACTTATAAAAAAGAGGTGCTCTGGGGGGCTCTGCCCATCCTGAGAGGAAGCATGGTATCGCTGTATAGATAGGATGCTGGACCAGAGAACAGTCATTTATTCATTTATTAATGAATAAAATAGAAGATTCTAGTAGCTCTTTCAATTCTGGAAGACTAAGTAAAAAAGCATCTTGGAAAGCACACGACTAGTCTTGGAATCAGAACACCAGGTTCTAGCTTTGTCTCCATAAATTGCTAACTATATGACCTTGGATGACTTAAACTCTCTATACCTCAGTTTCCTTAGCTGTAAAACGGATAAGGGGGGCGGTTAGGTGGCACCGTGAATAGAGCATTGTCCCTGGAGTCAGAAGTACTTGAGTTCAAATCTGTCCTCAGACACTTGACACACTTACTAGCTGTGTGACCTTGAGCAAGTCACTTAACTCCAATGGCCCCCTGCCTTTCCCCCTCCAAAAAGCAAAAAAAAAAAAAAGAAAGAAAGGATGAGGATTGGATCAATGATTTTGTTTGTGTAGGGAACTTAGATGAGGAAACTCCCACCAATATGAAGGTCAGTGCCTTCTCTGCATCTTAAAGTCTTAGCTTCCTACAACTGTGAGTTAGCCAACTGCGGCCCAAGGCCAAATCTGGCATGTTTTTTATGACCTGTGAGCTAAGAATTGTTTTTGCATTTTAAAATAAAATGTTATTAGAACACGACAATGCTCATTCATTTACATATCATCTATGGATGTTTTCAAGCTACAACAGAGATACATCGAGACACCTTATCTGACATACTCACATGGTTTCTCTTAGCTCTTGGAGAATTACAAATCTCAGGGGCACAGTTTTAACTTGACAAGGTTTTGAGTGCCATGTACAACCCTTTACCATGGATGGACTTACAAAAAATTATTACCAGTGCATTCCCATCATGTCAAAACAAAAAAGAAGAGAAAATAAAAGTTTTATTACAAGTCTTTTGAGCTCATGGATTTCATTCAGATATTTTTCCTAATGAAAAGAATCACTCTCAACCACTTATTGAATGCTGAATTGATTTTGAAATTAGCTTCTGCTGTAGAATTGATGATTTTTCTTAATGATTTCAACCTAAAATTACAAGGCAAAGCAGCCCTTGTATGTGAAACTTATACTGCAATGAAGTCAACTCCATGACAATGAATGATGTTTGAATCCCAAGTAATTTCAAGCTGCTTTGCACACTTCCAATGCTGTCTAAAGTTAAAATTAGAAGTGAGATCTCCATTCCCACACAAATTGGCAGCAGATGTATTTTTGGAGCTCAAACTACAATTCCAGCAGTGCTTTTCAGACTTTGATGCAAATACCAAAGAAATTGTCATATTTCAGCATCCATTGAGCAATGCAGTTGAGCAGTTCCCACCTGAAAGTAATCAATCTGTGATGTAATGACATGGTAAAAGGCAACAATCAATAGAAGAATCTAAAAGAATTCCATAAATGCCTTCTAAGTGATGAAGACGCTCAGTTGAAAACATATGCTTGTGTATTGATATCGATGTTAATATTTGATGGTACCTATTTGTGTGAAGTCATTTTCAAAGATGAAGTACATAAAATTTCATTATATGTCAGCATTAACAGATTTGTAATCAACTTTGATAAGGGAACATTAAATTTGCTTTTTTTTTAGAGGGGGGAACATAGGGCAGTTGGGGTTAGGTGACTTGCCCAAGGTAACACAGCTAGTTTTGTGTGGAAACCTTTCAAATATGTTTATGTATTTCTTGATTTCTAAAAGATCGTGATGAAGGTAATTTAGCTTTTTCTCGAATGCTCCAAGTATTCATCACGCATATCAATTATTGTGCCATGCCAAAATCAAGTGAAATTCTGTGGTGACACTGAGGTCTCTTTGTTTCTCCACTAAATAACTTCAACCCAAAGCTACTTCTGCTTTCTCTGTTGTCTCTTCCTTCCTGTTGGATTCTACATCTCAGTGTTTTAACTTCCAAACGATAATAATAAAATGATAATTATAACAGTAGGAACAATAAGAGATTGAATTTCACAGTGGAAAGAGAACTGGATTGAGAATTAAAAATTTAGATTCTGTTCCCAGTTCCTGTCCTTTTATAGTTACTAACATCATTTCAGAGTTAGAAGACTCAAAGAAGTAATGCATAAATGAATGAACAAAAGAGCACTTATGTCCTAAGTGCTAGTGATACAAATAGAAATGCAAGACAGTGTCTGCCCTCAAGGAGTTGCTATTCTAATAGAAATAGACAACATATTTAGGAGGGCTTAGCTGTGAGTTCAGATGGAAAGGTTCTGGGACATGGTCCTTAGGGCACAGTGGCAATGAAGAGGGCAATGCATTTCCTTTAACTTAAATGATGTGAAATGACTGTGTAAACAACTGTTAACATGAATGTAAGGTGTTTTCATTAAGCTATCTAATCTACTGTCCTAAGGTCACAGGCGGTCATGAAGCTAGTTAAGTTTAGCAAATATTTAATGTCTACTGTGTACAGAGCACTGTACTGAGTTTGATGAGATAGAAAGTTTAAAAAAATGTTCCAAATTTTCATATACATAGCAAAACCAAAAAAGATTATAAATTATAATGTTAATCTGTTATATTTTGCTTGCTTTCTCTTAAAATATTTAATATATTCAACATGTAACTTTCAAAGCTTTCTTGCTTGTCTATGATTCTGTCCTTTCTGGGTTTTTTTAGGCATTTAAAAAAATAAATGTTTCAATGACTTTTTATTTCTTTTTCTTTTCTGGCAACTATTCCAGTATCTTTGCCAGGAAAACCTCAAGTGGGGTGATGAAGAGTGAGATGTGACTGAGAAATGACCCCATAACAACAAAATCCCAATCATCATTTACTATTGCACAATTCTATTATATTCACATGCTATAATTAATTCTGTCATTCCCTAGGTGATGAGTACTCCCTTGGTTTCCAAGTTACTTATTTATTTATTTTTGCTATAACAAAAGGGCTTTGCAAATATATGTGTGTTGTGTGTGTATATGCAGACACACATGCATACAAGTGTGTGTATGTGTGTGTATTGCATATGGGTCCTTTTCCCTTTCTTTAATTTCTCTAGGGTACAGATCTAGTAGTGGTATATTTGGGTGAAAGGTATACGTGACTTTTGGCACATAATTCCAAAGTGCTTTCGAGAATGGCTGGAGACATTCATAGTTCCACCAATAGATCACCAATATTCTTCTTTTCCCACGACTTATCTAAAAATTGGATTTTTCTTCCCTTCTAAAAAATCATTTTTGTCTATATAATGCCTGTGAAGTGGAAACTCAGAGTTGCTTTTCAATTTTCATTTATCTAATTATTGGTGATTTGTAGCATTTTTTCATAGTTTTGTTGCTGACTTGGATTTCTTTGAAAATTGCCTATCCATAGCCTTTGACCATTTGTGAAAGGAAGTTTTGATAAAGAGCTCTCTGCTCTCTTGGAATTAGTAGTCTACTAGGAAGATGATGACATTCATAAGCATATTATTCTAGCATATTCATAACTAGAGCTTTCACAAATAATATAACACAGTGAGGTGGCAAGTAAAGTATAGGAGGTCGGAAGGAATAAAGATTACTAAGGACCACAGCAAGCTTTCTAGAGGAATTCATATTTTATCAACTTTTTATCAATTATTTTATCAATACAAGTTGACTTGTAAAAGAAGGATAGGAATTCAATCAATCAGTTAAACGGCATGAATTTATTAAGCGCCTACTATGCTAAAAGTGAAACAGTCCTTGATCTTGAAGAATTTATATCCTAGTTGGGGGACACAATACATAAAGAGCCTTGTATAAAACAGATACAAGTAGATTTCTGGGAGGCTGTTAGTAACTGGAGGAATCAGGGAAAGTTTCATGTAGGTGGTGATAATCTAAGCAGAGATTAGGCATTCCGTATAGAGGGAATGTGTGAACCAAGTCTATGCTGTGGGGAAAATGCAGGGTGTATATTATAGGGTGGGGGGCAATTAAGGTGGAGCATGGGAAGGGATTATTATGAAATAACGCTAGAAAGGGAAGGCACAGCCTGATTGTACTTGGCAGGCTGCCAGGAACCTTCTAAAGGGATGAAGATGGGATCTTTGTGTGAAGTGTGAAATGCGGATTTGGAGGAGTAGGAACAAGGTGAAATCAGGGAGACTGCTTAGAAGACTAAAGATGGGTGGCAATGAAGGCATCACTACATCTATGGCAGTGAGATTGGAGATGAGGGGATACAGCAGTGATGGAATCCACAGGAGTTGGCAATGACTGATAGTGAGTGTGGGAAAAGAAGAGTCAAATACAACTCCAAGATTGCAGACTTGGGAGACCAGGGAGAATGGTGATGCCATCAACAAAAATAATAAAGTCAGGATAAAAAATTGATTTTGATTATGTAGAGCTTTACTATCATAATCTGAAAGGTTGTACAATTGGTTAGCCTTTCTCCTACCCCATGGGGAATTTATAGAATAAAGAGAAATAGCCCAGATTTCTGGGATATTATTTATAGCACTGGCCCTTATACCATCAAGATGAATGTCTTAGCCTTGGTATCTGAATTTTGTGTCTTCTTGTTTTGTGTGTGTTCCAAGGGAAAATCTCATTAATTGGCTTATATTATAAACTGTTAGAGCCAAGTGAAGTAGTACAGAGAGGGAAAAAAGAGAGCCCATGATGGAAGCTTGTGGGACACCTATACTTAGAGGGCATGACCTGAAGGAGGAGCTAACAAAGGAGTCAGAGGAGGAGTGATCAGAGAGGTAGGAGGAAAACCAGGAGAGAGAGTGGTATCCTGAAAACCTTATAGGCACTTGAAGATGCAAGATCGGAGTCTGGAAGATAAATCAAGGTGAAAACATAGAATTGAGCCTGAAGATATATTGAAGTCATTAAATGTCATTGTTTGTTTAGTTCTTAGTTTCTCTCTAGGCTAAAGACAGCTCTAGAGAGCCCTGGAGAACAAAAATAACTCTGATTTTATATCAGCTCTTTACTTTTGAGGCCTTTTCTCTTTGCTTCTGGGTTGTTCCTGTTAGAGAAGATTGGGGTTGCTGGAGGTATGATTGTTGAGAAAATGGGGTATTATTATGTTTTTATCTTACTCAAAATATTTCCCCATATTTCCTGACTCGCTAGATTTTTTTCTTAACTGATACAGTGAAAAAAATTGCTACAAAAGTGCTCACTGACGTGAACTAATTTGTAAGGGAAAAAAAAAAGACAATATACTGAGATGAGAAACAAAAAGTGGTTCAATGGAGAAAGCCCGGAGCTGAGAGATAAGAAACCTGGTTGTTAAACTTCTTACCAAGTTTCTGTATGAATTTGGGGATGTCAGAGGTCCAAAGCTCATTTGATCACTTTCTCTGTGACTAAGTGGGGCACATACTTCTTGACCTTTCAGTTTTGTTGTGAGGATAGAATGAGATTATGGAAGTGAAAATTGCTATTAATATCAGGGTTTAGCCAAGTCATAATGAATTATTTTCATATTCTAACTGTTCCCTTTTTAAGAAATAGTAAACATTACCTAAAAAGTATAGTTATATTTTAACTGCAATGGCCAAAGTATACATTTTTAGCTAATGTTTGACAAAGATGTTAAAACGTTGTCCAGGAATATTCTTTCTTAAAAATGGTACTTTTTTTTTTCATTTTTAAAGAACTGGGAGCAAAAGAGAAAGATCAAGAATGAGGGAAGCATTGAGTAAATATGCCGGTAACTTGGGCAAACCTTAGGAAGGAAAAGAGAAATGTCTTTGAGTGGCTTGATGTCAACATGTCTTGGACACTATGGCAGGGTGATGGGTAGTGACTTAGAATATCTTTGTTGTGGTTGTCGTTCAGTTGTGTCCGATTCTTCTTGACTCCATTTGGGGTTTTCTGGGCAGAGGTACTAGGGCGGCTTGCCATTTCCGTTGCCAGCTCATTTTACAGCTGAGAAAACTGAAACAAAAAGGGTTAAGTGACTTGCCCAGGGTCACACAGCTAGTAAATGTCCGAGGTTGGATTTGAACTCAGGTCTCCCTGACTCTGTCCACTGAGTCACTTAGATGTCTAGAGTCTCTCTAAGGGAAGAACAAAGGATAGTTTTCAGAGGCATGCCTAATGCAAAGGGTTCCTTGTAAGAATGATCCTCATTTTCAGGCTATGTTGAGTAGTAAGTGACAGTATGAATGGGGGAGACTAGGTGTCATAGTAGACAGAGACAAGGAAGGGCCTGGAGTCAGGAAGATCTTAATTCAAATCTAGCTTCAAGGGATAAGAGGTGAGGAGGTATTAGTGTTCTCCTTAAGAGAGATCGTGTGACCCTGGACAGGTCATTTAACCCTATTTGCCTCAGTTTCCTCATCTGTAAAATGAGATAGTGAAGGAAATGACCCCCTCCAGTACCGCTGCCCAGAAAACCCCAATGGGGGTCCCACAGTGGAGCACAACCAAAACAAGTGAACAAGAACAAGAAAAAGAGTATGGATGAGTGTGACCTCCTGGACAGCCTGTGTGTGTGTGTGTGTGTGTGTGTGTGTGTGTGTGTGTGTGTGTGTGTGTGTGTGTGTGTGTGGTGAAGGTCAGGAAGGAAGAGCGAATAATTGCAATACAGCAAAGCTAGTCACATAGCCCGATCTCGGTACCACTGAGAGATGTGATGGTTGTTACTTTTGTCTACAACCTCAACCTTTTTCAGCTTGGGGTATTTTTGTCAGGTCCTTATTTTATCATTTGCTTTATTTTTGTTTTCCAGTTCTGGGCTGGTACTCAGTGTTTATAACATGCGATTACTCAGGGCAGGGTGACAGGAACCAATGCCCAGGGAGTCAACTGTCTTCTTTCAGGGAAAAAATTTTTGCCAATCACACAACCATTCCTTTTAACCCCACTTGGTTACTTCACAAATGTGGGCCATAGATCCTAGGACCACCATGTAAGAGCATGGGTGATATAGTACAGTCCTTATTGACTACTGAAGAAAGCATTTCAAAACCCTGATCTTTGGGAGCATCCATTTATGCACAGGACAATATATTTAGATAACCAAGGCCTCCCTGGATCTTTTCCAAGCGCCCCAGTCTTAACTAGAAAAATATAAATGTGAATTTAGAATTTTGATACACTGAGGACCATGAAGTTGATGATTCATGTGTTCCAAATACTTCTGATATCTTAGATCTTATTCTAATTGCCAGAACTTTTGGTGGCCTTTTCTCATTGCTTCTAGGCTAGGCCCATAGTAGGAATACCTCAAGTATAACAATGCATACTTTGATCACTGCAGTTAAAACGTAACTGTATATTTTAAGTAAAATCTATTGTCTTTTAAAGGGCAAGCACTTAAAATACGGATTGAATACATAGTAATTTTTATTAATAAAATAAAATAAATAATTGCTTAAAACAAATTATTAATAAAATTAAATAAAACTAGTAAATATATTTATTGACTATCTCTCACATGTAATATAGATGCTTAGAATCACAGGATCTCAGAATTGGAAAAGACCTCCAAAGTCACCTAGTCTATCCCATATCCTCTGTTAGAGATCCTCACAGCATCAAAAGCTCTAACCTCTTTCTCCTTCCTGTTTAGATGGCGAGGAAGCCTTTTAGCAAATTGGAGATAATCCTGAGTGTTCTGTTCCTGGCATTATTCATCATTTCAGTTGCCCTAATTGTGCTTTTAGCTACAAATACCTCGGGAGCAAAAGGTAAGAAGACAAAGACTTGTGGTGTTCTTGCATTGAGGTCACCTATATGACCTAAGGTTTTCTAGAGGAGAAGGTGTCTTCCCTCTGTTCTCCAGAGTAGTGATCCCCAAACTGTGCTCTACAGAATCTTGGTCTTCTTTGAAATATGAATATAAGCTAGATGTGAAAATATCATTGCTAAGAAATACTTTCTCTTCTAATATATTAAAGACAAAATGAAATGTCAAAAACATTTTATATGGAATTTTGGAGGTATCAAAAATGCTTAATTTCCTTTTTCCAGCACTAAAATTTTTCTTCCTCCCTTTTATTCATGGGGGTATTTCATGTTTCCATATTTTCCCATACATCGTTTTTGGATGGTAGCATATTACGTGTCTCAAAATATCCCATGGCCAAATTAGTTTCTGAAGTACTACTATTAATAGTGTGTAGATTTTGACATCACAGACTCAAGGGTTCCATATCACATTTCTTTAGTATCCTTCACTTCACTTAAAATGGTATTTTGACTTGTCAAATGTTTGTTAAATTTAATTAAATAGCCTTAATGACAACAATAATTAATACTTTTCATAGGAAGGATAGGACAAATGATCATATTAAAAATAAATGTATTTAACCAAAATTTACAATTCCAAAATAGAAGGGGAGTCCCTTAATTATTTAAATATTTTGGCTTTTGGATATACGTATATGTGAGAAAAAATGATTTTCTTGATTTACCATCAATAGTGGTCTACATTACTTTTCTAATCCTGGGGTTGGGTTGTGCTGTCATTCACATTTCTTCAAACTGTCCTCTTATGACGAATGGCACATATTTGTGAAATAGTTGAATGGGAAAAATGGGATAGTTAGTGGCTAGGGAAGGGGTTTCCCCAGAACACAACAACTGGCAGAAGATAAAATTTGGCATAGTTAATGGATTGTTGGTGTTCTAGTCAGGAAGACTTGAGATCATGTTCTTCCTCAGACTTTTACCAGTTGTGTGACCTTGGGCATATAGGAATTGCAGAGGAAGTGACAACCTGCTTAGGTAGAGGGAATTTTCTCCTTCTGAGTTCCCCATGCTAATGAAATAAGTCTGGCACTGTGCTAAGGGCTGTGTATACAAATAAGATCAAAGGAAGACAGGTCCTGCCCTCAAGGGGCTTACAATCTCTTCTGAGAAGAAAACATCCAAAGGGAAGCTGAAAAGCCGACAGGGAGGCACTTCAAGTCAGAGAGACAGAGAGTGGGGATGAGGTGGAATACCAAGGCTGATGGCTTCTTTCAGGATGATGAAGTTTTCTTTTCTCTCTCTCTTTTTTGAAATATTAAATAAATTGTGTTATATAGTTAAAATGACATAAACTTCGTGTGTAAATGTAAGTAAAAACGTTCACCAAATTCCCAGAGAAGGAACACTTTTTGGATCCTTTCAAACACAATTGATTATTTGTCTTTCTAGATTTGATTTATCAATTAGTATTTCTAAGAATAGCTTTCCCAATAATGAGCTTCCTGGGGGTATGGTGGAGAAGTCAGAGAAATTCCAAAGTGGTGCAGCCCGGTGAGAAATGAAGTGGCTTCTGAAATGATCCTCCTCCCTCAGTGGAGGTTTTGGAGTTTGTGGCTATGACCTCCAGAAGGATAGAGATGAAGTACAAGGCGGAGTACCCAAGCTGATGGGATCCTGCAAGGTGATGATGTTCTCACCAACAAATGGCCAAGGCTGGTCTCCATCCCTATAGTCATATCAGCTCACTGTGGGACTTTGAGCAAGTCACTTAAAGGGTTCCTTGGCTTTAATTTCCTCATCTATAAAATGAAGGAGTTAGACTCAATAGCCTTTAAAGTTCCTTAGACCTCTAAATCTATTTTATTTTAGTTTATTTTATTTTATTTACCTCACATTTTATTTTAACATTCTAAGGTTTAGAAAGCACTTATCCCTATGACTAAGGTAGTAATACTTTTATTATTCACTTTTTATAGTTGAGAAAACTGAGGGTTAAAGATTAAGCTGATACATGTGAGATCTGGAATCAGAACCCAAGACTCCTGATTGGGCAACTACATGGTACAGTGAATAGGAGTATTGGACTGAAGTCAGGAAGACTCAATCAATTGGGTCTCAACTACTTACCAGCTGTGTGACCCTAGGCAAATCACTGCACCCAGTTTGCCTCAGTTTCCTAATTTGTAAAATGAGCTGGAGAAAGAAATGGCAAAAAACCGCAAATGAGATCATGAAGTATCAGACAAAATTGAAAACAACACTCCTGATTCCTCTACACGAGGCTGACTCTAGGGCTGAATTTATGGAATATGTAAGTCCTGAGGACCACAGAATAAAAGTAAAATCATCAATAGAATTAATCCACCAAAAATGATAAATACTAAGGACAGAATGGGTTTGAAAGTTTTTTGACTTGAATATTTTATGTTTTTTTTTTCCTTTTGGCATTTGTCTTATTAGTTGATTCAGGAGCCAACACTACTCCAAGTCCTGAGACAACCAGGACAACAGTGACCTCCACATCCACCTTTTCTACAATTTTAAATCCAGAATGCCCTGCAGTAAACCTGTCACAGAGGATCAGCTGCATCCCTGATCAATTACCAACACAGGTCTGTTGTAATATATGATTTTATTGTTTAGACTGTTCATTCTAGTTGTTCTTTAGACTTATTCCTCACAAACAGGGTGGTAGAGGTGGAAGGGTTGGGGGCGGAGCCAAGATGGCGGCGTAGAAGCAGCAAGGTTTCACAGCTTGCACATAGCCACCTCAAATACCCATAAAATATGACTCTAAACAAATTTAGGGCTCCAAAAGTCACATAAAAATACAGAAAAACACATCTTCTGCTGAAGGCAGCTTGGGACAAAGGGCTCAGCACAGAATATTGGGCTTAGTGCAGCACGCTGGGAGCTGAAACCAGCCCAGCTGAAACCAAGGCTTGGCCCTAGGGTGGCCAGGATGAGCTGCAGCTGGAGCTTCAGGAGAGTGGATCAGTGGCAGCTGTGGCAGTTTCCAGAATTATCAAGCCATAATAAACAAAGACTAAGTGAAAGGTCAGTGGATCTCAGCTAAATTTGGGGGAGAAAAGCAGTCCGGCTGAACTGTCTCCAGGGCAAGGAAGTGGCAGAAGCAGCAGCTCTGCAGCCTCCTTCATGTGGCTGCTTCAGAGCTCCTGGCCTGCAGATTGCAGGCGGGCCAAGCAATCATTCAAAGGCTAAGTGCTCTCACCTTAGCCTGCCTGGATTGGGATCGTGGTCTTGGGTGGTGATCCTGGGGTGCATTTTCAGTGAGCCAAAGCTGGTGGGGGCAGCAGCAGCCTCCTAATAACTCCACGGCTGTGAAAACCCCAGCAATTTGGGACAGAGCTTTCCCCCCTGGAAACAGAGTTCCACAGAGCTAAAAAATCAAGTAATTCATTGGCAACATGAGCAGGCAAAGGAAGCAAAGTAAGAGTAGCAACCCAAGCTCTAGAATCCTTTTTTGGGGACAAAAAGGATCAAAGCATGGAATGGGAGGAAGACAACACAGTCAGAACTCCTGCACCAAAAGCTTCCAAGAAACATGAAGACTGCCTAAAAGCCATAGATCAGCTTAAGAAAGATTTTGAAAACCAAATAAGAGCAGTGGAGGAAAAATTGGGAAGAGAAATGAGAATGATGAAAGAAAATCATGAAAAGAGAGTCAACAAC
>CM053581.1:502091291-502102309 GCA_028627135.1 Pseudochirops cupreus
GAAATATTTCCTTGAAAAAACCACTGACCTGGAAAATAGATCCAGGAGAGACAATTTAAAAATTATTGGACTACCTGAAAGCCATGATCAAAAAAAGAACTTAGAAAGCGTCCTTCAAGAAATTCTCAAGGAAAATTGCCCTGATATTTTAGAACCAGAGGGCAAAATAGAACTTGAAAGAATTCACCAATCACCTCTTGAAAAAGATCCCCAAAAGAAAACTCCTAGGAATGTTATAGCTAGGTTCTGGAGTCCCCAAAATTGAGGAGAAAATATTACAGGCTGCCAAGAGGAAACAATTTGAATACTGTGAAAACACAATTAGGATAACCCTGTATCTGGCAGCTTCTACTTTGAGGGATTGAAGGGCCTGGAATATGATATTCCAGAGATCAAGGGAGCTAGGATTAAAACCAAGAATCACCTACCCAGCAAAATTGAGTATAATGTTCCAGGGGAAAATATGGTCATTCAGTGAGGTGGAGGACTTTCAAACATTCTTGCTGAGGTGGAAGGGTTCTTAGAGATTATCTGGTCCAACACTCATTTTACTGATTCAAGGGCTAAGAGGTGAGGAGGCATTAGTCTTCTCCCTAAGTTTGTGTAGAGTTTTGTCAGAATGCTGGTTGTCGGTCTTGTGGTTTAATCTTCTGTGTTTGGTTCCAGGATGATTCAGTTGGTTAAATGAGTGGGAAGGAGTGTGCCCTGATTCACCAGGCTGACCAGCAGCTAAAGTCAGGCTGAGTTTGGGTGGGTGAAACATGCATTCCATAGTTACATGGTCACAATGCTTCTTCTGAGTAAACCTGCCATTTGGATGAGGAGAGTCAATTTCAAACTCTGTCATAAATTATTATTTATATGCAAATAACTCCTAAATCTACATATCCATTGTCCATTTCTTTCCCAAGCTCAACTAATTGTCAATTGGGCATCTCTGCCTACATATCCCATAGGCATCTCAAATTCAACATGTTCAAAATGGAACTCTCTGTGTAAAATTCTTGCTAATGTCTCTCTTTCTGTCAAAGGCACCATGATTCTTATAGTAACCCAGGTTTATAATCTTGGAGGTGTCCTCAACCCTTCATTCTTCTTCATTTTCCCTGTCTATTCTCCATAGCCCAACAGTTGCCAAATTGACTTGATTCTACCTTACAACATATCTTAACCCTGTCCCTTTCATATCACTACCACTGTACTTCTGGTCCTCATTATGTCTTGTCTATGCTATCACAATAGCCTCCTAATTGGTTTCCTGTCTTCTAGTCTCTCCCTTCTCCAGTCCATTTTCCACATTGCTGTCAAATTGATATTCCTAAAGCACAGGTTTGACTATGTTACTCCCCTGTCCAAGAAGAAGCTTCAATGACTCCCAATTATCTCTAAGATGAAATACACCCTTCTCTTAGGCAGCTAGGTGATACAGTGGCTAGTGTGCTCAGCCTGGAATTAGGAAGACCTGAGTTTGAATCTAGCTTCAGATATTTACTAGCTGTGTGACCCAATCACTTAGCTTGTTTTCCTCAGTTTCCTTAATTGTAAAATGAGTATAACAATGTGACTAACTTCATAGAACTATTGTGAGGAGCAAGTGAAATAATATTTGTAAGGCACTTAGCACAGAGCCTGGTACATAGTAGACACTTAAAGGAGAACAATTAGGAGGCTCTTATATTAGTCCAGATGAGACCTGTGAAGAGCCTAAAGTAAGGTGGGGGTAATGTGAGCAGAGAGAAGATGGAAGTGAGAGATGATGGGAAGTTAGAAACAAGATTTGCTTGGATATGTGCGTATAAGTAAGAATAAAGCATCTAAGGTTATAAACATGGGTGACTAGAAGGATGGTAATGTCCTTGATAGAAACAGGGAAATTTGGAAGAAGAGAGAAGAGAAGGGAATAAGTATTTATATACCACTTACTATCTGCCAGATGTTGTGCTAAGTGCTTTACAAATATTAATTCATTAATCTAAACATTAATTCATTCATAAATTCATATAAGTTAATTAATTCATTAATTCACAACATCCCTCTGAAGTTGTGAATGTTATTTAGTTGATCAGTCATGTCCAACTCTTTGTGACCCTATGGACCAACTGCTCATGAGATTTTCATGGCAAAAATACTGGAGTGCTTTACCATTTTCTTCTCTAGTGAATCCAATGGATCCTTTTTGTTAGGCAAGCAAAGATTAAGTTACTTGCCCAGGGTCACACAGCTAGGAAGAGTCTGAAGCTGAATTTGAACTCAAGTCTTCCTTACTTCAGGCCTAGTGCTCTTTCCACTGAGTCACCTAAATGAGTTTGGGAATAACAATAACTTCTATTTTGAACAGATTGAACTTGAGATCCCAATGGAGCATTGATCCAGATTGAAATGTCTACTAGGAAGTGGGTGATAAAGGGACTGGAGCTTGAAAGATTGACTGGGGTCGGATAGAGAAACCTAGGAATCACTTGTCTACATAGAAATGATAATGAAATTCATGGAAGCTGATAGTTCAGTGAGTGAATAAGTCTAGATGAAAGAAAAGGCCCTGGATTGAGTCTTGGAGTACAACCACATTTAGGGGATGTGATATGGAGGATGATTCAGCAAAGCAGATGAAGAAGGAACAGTCAGACAGAGGAGAGCCAAGAGAGAAAATTGTTGTAAAAACCTGGAGAGGAGAGAGCATTTAGGAGGAAAAGTGATCAACGGGGTCAGAGGCTATAGAGAATTTAAGAAGGATGATGATCAGGAAAAGACCATTAGATTTGACAAGTGAAAAATCATGGGAGACTGGAAAGAACAATTATGTAAAATGAGTCAATAATAATGCTTTTTTATGGTGGTGCGTTTGTTGATGGTAGTAATAGTAGTAGTAGTTACAAGTCATGTAGGCAAAAAAAGATGCTTGCCAATGTTCATAACAAGGTTGTGAAAACTCCTAAACTCCCTAAAAAACTTAAGACCATACCCTTTGACCCAAGAAATACTCTTTGACCCAGGAAGCTTACCACTTGGCCCAAAGGAAATTATATGGAAATAAATTTTCTCTCTATACAAAAATAATCATAGCCAGAATCTTTATGGTAGCCAAGAAGTAGAAATAAAATGGATGTCCATCAGTTGGGATATGGCTACAAAAACCTGTCTTGTACAGATGCTAATGTTATAGTGAAGTAAGACATATTAAATTATGAGGCATTTGGAAAAAAATGAGAAATTTTAAAAATGAACTTATGCAGTGAAATAAGTAGAATCCAATGATGATAACAATGAAAATGAAGAGACTACTAAAAAGAAGATGAACTTTGAGTGGTTGAAAAGCCAAGCATGATTAACAAATAATAAAGCATGTCTCTCCTCTGAGAGGTGTGGGAATATTGAGGTTAATGTTGTATACATCATCAAATAACAATTCATTTCTATGGCAGAATTGGTTGCTTAATTTTAACTCTTTATTACAAAGGAGGATTTAACGAATCAGGGTAGGATTGAGGTTTGTTGTTGTTTTTTCCCCCAGAAATTACAGATACAAAGACAAAAGGCACCAATTCAATGTATTTTAAAAGGAATTGTCTCTCCTGCCACAGCTTTCTCTTGGGAAGTCTAAGCCCTGACTCCCATCCACTTTTCACATTAGAACTGGCTGAACTTCAGATATCAATCTAACTTGAAAATGACTTTCCTTTTCTTTCGCTTTATTGTTATCATATGGGGATAATAAAGTAATACTCTGTTAATACTTGATCATCTTTATTATTCTTTAAATGAACTTTGCTTTCTTTAATCATGCTTTGCTATAGATTAATTAGTGCATAGCTTTGGCATTCATGTACGCATTCCATTCAGGTTTTCCTTGATCAGAGTATGAAACTCTCGATGCATAATTTATCACTACCTTTGACATGAACATCACCATTACAGGACTTTAATTATGATCAGAGAACATAAGAAGTCAGAATTCCAGCCACATACAAGGACACAGTGTAAGAGAGTTTGAAGTTTGGAAAAGGAGACTAGCAATTACATTGAAGGATGCAGAATAGGTGGCTGGGTTGCCCAACAGTAAAACCTTTGTATTTCTTCTAATGCTAAGACAGGACTGGGTGAATCAGAAGGTAAGAGATGGCAGTCAGGGCTGTTCCCTAAAAGAAGACAGAATGCTGTAAATTAGGATGCTTGAAGGTGAAATCTGGGTTATAGGAATGATCCTTCTAACATACAAAATCAAGAATTTAAGAGTTTGTAAGGGAGCCACGGAAGTTTCCCATTTGAAACATGAATTCCTTTTACATTATGGAGGGGTAAAGATTTAGACCTAGAAAGGACTTTAAAGATCATCTGGCCCAGCTTCCTCATTTTATCGTTGACAATTGGTCATCAAATCTCTCTTTGAAGATCTCTAGTGATGGGAAGCTCACTACTTCCTAAGGCATTCTATTTGATTTTTGTACAGTTTGAACTTAATGTAAGAATCACTCATTAGTGCTGGTTTCCTTTCTTTGCATTCCAAGTGGCTAGTGCAGTGTGTAGCATACATAAGGGCTTAATAAATGTTTTTTTTTTACTGACTAGTTAGAGAACATTGTGTTAGGTACTGATGAAAATTTAGAAAAGAAATAATGCCTTCCATTGCAGAGTTTACTCTCAGGTGGATATAACACACCTATAGTGTCAGCTCTTGAGTCTGTGTTCATTCAGTGGCTTCTCTTTACAACATCTATTAGAGAATTAGCGCTCCAGGGACCTGGAGAGATGAAGATTTTCAAAAGCGTATTTAAAATACATTATTGTACCATATTACTTCACTTGGTCATGGTGATAATGAGTGCTCACTACCTGACTCAACTCAGCAGAGGCAAAATACAGTTTCTTTGACCCTCTTTTTCCACGTGATACATACAGACATTGTCCCATCTGGCCCATGCCTTCCCTTCAATTTGATGCCCTCAGCAAAGCCTACTGCTTCCTGATTTTGTCATAATATGATGGGCGCGAAGAGGAAATCCTCTTTCTCACACAGGTCCATTGAACCTCTTGAAGTACTATTATGTTATATATAACTCTGTTTCCCTTGGGATTCTAACTTCCTTTAATAGCAATAGCTGTAATTCTTTTTGCCTTTTTGGTAACTTGGAAAAATTTTTTTTCTTTCTATTCCTTTCTTAAGTCTATCTAAGTTCCCAGATAGTTAGTGATTAGATATTAATTTTTTGCTTCATCCTCTACAAGCAAAGGTTGGATGGATCTCCCAGGTTCCCTTAAGTCACTAGATGCACTATTGACTTTAAATTCTCATGGCTGAATCAGTTCTAGCTCAGGCCTGACTTCCTCATGATAGCCCTTTACCATTGTAACACATTGACCACCCAACTTAGAACCAAATAAAAAGTCCGAATCATATAAATATATAAAAATAAAACATAAAAATGACTTATTATGGGAGTGAAATCCTAGCAAGTTTTTCCTTATCCTGAGCTGAAATCTGTTTACTCATAATATTCGCTAGTTAGTATTACTTCTGCCTTAATTTAAAAGAGTTCAGTTTATTGGACAACCCCTGGCTCTTCCTATGTACTATGCTTACTTACTATATGTGTAATGGCCACTAGACAGGAGGCTATTCTCCCAGGAATGACTGGCTGATGACTTAGAGAATTTTGCACAAACAATTCAGTACTTCTTTTGCTAGAAAAATATAATTCTTTATTAAAACAACAGTTTAAATAGAAATTATTTACTCAACTTAAGTGAAAATTCTTATTGAAGCAAGATTAAAAATATTTCACTTAGGCTTAGATTGATGTTTTCTCTCATCTCAAATGTACTAAATATGTTCTTAAATTAATATGAGGTTTCATTTCTAGTTTACCTAAGTTTATTGGGACTATTCATACCTCTACTCATCTCTTCTAATGACACTTTGGGATTTAAATGTGGCTTAATCTTTCCAAAATGTCTCAGTACTTGTACTTTTTCATCTTCTAAATGTGGTAGAGAAAAAGATTGGACAAGAAATTTCACTGCATCTCTTTCCCCATTTTCTATATAAACTTGAATTTAATAGACAAACATATTCACTATCCTTTGAAATATATGTGATATTATATCAAAGAATCCTTTAGTTGTTGTTTCTGTATGTCTATATGTGTCTGTATACATATGTGTATATGCACACATATATACATATACATACACATATATGTCATATATAGGTATGTATACATCAATTCCTGAGTGGACTTTACCCCCTCTTCCCTTTTGAACCTTTAAAGATATTTTGAACTGGTAGAGCAGTTCTTAAGTACAATCGCTTAGCTCAGTCCTAGGTTACTCCTGTATAGTATCTGTCATAGCATATGGTCAGAGAAATCCATTTATTTTAATGTCAGCCTGAGCCAGATATCATTAGCGATATAATTTTCTTTCCTACAGAAAACAAATTAGAGAACCATGTGAGGCAAAGGGAAATATAAAATGATGGATGATCTGACATTCTGTGTTATTTGTTTCATTATTCCTCTGAATTCATGACCATATTTCTCCAGAATACTCATAATTGCAACTCATCTAAGACTCTCTGTATGAAAGGTACTTAGGACAGGAGGTGATTAGTGTTAGGGTACCACTGTTGACACTGTTAGTCTGACACACTTCTTTTTGTTCCAGGCCACATGTTACCAGCGTGGTTGCTGCTGGAGTCCTCAGGGATCAGCAGACATGCCCTGGTGCTACTTCTCCAAGCAGTATGGCTATCATCTAGAAGGTGGTATGGACACCAATGCAGGTGAGTAAGCCAATTCCCAGCACAGAAGAGAAATACCTATAACAGCCCTGGGGGTGAACTCAAAAACTACACAGCAGATAGAACTACAAGCATGTAGTGTATCTCCCTTCACTGTCAAATTTATTCACCATGAAAGGTAGATGGGACTTCTCATGGATAAGGGTCTCAGAAAGGAGAGAAAGGCAATATTGGAGACATCATTTCAACTTTAAAGAAAAACCTAACTTATAAGTTAGGCAAGGGCTTTTGTAAACTATGAAGCATCAGATAAATGCAAGATCATTTCTTTATTATTAATAATGGAAAAGACTAAGCAGAACCACCCCTGTCCCTAAAGCAAGGCAGGGTGGAGGAGACAAAGGAACACAAATTGACCCTGATCTCTGGAAATAGTATAATTCCTTTCCTCAGGGAGTTCCTACTCTTGAAGTTAACTTGTAATCTAATTGGGATGGTAAGACCAAAATACACAAAAGACTTTGAATCATGGACATGGAAAGAACATTAGAAAGTAGTCTAACCCTTCCCCCCATTATTTTACAGTTGAGGATATTCAGTCCAGAGATGTGAAGCAATTTTCCTAAGATTCTACAGCTAGCAAGTGAAAGAGTCAGAATTAGAATTGGAGTCCTCCATCTCCAAATCCAGGGCATTTTCCACTATAGCAAACTGCCTCCCTTAAACATACCAACAACAAAGCATACAAGCAGATGAAAGGGAGGAAAATTCAAAGTGAGTCCGTAAATGCTGAGAGAACATGTATTAAAGGAAATCGAAGAAGATAAAGTGACTTCACAGTGGGTTTAATGCACTTTTCTCAAATGGCTTTTCCCAGTGCCTTCTCTCTGAGATTGACATCTGTCCTCTCTCTCTCACTAACTTGCTTTAGTTGCTTATGTGCTGTCTCCCCCATCAGAATGTGAGTTCCTGGAGGCCAGGAATGGTGTTTTCGCCTTTCTTTGTATCCCTAGCACACAATATGATAAACCTTTGTTGACTGACTGACCTTGCCTAACACAGACAGGAAAATAATGGAACAGATTAGTATATGAGTATCTTGGAGTAGACTGTGTGCTATGATAAATGATGAATACAAGGAATTTGGGAAAACATGGGAAGACTTGCATGAAATACAAGTGAAAATATTTAGAACCAGAGCAGTAATTATAGTAACATAAGCAAAAAATGTCATTAAAGGTAGTTGTACTCAGATTAATGGTATAAATCAGTCTTGGTGCTAGAGAAGGAAGGAAACAAGTATTGATTAAATACTTAGTATGTGCTTGATATTATACAAATATTATCTTACTTGATCTTTACAACCATTTTGGGAGGCAAGCGTTATTATCATCACCCTTTTACAAGTGGAGAAAGTGAACTAGACAGAATTGACTTGCCCAACACACAGCTAGTAAATATCTGTGGTTAAATTTGAACTCAGGATTTCCTGACCTTGGGCCCAGCACTCTAACCACTATACCAGCTTGCTGCTTCTAATCCTAGAAAATAAAACACATCTCCCTCTTCTCTTCTCATTAGGAAGGGCTGTGTGTGTGTGTGTGTGCGCGCGCGCGCGCACATGCATGTGCATGTGCATATGTGTGTGTGTGCGTGTGCGCGCGCATGTGCATGTGTGTGTGTGTGTGTGTGTGTGTATGTGTGTGTGTGTGAATGTGTGTATGGTGGTGGTGGTGGGGAACTGTAAGTCCATAGTGTCATACGTCTTTTCATATATGGTGGCTTTGTTGGATGGTGCAGCTTAAATGTTTTTCCTTGTTACAAGGAAGAGTCCAGTGGGGGCTCCAGACATTGGGAGATAATAGTGAAACACACAAAAGTCATCAATAAAACTTTAAAAAAATGTGCTTTGCTTATAACAGTAGGCCTTAATTGTTTGTTGGACTGAATTGAATTGAGTAAGAGGAGCACTTTCCAGAGGAAACCTTTATTAATGTTTTAAAGGAGAGAAGCATGGATTGGGTACAGAAGATTCAGCACCATTCTCACCCCCCCAAGTAATGACTCAGTAGTAGTATGCATATATGATAGTGTTTATCCATCTCTTTCCCACATCTTTTAAAAAGCAGAAAACTTTCTTTTCTTTCTATCTTTGATCTTCTTTCCTTCCTTCCTTCCTTCCTTCCTTCCTTCCTTCCTTCCTTCCTTCCTTCCTTTCTTCCTTTCTTCCTTTTCCCTTCCTTCCTTCCATTCTTATTGTTCCCCTTCACATTTTGGATATTTATGGGTAATGCTAGTGAGGTATAATATTCCTTCATGGCATGTCAACTCTTTCTGTTTCCACCCCATCAGGGTTCACAGCCCAGTTGAGCAGACTGCCGACGCCCTCAGTGTTTGGAAATGATATCGCCAATGTCATCCTTGAAGCAGAATACCAGACATCCAATCGTTTCCACTTCAAGGTTTTTTATTTTTTTTTTTTGTTCATCTAATTGAAAATGCATATGTCCCTGAGAAACTTAGGGATTAATAGTAGCAATAAGATTAAAGGATCCTGAGGCTGGATAGGACCTTAAAAACAGTCTAATTCCAGTCCTCAACTTAGAAATGAGGCCCACAGAGATTAAATGACTTTTCCTAGGTCACACAGTTATTGATTGAGAAGCAGAAGAGAATCCATAAATCACAATCTAGCTATCATGATATTATTATTCCATAAAATAAAACAAGATAATGGAAATTTTTAAATTAACAGTGTCAGCAACTCTACAATCAGGAGATGATGCCCATATCTCCCCATGTTTGATGAGTGAGATGTGATTGACTGATCATGTACCCTTTGTGCCAAGTGAAGTGTTATAGGAAGAAAACAACTGAGAAGTTAAGAATTTTCAAAGTAGTAGTTAGTACTTTTCACATAGTGAGTCTGGATCTATGACTTTTATTAAGACAGGAAACTCCCAGTGAGGAAAACATTTCTAGCAATGAGCTTAACAATTCTTATGCCAGTGATGGTTTTAGAGCTGCTTAGAGGAACTGTGCTAAATTCAGAACTTGAACCCAGGCCTTCCTTACTGAATCTAGCTCTCTAACCACTTTGCCTTCTATATAAAATTGATAAGTATTAAATTAATTGAGTTTAATTGAAAAGCTATCTTGTAGAATCATAGTGTTGATTTGTAAGTGAGAAATGATTTTCATTTTCATGAGAGACATTTACTTTAAACAAACAAAAATGGCTACAGAATATTAGAGACCACCTAATTAAAATTGTGTCTGAAAAAGCAGATCATCTAAATCTAACATATCTTCCCTTGAAGACCTCTGGTAAAGACCTCCTGAAGCAGCTCATTCAATTTTTTATAGCTCTAAATATTAGAATGTCTGTATTTGAAATAAGCTTAAATTTGTTTCTTTCTGAAAAGTGAAAGACAAAAGCAACCCTCCCCCTAAAGTTGTTGGATTTTCTGAATGTATTTCATTTTAGTTTTCTGTTTGTTCATTCCTTTGGACAGATAAGTGACCCCAATGATGCCAGATATGAGGTCCCTCACGAACATGTCCAGCCATTTACTGGAAATGCAGCTGATAATTTGAACTATCATGTGGAGGTTGAACAAGAGCCATTTAGCATCAAAGTTATCCGGCAAAGCAACAACCGTGTTTTGTAAGTTCTGTAAGCCTGTGCGATGACTGGGACATTGGAGTGTATGAGTAGAAGATTAAAAATTTGAGAATGACATGATTAATTTTTAGCTTGGGAATATACATTATAGCATCACTGTGCCATGGTTCCTGAATATAAGGTTTTTAGTTTTTGCTTCTCTTCTCCAGCACTCTCTCATTTAATTGCTGGGTAGGGTCTGAACCTTTGTTTTGATCAGAAGACAGTTAGAGGTAGAGACACTGATGTTGGGATTGAGAAGACGATGTCTGATAGGTTATTCTTTGCCTTTTAAGAATCTGTGTGTGAGATGGGTTATGTTACTCTATCTCAGAGGTGACTTGTTAGTTGGAGGATAGGATGCATTCTCAGGAGAGGGAGTTGGGCTGGTATAACAAATCTCCCTTATACTAATTTACATGTCACTCAACCAACATTGACTTAGTGCCTCATATATTTCAAAACACTACACAGAAGATAACAGAAGAAGAAAGAGATGGTCCCTGCACTGTGGACTTCCTTGGTTATAATTTATATTTTCAGAAAGCTCTGGTTGTGAAGAAAGGGAAATAGACCACATCCTTTCAGAAACACTTCCTGATTAACTGAGATTTGAAA
>CM053581.1:502102409-502142474 GCA_028627135.1 Pseudochirops cupreus
AGAGTATTAGAAAAATTAGATATGCTAGACTTATATAGATTACTAAATGGGAATTGTGAGGAGTATACATATTTTCATTCTCATATGACACTTCTATGAAAATTGCCTTGCAGAAAGGCAGAAATATTAAGTTTATTTTTTATTGATACCAAGCAATAAAGTTATAATCAATAAAAGAAATTTGAAGAAAAGATTCAAACTTAATTGGAAACCAAATAATGTAATCCTAAAGAATGGAGTGATTAGAGAGGAATGAGAAATATGGTTGGTGAGATTGTGATTAGAAAATGAGAAAGAAAATTGATGGAAAGAAGTTGAAGGATTGGGTAAAAAACAAGAATTTGAAATGATAGGCAATGGGGAGTTACCACATCTTATTATCAGGGATGAACTAAGCTGAATGATGTTTGAGAAAAAAAATGTTAATGCTTGTTTGGAATGAGCAGATGCAGGAAGCAATTTCAGAGGGTGAAATAGTTATATATTTAAGGTATAAGGATCGAGTGGGACTGAAGGACATTGGATAAATGGAGAAAAACATCCATATCCTGGAAATTAATTGTGTAGAAGAGAAATAAGTTAGCATGGCAAAGAGTTAGGACAAAATAGAGACTTTAGTCACTGAGATATAAGTAAAAGTTTCTCATGCAGAAGTGGTCTTTGCCCCTTACCTCTCCATATCACCCTCAGATCTATTAGTCAGTTAACAACTGTTTATTATTTGTTCCAGTATAATCTCTTTTTCTCTCTTCTTCATCTGTGTCCAGATTTGACACTAGTATTGGACCCCTCCAGTTTGCTCAGCAATACCTACAACTCTCCATCCAGCTACCCAGTGCTAATGTGTATGGCCTAGGGGAGCATGTGCACCAGCAGTACCGCCATGATATGGACTGGAAGACCTGGCCCATCTTCTCTCGGGACAATACTCCTAACGATGTAAGACTTCAGAAAAACTTCCTTTCTAACCAGTCTTATTATCTTGCAGAATCATAAAATCTCAGAATTCATCTTGTCTAACCTATAACTGAATATGGCTCCTTACTAGTATATCTCTGACAAGTTGTTAGCTCCCATCCCACCAAACCCCCAAGTCAGCCTTTAGAATTTATCTAGTTATTCCTTTGCCTTTATCAATTATGAGGAAAATGGGATTAACATATTTGGAGTGTTGGACTATTCATATTGTGGCAGTTACATATATTGTATTACCTACAATATGTAAAATTACCATTTACTCAATCTGTCAGTTAAAAAGACTACTAGTCTAAACATTGACTGCAAAAATATACTTTCTCTGAGAGGTAAGGAAAGAAGGTAGTAAAAATGTAGCAAAACCTATTTAGACTAGTCCCTGAAATGTCCAGATTAATAAGAATAATAACTAGCATTTATATAATGCTTAAGGTAATGTTGTATTTGATATCACCAGGGACTGAAGAAAATGTTTAGTTCAAGGAACAGGGAGAAACCTTACCCTATTTCCCACATACCCTGTATTGTTGGGTACAGTGAACGTGTGTGTGTGTGTGTGTGTGTGTGTGTGTGTGTGTGTGTGTGTGTGTGCTTTGAGGTCTTAGGTTTGGTATAATCAATCACCATGAGAACCAGAACCTTTAATTTTAATGAAGAATAAGTAATTAAATGTAGGAATTGTCTTCTTCAGTGAGAAAGGTGGACAGAATTATGTGAATCATCTTGAAGATATAGTGAATTAGCAGAATCAGTTAGCAGCTCTAGAATAGGGTGAACTACATCCCAATAGAAAGGGTAGAGACTGGATTTAATTGGTATAAGATAACTCCTGGATATGGAAACTCACTTTATCAATGCAGGTTGGTACCTCTGCAACTGATAAACTTCAGGAGTTGCTTAGAGCTCAGTAAAGTTAAGTGACTTGCCCATGGTCACACAGTCAAGTGTATGTCAGAGAGACATGATCTTCCTGGCTTTGAGACCAGCTTTCTATCCATTATGCTATGCTGCTTCTCATTGTTGTTATAGTTGGTTCATTCCTAAATTAAAATTCAAAATTATTTAGATGACACATTTTATTTTTTTTTTCTTTTGGTCTGACCTCATATTTTATCAGTAAAGGAAACTCCTGGTATGGAAACTCCTTCTACTGATACAGATCAACAGAATTTATCTGAAAATTATAGTCTTAGAGATTTGCCTGGGCTATTGAGAGGGAGAGGTGGCTTGCTGTGATGCCAATTATAAAACACACAAACACACATTCCTTTTCAATATGACAGTTTCTGAGCCTTCTGAGTTTTTAAAGGCAACATTTGTTCATTTGTAGAGGTAAGTAGCTGACAGCATATAGAGGGCTCAACTTGAAGTCAGGAAGATGAGTGAGATAAATTCTTCCTCAGATCCTTACAAACTGTGTGACCTTGGGCTAGTCATTTATCATCCCTGAGCCTCAGTTTTCTCAGCAGCAAAGTGGAAATGATAATAGCACCTAAATTCTAGGGTTTTGTGAAGTTCAAATGAGGTAACATGTAAAGCACTTTGTAAACCTTAAAGTATGATATAAATGCTGACGTTATTGTTATTATTACATTTCAGGGGTAGGACTTGAACCTGCCTCTTTCTGAATCCAAGGCCAGTTTACCATCAACTTTACCATGCTGCTTCTTTTACATATTAATGAAACCTTAATTTTGATCCCCACACTTTTGTCATATCCATTTGGCTCTCACTCATCCATCAGGCAGCTGTGTTTGTCATGCAAGACAGATTGAGCCAGATACTTTGACTCTTCTAGTATACAGTCTGCTGCATTGTAACTTGTTTGCTGGTTTGCATTTTCCACCCAGGGCATGACTAACTTGTACGGAGCTCACACATTTTTCCTGTGCCTTGAAGATGCAAGTGGACAGTCCTTTGGAGTTTTTCTGATGAACAGCAATGCCATGGGTAAAGGACTGGATATTCTTAAAAGGGGAACATTTTAAGTCTTTTCATTCCCATAGTGAGTTAAAGGGGGTGCTTCCTCTTAAGAATCCCTAAAGCATAGACTTCACATAATCTGGCAGGTTGAGTCAGTTGCACCAAAATCCATGACCCTTCTAAGATATAGCTTTGGTTAGTTAACACCTTTGTCTAATCAAGAGTTACTAGTGTCTGGGGAGTGTGAAAACTCCTCAGGCAGTTTTGGATTAACTTCCCCCCTTCAATACTGCTGTCAATCAGCAACTAGCCCTTTCTGATTTCAGGCCTTTGTGGGCCCCTCCTCCTGGCCAGTGGGAGTCAGAGACAGTCTGAGCTCACTCTTCCTCCCTTGCTTTGGGACCCTTCCTGCCTTTCTCTTGCTGTTAATCAGCATCCTTGTTCTTTGTAAGCCTATTTCCTAGCCACTGAAAGATAGTGGTGGGCTTCCCTGTGACTTGCCATTGGGGAAGATTTTGGTGCTGAGACTTAAGTCTGCCTCTCTGCCAATGGGAGAGGAGACAGTTGGGGAAGGGGGCTTGACTGTGTTAGGGTTTAAAACCCTGCTCCCTCCATATTGCCTTGCCTCTTCTGCATGATCAGTCATGGGGAAGACCGCCCTCTTCTTCCAGGGAAGAGAAAAAACTCCTGTTTTTATCCTAAGAGATCTTCGCATTTTTAATTAAATTTTTGGATGGGGTTTTTCATCCCAAACACTAGGAAGATTTCATACAAAGAAATTATTCAAATGCAAGTAGCCTTAAAGTTTTGCATTGTCCACCACTACTGCTGTCTTTTTCTTTAAAAACCCACAGAGAGAGACTCCATAAAACATATCATCCCCTTCTGTTTCAGCACCATTCTTCTATGCTGGTGCAATAGGGGTCTAAACTGCCAGGCAAGTTTATATTTACCTCATAGATCAATATGAGCTGTTTTAAAGTCAGTAGAGTCAAGGTCTTGAGAGATCCAGCCAGTAGAAAGGAACTAGGTAAGAAACTGAGTCAATCAACCAGAGGGCTTGTGGAACTATTTGAATTTTTGCTTCAAGGAAGCTTTTTGATGTCTTTTATCCCTAGTCAATAAATCTAAAGCTTGACTTCACTCCATTTGGCCCTCACCATAGGATATGCTTACTTTAAAGGGATGTTGGTCAGTTAAAATGGTCCCTTTTTCATTATGACAGGAAATCACCTAAATTATTGTTGGAGCTTTCATCCTCCATGTCTGAAGTCAGGACCATATTATCTCAGATAGTTTGTCTGGAATAAACAAAGTCATGATGGACAGCAATTGTGACTGGGGATTATCTATCTATCTATCTATCCATCTATCCATTTAGTCATCAATTCATTCCTTTATTCAGTTACTTATTCGTTTTTCATTAATCTATTCATTCATTTATTCATTCCTTAATTCCTTGTTTCATTTATTCATTCATTTTTTTCATTATCTACCTACGTATCATTTCATTTCTCTCTATCAATCCATCTATCAATCTACCTTGCTATCATCCACCTAATTATTTTATGGGGGATGGTTGGTTTGCCAGGAGAGGAGACTCAGTTCCACAGAGATTCTAATGTTTAACCCCATACAGCTTGGGAGAGAAAGCCCAAGAGAGGTTCACTATGCTGGTGGGACCTTGCAGGTTGGCATGAAGGATAAATGAGTATTGCCATGGGAAGAAATATGGACCCCCATGCAGACATCTTAATTAATGTTTCATTTTGAAGGACTTTCTTCTCCAAGGGTCAGGGTAATTGGCCCTGACAATGATACCTGACATTCTGATGATCAGTTACTGATATATCTCTGCTGACATCATGGGCTGAGTTTCCAGGTGCCATACTAGCCATAAACATTTTTATTTATTCATTTGTATCCAAAACCAAAGATAAGAGAATAATATTATCAAGGATGAGATATTCAGTTATTTCCTGGTATATCTATGACATCCCTAATTTTTCCAATATTTTCACAATTGTAATTCTTATTTTCTTCGCTCCATTTTCTTCTAGAGGTTGCCCTTCAACCTGCCCCAGCAATCACTTACCGAGTCACTGGAGGTGTTCTGGACTTTTATGTCTTCTTAGGGAACACTCCTGAAGAGGTTGTTTGGGAATACCTTGAGGTATATTAAAATATGCTTATTGGATTGAGAGCTAGAGGGTGCCCTACACATAATTCACCTCAGAGATGAGGAAACTGAAATGGGGAGAAATGAAATGATTTTTCCAGAGGTCACATACAATAAGTAGCAGTGTGTCAGAACATATCACAGTGACTGGTTAATTAAAAAACATAATAACATCAGTTTAGTAAATCCCATTCAGAAATGTAGTATATGGAAACGTGCTCATACAGAATTCATCTTTTGATGTGATTTGTTGGAAAGAAAACTAGATTTTGACTAATAAGACCAGGGGTTGAGTTCTAGCTCTGACATTTACTGACTGGGTGACCTTGGTCTAATCACTTTTTCTTACCCTGGTCTTCATTTTCCTTATCTACAAAAGAGGAAAAATAATGTTTGTATTAACTACTTCACAAAGTGATTGTTTGGAAAGTGCTTTGTAAAGCATCATGGAACCATTGTTATTGTCTGTTATTATTAGCCAGAAGTTGGCTATACAAATTTTGCAGACTCTCCTTTTCATTTCCTTGAGTAAATGTGCACCTTTCTTTGTTTTCTCCTGTTGTATTTTGAAACTTTGAAGATTTTATGTCTTTCTGTTTCTCCCTGAAACTACCCATTCCATATTGGGAGGGTAACAATTTCCACCAAGTGCAAGAATACAAGTTATATACAGCACAAAGGGCTGAATGTTCTTATAATCAAGGTTATCATTGGAAGGAATATGTTAGAAACAGAATAGATTTTTCAATTTAAGGTTGTGTCCAATGGAGTTGGTATTATAATTTTAAAGAATATCTTTAAGCTATGGTGCCAGCTGTAATATATATGTGTGTGTGTATATATATATATATGTATATATATATATATATATATATGTACACACACATATACACATACTATATATATGTAGCTATATATATATACACACATACATGCATGCAAACACACATACACATATCTATATCTATATCTATCTATCTATATTCTCTCCTTTTCAATATGGCATTTTCAGGGTCTGATGAATTTTTAAATCAAACATTATTTCTTGCAGCCTACTTTTTAAAAAAAGAGAAATGCATTTACCTTTCCAGTTGTGTCATGCTAATGAACAGGAAAATAGAATTTAATATACAAAGCTGCTCTTTAGAGATTACCTTTACAAAAACATATCTATTCTATTAAGGAAAGTATTCCTATGGAAAGTCTTAATGAAGCATCATTATGGTTAATTGTTAACCTTAAAGCCAAGGTCATTTGCCTATTTGCACACTGTATTTTTTTAGTCCAATTTTCCCTAGGATGTTCTACAGGTTAAAATTTAAAAGGTAAGATCCTTCATTCTGAAAATCTGGTGAAAGTCAGTCCATTTTTGATCCTCCGGGAGAGGCATAGCACAAGACTGCAACTGTCTCACTCTGTCCTGTTGCTTTAGTTTCTTGCTCCACCATGTTTTATTAGAATTATGACAAGAAGTAAAATATATATGCCTGAGTTTCCTTTCTGTCCATTTCACCTAATGATGAGCAGGGTCTACTGACTACAAAAAAGGAGGCATAGAAGAAAGGAAGATGGGAAGCCATGAGACTTAACTACCTTGGATAAACAAACCTTTGGTGGGGTTGCCTCTGGCTGTGTTACTGTGTGTGTATATGTGTGTATTCATGTTTGTGTAACAGAGAGTGTTCATCAGTATAAACTGTGTGATTTATTTAATTCCTTCAAACCGATAGCAATAAATGACACTATTCAGATTTTACAAAAGAGAGGAAGAATGGATTAAGAAAAGGTGCTTTATTGTTTCTTAGCCTGCCATTCATTCCCTTCTATTCCTTCTGTATTATATATTACTTCAGTATAAAAACAACAAATATAGAAACCAGATGACGGAGACTTTTTTTTATGGCAGAGGAGAGGGAGTGGTGAGAGTTGGGAAGTCTCCAAACTCTTAAAGTTACTTTGGTAGTTACACAGATTGAAATAAATAGACCAGATCATGTTCCCCCAAATGCTCCCTGAGTAAAAGGCTAGTGTAACAGGGTTAGTTTATAATAAGTAAATGACTCTGATTTTTTAATGTCTACTGTGATCCTTGGCACTGTGCTAGTTACCTTGAGGAGACTAGAGAGAAATGTGATCTTTGTGTTCAAGCAGCTGACAGTCCCTTTTGGAAATAATTAGCAAACTGTACAAGGTTGTGTTATGAAGGGGGTCTACTCTGATTAGAATGGTCACACAATATTTACCATGCCTCATTTCTCTAATTATCACCTTTAGCTTATTGGAAGGCCGCTCTTACCATCTTATTGGTCTCTTGGATTTCATCTCAGTCGTTGGGTGTATGGAGGTGTGGATGGAATGAAAGAAGTCGTGGAGAGAAACCGAGCTGCTCAGCTTCCTTGTGTAAGAAGGCTTTTCTTTTAAACAAACTGAATTTGGTCTTTCTTTTCTTTCATAATACAGATAATTATATGAATAAAATTAATCTAAATAGTATCAATAGATAATCAGAATAATTAATCCATTCTCCCGAATTTTCAGGGTTTTTTTTTTTGCATTTTCAGAATACTATGTCCTTGTATTTTTTAAAATAATTTTATTGTTTTTAAAGTTAATAAGGAGATGAATAAATATGATTTTTTATTATTTAATTTAAATCATCAACTCTCTCTAGGAAGGTAGCATGTATAGTATTCTGTTCTCGGGAGACTTTGTGTAATTATTTCCTGTGAAAATTGAGTTTACGGTAATTTGACAAATGAACAAGGATGACAGGACAATAAACAGAATTGGAAAGGACCTTAGAGGTCATGGGCTCCAATTCTCTCGTTTTACTGATGAAGTAACTGAGGCCCAGTGAGTTGAAGGAGTTTACCCAAGGTCACATAAGGCAGTGAATGGTGGAGCTGGGATTTGAATGCTTGTCCTCTGATTTTAAATCCTTATTCTTTTCCACACTGCCTCTCCATACAACTATTCAACATTCACAAATCAAATACATAGTTTAAAAATCAGGTTATTTTTATGTGGATCTTTTGGTTTTTAATCTGGTTTATAAATATGCTAATCACATAAATACAAGGTCCTATGAAAATCAAGAAACTGGATAAAAATAGAAGTCTTTCAGCTTTTATGCATTGGGAGACAAAAGGAAATGTAGGAAGGAATGGTTGATATTGTTCTGTGAGCCTCACCACAGATGAAATAAATAGAATCAGACTTGGATTCTCATTTGTCTAACCTTGGAAGAGAGCACACCTTTGGGAATTCAAAATTATTATAATGTAAAATGTGGGGCTATTAGGTTTTGGAAGGTGTTTTTGCAACTGTGTTTGAATGTGATTATCACAGATGTTCTGGGAGTTTACAACAATGATTAAGATGCTAAAAAGCTGACTCTACTGTTTCTGGATTCTACTTCCTAAATTTGCTGCTTTGCAAAGGGAGGGCTATGTAATCCTACTCTCCTGTTTTATGCATCACCTTTCAGGCTGAGTCAGAGCAACTAGGTTCCCTCAACTTGCTAGTTCACTTTTTCTATAGGGAATTAAAATAAAATTTTTGTTATTTAGTCATGTCCGACTCTTCATGACCCCATTTGGAGTTTTTTTGGCAAATATACTGGAGCAATTTGCCATTTCCATCCCTAACTTGTTTTATACATGAGGAAACTGAGGCAAATTGGGTGAGTGAATTGCAGGGTCATACTGCTAAGTAGGTGTCTGAAGCCAGACCTGAACTCGAGAAGATGAGTCTTCCTGACTTCAGGCAGGTGTGCTATCTTCTGTGCCACTTAGCTACTTAAAATAAAATTACTTTGATTTAACACTCATTCTTCTCTTCCAACTTCTGGACTTGGAAAAGGGGAGTATTTATGTTTTAAGAAAAATAATATATGACAATATAGAAAAGGATCTGAAAATAAAATTTGTCTATCCACTCATGGCTGATCTGAAACTGACCTTGTTTGCTTTTGGATGTCAGATTTAATCAATGTCATCTATATTGTCCTTAGTATATCTAAAAATAATTGTATTATTTAAGATGAACCTTAGGAGGATGGTTGAGTGGAAAGCACTTTGCCTAAGAATGAGAAGACCCAAGCTCTGCTGCTTAGTGGTTGTATTGCTTTGGGTAATCCCTTCTTCATCTATTAAATGGAATTCCCTGTGACTAGTGGAATTTCAAAGGTCACATCTATTAAATGGAATTCCCTGTGACTAGTGGAATTTCAAAGGTCACTTTTCACTCTTAACTTTTTGTGATTCTGAGTGATCAATGTAAGTTTGTGCATTGATATAATCAACCCTGACTTATTTGTATGTGGATTATCAATAGCCAATCTTTAAACCTTTGTTATTAACCCTTTGCATCCCCAACATGTCTCTAGCACCGTCTCTTGTCTGATACCTAGCAATCAATGTGTGTTTAAGGAGCACATAATCATTTTAGAATTAGCTTAAGGAAATTAAGAATACAAATCTGAAAAACAAGAGGAGAAAAAAGAAAACATATACTATGATCCATGTCTATGGCATCTAATTATCTGCTCCATCCCTCCTGTATTAGCACAAATACTTGACAGCTGATTGTGTATTTCAAAATTCTCGAATGTTAGAATTGGAAGCCCCCTAAGAGATTTAGTCAAATCTTTTCATTTTACAGATGAGGAAGTGAGGTTCAGAAAGGTAAAGTAACTTATCCATGGTTGTGCAGGAAGTTATTGAGACTAGAACCCAGGCTTCCTAGTACTTTTTTTGAGAGTTCTTCTGGCATTAGGGATGATACAAGACAGCCAGGTGGTGCAGTGCATAGAGTGCTAGGCTCAGAATCTGGAAGACCTGAGACTCAGAAACTTCCTAACTGTGTGACCCTGGGCAAGTCACTTAACCCTGTTTGCCTATGGACCAATGATCCACTGGAGAAGGAAACAGCAAACTACTCCTGTACCTTTGCCAAGAAACCCCATGGACAGAAGTCCACAAGGTAACAAAGAGTCAAACATGACTGAATGACTGAACAAAACAACAGGGATGATGCACCATACTATATACACCATAATGAGAATGTAGAGAATATTAACTGAGAGAAATCGCCATCTAGTTGGGATGAGAGTGACTGAGATGTAATTGAGGTTTAGACATGATAAGAACTGTGAGCAATCTTTTAAATAATTAATTTATTTATTTTGAGTTTTCAACATTCACTTCCATAAGATTTTGAGTTTTAACTTTTTTCCCCCTTTCTCCCCCTCCTCAATACAGTTTGCAATCTGATATAGGCTCTACTTATACATTCATATTAAATATATTTTCACATTAGTCATAATGTAAAGATGAATTAGAACTAATGGGAGGAACCATGAGAGAGAGGAAACAAAATAAAGCAACAAAAGAAAAGGAGAGCAAATAGGATGCTTCCATCTGCATTCAGACTTCAGAGCTCTTTCTCTGGATGTGAATAGCATTTTCCATTGTGAGTCTTGTGAGTTGTCTTAGTTCTTGCATTGCTGAGAAGTGCTAAGTCTATCAAAGTCAGCCATTGCACAATGTGGCTGTTACTATGTACAATATTCTCCTGGTTCTGTTCATTTCACTCAGCATCAGTTCATATAAGTCTTTTCAGGTTTTTCTGAAATCTGCCTGCTCATCATTTCTTATAGCACAATAGTATTCCATTACATTCATATAGCATAACTTGTTCAATCATTCCTCAATTGCTGGACATCTCCTCAGTTTCTAATTCTTTGCCACCACAAAAAGAGCTGCTATAAATATTTTTTGGTAGCACTTGTGTGATTTTATCAATGCTTCATAGATAATGCTTCCTGTGTTATTCTTACAGGATGTTCAGTACTCTGATATTGACTACATGGATGAGAAGAAGGACTTCACTTATGATAAAGTGCTATTTAGGGACCTACCTGAATTTGCCGAGGATTTGCACAACCATGGACAGAAATATGTCATTATTGTGGTATGTTCTTCCTTTCCCTCCCAGCCCATAAACCTCTTCCTCTTGCCTTTAGCTCAAAGATAGTTTCTGTATTCTATGTCTTATTCTCTTATAGGATCCAGCCATTGCCACTGACTCTCTCGACTATGGCCCTTATATCCGAGGCTCAGACATGAAGATATGGGTCAATGCATCAGATGGAGTGACGCCACTCATTGGGGAGGTAATAATGGGAGAGAACCAGAGATTGTCTGAGGGACTGGTGTCAGACTTATGTGATGACATTATTACTGTAGATTTCAAATTCCATGATCCTTGGTTATAGAGTAGAATCCTGTTATAATGTAGGTTGTGATACCAATTTTTCTGTTTCAAGAATCAAGGCATGTTCCTATATTCTTCAAAACTTAACCATGAATTATAAAAACCCAATTTACTCTGACTCATTTAAGAAAGGCATAGTCTACCAGACTTATACAGAGATACAAGAAGAATTGGGTTTTATTTGTTTCATTGATGGTGCTCTCTGCATCTGTGGAGGGAGTAAAGAATCATAGTGATTATGAAATAAATTTCTTAGTCCACAACATTGTTTTACTGGCTTATAGATTTCCCTTTGACCCTGTGTCTCACGTATGATTCACCTGACAGGGCTGAATTTCATACCAGAGCTCTGAATCATATTTTCATTCTTTAGGAAAATGTTCAACCTGATAGCATTCTAATTATGAACCTCTGACCATGTATTAATTTGCATGGTTGTACTACAGTAGGAGTGCAAAATAAAATTGTGTGTGTTTGGCTCCTTATAATTGACTAGAATGGATTACTATAGGAATAGGAAAACTACCTATCTGCTCACGAAGTCTAAGGAAATGTTAACTCTGACTGTTACGATTGAAGAAGATTGAAGAAGATTATGATTGAAGAACATTTCTTGAACCTTATGGCTTGGTGCATGAAGAAAGAGAATACATTTTGCTTGAATATCAAGTACTATTCTAGGAGCTGGATCCATAAAGACAAAAATTCAAGAGACCTGTAGTATCAATATTTTGTAGCTCTAGAAATACAAAATGGTAATTCCAGCTTTAAATGGTAGTTGAGATCTTACTATGAAGAAATGAATGGAAATGTCAGGTCACATATGCCAAGGGCTAAATGAGTGGCAAAGATAGTGGTACTGCAGGAGTGGCTAGGTGGCACAGTGAATATAGAGCACCGGCCCTGGAGTCAGGAGGACCTGAGTTCAAATCCGGCCTCAGACATTTAACATTTACTAGCCATGTGATCTTGGCCAAGTCACTTAACTCCAATTGCCCTCCAAAAAGCGAAGGGAAAAAAAAGATAAGATAGTGGTACTACAGATCTCAAAGGAAGAGGTAATTACTGAGGAGAAGAGAGTAGGGCTAGATCTGGGTAAGGAAGGCAGGGTAGGACTTAGATAAACTGAGAGGAAGGAGAAAATTTTGGGAAATGAAGAAGATAGCAGGAACAAAAGAACACAGAAGGAAATGGGCACTGATGTGGGGACATCCAAGCTCCATATGGAGCATAAGGAACATGCAACCTCCTCCCCTTTATATCTAATTGGTCAGTTTTACTGACTCTTCCAGCTTTAGCACAGGGCCCAGCAATAGTAGGCACTTAACAAACGGTATTGACTGATTGACTGACTTCCTTGATGCTGCTGCATATCTGTCATCCAAGGGCCACTCTAGCCAATTGCTGAAAGGTTCATCATCAGGAAATTGTGTACCAAGCGATGCCTTTTTTTACTTTGTTTGACCATGCGTCCGTGAAGGGAGTGCTTAGTGAACATCGATGAAATAACAAATCTTTCAAATTATCAAAGTAATATCTCTCACAGTCTTCTTTTCCATCGCTATGATCATCCTCTATTTTAGGGTGTCATCCACTCATGCCTAGATTATTACAATGGTCCAACTGGTCTGTTGCCTCTAGCTTCTCCTTTCAATACAATATGACCGGATTAATTTCCTAGAGCATATGCCTAATTTCCTCTCCCAGCACTCTAATATCCCTTTCTCATTCTTCCCTATATAAAACTTCATACAGTTTCCTTACTGCTGAGAATGCTAGATGTTGCTAAAAATCCCTGGGTTGCTTTCTGCATTTGCCTCCATTATCTTCGTGTTGAGAAGTAGATATCTTGCTTTATTCTCAGTCTTTTAGAGTAGTAGTTATCGCATTGGTCAGAGGGCTTAAGTCTTTCAAAATTATTTTGCTTTAAATGTTGTTATGTTATAAATTGTTCTCCTTAGGTGTACTTACTTACAGTTCCCTACTGCTTACAGAATAAAATACAAATTCCTTAACCTGACATGCAAGGTCTTATAAAATCTCTCTCTCAATATCTATCTCCTCTGTTTTCTGAGATAATAATAAAAATAGCAGCATTTATATAGTGCTTTAAGGTTCTTAGAATACTGTAAAAATATTATGTTATTTGATTTCCACAACAGCCTTGGGAAGTATGCCCTATTATTATCTGCATTTTACAGATGAGGAAACTGAGAAAGACAGAGGTTTAGTGTTTTAACTGAATGTTACATAATTAAAAAGTCTGAGAGTAGACTTGAACTCAGGTCTTCCTGCCTACAAATTTGCTGCTCTCTTTTGTGTCATCTAGCTACCTCTGATAAACTCTACTTCATAGAAGGGTGAATGAAACGATCCAGAAATTTTAAAGGCATAAATTTCTGACCCCTAACTGATCTCTTAATCTCTCTCTTTTTAAAAAACTTAATCATTTTGCATTTAATAATCCCCCCAAACAAATAAACAAAACCCCACAGTATTTTCTTTTTTTTTTTTGTTTTTTGGAGGGGGGAGAGCAGGGTGATTGGGGTTAAGTGACTTGCCCAAGGTCACATGGCTAGTTTTGTGTTAAGTGGCTGAGGTAGGATTTGAACTAAGGTCCTCCAGACTCCAGGGCCGGTGCTCTATTCACTGTGCCACCTAGCCACCCCCACAGTATTTTCATGAACACAATAAAATAGAGAGAAAAAGATGATTGTATAGGAATCAGTGAATATCTAGTTGATATAACTTCCTTTATCTTTTAAAGGTATATGCCAAATCCAACATGGCACTTTCAAACCTATCCTGCATTTCCTTTTGAATTTCCTTCTGTTCTCTTATATACATTAAAAAAAGTTTTAATAACTCTTTTTCTTTTTTGCCAACATTTCCTCTAGTCCTGCTTTTCATCTCAAATTTCCCCTCCTTCTATTGAAAAAAAAGAGAAACAAAATTCTTGTAACAAATAAGCATAGTTGTGCAAAACATTTCCTACCTTGGCCCTGGCTAAAAATCCCTGTGTTGCTTTCTGCTTTTGCCTCCATCACCTTCATGTTGTGAAACTTCATTTTCAGTCTTCTAGAGTAGTAGTTATTGCATTGGTCAGAGTGCTTGAGTCTTTCAAAATTGTTTTGCTTTAAATGTTACATTATAAATTGTTCTCCTTTGTTCTGCTTACTTCAATCCTTATCTATTCCGGATTTCTCTGAAATGGTTCCTTTCATCATTTCTTATGATATAATAATATTCTATTACTTTCATATATCACAATTTGTTTTGTCAGTCATCGATTGCTGAACATGCCCTCATTGTTCTTTGTCTACTACAAATAGAGTTTCTATACATGTTTTTGTACATATAGATTCTTTTCTTCTTTTTTTGATTTCTTTGAGGTAAAATCCTTTAGCGATTTTTTGGTTATAGTTCCAAATTATTTTCCAGAATGGTTATTCTGGAATTCACAGCTCCACTATTAATATGCCTTTCTTACTAAAGTCTCTCCAACAACCATCATTTTTCTTTTTTTTTTAAAATGATTTTAGCCTATCTCATGAATGTAAGAACCCCAGATTTACTTTAATATATATTTTCTTATTATTAGGGATTGAAACATTTTTAATATGGCTAATAATAGCTTGGATTTCTTACTTTCAGAATTGTCTGTTGCCATCCTTTGTGTACTTGTTGGGGAATGACTTTTGTTCTTTTATATTTGAATCAACTTTCAATATATCTTGGATATCAGACCTTTAAATTTTTTTGCATAGATTTCTTCCCCCTTAACTCTCTTCTAATTTTAATCTGCATAGATATTAGTGATGAAAAAAATGCCTTATAATTGTAGATAAACAGAAGAAAGGAAGACAAGATTAGGCATTTATTAAGTGCCTACTCTAAGTCTGGCACTACACTAAGCACTTACGAAAACAGTCCATTCCATCTTCTGCTATCCTTTCTATCCACTGTTCTGTCATCATTCCAAAGGTATTACCTCCCTTGCTCCTGTAATTTATATAGGGTGTGATTTTTTTATACCTAGGTCTTTACATTTTTATATATCTTAGTACATAGTATGAGATGCTAGTTAAAACCTAATTTCTTCCAGACTGTTTGCTAAGCAGTTTTTATTGATTTAGTTAATCTCTTGATTGCCAAGAGTTAATCTGTTGACTTTCCAATTCATCCTTCACATAGCTGCCAAAGTAGTCTTCATAATGTTGTAATACCAAGCAAAGGCAACTTCCAAGGTTCGGGTTACCAGCACAATAAACTCTATTTATTCAGCAAACATTCACAGAACGGAAAAGATCAAAATACAGTGTAAATTGTTCCTTTAACAAATTCTCAATTCAATCCAGGTACTACTCCACCCCTAGACAGTATATTCTTTTAGTCAGTCAAAAGTCTCGGCTCAAATGGAGATTAGTCTCCTACCATAAACAAAGTACATTCATTTGGTCAATCACTCAAAGGCTTCCCACCCCTGAATCTCAAAAGGGGCAGGAGAACACAAAAGGCCATCTACTGTTACTAGTTACAAGGTTAAACTCAGCATTGAATACCCAAGGAAAGGCCCTTCTTTCATCTTCACTTGAGGCAAGCCCTCAGCAATCTCAGTTCCTAGGGAGGGAGATGAGGCTCAACAAAGCCATAGCCAGTGTCCTCATCAAGTCACTCTGCCTGTAGAACAGTCTCAGAACCCCTAAAAACATCAGCAAGGCCTTCTTCCAGGATTTCTGTTCAGGTACCACAAGAAAATCCTCTTTCAGGGCTTCTGAACTGACAGCCAGGTTCCAGGACCTCTACAACAGCAGCACTGTCCTTCACCATCAGGTGAATCTGGCAAAACAACGTCAAAACAGACAGACAAAATACCGGCATCACAGCCATGCCTCCTCAGTCCTTGGCAGTTCCAGGTGGCAGTTCCAATGGACTCTTAGCAGTCTTTCTCTCAGCAACTCAGGCTCCACGGTACTGGATACTGCTCTCCCAAAGTCCTTCTGGCCTTCTCTAGGCTTGGGCCTCTCTCCCAATTCATGGCTTCTCCCAGTTCAGCCCCCTCTCTTCACATCAACAAGTCCATCCCACAAGTGGGATTCACAAGCTCTGGCTTTTAACACTCAACCCAAAAACCAGGCCAATACAGGGGCACCTCCAAATTCCATTACCAATACAAATGTACAAGCCTGGTTATATCATTGCTGGTAAAACACATTGGCATTTTCCGATTGCCTTTAGGATAAAGTGTAATCTCTTTAGATTCATATTTAAGGCCATCCATACCCTGGTTCAAGCTTTCCTTTCTAGCCTAATTTCCCTCTACTCCCTTTCATGTGGTTGAGAAATTGAACCAGCTCTTCCCTGTTTCCATCTTGTATTCCTCTACCACTTTCATTGGCCATCCCCTTTGAGATCAGGGACTGTGAGGTCCTTTTTCTTTGTACACATAGTGCCTAGCATGGTGTCTCTTGGGGGCAGCTACATAGCAGAGTGAATATAGTGCTGGATCTGAAGTCAGGAAGACCTGAGTTCAAATTTGTCCTTAGACAGTTACTAGCAAGACCCTGGGCAAGTCATTTAACCTCTGTCTTAGTTTCCCCAATTGTAAAATTGGAGACAATAATAGCATCTACCTCCCAGAGTTGTTGTGAGGAGCACATGTGCTATTTGTAAAGCACTTAGCGCAATGCCTGGCACGTAGTAGGTGCTTAAAAAATGCTGTTCCCTCCCTTTCTCCCCCGTAGGCACTTAGAGAATATTTATTGAATGGTGTTATGAGTTGAAAAGGTACAACAAGGGGCAGTCACATCTGTTGTTCATATTCAACCAGCTCGGGAAAGTGAGAGATTAGGTCTTTTGCACAAGAGAGGGTGAATTTGGGAAAATTAAGAAGCATTTTACAAGGCTTGAGGCAGCTAGATAGTTCTATGGATAGGGTGCTGGACCTATTCGGCCTCAGTTACTTACTAGCTGTGTGAACCTCCCTTTACTTCAACTTCCTTATCTGTAAAATGGGAATAATAATAGCACCTGCCTCCCAGGGTTGTTGTGAGGATTGAATGAGATAGTAATTGTAAAGTGTAAAGTAATTGTAAAGTAATTGTAAAACACAATGCCTAGTACCTAGTATGCATTATGCAAATGTTAGCTATTATTATTTATTATTCCTCGATGGAACATAATAGGAAGTCAACAAGGAATGAATAAATGGATTTCTTAGCATTAATGCACAAAATGAATCAGTATTAATGATTAAACAAATACTGGAAAGACAGTACTGCGTCTCTGTGTGGGAGTCATTATTATTCTTATTAGTGGTCCTCAGTCGATTAATTACTCAATAAATGAGTACCTACCATGTGCCAAATATTGTGTTGGGTGCTGGAGATAAAAATGTAGACATGAAATAATTCCCCCCTTCGAGGGATTATGCCTTCTTTAATGTCTCCTTTTATACAATGTGAGTTGGAGTAGGAAGAAATTTGATTTGATTCAGCTGTTACATACTGACCGTTCCTTTGTCTGACATTCTCAGCAAAACTACCCCTTTCTTTCTTCCCTTCCTCTGTCACGAAATGTGATTTGTAGGGATATCTGGCTACTACCAAATAATATTTTAAAAGTTCTATAGAATGCTTTTTGTTCCAACCTGAAGAGACTTGGGTCTATTCCAGAGTATAATCATTTAGTTTCCACAGTCCTCTTTGGAGTGCTACTGTGTTTCCTTCCGATGTGTTTGCATTCATTATCAATGAATTCCTTTCTCTACTGCAGGTATGGCCAGGCAAGACGGTCTTTCCAGACTATACCAATCCGAAGTGTACCCAATGGTGGGCAGAGGAGTTCAGACTTTTCTATGAGGAAATAAAATTTGATGGAATCTGGATTGTAAGTGACCAGGATGGGGGATGTTGACAGAACCAATATTCAAAATGTCAAAATGTTTTCTCCTTTTTAATTCTTGTATCTCAAGTGGTAGAGAAAAGAGGAAGAAAGGATAGGTGGAAAAGAGGAGTGCATTACATATCTTTTAGTAACTTAATATTCAAATAATGTTGTTGAAATAAATAGCTTAGGCAGAATCAAACCTGAAAGAGCCTTGAGATCAAAAACTAGTAAGTATTTTCTAAAGCGCTGGGTTGTTAGTCCCCTGTTCTGGACAGTTTTTTAAGTTCAGTCATTTTTCAGTCATGTCTGACTCTTCATGACCCCTTTTGAGATTTTCTTGACAGACATATTGGAGTGGTTTACCATGTCCTTCTCCAGTTCATTTTACAGATGAGGAAACTGAGGCAAACAGTGTTAAGTGACTTGCCCAGGGTGACACAGCTAGGAAGTGTCTGAGGCTGGATTTGAACTCGGGTCTTCCTGACTCCTGACACTCTATCCACTGTGCCACGGTACTAGATGCAATGGAGATTCAAAGACAGAAATGAACCAGGTTCTGCCCTCAAGCAGCTTATTTTTCTGTCGTGTGAAAGAATGGGGGCACAAACAGATACATAAAGAATAGATACTAAGTAAGTGTAAGGTATTTAAGGGGGAGGCATTAGAACCTAGTGGAGAAGATTAGGGAAAGTTTCACGTAGAAGGAGATATTTGAGATCGAGCTTTGAAGGAATCCAGGTATTCTAAGAGGCAGAGGAGAGGAAGGGGGGTACATTCCTGGCTTAAGGGACAGAATAGAGATGGAAGGTGAGAGACTGGATGTTTTGTGTGAGCAACAGTCAGTCAAGGAGCATTTATTATGCTCTTACTGTGTGCTAGACACTGGGAATGTTAAAACAAGCAAAAAAGAAGATGGTTTCTGCTTTCAAAGACCTTACATTCTGATGGAAGAAGACAATGCACAAATGACCAGCTAAAAGTTAGGGATGGAGCAGGGAGTAGAGGAAAGGGAACATCTACATGGGAGCAGATATTTAAGCTAGAGAATAAGGGAAGGCTGGTTTATGATCCCTTCCCCAAAATGGGCAAGGATTCACCAATGGGAGAAGGGGACTGCAGCCCTTTGCAACAGCAACAAGACAAGTGAAACTACTCTAGTACCTTTGTTATCCCCAAATCCCCAAATGGGTCATGAAGAGACAGACATGACTGAAATGACTGAAAAACACTAAGGGAAAATACAGCAGATGTTATGTTCAAAAGAACAAAGCAAGTCACTACTTAGATAGGAAGAGAGGGCAGTTGGAAACCCCATTTCACATTTGGTCCATGAGGCCCACAGGTCATAATTAAAGGGTACAATTAACTGGGTAATTCCACTGATTTCTTAAAAGAAGATAAAGCAAATAAATACAAAATAAGAGTTTCACTAGTCACACCTAATGCTTTATATTTCTCCATTTTTGTCTCTCTAGGATATGAATGAGCCCTCCAGCTTTGATGATGGTTCATCTACGGGATGCTCCGATAGTAACCTGAACTATCCTCCATTTACTCCTAGTAAGTCATGGGGCTGGTCCTTTGGATGGGATGTTGATTGTTTACTAGTCAAATGTGCTTGTCATTCTAAATTGTACAAGGACAGATGGGGACCTCTTCTATTAATGGATTCAGGCATAAATGTGCACAAAGAAAGGAGAATGTGGGCTGGTTTTCTCTCTTTGCTAGGGGTGGGCAGCCCTAACCAATAGAACTAAATTGTAAAATAATGATGGTGATTGTAATCATTGTCACTATCATAGCTTATATTTTGGTAACATTTTACAATTTATAAAGCAGATTTGTCAGAGGCAGGTAATAGGTGTATGTTTTTGAGCCCATTTTTACAGATGAAGAAACTGTGGATCAGATAGGTTAAAGTGACTTATCCAAAGCTGTTAATGAGTGATGGATCCTGAGACTAAATCCAGATGTTTTGAGTATAAGCCACATACTTTTGCCACTATATCATGCTCTCTTGTAGCCAAAAGCAGGTGATAGGCTCTTTGCAGGTGAATCTATCATGCAGGAGAATTATGGGAAATTTATCAGGACAACTAAGTACTGTCAGAGCAAGATCAGACATGGCCTTGAGTGTCAGGCTAAACTGTCTGGAGTTTTATTCCTTAGATAATGGGGAGTCATTGATTTTTGCTGCAGCTGGCTGTGACATTTTCAAAATAAATTTTTAGGAAAATTAACCTGTATTTGGAATATAGGATGGATTGAAGGAGAAAGAATAGAGATAGACAATAATTTAGGCAAGAAGGAATGATGGCTTAGATTAGGGTGGAAGCCGTGGGAAGGAGAAAGTAGACAGAAAAGCAATGAGGAGAGATCAGTAGATAAATATTTAATGACTGATTGGTGGAAAGAGCACCGGATCTTGAGTTAGGAAGATTTGAGTTCAAATTTGACCTCAGACTTATACTGTTATGTAATCCTAGACAAGTCACTTACTGGCTTTGTGCCTCAGTTTCTTATTCTGTAAAATGGGGATAATAAAAGAATTTACCTCTCAGAGTTGTTGTGAGGATGAAACGATATAACACTTGCAAAGCACTTTGCAAACCTTAGAATGCTACATAAATACTAGCTGCTGTAGTAGCAGTACTATTACTACTACTATTACTGCTACTACTACTACTATTACTACTACTACTATTACCACTACTACTACTACTACTACTACTACTACTACTATTACCACTACTACTACTACGACTACTACTACTACTTTATTATTATTATTATTATTATTATTATTATTATTATTATTATTATGAGAGGGGTAGAGAGGAACGAGGAGGATGAGTGAAGGGGAGATTGTGGTATACTTAAGAGAAACAGGGAAGTCAGAAGGTGAATATGTCTTGGGAGGATGAGGTGATCTCAGTTTTATATATATTAAATTTGAGGTAATAGCCAGACCTGCAGGTACAGTTATCATTCAAGTGGTGGGAGATGTGAAATTGGAGCTCAGAAGAGAAGTCACTACCAGGGATATAGACTTGGACATTATCTGCATCAGTGGTTCTCAACCTGTGGATTATGTTCAATTTGTAACAATGAAAATACATCCTGCATATCAGATATTTACGTTGCGATTCATAACAGTAGCAAAATTACAGTTATGAAGTAGCAATGAAAATAATTTTGTGGTTGGGGGTCACTACAACATGAAGAACTGTATTAAAGGGTTGCAGCATTAGGAAGGTTGAGAACCACTGATCTACATGGAGATGATAGTTGGCTGAACTGTGAAAATGATAATAAACCTGGAAGGCACTTTCTTATTTTACAAACAAGAAAAGGTCCAGGTTGGTGAAGTGGTTTGTCTAAAGTTACACAGTAAATGAGCATTTCAACCAAGACTTGAATTCTGGTCTGATTCCAGGTCAAGCGCTTTTTCTACTACTCCTGCTGCTGAGGAAAAGAAGTATAGAGAAGAGAAAAGAGGGTCAAGGGCAGAACCTTAGCCAATGCCTGTATGTAGAAGTCTGGAGGGAACAAAGGAGATGCTAGAAATGAACAGTTACTGAGAAACTAGAAGAGACCTAGGAAAATATGGCATCAATAAAGCTAAGGGTAGCGTGTTTGCTAGTTACTATTATTACCATCTTCACTAACAAATAACAACAACAACAAGGAAGAGTTGTTGTAGCAAAGGAGGAGGAATACTGGGCAAAGGCCATTGGATTTGGCAACTGAAAGTTCATTCAAGAGTGCTGAACTGAGCATCATGGTGGGTTCTGGGAACATAAAGAGAGGTAGAAGATACAGTGACTGCTCTTGTAGGAGGCAGAACCCATATATAAAAAGGCTAATAACGGTGCACAGAACCATATGAAAAGTGCCGAATGACTGGCAGAGATTTGTTTTCCAAATACATTTTCATTGCTGTCCTTTGTTTTTACGTGACCTACATTTCCTGCTATATGCCTCCTGTTACCTTTGCCTAGAAAGTCATCTCTAATTACAATATTACGTGCTAGTCAGATAGATAATAGTTTGGAGAAGGTATGCTGCCTTATAAATCCCCAATAGAATGGGTAATTCAAGCTCTACCCAAGCTCTTATTTATCTGACTGTGACTGTATTATTGTTGTTCGGTCATTCAGTTGTGTCTGACTCTGTGACCCTGTGGATCTTATTGTCCATGGGGTCTTCTTGACAGAGAAACTGAAGTAATTTGCCATTTCCTTCTCCAGGGGCTTAAAACAAACAGAGCTTAAGTGACTTGCCCAGGGTCACACAGCTAGTAAATGAAAGAGGCCAGATTTAAACTAAGGTATTCCTGATTCCAGGTCCAGTCCTGTATCCACTGAGATTCCTTGAACAGCCCTTCTCCTATTGATATGAGAGTGGTTGTAATAGGAATAAAGCTGGGGTGGATTGGATGGGAAAAAGGGAACAAGCATTTATTAAGTCCTTGTTCTTGTGATAAGCATTTTACAAATGTTATCTCATTTGATCCTCACAAAACCCCTAGAAGCAGGTGCTATTAAGATATTCATTTTACAGTTAATGAAACAGGCAGACAGAGAATAAGTGATTTGCCCAGGATCATACAGTTAAAAAATGTCTGAGACTGGATTTGAACTCAGGTCTTCCTGACACCAATCACAACCCCTTATACACTGAGCCACTCGATCACATTATGGGTTCCCTTCTAGGACTAGTTAGTTTTGCTTAGTCCCACATAGACTATTCCTCCAACCTGGACTCCTGATTCAATAAACACAGAAGAGATTCTAGGTGGGAGAGTGTGAATGTCTCAGTGTAGCTCTCCACTACTGCAGAGAAATGCAAAAATGATACAACAGCACTAACAACGATTCATAGTTTTATGCTGCTTTGTTGTTTATGAAGAACTTTGTGTTTCCTCACAACCACTCTATGAGCTAAGTAGTACTAGTATTATCGTCCCTAGTTTCCAGGTAAAGATACTGAGAATCAGAAAGATTAAGTGATTTACCCAAGGCACATGACTCTGGGCAAGTCATATAACCCCTCTGGGCCACATTTTCTTCATCCATAAAATTAATGGATTAGATTGGCTGGTCTCCAGGGTTTTTTCCTACTCTAAACTCTGTAATCCTATGATCGGTGAAATTAAATAGCAAAGGCGGGGCTCAGACAAACCCACCTCTTATGACTCTAAATCTAGTATTGTTTCTTCTATAAGTAGCATCATCTTTTAAAATTATGTAGCATAAACTTTCCTGAGGACTTGAGTTTTGGATTATGTTTTGGAGACTGACCAATGTCCTAATAACCTAGGCTTTCATTGATTGCTTCCTCTTTTCCCCTTAGGAATACTGGACCTCTTTCTTCCTGCTAAGACCCTTTGCATGGATGCAGTTCAGCTCTGGGGCAAACACTATGATGTCCACAATCTGTATGGCTACTCCATGGCAATCGCGACAGAAGAGTAAGGGCCGCATTCATCAAATTGTGTTCATCAAAACATCTGTGGTTTCAGCTCACACTTGTTTGCTAACGTGCCCTCATTGGTAGTGTGTGGTACCAGGGACTTAGGGTATATGGAGAGCAGAAGACTCACTTTTTTAGAAACACAATTTAGGGGAGCAGAGGAGCTGGTTGGAAAAAAGAAAAAATGTTAATAACCTGGTGTTATGCAAAGTATTCATTAGTTTAAATAATTTGTTATGGAATGGAGGAATGTTTTGCATGAAGAAGGGCATGGTTAGAGAAAGAGAGCTAAGGTTAAGGATAAAGAAACATTTCTACTGGGGAAAGACTAACTTTAATCTCTTTCTCTTATCATTTTCTCTTCTATGGTAAATCATTTCCCCATTCAGTATTTAATTATTAAAATTATAAATAACCTTTGATCTAGTACCTCGTCAGTGGCCTTCTGAATGATTGAACATGCAGTTCGAATAAATGTAACAGTCCAGAAAGATCAATGGGAAAGAGCATCATTAAGGGGCAGAATTTTAAAAGGCCACCAAAGATCCATAGTTCTGGTCCTCTGGCATCCCAGTGGAGTGCCTGGTGTACAGGTCAGATCCCATGGCAACCAGAAATAAAGGACAAGAATCTTGGGCAGAATGTTGTTTTAAAGAAGTAGGAAAAGAGCCAGGATTTGGAAGCAATTTTGTCGGGCAGGGTTTTTTTTTTTTTTAATTAGATTTCACTTTTTAATCTAGTCTTTGAAGTGGGCAATGAGATAGAATTGTTGACTCAGAGACAGACACTTTGGTTCACTTTGTCCAGTGGCACTAGCTTAGACTCAAGGTCCTAAAGAATTCTTCAAACTTTGGAAATGAATCAATGGCAAGAAATCTTCCCCAAATGAAAAAGTCCCCCCATTTGTCCTTTTCTTTTCTCTGAAACTTCCAACAACATGGAAATGAGTCAGAGAAGTGAGTGTTTTCATTAGCAATGTGCTGTTTCCCTGTATGAATCTTGGGAATAGAAGGTGAGGGACCGTTGAAGACATTGTTTCTCCCAGTCCCTTGAGTACTTCATTCACTCAAGATGAATATTTAATATTCAGTCATTCAAAAATCTGTTCTGTCTCCTAAGGTCATAAGTCACATGTATTCAAGGACTAGGTCTGGGGTCTTTACAAAACCAGTGGAAGCATAGTTTATCTTAAGTAGTTCATACAACTGATGTTGTTACAAGGAAAGTTTCTATTTGAGAGAATTATTTGTAAATCCTGGCCAGTGGCCTACTTGTTTAAAACAATATTCCACCCAAGATTCTTGTTTCTGGCTTTATCTCTGAACTCTGACCTCTTTTTCTGTCTCTATCTCTGAGAGGCAGTAAATTCCATTTGCTATAGAGGTGGCCTTAGGAGATAGAATGCTGGGTCTGGAGTCAGGAAGACCTGAGTTCAAATTTGACCTCAGATATTAGCAGTGCTATTCTGGAGACTTCAGTTCTGGTTCCTTCTTTCCTTTTGTATGACCCTGGGCAAGTCCTGGCCTAGAGTCAGGAAGACTGCTCTTCTTGAGTTCAGATCTGGCTTCAGATGCTTACTCTAGCTATGTGACTCTGAGTAAGTCACTTAAACCTGCTTGTCTCAGTTTTCTCATCTATAATATGAGCTGCAAAAGGAAATGGCAAGCCACTCCAGTATCTTTGCCGAAAAAACCCCAAATGGGGTCACCAAAGATTTGAACACTACTGAAAAATGACTTAACAAGTCTCTTAAACTTTTGTTGCCACAGACGGTTTTCTAAAATGAGAAATTATAGATCAGTTGCCAATCTGCATTGTAGAAGAAGTTTTTTCACGAAGGATTCCTTATAACAATGAAATCTCAGGCCTGGACAAAAGCAAAAAGTTATGCCTGTGTCAATGTAGTCCTGTGGAGTTTTTGAAATTAATTAAAATTAATAAAATCAGAATCAGCATTATTTTTGCTCAATCCCTGAAGGTGGGCAAAACTGTTTAATTGCCTCTCTCTTCATTTTCCCTTTGCAGGGCTGTAAAAACTATCTTCCCTAATAAAAGAAGCTTTATTGTGACACGCTCTACCTTTGCCGGGTCAGGCAAATTTGCCGCCCATTGGCTGGGGGACAACGCAGCCACATGGAATGACCTTCGTTGGTCTATACCTGGCATGCTTGAGTTCAACCTGTTTGGCATCCCTATGGTAAGCTTTCCACCTTTCCACCAAGCATAGCCTATACAGAGCATTACCTCCAGAAAGCTGCAAGCTTCTCTACCAGGAATAAATGTTTCATCCAGATCAATATTGGCCAAGATCTTCCTTTATTTCTAGTATGACGTGTTTTCTAGAGAGAGTCCACCAAATTTCAAGTGCTGAGATGTCATTTTTATCATAATGAGAGTCAGGAAAAAAAATCCTATGATTGAAATATGCTTATATCACAGGGAAGAGATCCCCATCAGGCAGGAACAAAATGATAAAAGTGTAGTGAGAATGCTAAACAAAGATCTAAAACAAAACAAAAAATTTATGGCCAGAAAAGACCCATGTCTATAATTTGTGATGATTTCAGGTGGGCCCTGACATCTGTGGTTATGCTGACGATGTCTCAGAAGAACTGTGCAGGCGGTGGATGCAGCTTGGGGCATTTTATCCATTTGCCCGAAATCATAATGGTCAAGGCTACAAGGTAAACTTCTCAAGAGATGTTATCAAAAGCAATTTGGGATAAATTAGGAGAAGCTAATTTCCGTAGCATGGTGTTTGCTCATTGAAGCTTATTTATATCCTGTTACCTTTGGGCTAACTTTAAAAAGAAAATGACCCTGTAGATAGTGTCAGAGTTATTCCTATCACAATGTGGTGGATTGAGCTCGGGGCCTGGATCAGGAGGGCCTGAGTTAAAATCTGGCCTCAAATACTGAGGTGTTATCATTATTCCTATTTTTCACTTGAGGAAAATGAGTCAGACTCTGTGTCCAGGCTCACATATCCATCTTTTCTCTATTCACATTGCCATCATCTTACTTTAGACTCCTAATAGATCTCATGTGGACTACTATAATAGCCTCCTAATTGGTCCCATTTCCTCAAATTCACCACCACCACTACCACCACTGCCACCACCATTTCAAGCTCCACACAGCCACCAAACTGATTTTCCCAGATAACATTTGTAAAACACTTTGAAAATCTTAAAGTATATAGAAATTATTACTAATTCATGAGGGGAGAATTGGCTTTATTACTAGTTTCATTGTATTTATTGCCATTGTCCTAATTCCATTTCTAATGGAATTGAGAACTTCAACCGTAGAATTTCAGAGTTGGTCCTGCGGTAAAGGCCATCTAGTACCATCTCCTACCTCATTCAGAAGTGCCGCCTGCAACCTTCCCCATAGCATCTGCTTTTATACATCAATGACATTTACTGCAAGAGAATAAGGACTAAGAAAGGTCATTGCTTTGGTCCTTGGAGCCTTTGGAGAGGGCAGTTTGGGGAGAGAAATGAGATTGGAAATGAAGCATCAGGAAGCTAAAAATCCAATGGGTGATGAAGAATCTGAAGCAGTGGGTGTCCTCTTCTTGATCCTTATGGATAGGAAGAGAGTGGACAAGTCACTTCACCCCGAGAGGCCTCAGTTTCCTAATCTGTGAAATGACTAGATAATAATTTCCATGGTACCATCCAGCTATAAGTTTTTGGAATTCTATGAAAAGGCAACGTATTCAAACAGGGAGAAACAACAACAAAAAAAGGAGACCACAGAGGAGGAGTGAAAGTTGGTCAATAAATATTATGAAGCACCTACTGTGTGCTAGGCACTGGGCCAAGTGCTGGATACAAAGGCAGAAAACAGTCCATGCAGAAAAAAGTCTAAGGCGGGGAGACAACAGGAAAACAACCATGTAAGGATAAATTAGAGAGAACTAATAGAGGGAAGGGGGTGGCACAGGAGATAAAGGGTGCTGAGCTTGTTGTTTGGAAGACCTGCGTTCAAATCCGGTCTTTGATACTTACTTGCTGTGTGACCCTAAGCAACTCATTTAACCCTATTTGCCTTAGTTTCCCCATCTGTAAAATGAGTTGGAGAAGGAAATGGCAAATCTGCTCCAGTATCTTTGCCAAGAAAACCCCAGATGGGGTCACAAAGAGTTGGACATGACTGAAATGACTGAAGAACAACATTAGAGAGAGAGTACCAGAATTAAAGGCTTCTTGTATGAGATGGATGTTGGTTGGGACTTCAAGGAAGTCAGGAGTCTGATACAAGGAGGGAGGGAGAGCATTCTAGGCATCGGGCTCAGTTGTTGAAAATAGTGTCTCGTGTGAGAAATAACAGATTAAGAGAATAGCCTCTTTTTAACTCTAAGCCAATTACTTAACTTCTTTGGACCTAAGTTTTTTGGGGGGATATATAATTGGTCATAACATCAGTAGGTTCCCCTTGTGTTCTAGGCTTGCTCAAGACCAGTGTTTTGGAAGGTGGGTATTTCACACAGAAGGTACATGAGATGTTTTTGTGTTTTGTTATCTGTAACAACAGAGACCATGTCCCTTTTGCTCCTAGGATCAGGATCCTGCTGCATTTGGAGAAGATTCTCTTCTTTTGAATACCTCCAGACACTACCTGAACATCCGCTATACCCTGCTGCCCTATCTCTATACCCTCTTTTACCGAGCTCACACTCGGGGGGATACTGTAGCCCGGCCCCTTCTACATGAGTGAGTTCCCTGATCTCCATTTTGAATTCTGATATGTTAAAACTTGATATGTTAAAAGCTCTGACTGGGTCTACATGGTACCAAATATTTGGGTAAAAACTGAAAGCAATTCCTGGGATTATCAAGTGATTTATTTTACAAAAGAGATGGATAGACTGTTATGAACTTAACAGTAATTGCCAAAATAAATTATATTTCTAGATATAGAAAACAGAAAAAAAAACCACAACAAAGATTAGATGTGAAGCGCTGAACCTACTGTGTACAGCTTTTTTCTTTTTTCAAATATTCATCAAATTTTACATTGATCAAATGTTTTTTGTTTGTTTGTTTTTGCTTTTTTTTGGAGGGGGGGCAGGGCAGCTGGAGTTCAGTGACTTGCCCAAGGTCACATGGCTAGAAAGTGTTAAGTGTCTGAGGTTGAATTTGAACTCAAGTCCTCCTGACTCCAGGGCCAGTGTTCTATTCACTGTGCCCCCTAGCCATCCCCAACGAAGTGGCTTTTAAATTAGATTTCAGAAGGAATTTCCCAGCTTGACTAACACATAGGCATACTATTGATTGGGAGGGCCTTAATTGATAGACTACTTTATCCTATAGTCAACAGAGGATTTTTGAGCAGGTAAGTGACATGGGCACGCTTGTGTGGGTTATGCTGATAGTATTCCATGAAATGCTGCTAGGTAGCACGGTGGACAGAATGCTGGTCCTGTGTCAGGAAGATGAGTCTATGTAAATTCAAATCTGGCCTTAGACATTTAGTGGCTGTGTGACCCTGGGCAAGTTACTTCACCCTGTTTGCCTCAGTTTCTTCATCTGTAAAATGAGTTGGAGAATATCTCTAATATCTCTGCCAAGAAAATACCAAATCAGGTAACAGAGTTGGACATGAATGAAAAAATTAAACAACAACATTCCATGTGAATTAGGGTAGCACTTGTGTGCAAATGATCACACTGTCCACAGTATGGATATGCTCCATGGGCTACTTTGCCAATAGAATGCATGAGCAGGGCTTTTTGATCTAGATTCACTGGTCCCACATGGGGAGACAGTTTAATATAAAGTGTGCTAGGAAAGACCCCTTGCTTGAGAATTCCTCCTTTATCAGTCTGATTTAGAAGCTTGTTTTACACCCCTAGAGATTTATTCCTTTTAAGTTGCTATCTCTAGGATCATCTGCTAATCTACTTTACTAAAATTCAAAGCTCTTTGGGAGAGGTGACTCAGTCATTGACATTCTTTTAAAAAAATCTATTTTTAACATTCATTTAAATTTTTTTTTGAAATTTAATTTTTCACTTCATTTAATTTTATTTTTAATCCCTCCTTCCAGTCCTTCCTCTAACCATTGAGAAGGCAAGCAATATGATATCAAGTATACATTTGAAGTCATGGACTTCTTAATGTTTGATTTAGTTTAATCAAATCTATTTGCTCTAAGAGTCAGCTGAAAATTTTTGTGAGTTGGTGGGGGTAAGGGGGTGAGTTGGGGGGGTGATGCCAACAGAAAGATACTTAGTATAAGGGACAATGCCTAGGAAACCTAGCCCTAGATAGGTACTACAATGGGGGAAGATTACTGGGGGAGGAATGGGAGCACATGAGACCTCTGAAAAGGGTGGTAATGGGTGCCAAAGACACGTTCTGATATTTCGCTCAGAGTTGGTGCCATTTTTTCCACAATAACTGAATCCTTGAGCAACACTGGGGATAACAAGTGCTGTTAATTGTTGCCTCTTGCCTCTGGTTCTTAGGTTCTATAATGACAGTTACACCTGGGATATATACAGGCAGTTTCTGTGGGGGCCTGGGCTTCTCATCACTCCTGTTCTGGAGGAGGTAATTTTTTCATAGGGACTCAGTATTATCTTTAGCTCCTCCCCCTGTTCTTCTGGGAACCAATCAATCAATCAATCAGAATATATGATACACCTACTATGTGCCAGGCACTGTGCTAAGTGCTTTACAAATATCATCTCATCTGATTCTGTTAGTCAAATTCTGATGACAAATCTTTTAATTTGCTTGGGATTTCCACCTTCTCAGCCTCACCCTCAGAGGACTGCCCTCATTACTCCCCCGAAGTTGCTTCTATTGTTAATAAAGGGGGGAATCATCTATATGCAGATGCTTTGAGGTGCTGAGTGGAGAGAACATTCCTGTTTCAGCAGGGAGTGGGGAGAAAGGGAGGGGGTCATTGGGAAGTGTGTTAGGGGAGGCTTTTCATCTCAGTGATGTGAAGTGTAATGCTTTGCTTTGCTTTCTTTCCAGGGGGCTGAAAGTGTGACAGCATATATGCCTGATGCTATCTGGTATGACTATGAAACAGTAAGTAGATCCGATTAGCCACAGATTCCCTGGTGGACACAGTTTCTTAAACAGGGCTTCCTGGGAGATGGGGTAGAGGTAAGGGTAGGGGAATGGAACTGTGAGAGAAATTCAGTCAACTCTACCCTTGAGATAGCTCCTAGTGTTATTTTTTTCTTTTAAAAAATATAAATCCTTTGGTTTTACATCACCTTTATTGCTGAATACATATCTCACCTACCTAGCAAGACATTTTTTATAATGATAAATAAGAGAGAGAAAGAGAAAAGGGCTTGGGGCAGGGGTGTGGTGGTCAGAAGGTTTATCAAAAACCAGCAGACCAATTGTGTCTAACAATATGCACTACAGTGTTTGCACTGAGATTCCACTAAGTCAGTGGTTCTCAACTTTCCTAATGCCGCGACCCTTTAATACAGTTCCTCATGTTGTGGTGACCCCCAACGATAAAATTATTTTCGTTGCTACTTCATAACTGTAATTTCGCTACTGTTATAAATTGTAATGTAAATATCTGATTTGCAGGATGTATTTTCATGGTTACAAATTGAACATAACCCACAGGTTGAGAACTGCTGCAGTGAAGCAGGGATAGGGGTAGAGTGGGTTGGGTGGGAGGGTGGGAGGTGGTGGGGCGGGCAGAGTGAGGGTGATGGACTAGTGACTGTAGACTTTAAACCCTGCTCATAATGATTAAGCTGAACTTCAGCTAAGAAACTAAGAGTAGTAGACTAGGCATACCTTGAAATAATTATATCTTTTGTTTCTATATCATCTACATTTCCAAATCTATACCCTTCTCCTTTCCCCATACACCCATTTCTTCTTTTTTTTTTGTTTTTTTTTGGGGGGAAGGTAGGGCAATTGGGGTTAAATGACTTGCCCAAGGTTACACGACTAGTTTTTTGTGGTAAATGTCTGAGGCAGGATTTGAACTCAGGTCCTCCTGACTCCAAGGCCCGTGTTCTATTCACTGCACCACCTAGCCTCCCCAATCCATTTCTTGAAAGAAAAAATAAGAGGAAAAAGAACACTTCTCCAAAACTTAATTTCAGCCAAGTTTGGCAGTGTATATGCAATGTTTCACACCTTTAGTGTCCCATCTTTGCAAAAAAGGGATGAAGGAAGCAATGTTTTCTGCACAAATATTATGGTGATTAGATAGATTTTTGGAATTGTTTTTGTATTCAGATTATATTAACCTCTCTGAGTATGCTATAAACCTGCAATATCTTAGTTTCCCCAAGAATATAACAAGATGGCACTGGCACTGTAGTCTTCATGTCAGAGTCTGGAACCCAACTGAAGGGAAGAAGGATACGAGGTGTAGTGTGCATATTCACAACTGAGAGATGACTCTTTTCATAATACAACCCACTCTTGCTTTTAGGGTGGCCAAACATCGTGGAGAAAACAAAATGTTGAGATGTCACTCCCACCAGACAAAATTGGACTCCATCTTCGAGGGGGCTATATTTTCCCCACACAGCAGCCAGCCATCACCACAGTAGCCAGGTATAATGTTGAAGGCTAGTCCCATTTCCAGGGTTGGTTCATGGCTTGCCATTTCCCTGCGTAGTTGTGTAAATCATCTTGAAAAGGGCACTGCGGTTCCTTTATCACAATGAGTGGTTCAGTGGGTAGGTGGAAGGAGGGGACTAAGCAACAGATTTGTCATTCAGTCTTGACATTCAGTATTGGTTCTTCCTGAGAAAATTATTGGTGAGATACTTCACTCAACAGCATGTTTAAAGAGCATTGATAGGGGTCACGAGCGGAGAAAGTTTATGAAGCCCTGCGTCCAGTGTGTGGCACTGTGGAAAGAATGCTTGAATTGGAGTCAAAGGAGCTGATCGCGGGATAGCCATTTACTGACTGTACATAAGCCTCCGTTTCTTCTTCTGTGCAATGAATGGGGTTTGACTGGATGATCTCTAAAACCCCCTCGTCTAAAGCCATGGTTCTATTTTCTGTCTTAATTAAGTCTTCAGTCTTTATGCTTCAAGTTCTGTGTTCCTATGCTCCTATGGTCTTTCCTTTCTCATCTTTGAGCTTCCTAATCACTAACTACAACTCTTATTTTTGTGTTGTTCAGTTGGTTTTTGGTTGTGTCCAACTCTTTGTGACCCCATCTGGGGTTTTCTTGGAAAAGATATGGGAGTGGTTTGTCATTTCTTTCTCCAGCTCATTTTACAGATGAGGAAGCTGAGGAAAACAAGGTTAAGTGACTTGCCCGAGGTAACACAGGTAGTTAATGTCTGAGGCCAGGTTTGAACTCAGGAAGAGGAGTCTTCCTAACAACAGGCCTGGTACTCTGTCTGCTGAGCCGTCTTGCTGCCCACAACTCTTATAGAAGATGCTGTTGCATAATGTAATGAGCAGTGAATTAGAACATACGAGTCCTAGTAGGAGAGTTAAGCTAGTCTAGGTGATAGAGGGGAGCTGGCGATAGGTTGGAGGGTCAGTTTGGAATTTGAGGAAAGGGCCTTGAAAGTATGGCAAATGGAATTTAGACTTGAATATGAAGGAAGCAGGGAGCCATTGAAAACTTCTGAGTGATGAAGTATGACTTGATAATCATTTTCAAAGAAGATTCATCTAGAAGTGGAATACAGCATGGATCAGGAGGAAATGCAGTGATCAATCAAATCTTTTTATTAAAAAGTCTTTAGTGGCAATATCCCCAAAATCCTCAAGGTGGCAGTATTGCTCCACAGAAATCAATGTTCTTTTTTTTAACTCTTGAAGTACCCTCAGGAAAGTATCGTTTCCCCCATCCTTGAAAACAAGGGGAAAAAACGGTTTTTATGAGTTACTTTGCTTTCCAACTTTAGTTTGAAAAATAATAAAAATATTTTTATAATAGATTTTTTTTAGCAAGTCTACTTATTTAATTTAGAGAATTATTTTTTTTTCTCCCATAGAATTAGCAAATGAATTTATGTGATCAACTCTTCAGTGTGGTTTTTCAAAACTATTGGTGCCTTAGATTGGGCTCCCCACTACTTCCCTTAATCACCTGGCATTCTTGTGGCTTGTGGGGTCCTTTGATGCTTAATTAACTTGAATAAATATAGCATTATAGGCTGTCAGGAGCCATGAGTTAGTTAAATATATTTACCAACTGTGATTATATGAGCTTTTCTATTTTTGCATTAAGTCTGTCTGATGCTTCTGAAAACTGCAGAGCAATAATATTCTGGTGGAGATTTATGGGAACTATGTCCCTGTGCTTGAAATAGCAAGGAAAAATTTGCAAGGAAAGCTGGGAAACAGCCTGAGGGAGATTCTAAAATCCCAATAATGTATAGGCCAAATGGTTACACTAAGCAATAGCAATATAAACAAATAGAGGTGTGTTCATGCACACACATATGTGTATATATCATTGTATATATAGATGACAGATTATAAATATATTTGTCTTACGTTTTTAAAAGTAAAGGGTTTCTAGATCTAGGAACCCTTGGAGACAGGTATAGAAATAAGTAGGAACAGATAAGCAGAATGTTGTAGAATAGCGTATATACTACTTGTGACTATCACAATAAGTCACATGTAAGCATATATGTTCTAAAAATATAGTTTACATGTTGCTGACTGCTATCCACAGGAGCAGGTTGACAGAGGAGGAAGGATGCTTTGCAGTAAATTTAGAACAACTTTACATACACATTTATACAGAATCATCACAAAAAAGTGAGGTTACTGGGGAAGTTTTGTTTTATTGTGTGTCTTTAGTTTCCGAAGAGAATCAATGACATTATGAGAGTGATTTAAGTGAGCCAGAGTTTTGAAAAGTCATCAGCCTTGCTCTCCCCTACATTGTCATTAAATTCTAGTAGTAAGGGAGAAGTCAAGTTTACTAAGAAAACCAAGAAGGACTATGTAAGATATCACCAACAGAAGGGACTTGTATAATTTCTTTTCTGGCTGAGTTGATCTATTTAGATCTGTTGTGAGTTTAAGGTGGTATTCTGGCTAGAGCAGGGATAAAAGCTTGAGGAATAGCTTTCTATAGTTTAACTTACTGAAGACGGTGAAAGGTTCTCACAGAGGATGAGAGGAGGGAAAGGGGGGGGGGTGGTGTTCCAGGGGAGAAGTAAAAAGGAAAATCATTTTGTGGAACTGGAGGAAAGTCATTATTAAGAGATGGGTAGACTGGAAATGTGACAGTGAAGAAAATAAGAGAGAAGAACTTCCAGGCCCTTGGAACTATATACCTAGTATAAAGTTGTTTTGGAGGCTAATTCCCAACATTTTGAAGGACTAGCACTATTCTCATAAAGCTTTAACAAAAACGGAGAAATCCTATTAATTTTCCCTATTCACAAAGAAAGAGATCTCATTGGTCTATTGGGAGGCACAAGAGAAGTGTAGACCTAACAAAGCAAATCTGATGGATTCTCTTCTTGGGCATGAATCCAAGAGCAAAGAGTCATTGAAAGCCTTCCCTAGATAGTTGACACCATTTCAGCTGATAAGTATAGGAATGAAGGAAACAGTAAGAAGAACTCCGGAATATTTTTCAAGAGAGTTTATCTTAGGTAAGAAATCAAAGGCTTTGGGGAATGGTACAGTTGGTATTTTCATCTTTTTAAACTAATGACCATGACTTGGAAGAATTAAAAAGACGAGAAGTAAACAGATGACTCAGGAGATAATGTAAAGAATTGGTTTTGAAATATGGCCAGGGATGAGCATCAATCTTTCTGATACACAATTTCCAGAATACAGCTTCTTCCCCTTTATCAAAATTAGGAAAATAGCTCACCATCTCCTTTCTGATGACTTTTTCTATTCCCTTTGAAGTCCTAATATATGAACAATGACTTAGAGATAACAAACCTAACTTGAGGGAAAAAAAACACTTGACTTCTTATTTCAAAATAAACCACCCATTTACACTCACATTTAATGAATTTTTTTTAGCTGACTTTCAATTTTTATTCCTTACAATAACTTGGGTAGCTGGATTAATTGTAATGGGAGGCTTTTTGCTATTTTCCATGTCAAGGAAAGGGGTGACAGTTTATAATTCTGTAACTGTAGGAGATAGCTTGGTATAAAAACTAATTTTGGAGTAAGAAGATCTAGGTTCAATTCCTATTTTTCGTGTTTACTTGTGTAATCTTTACAAATCATTTAATCTGTTAAAGGTACAGTTTCTTTATCTATAAAATGAGAGGGTCAGACTAGATGATCTGTTAGGTTGCTCCTAGATCTAGAATTTTTGAGATTTGCTGAGAACTTTCCTTATAGCAGCTCTTTAAGGTAGGTAGGACAAGTATAATTCCTATTTTGCAGCTGAAGAACAGTCTCAGAAAGGTTAAGAGACTTGTCTAAGGTCAAACAGCAAGTGGCAGATCCAGGATTTAAAATCATTGCTTCCAACTTTAAATTCAACCTTCTTTCTACCATATTACAATAGAAAGCAGATTCCTGGTGCTAACTACTTTTTTCACTTGTGGAGAAAAATTTCTGATGGTGTTATTCCTAGATAATGTGCCAATCTTTATAGATCAAGATCTTTAGTCCTTCATCTCGATCTTCCTTTCTGCAGCCGACAGAATCCTCTTGGTCTCATCATTGCCCTTGATGACAATAAGGAAGCTAGAGGAGAACTTTTTTGGGATGATGGAGAAACTAAAGGTAAGCATTTTCCTGGACTGTAATGTAACCACAGCCCAGGGTGTGTCACTCCAAACCCACAGCCTTGTTCTATAAACTCTCTTAAGTTTCTCATGGTCACTAAATGAGTGAGGATCTTTTCCTCATTAGTTCTTTAAGAAAGTTAATGTTCACCATTTAAGAATGAATGATTTTTGTATGAATGGAATCCTGAGGGGAAGAAAATGAAAAATTCAAATTAATTCTACTTTGTTATTGATTCTATATTGTATTGATTTCATATTGTAATTGATTCTGTATCTGCTTAAGTTCCCTATCTATATCCTTTGGCTAAATTCAGGAATTTAGCGTTCCCTTCTCAGCTAGTATAAATATCAGTCTGATAATAAATCACCATTATTAAAAGGAAAGGATTGTCATTTTCTATGCCATTAGCTCTTGGGTAAATACCAAGACATCTGGTATTATGTTTAAGTCCTGAAGCTAGCTCTAAGAAGTTGTCCCTGCATTGTCCTAGCAAAACCTAATGAAGGCCTTGTCTCCCTAATAAACCTTTCTAGGCACTGGGGAGTCTACTAACTCTTATCAGCTAGCAAGGTCTGCAATATGCAGATAGATCCCATAAATCAATCAGCATTTCTTAATGAGAAAGGGAAATGGTCACTAATCTCAAACAGGTATGAAGCCACTTTCCTTGATGTAACCAGTCATGTTGTCTCTACGTCCCATGATGCTGTCTACCCTGTGATCGACTGCATTATTTTTCCCACCTATCCAACTCTGCTCTTTGTTCTCTTGTATTTACACAAACTATAAGAAGGCTATTAAGCTCTACCTTGTGGTATTTTGGTTATTGAATGAGACCATTGACCCATTTATTGATTACTGCTAACCTAACTTACAAATTGATCATGCTCAGAACTTTGTTTTTCTGTTTACCTTAATTTTCAAATATAATAATGGAGAAGATATCAGAAACTTCCCAGAAGGGGTTAAGGGAAACCCTTCAATCCCTTTAATATCTTTCCTCTTGACCACACAGACTACTTAAGGAAAAAAATTTCCATTTAAGTTAGTTGTAGATATGGCCCCAGAAATTCTTTTGATCTTATCAGAGAAGTCCTTGACCAGTAAAAAAGATAGGGAGAAAAAGATGACTGGTCATGGAGTGAAAAGAGGATTGTCAAGCGAATATGAGAAATGTGCTTAATATGTTGAGTGGACCTCCTGTAGTTGACTCACAGGAGAATATAGACAAGAGTTGCAAAGGATAGGTAGGCAGGGTTGGATTGAAATATACATTATTGGAGGGAGTACTAACATTAATAATATCAAAGATGTGCCCAAACTTGTTCATGGCCAAATATTGTTGGTAATGTGAGCATATTTGTTCAGTAAAAATATGTCTGTGTGCTGAGTGCACACATAAGTTGGTGATTTTTTTTGGCAAAGATTTATATGTCTCTGGAACATTTGGTATTGGTGCACGCAATATTTTCATTCTAGATTAAACTCTTGGGGCATCTCCAAGGGGGAAACTTGAGAGCAAATTTTTATGTTTAACCTTTTAAGATGAGGGTAGAAAGAGGAGGGAATCTTTGGAGAGAACAACACTGGCCTGAGGCCCTGGACTCAGTGGCTTAGTTTCTAGGGTCTGGAACTTTAAAGGCAATGAATTTTCCTTCCTTTCTATGTTCTTCTAGGTCTCATCATGAACAGATAATTATCTATAATTCAAAATTTTTACTATGCTCAAAGTCTGACTATTATTTATTTCCTTTTCAGATACCATAGAGAGTGGTGCCTACATCTTGCATGAGTTTTTGTTCACCCAAGTGAGTGACTTCTAAAAAATGGTTCCATGACTATGTGTATATATGTGTGTGTATGTTTCAGTCTCTGTGTGAACATGAGCCTGTGTACGCAGGTACATATGTGTCTTTGTGTGCCTTTTGTTGTATTTATGCTTGTTGATGGTCAACACTCAATATGTAATATGTAATATTATGGATTAATAGTAATACATATCAGCAAAAATAGGTATACATATCTAATATGCCATTATGAAAAGGGATTGTTAGTATGGATTAGGGATTCTTTTTTCTTCCTAACATTTTTTCTACTTTCATTTTTTTGGTTACAGTTTAAGTTCCAAACTGTCTTCCTCCTTCCCTCCCCACCGCACACTAGATAAGGCCACTATTTGATGCAGATTTATAAATGCAAAACCACACTATGTGTACTTTATCAGTATTTGTCAGTTTTTTCTCTGGAGGTGCATAGCGTCCTCCTTCATAGGTCCTTTATAGTCGATTGGAGGATTTACATCTCTCAGAACAACTTGGTTGTTCACAATTATTCTTTGAACAATATTGCTGTTACTGTATACAATATTCTCTTGTTTTTACTTACTTTGCTTTTCATTATTTCGTGCAAGTCTTTCCATGTTTTTCTAAAATCAACCAGCTCATCATTTCTTACAGCACATCACAATCATATACCACAACTTGTTTATCCATTCCCCAGTTGATGGACATCCCCTCAGTTTCCAGTTCTTTGCCACCACAAAGAGGGAGGTGCTATAAATATTTTAGAACATAGAGGTTCTTTTCCTTTTTCCCTGATCATGTTGTGTAACAGGTCTAATAGTGATATTGCTGGATCAATGGGTATACACATTTTTATAACTCTTCGGCATAATTCCAGATTGCTCTCTAAGGATAGATCAGTTCACAGTTCTACCAACAGTATACTAATGTCCAAAATTCTGCACATCCCCTCAACATTTGTCATTTTCCCCTTCTGTCATTTTAGCTAATCTGATAGCTGTGAGATAATATCTTAAAGTTGCTTTAATTTGCATTTCTCTAATCAATAATGATCTAGAGTTTTTTTTCCCATATGAATGCACATAGTTTTGATTTATTCATTCAAAAAACTGCCTGTTCATATCCTTTGACCACTTATTAGATCAGGGATTCTTAAACTTTTTTTGTACCATGGCCTCCTTTTGCAGTCTGGTGAAGTCTAAGAACTTCTCAGAATAAAAATTTTAAATGCATGTAAAAAAATTCATAGGATTTCAAAGGAAATCAATTATATTGAAATACAGCTATCAAATTATTTTTAAAAAAATTAATGGACCTCAGGAATATTTGATTCAAAAAATCATTTTTTTAGTGTTAGAAAATACATTATAAGTTTTGACAGCACATGTGCTCGCCTAAATGTAAACTTCTTCAGGGTGAGGTCCTATCTAATTTATCTTTGTGATTTCTCTAGCTCCTGGCAAAAGGAAGGGCAAATTGGACACTTACATAAAGGACTGATGAATGAATGGAATGGGATGAATGAATATGTTTCTCTCTGGATAACTTTTTTTTTTTTTGCTTTTTGGAGGGGGGAAGGCAGGGCAGTTGGGGTTAAGTGACTTGCTCAAGGTCACATGGCTAGTAAGTGTTAAGTGTCTAAGGTTGTATTTGAACTCAGGTCCTCCTGACTCCAGGGCCGGTGCTCTGCTCATTACGCCACCTAGCTGCCCCCTCTCTAGATATTATTATTATTTTTTTTATATGAGATTCTTTATTAAATTTTTTTTTTGAGTTACATCTTTTCTCCCCGTCTTTCCCCTGCCCACCACCCCAAAACAGCCATCCCAGTATTTCCCCC
>CM053581.1:502142974-502207864 GCA_028627135.1 Pseudochirops cupreus
CTGACTTTAGTGGGAAGTATCTTTGTGTGCGTTTTGGAGTTCCAGGATTGGTTTAGAGTCCTATTTTATGGGTATTTTGGGGTGGCTATGTGAGAGCTGCGATGTGTTGCTGCTTCTACGCCGCCATCTTGGCTCCGCCCCCTCTCTAGATATTATTAAGAAAATTTATATTTCTTAAGTATACTTGGTGACAACACAGACTCATTTTAGATGACAGCAAGGAAAAGCCATCCTGGGATTTAAAATTTAAAATACTTGAAGATCAGTATGTATAATAAGGTCTCTTTTTTGGATCTTTTCTAGAACCATTTGGATGTGAAGGTTTTGCATCAATCCTACAATGATGCAAATAATTTAGCATTTAGGGAGATTAAAATACTTGGGACAGAGGAACCTACCAACATCATTGTGAAGAAGAATGATGTCCTCATTGCATCTTCTCCTACTGTCACTTACACTGAAGATGAAAAGGTAAAGGACTAATTTTTTGATGTGGGGTCCCAGATCCTGAAATATGCTCATACTGGTGATACTTCAGTTTGCCAAGCCAGTGTGGAGCCCCTAAAGCACTGGGACCTCTGAGATCTACTGTGGTATGGTGTCTTTGATCATGGGAAAGAATGAAAGTACCGAGGTAACTAGGACCTGGAAGGGATGGGGAGATTACAAAATTTGAAGGAGCATTAATCTAAGATATCTAGTTCACAGCTCTCTCAGACTATAAATTGGAGAGAGATGCCAAACTGCACTGGGAGGTTTTTCATCTAGAAGTTCCCTATGCCAATAAATTCACAGATCCAGCCCCTTTCTCAACCCATGTAGTCTATTCAGTTAGCTTGATTCTTGTCCCTTCTTTTTCCTCTCCATCTCTGTCCTCAGTTTTGGGAGTGACTGTGGGACTAGGAACAGAGTTTCAGGCAGAATGTGGTGTGCAGCAAAAATGAAAGGTATTGGCAGGGAACCTAAAGGGAAGATTACATTAAGCACTAAATTAGAGGGTGGTGCCTTAGTAGCTAAGCTTTTAGGTCATTTAATCCAACCACCATTTTATGAGGCAAGAACCTGAAGCTCATAAAAGTTAGATGATTTGCCAAAGGCAGTAAGTGGGATTTGAACTTGGGTCCACTGATTTTAAATCCAGTTCTTTTCCCTTTGTTCCATGCTTTCTTGCATAAAGAGCATTTTTGGAGAGGATTAGGGACAAAAGTTGAGTAGGTAAAATGAAATAACTGGGCAAGTATTAAACCCTCTGATCTTCAATGTTAAATGAGAGCTAGAACTACTTATATGGAGGTTTGTAAAGGACATTAGATTCCAGGATTAAAATTGATTTAGTAAGGCAATGGAAGCAATAAGATGTTCTCAAACGAGAATATAATGTGATAAAATTAGTGATTTAGGAATATTGATTTGGCAGTGGAGTATGGAATGAATTAAGAGGAAAATTGAGGAGGTGAGACAAGTTATTATAACCAAGTATTAAATGGAATTTGTAATAAGGTAGTGACAATGGGAAGTGAGGACCAATTCCAGGAGAAATTATGGAGAAAGAATTATTAGTTTGGAGAAAGAACAATTAGTGCAGAGAAAAGTGAGTATTCAAAGAAGACATTGAAGTTTTGTGTCTGAGGGACCATGGGAATTGTGGTACCATTGATAGTAATGGAGAAACTGGGGAAGATACTTTCTTCTAGGAAGAACATGGTAAGTTAGGTTTTTAATACATTGAACTTTGGATGAGTTAGAGGCATAGAAATGTTCTTAGTAAATTAATCATGTGAGATTAAAGAAGAGATAGAACTCAGTCAGGATTATAGGTATAGATTTTAGAGTCACTAATGTAGAAATATTTGAAAACAAGTTAGGAGAGGAAATAGAGCTCAGGAGTATAGGTATAGATTTGAAAATCTCTAGTGTAGAAATGTTTGAAAAAGTTCAGAGCACAAAGTTCAGAAAGCTAAGGACTGAACCTTGAGGAAAAGATTGAACCACAGGAACAAGAAGATGAAAAGGAGACAGTGAAGGAAACAGAAGGGATGGTCAAAGAAATAGAAGGAACAGAGAAAGTAGCATTTGAAAAATCAAGAGAATACTAAATTTAAACAAAGTTAAAAATCAAAATAGTTCTTCCCATTGAGTTCTAATTCATATTGTTTATCTTCAAATGCTGAAGTGAGGTCAATGAGGTTTTAGAACTGAGAAAAATATCCACAGAATGTGACTAGAAGGAGACTATCTTTGAGAAATGCTACATTCTGATGATAACATAACTTTTCTCACTTCTGCATCCCAAATTATTTCCTTTCACCTAGTTCATGGCTATAAACTTTGAAATGGACTTGTAGGAAGACATAGCTATGGTGTCTTCAGGAGATAGTGACACTTGTGCAGTCCTTCCTATGAGGTGTTCAGAATCAGGTATTGACTGAATTTTTAGACTTTGTTCTGTCATCTGTGATGTCTTTTCTGGATTTTGAAGGGCTTTTAAAGGAACCTCATTACATTTAAAGAGGAAAGAACCTTCACAATGACTTTGGCTATTAAGTGTGACATTCTTAGTCACTCTCTTGATTTCTCTATAGGTTGCTATCATCTCAGGACTTGAACTTTCCTTGGGAGAGGAATACACTGTGGAATGGAGTTTCAAGTACAGGGACATAGACAAAATAGACTGTTATCCTGAGGACCAGGAAGTCTCTGAAGAAAACTGCACAGCCCGTGGCTGTGTCTGGGAGGTAATTGGCATAATAATTATAAATGACAAAGAAACCTCAATGAAACAACATTACAGTGATTCTAAGGTTAGATTTACCAACCACATGCCCCCGGTCATTAATGGGACTCACAAAAAGAAGGAATAGCCAGGGTTTATGTTCAGGATGTATTTGGGCTAGAGGTCTTGAGTATCTTTATGTAGCAGGAAGACATAAATTTGCAGTTACCAAATGATAATTGTGGAGAAAGAAACAACCAGTCAAACTTCAGTCTGTGCAAGTATTCATCCTTATCTAACCCTGACCTTGTTTTTCAGTTACCCAGTTCTCCAGGAGTTCCTAGCTGCTATATCACCAGCTTCTTCTACTCTGTCAGTAACATTCAGTACAACCCAACAGGGGTTACTGCTGATCTCTTCTTAAATTCATCTCTATATGCTTCCACCCTGCCCTCTACCCCTGTGGAGGTTCTCCGCTTGGATGTCACCTACCATAAGAATGACATGCTACAGTTTAAGGTAAATTTCCTCTACACATTTCATGAACCAGGCCCATGACTCTGGAATTTTAGGATTCAATGAATTTGACCAATAGCCTTTTCTTCAAGCTAGAACAATATGTTTTCTCACTCTAGATCTATGATGCCAATAGCAAAAGGTATGAGGTCCCAGTGCCCCTCAACATCCCTAGCTCTCCCTCTAGCACCTCTGAGAATCGACTTTATGAAGTTTTCATAAGGAGTGATCCTTTTGGGATTGAGATCCAACGCCGCAGCACTGGCACAGTAATGTGAGTAGAACCAGTTTGGTATGAAATTAAAGGATAGCTGGCTTTCGATTCCTGAAAAATTAATTTTTACTGAGATTAGGTTGAGTACTAGTTCCTGTACTTATTACCTATGTAGCATTACTACCCCAGAAAAATCAGCCTCTGTGATGCTGTTTCATCATCCATAAAATGGGAATAATGAACGTTGCATCACCTTTATCATGGAATAGTTTCAAGGAAAGTATTTTTATAAAGTGTAGAGGCTATAGGAATGAGTTGTTATTATGAAGACACAATCCTAGAAGTGATAGTCTGGGCTCAGTTTCTAGATATAGATAGATAGAACTTTTATGACGTGTTTGCTATGTATGAGGCACTGTGCTAAGTACTGAGCTATAAATATAAGTTAGTGTCTACCTTCAAGGAGCTTGTATGGGGCAAGCATATAAAGGGGTGCTGGAAAAGGAAGGGCTTATAAGTACTTGAGTGTGACATGGAGTGCTTCTAGAAAGAAAAGGCAATAGCCCACTTATCAAAACTGAGGGGTTTTGGTGGGAATACCAGGTAATCTGTGATAATGAATTGGAAGTAATGGTCCAAGTAGAGAAGGCATGATATGGAACAGGTCAGCAAATTCTTTTAGAGGGATGTATTCTCATAGACCTTTAAAAGTTTATGCTTGGGAACGTGCTTTGAGGTAGGAAAAAAAAATGGATGATAGATTATGTGGCATGTTGGAATTTCTGAGTAATGGAATTGTCTTTTATTTGAAAAAATCAGGTCTTTTTTAAAGAAGGGAATTGACAATACTTGATGATGGTAGAATATCTCACTCAGAATAACCATCTGCTTTTGTGTTTCAGCTGGGATTCTCAGATCCCTGGCTTCACCTTTAATGACATGTTCCTTCGCATCTCTACCCGCCTCCCATCCCAGTATCTTTATGGCTTTGGCGAAACAGAGCACACGACATTCCGGAGAAACATGACCTGGCACACATGGGGAATGTTTTCCCGAGACCAGGCCCCAGCGGTAAGGATGTAACAATTTGGAGATTTGCCCTCTCCCTGGCTTCGTTTATCTAAACTCACCCAAGTCTGTTGAGTTCTGCCCTGAAACAGAGGAAGTCAACTCTTTCACTCTCCTGTTGCCACCTTTAAACACTTTCCAGGAGGAATCTGAATCCAACATTGGGATCCACTTACATGTGGGTTTCTGGTAGAGAAAAAAATACCCTAATGACCTTTTTTTCTTCTTCTTCTGTTACCCTAGTACAAGAAGAATTCCTATGGTGTACACCCTTATTACATGGGTCTGGAGGAGGATGGCAATGCCCATGGGGTGCTTCTACTCAATAGCAATGCCATGGGTAAGATGGGAGCTTCCTCACCAGCCTTTCTGGGACATACAGTTCTGGGTAACCTCTCAATGGGACAGTTACAGGTTTCCAATTCCATTAAATTTCAAACACATTATTCGGGCTTTTCCCTATGTGTACATTATTGAGGGAGATATAAACATAAAGACAGCTAGATAGTGCAGAGGATAGAACGCTGAGCCTAGAGTCAGGAAGATCCGAGTTCAGATTTGGCCTCAGACACTTACTAGCTTTGTGACCCTGGACAAGTCAGTTAACCCTATTTGCCTCAGTTTCCTCATCTGTAAAATGAACTGAAGAAGGAAATGGCAAACCACTCCAGTATTTTGCTAAGAAAGTCCATGGGGGTTACAAAAAATTGGACATGACTGAAAATGGTTTAACAACGACAACAATGACAATGACAGTGACAAAGATGAAAACATATTCCCATCTTTCAAACTGCTTACAGTCTGGTCTGGGAGATTTTATACACACAATGTATACATGCACATATTATATGCATAAAATATATACACATACAATTGTTTTATGTATAAGTGTATATATATAACAATATATCTGTTATATACTTATATATAACATAATTATTATGTGTTATATATGTGGCCATACATAATTATTTATAAATAATATGTTTTATATATACATAACAGTTATAAGCAAAGAATGATTCTATATAAAGGAAGTATGAACAAAGTGCTGTAAGAATTTGGAGAGATCACTTTTGACCTTTATGGGGTAAGGAGATGGGAAGTATAAGGGAAGGACTCATAAAAGAATTGAAATCTTTGAAGAGTGGGGAGTACTTCAAAAGGGAAAGATACTGGGGGTAGCAGAGAGAGCATTTCAGAAATAGGAAATAACATGAGCAAAAGCAGGGAGGTGGGAAAGTATTAAACATGTTCAGAGAATTATGAAGAATCCAGTTTGGGTGGGTTATAGTGTTTATGAGGGGGCGTAATATGAGGTGTGGTTGGAAAGGTATGTTAGAGCCAGATTCTGAAGGGCTTTGAATGCCAGACTGTGGTATTTGAATGTTATTAGGTAATGGGTTGTGACATTTTAAGGTCTGTATTTCAGCGAGATTAACTGGAAGCACTATGTAGGATGTATTGGAAGTGGGGCAAAACTGGAGTTAACATTGCTAGAGTCAAGGCAATAAGAGAGGTTGTAAGGGCTTGTGAAAGGAGGGAAGATGGTAAGTAAAGAAAAGTTGTAAAGGATGTCACGTGTAGAATCAGAAGAATTTTGTTACTAGACATGAGGACTGAGGAGAAGTAGGACTCAAAGGCTATTTTCAAGCCTGAAGCTAGCTTTCAGGTCTCAGTGACAGGGAGAGTAGTGTTAAAAGTTAGAGTAATTAATCATCGGGGATGGAGGAGCAGCATTGATGTGAAGCAAATATATTAGCTGGGGAACTTCCTGAAGAGTTGAAGTCTGGAAGACTTGCTATTTCATCTAATGCTGCAGAGAGACAAGTTTCAGCTTTACATAAGGAAAAAAAGTTTAATTAAAATTTTCATTAAGGAGAATGGGCTGCCCGAGAAGCTGCAATCACTGGAAGTATTAAAATGGAATTTGGATGACTGTCTTCATGTGATGCTGATAGGGATGGGATGTTTAGATATGGACTGGTCTAGGTGACCTGGATTTCTGTTCAGCTGTGCAGTCTTTGATTCTGTATCTCTGAACACTTGCTTTCTCTTTTCAGATGTGACTTTCCAGCCTACCCCTGCACTGACTTATCGCACCACTGGGGGCATTCTGGACTTTTACATGGTTTTGGGGCCAACTCCAGAGGTTGTCACTCAGCAGTACACAGAGGTAGGAAGTCATGCAATCCATCAAGTAAATGTACTGAACAAGTATGAATTTTACCTTGTGAAAGGCACAGTGATTTATGTAGCTTGCTGGTGAGGCCACCATCTTTATCTCTCTTGAAGATTGGATCATAGTGTGAGAGGGACATGAAGTGAATTCAGAAGCAATTCTTTGCCTCTGTAAGATGACAGAGACTTTGAATGTATACTCTTGAAGCAGTAGAAAGCATAGGGATGGCAGAGATTTACCAGGATTGCTAAAAATGATGCTCAAATGAAGGCATTTCTTTTAGGAATTTACCTAGTACTTCCTGCCTGTAGTTCTATAGTCTTATAGAGGTCCTAGATTGTATAGCTCCTAGCCAGGCAATACTATGGAAAAAGTTTTGTTCTCTGTTTGATCCAAACACATTTCTCCTCTCCAAGGAAAAGTATTTGATTAAACTGTTTTCTGTTCTTGCTTTTTCAGTTGGTTGGTCGGCCAGTGATGACACCTTACTGGGCCTTAGGGTTCCAACTTTGTCGCTATGGATATGAGAATGATGCTGAAATTGCTGAACTTTATGATGCTATGGTGGCAGCCCAGATCCCTTATGTATGATTCTTTGGTTTCTTTTATTGTATTTTTTATTGTGTTAATTGAGCACAGAAACATACAATATTTGCTTAGTAAAATAATGGCATAGACAACTCAAGGAGCTTGATTTTTCATCTTGGAATGTTATGATATTTTTCTGACAGATTTTCTTTACTCACTGTTTTTGGTTTGAGTTAATTAACATAGTTTTGAATAATCTGAACGTATGCCAACTGATAGTGGGGAGAGTCAGTGAAGGAATGTTGGGAGATGCTGGGGTGGGAGTCATCATGGAAAAGAATATACAACATTCACTTGACCTAATGGAAAATTAAGCATGTCATGTCTTTTTAAAGTGACATTCAACCACCTTCCTTTTCTCTTCCTTCAGGATGTGCAGTACTCAGACATTGATTACATGGAGCGGCAGTTGGATTTTACCCTCAGCCCTGAATTTGCTGGCTTTCCCAATCTAATCAATCAAATGAAAGCAGCTGGGATGCGAGTCATCCTTATTCTGGTGTGTGCCTGGGTTTGGGGAAGTCAGGGCAATTGTGTTATAATGTATTGATCACTATCTTATGGTTAAGGAAACTGAAGAGAAGAAATGTATTTCCCAGAAATCAAAGCAGCTCTGAAGTTCAGTATGAGACTCTCAGATGTTGCTAATGACTCTTTTTTCCTCTGTGAGGGATTGCTATTATCCTTATCCATGAGTAGTTCTGCCTCTGATACCATTTTCTCCCCAAGTAACTATTCTCCTTTGATTCCAGGACCCAGCCATTTCTGGCAACGAGACCCAGCCATATCCTGCTTTCACTCGTGGACTCCAGGATAATGTGTTCATCAAATGGCCAGACGACAGTGAAATTGTTTGGGGAAAGGTAGAGATTTTGGGTAGATACTCTGATTCTATTCTATGGATGCAAACATGAAGGAATGTTAGTGTCTTTATGCTAAATATAATCTAATCCAACAAGCAATGATTAAACTCCACTAAGTAATTGTTCTAGATGTTGGAAATACAATGACAAAAAAAATCCCCTGCCCTCAGAGAGTCCATATTCTACTGGGAGTAGGGTAGAGAATAGGGCATATAAACAGATTCACATAAACATAATATTTTAGGAAGTAGAAGAAAGCAATAATGGTTAAGGAATCAGGAAAGGCTTCTTATAGGAGATTTCATATGACTTGAGCTTCAAACAAGATAGAAATTCTCAAAAGAGTTAGAAAGTTAGAGTTTGTTCTAGGCATGGAGACAACCTACAAAAATATATGGATTCAGGAGATGGAATGCTAAGTTTCAGGAACAGCAAGTAAATTTTACTGCTATGTCGATTGTGGAAGTATTTGCAGTAAACCTGGAAAAGTAGTCTAGTGCAAGATCATTAAGGGTTTTAAAAGCCAAGAGGAGCTTATATTTTTATCCAAGAGGCACCAGGGTGGAATGGAAGAGGAGAATGACTAGAAGCTAGGAGTCTAGCTAGGAGGCTGCCGCAATAGGCTGCCACAATAGGCTAGATCATAGGTGATGGTGATGGTGGCTGGGATGAGAATAGTCACCATGTGAATGTAGAGAAGAGACTGGATTCTAGAGAAATTGTGGCAGTGAAATTGGCAGACTTGGCAGTGAAATTCGAGATGGGAGTAGGCTGAGGAGGGAGAGGGAAGAGTTGCTTTTGACTCTCAGGTTACAGACCAATGTGACTGATAAGATATTGTTCTCTTTGGCAGAAATACAGAAGTTTGAAAGAGAAATGGGTTTAGGGACTTTTCCTTAAAGAGTTTCTTTTTGTACATGTGGAGTTCGAGATGCCTATGAGGGATAGCCAACAAGTAATTGGTGATGGGGAACTGAAGCTTAGGAGAGATATGAGAGCTATCTATATTGAGGAGTCATTATTGAGAGATGAAAATTGAACCCATGGGACTGATGATATCAGTGAGAAGGTTCAAAGTTAGAAAAGAAGAAGGCCAAATACAGAAGCTTGGGTAACACTCACGTGAAGGGGGAGAGGGCATTGATGATGACATAGAAGAGGAGAACCAGAATAGAACAGTTAGAACAAAGCAAAGGAGAAGAGAAGGACAATTAATAGAGACTCTGTGTGTGTGTGTGTGTGTGTGTGTGTGTGTGTGTGTGTGTGTGTGTGTGTGTGTGTTGGGTGGGGCACTAGGAAGGGTCCTCTAGCAAGATTGATTCCAGGGTCTCCTTTTTCTCTCTCTAGACTCTCATGAAATGTGCCAATTGTGAACTCACAGACCTAAGATTTGCCCTTTTTTTTGGAAATACCATGCTAAGAAATAATTTTAAACACTTTTTTCTTTCCTCTTTCTTTCTCTAAAGGTCTGGCCAGATTTGCCCAATGTCACTGTTGATTCATCTGTTGATTGGGACACTCAAGTGGAGGTAAAACTTTTTTGTTAGTTTGGGATATAGTGCTTATGGTCATAGGAAGGAGAACTCTACTATTGAAATTGTTCAAGGACTAAAGCTATCAAAAAAGATTCAAATTCTTTTTTTCACTATTGTGCTGGCCCTGGTGTTCCAATTGGACATCACAAACATATATTAAATGGAAAAAAAAATGAACAAAGGGTTATTCTGTCCCATCGACCAACTTAAACTCCAAATTTACGTTAAAGGCCTTATTTTTCTGAATCTGAGTCTAAGCCTGGGTTTTCTATTGGTTCCAGCTTTCATAGAAGGGTTCAAAAAATTGAACTAAGATTAATATATAACTTTCATAGGGAGAGAGATTATAGCTCTGAGTTGTCATTGACTGACTCTACTCAATTAAAGTTATCTTATACTTCAGTCTAGTCTTCTCTTTGCAGACAGCCTTGGAAACACAAAGGACTATAACTAACCATGCTCTGTCAGACCAACTCCACTGGTTCTCCCTGCATTTCTATAGGCGTTGGGGGGCACATTATACAAATTGATCACATGCATAAGAAGCAGAAAACTTTCCCCAACCATTGTAGGTTAAACATATTCAACAGGGTCCAGAATATTATAGATAGGTAGCACCCATCTCCAACCTTGTGGTTATCTCCTATGTTTCCCTTTTCCTGACTTACTTTTCCTTACTTATATGCAATTAGTTGCCAAGTCTAGTCAATTCCACTTCCTCCACAGTTCTCTCACATGACTCATTCTGTCTGTTCTCACACATTTCACCCTTATTACCTCTTACCTGGATTATTTAATTAGCTTCCCAAATGGCTTCTTGGCTTTCCATTCTTAATCTTCTCCAGTCTATCCTTCACACAGTTGCCAAAATACTACCCCCCAAAATCACAATTTCTATGATCTCACCCTTTTCTTTAAAATTGTCAATGGCTCACTATTATTTTTAGGATCTAGTATTTTAATATCAATAGAAACTGTCTACAATCTTCCTTTCCAGATTGATTTCATATTATTTTCCTGCACGTACTCTTGTGTTTTGACCAAACTGACATATCAGCTGTAATGTCATCCCAACATTCCACCTCCTTTCAACTGATCATCTCAAAGGCTGTCTCCCATTCTTAGAATGTTCTTTCTTTTCCAGTAAACTCTGATAATCCTTAGCTTCATTCAGGGCTTAGTTCAGGGGCCACTTCTTTTATTGAGCCTTTTCAGAGCCTGCCTTCTAGGCAGAATGTAAGCCCTTTAAAGATATTGGCTATTTTTAATTTTTATTTTTGCATTCCTACCACCTAGCTCAGTACCTCAGACATAATCACCACCTGCTAAATTTTTAAAAATTGATTCAGTTTGAATCAACAAATACTAATTAATCACATAGTATTTAATTAATTTGTATTAATATGCTTGACATTATAGAGGAAGTCCTGAACTTGGAATCAGAAAGACCTTAGTCTTAATTTTACCTCTGACACTTGCCAGCTATGTGATTATGGGAAAATTACTTAACAATGATGAACCACAGTTTCCTTATCAGTAAAATGGAGGTAGTAAGTGATACTTGCTTTACAGGATTGTTTTAAGGTTAGTGATGTGCAAATGTTATAGTTTAGGAATACTTTCCATAGAGTTGTAGATTGTTTAGAACTCTGAATTACAAAGATATAAACACACACATATATAATGGATAAATGTCTGTAGATCATAAACCTGATTTAACTCAACAAATATATTAAGTTCCTTGCATATGTAAAGCATTGTACAAAGAAGTGAATAAAAACTTTTCAGTTATGCTATAGGAGAGATTCCTTTCATATTTAGTTGGACTGACCTTTCTAACTCTCAAATTTTGTGTTTCTGCTATAAGTATTCAGTTACTTTTTAATATTCTAAAAACAAATTGAGCTTTCTCAGAAATTATCTGTACATGCTGCAAAATAAATTCTTGTCATTGACCTGACTACATCTGCCCTGGGGTTGTGTTTCATTTATAGATATACAGAGCTCATGTTGCCTTCCCAGACTTTTTCCGTAATTCAACAGCCATTTGGTGGAAGCGGGAAATTCTAGAACTCTATGACAATCCCACTGAGCCAGAGAAGAGCTTGAAGTTTGATGGAATGTGGATTGTAAGTGTATATGTCTAAATGTGCATATATGTATGTAGACACTGTATGACTGCATATGATTGTATATTGCCACATATGTGTGTAATTGGTGTTTAGGTACTAAAGGACAAGAAAGATTTGCTTTGTTAGCACTTTCTTTCAGACTTCCTTTATTTGATCAAGCACAAATACTTTTGTTTGGGTTTGTTCTGTTGTTTTTTTGTGGGGTGAAAAAGTAGCAGCCTCTCATGGGCCTAATTGTGACATCAGGTGGATTGCCATGGAAACTGACTTGCTCTGTTTCTGACCTGGACTGGTCCATTCCTCCTTAGTCAGCTTGACAGCTTTTACTCCTTGGGGAAGGGGTGCAGAAGGCTCACATCTAAACAGTTTTAACCCTACTTTGACTGAGTTCGATGTATCCATCATGAGTCATACCATTATTGGCATCGGAACAGTCTTAACTATGTCCCAGCAAAAACTCACCTTAAATTCTATGACTTGAAATCTAATTATTGCTTACAAGTCCAAGGGATTTCTTCTTGATTTTACTGGAGCAAGCTCAATTATTCCTATGAATGTATTTGATTTTCTAGCATGACCTGACAGAAACTACAGCTTGATCCTTCCAAGTGATTTCTATTAGCATTTTAATCAGCCTTCCATCATTAGCGCCTTGGTATGCTGAATGCATCATTATTCCTTGAGGTGACAGAGTGATTAACACTTGCATACATTTAAGTAGGCAGTAAAGTAGCATAGTGGAGCAAGAGCTGGACTTGGAGTCTGGATGAGCTAAACTCACATCTAGCCTTAGACATTTACTCTCTGTGTAACTGTGGGCAAGCCACTTGACTTGTCAGCCTCAATTTCCTGATCTGTAAACTGGGGAATATAATAGCACTTACTTCACAGAGTTGTTAAATGAAATACCACATTTAAAATACCACATTTAAAATATCACATTTAAAACTCTGTAAAACTTCAAGTACTATACAAATGCCATTGTTATGATGCATATTTGGGTATATGTGTACAATATAAAAGTGTGATTATGTTACCAATAGTATTGGTGTACATAAATATTTATATAGATAAAGACATAGCATTATTTTATATTTTTAGGACATGAATGAACCAGCAAGCTTTGTGGATGGAGCAGCTCCTCCAGGCTGTAGGGATTCCACATTCAACTATCCTCCATATATGCCCTGTAAGTACATTTTACTTTCTGTTTGGAAGAATATTAATTAGGCTCTTTTTGAAGAGATAGGACCATGACTTGGTTGTGGCCCAGGGTAGGCACAGTAATTTCTCTAGGAATAAGTACACTAGCATGCTGTTATCTAGATTCTTCTAGGGTGATTTCAATAATGGGAGGTCAAGTCTGCAAAGAGGAGTTTGGGATGAAATAACTAGCTCTGTTAGGTAGATCTTGACTTTTGTTAAGGCAAAAGCTTTATTTAATTTTGAAAGTATAGTGAAAGCCTGAAAGGGATTCTCAGTGGTCCAATTTTGCCCTAAATCCTCAATGAACTTTAGCCCAATTCAGTTTTATTGTCTGCAGTGCCATTACGTCTTTCTCAGATAGGAGAAGAAATACATTTGAAGAATTTCAAATTGAAAATTCCCCCAGAAATATTTTGTGTGGATCTTCTGTGATGGTGAGGGTGTCATTTTAATTTTCCTTTCAACTCGTCCAACTCAATTGTTTGTTTTTTAAATTTTTATTTTTATTTGGGAGGTTATGGAGTAAGGGAAACCAGAGGCAGGGAGACCAGTTGCCATCGATAACACCAGAAAAAAGAATGCTTATTTTTCATCTCATACTGCCTTGATTACTATATTCTTTTGGTAATTATATGCTCAGTGTTGACAGCAAATGAGGTTTCAAAATAATGTATCTTATTAAAGAAAAAAAGTTCAGGACAGAGTATTGTTTACATGTTTCTGAGGGACAGAATAATTAGTAGTATTATTTAGGGTATATAGTGAATTTGTGTGATGTTTTATTATTAGTCAAATCATTGAAAGACAAATCCTTAATAATTTATCTAGCCTTACAGTCCTTAGAAGGAAAGGTGGGAGAGGAGATTGCCAAGACATTTAGTGACTTGCTGTGTCTAGCTTCCAAGAACCCAAATTTATTCCCAAACTGTTCTTTTAAATTTCTCCTTGGGGGTCTGATGCATTGGCTTTTACTCATTCCATATTTTCTTTGTAGCACTGGCACTGCTGATACCCCTTCTTTTTTGATACTCTGCCTTTGGCTTTCCTTAAACCCAATTCTTTTGGATCTCCTCTCTCATCTTTAACCTCTTTTTGTCTTTTTACTCTTCTTGATGTGTTCTTCTTTCCACCTTCTTAACCCAGGGATTTGTGAAAGGCTCTGTTTGGATGTTCCCTCTTTTCCTTTCTCCCTTTCTATACCAGAATATATTAGTAAACTTAGAGTTAGTAGGGACTTTAGGGTTACTCTAGTCCCACTCCCTTATTTTTATAGCTTTGGCCTGAAAGTTATTTGCTTAACAGAATGATGTCTCAAATCAATGCTTACTGAATCTGAGTCCTTCCACCATTTCTACTATTTCCTTTGACAATCTCACTCAGTTCTGTTGCTTCCAACTTATGTATTTAATTGAAGAGCCCCCAAATTTATATCTTTAGCGTTGCCTTTTTTTCTCCCTAAGTTTTAGATTTGAATCCTAAATTACCTAACAGATATTTTCATGTATATGTCCCTCTGGTATCTCAAGCTCTATGTCTGTAAGAGGATTCCTTATTTTTGTTCCTCTGTGTGTTGTCCTGGACTTTTCTGCCTCTGTCAATGGTTTTCCCATTTCCCCCATTCATTCATTCTTTGAACTTTTGACTTCTTTGTACCCCACATATCTAAATTGTATCAATTATGTTCCTAAATAATGAACCCAGAATCTTAGATCAAGAAAGGATCTTAGAATCTGTCTGATATAGGGCCTAGAGTACTGAAATTACAGTCAGGAGACCTGAATATGCATCCCTGATTCTGTCACTTATCTATATAGGACCATGAAAAAAGTTTCCTCATAAATTAAATGCTAATAAGATACCAGGTATCCCAAAAGTCTTAAAACGGAAGTGAAACTTTTGAAACATCCTGTATTTGTGCCCTTTACACCATAGGACTGGTGTGGGATTCAAGTGAATATTTATATGATCATTATGAGGAAAGGAGTTAGAAGGCATAGTGATCTGTATTTGTGTATACAATGTAGGGAACTTCCAGTACAGAAACTTCCTACCTGGATACAGATTTCAAAACATTTGTAGCTTTTAGTCTTAGAGAGTTGACTGGGAGAACCAATAAACTAAATGATTTACTCAGGGTCACACAGATAGTTATGTGTCAGGATAGTCATGAGGCAAGATTAGGACTGAGATCTTCCTTGCTCTGAGGCTGCCCTTCTATCCATGACACCAGGTTGCCTCCATTTTGAACTTAGAACACTATGGAAATGAAAACTATTATTATCTAGACCAACTCTCTTGTTAAGGAAACTGGGAGCTATGGAGATGAAATGATCACATACCCACTTAGCGGTGTAGGCAAGGATGGAACACCAATCTCCTTTCTTCTTATCCTTGGTTGTTTCTAGTAAACCAAAATATTGTACTTCTAACAATTCCAACTACCACTACTCCAATTCAGTCACTAATGTTTTTCTTACCATGTTTATTATAAAAGCTTACAGACTGATCTCTCTACCTAAAATCTCTCCTCTGATTGATGTTACGGATCAGCAGCTTAATCTTTTAAGGTACACGAATATTAGCATTTCATCCTATGGAATAGTGGAAAGAATACTGCATTTGGAGTCAGAATAGTTGGGTTCAAACCTCAGCTCCACTGCTTGTTAGCTTCTCTAATCTTGTTTCTATCATTTAACTTTCTGGGCCCTTGTTTCTTCATCTGTTACATGAGGGGTTTGGACTTACCCAAACTCTTTTCTAGCTCTAAATTCCCTAGTCTATGGTCTATACTTAGAAGTCATCATTCATTTTCCATTTCTTATTGGAGCTTGAATTCTATGGCCTGGTGTTTAAGGGTTTTCATTTTCTAACTCTGACCTCCTTTTCTCTCCCAAACTCATTCTCCCTCCTCTCTCATCCCCTCAACTGCAGCCACTTCCTTCACTGCCACCAGATGGGAAGTACTTGCTATTATAGGGGAGCTCTCACATCATTGCAATTCTTTCCTCAGATCTGGAGTCAAGAGACAGAGGCCTGAGCAGTAAGACCCTGTGCATGGAAAGTCAGCAGTTCCTGCCTGATGGAAGCCCAGTGAGGCACTATGATGTGCACAGTCTCTATGGCTGGTCCCAGACAAAGCCCACATATGAGTGAGTCCCTGCCTCCCTCTCCCTGAGGCCCATAGAGCAGGTGGTAGGTGGACAGAACTGGGGTTTCTGGCAAAAGATAAATGGTCCCCATGTTGCAACAAATGACCCGTAAAAAGACTTTGCTATTCTCTTTCTTGCCCTCAAAGTTAAAAGTCTTTTTGTGTGTTCACATAATGGAAATTAACCAGAATTAGTCAATGATGATACATTATCAAGGACATAAATCCACTGAAGAACTGAAGAAAATGAAAACCCATCCCCTGATATACTTATTTCAGTCTAAATAAAATATATTTTTTTTACCTTATCTGGAATTCATATGTAACATACAATAAATCATAGTTCTAAGTTTTTTTTACCTGGGACATCAGGTGCAGATTGTACTGTGGCTGTGATTTTCTTACTTGTTCAGTTTTGTTAGCTAGGGAGAAGATACTCAGCTTATAGTCTCAGCTGCAGAAGTTTTCTGATGGGGGGAAGCTCTCTGGCCACCTCCAGATTGCCTCTCATGTCTCATTTTTGTTCTCTTATTAGAGCAGTGCAAGAGACTACAGGAGAGAGAGGAATTGTGATCACTCGCTCAACCTTCCCTTCTTCTGGACGTTGGGCAGGACATTGGCTAGGAGACAACACAGCAGCATGGGACCAGCTTTATAAATCCATCATTGGTATGTATGGACCTAATTCTAATGAATGGAATGAAACTTATGTGATCAGTAAGTGTCAATCTTTTTTAGATGTTAAAGATAACAGAGAAGTGGCCGATCTTTGTCTACTGTGTTACTCTACTTAAATCTTTGGACATTTCTTGATAATCAGCTGTTTAGGTAAATGAGTGAGGAAAGTCAGAGCATGGTCAATTACTTCCAAGTGTCTCATCTGATACAGCTGTGATTCTCATTGCAGGCATGATGGAGTTCAGTCTCTTTGGAATATCCTATGTAAGTCTCTCTTGGGTCAACGCTTAAATCCACTTTGTCAGATTTCAGACTGCTTCAGAAACCCACAATATTCCCATTCTACATTTTTTTTCTCTCTTGTTCTCAGACAGGAGCTGATATCTGTGGGTTTTTTGAAGATGCTGAATATGAGATGTGTGCTCGATGGATGCAACTGGGAGCCTTTTACCCTTTCTCTAGGAACCACAATACAATTGGGCAGAGGGTGAGATACCAGCTCATGCCTCAGCCCTGCCCTTGTTCCAGAACTCAGGCCTCACTCCTCCATAATGAGATAGTGTCCTTCATGGCACAGAAAAATGCATAACATAAATTCTGTATTTGCTAGAGTATTATAAAATATCTCCTTCCTCTCAGAAACCCTAGAAAGCATGGTGATAGATGCAATCTTGCAGCTGTGTTGGGAAGTTATAATACCAGGATCCCTCCATCCTTTCACATATGTGTGTGTGTGTGTGTGTGTGTATATGTTCCTTGCATATAACTCAAAACCATTCCACTGTAATGTAAGATTGTGTGTGTGTGTGTGTATGTGTGTGTATATATATGTTCCTTACATATAACTCAAAACCATTCCACTGTAATGTAAGATTGCTGTTGAACATACAAATGTGTGGTCAGGAATGAATATCAGTCTTGCCTGAGACATATTATTGGGGTAAGAGGTGACTTTATTTAGGGTCCCTCAGGCATAAGAGATAAAAGAAGTATTAGAAATTCTTCCTGCGCCAGGGCCAGTGGTACCAGTCTGGGAGTCATGAAAGAGAAAGGGCAAGAACACAAACTGATGGGTGTAGGAGATCTCTTTCCATTATTTTACCTCTCCCCCATTGGAGCAGGATCAAAGGTTTAGTGATCTATAATCATTCCTTTATTCTGATTTAGAGACAAGACCCAGTAGCTTGGAATTCTACCTTCGAGGATCTCTCAAGAAGTGTCCTTCAGACAAGATATACCCTCTTGCCATATCTCTACACCCTCATGCACAAAGCTCATGTTGATGGCAGCACTGTTGTCCGTCCCCTTCTCCATGAGTGAGTGCCCACTCTATGTTGTTGGGACTTTTGTTTGAAATCGTTCTAGAATGAAGTATATCTATTATTGAGATAGGCAACGTGATTTAATGGAAAGGATGTTGACCTTGGAGTTTGGAGATTTGGCTTATTATCTGAGGTGTAACATGTATTAGCTTGTGACTATCTAATTAGGAAAAAATTTAAAAGATGTTAAAAAAAAGATTTATTTAAAAAAATTTTTTAAAGGATGTTAAATTTAAAGGACTGCATTGATTATAAAGAGTCTAATAAGTTGATCAATGATATTTTTGTCTTGTAAATGTGACCCTAAGATCCTTTTAAGTAAATTATCATTAGTATGAATCCTTTGCTTTTGTAATTCTCTTGGGTCACATAATTAGTTTACACAATGTTTTCAAGGTCAGAGATTTATGACCTTTACTTATCCTTTTGAATTTAGACATGTCAGTTGACTTTTGCTTCCTTACACATTTATAAATTAATACTTTCAAGTTGCATTGAATATTAAGAAGGGAGATACAAGTGTATTTTATACCATCTGCAGTAGCAGAAGAACTACCTCACAGATTCAGATAAAATCCAAATAGCAAACGATATTTTAAAGAACTAAATGACAAATTTAAAATATTATATGTAATGAGGTTAAATTATACCCCTGACTATAAATTTTTTTCCTTTAAGTGTTATTCAGCTATAATTTTATGGCCTTCCTTCTATCATCTACATAGGTAGACGCATAGATACATATGTGGATGTGAAATGATAATCACATATAAGTTGAGGAACAGGTATGGAGGACTTATAAAATGCCTAGGTTAAGGAAGATGAAATGTCTATCCATATATGATAAATGAAAAAGTGCATATATCTTCATGAAACAGACCTAGAGAAAGAAAGAAGACATCCAAGGAATCAAAAGTCTGTGCATTGCTTGGATGCAGCAGCCAGAGGATGCTCAGTCTGGGCCATTGGGTTGTCTTAATTTGTAAGACTCTTTAGAGCTCAAAATCTGGAAAGTGTTTGTCCATGTCTTTGAGGAGAAACTAGATTGTGATACCATGTTTCTCTGCTCAGGTTTATTGAAGATACTACAACCTGGGACATATTCCATCAGTTCTTGTGGGGACCAGCCTTCTTAATCAGCCCTGTCCTGGAACCTGTGAGTATGGAGACCTTGGATTCTACAGAAGGTGCTGAATGAGAGGCAAAGTCGTGTAGTGGAGTGAGCCTTGCTCTGTTCTTAGTGTTAGAGGACCTAAATTCTAGTACTTATATTGGCGCTGACTTGGCACTGTGAATATCTGTGCCTTAGTTTCCTAATCTATGAAGTTGGGAGTCCATGATTACCTACCCTTAAAGGGTTATTGGAAGATAAAAAGTTGGTCACGCGTATTTACAAAGTCTGTCTTTTGGGGGAGCTCTTCTCCTTGGCACACTGGTAGAGGCAGGGAAGTTAGAATAATACTTGCTTCCCAGATTCTCTCCCTCCTTCCCTCCTTCCCTCTCTCAGTAACCTTTTTCCTTTGGGGTTCATGCTATACGTATCTATCACCCAATCAAAATTCTTGTAGCTGTCATCTGTAGATTCCCCCTCCCCTCACTGCAGGTCATTCCCCTTCCTTCCTCAATGGGGTTGATAGCTGGCTTACAGTATTTCACTCTTAGCTAACTCCTGCCCCTACAATAGGAGACTTCAGCAAATAGGTTGATTCTCTCTCAAATTTCCTCTTCTCTTTTCCCCCTCTTGACTCCTTGGAAAACCAATTCAACTTGACTCCGTTCTTCTATCTTGAATCCTTAGCTTCCTTTTCATATGACTGATTATGTCCAGTCAAACCTTAGCCTCCACAAGTGCTGCTGAACAAAAGTGGAGAAAATCTTGCAGCCCTTGTGACTGGGTGCACTATAAGCTCAAGTTATATAACCTCAGCTGGGCCCTCACAGTTGTGAAGTCATACTTCCCTTATTAACTTACTATTCTACTTTCCACAAGGGCTTTTCTAAATCCTTTCATCCCTCCTTAAGCCTCCTATGGCTTCCTCTCTCCCCACCCTCTCAACTGAGAACCTCGCCTCATATTTTACAGGAAAAATTTGCCGGAAGATTCCCTCTTCTCCCCTCTTCCTCATCTCCTATAGCTTAGGTACCTTCTGCCACCTTCTCCTCCCTCACTCCTGCCTCACAAGATGAAGTGGCCTTACTCCTTACCAAGGCTAACCCTTCCACTTGTTCAGAGGATCCTGTTCCATCCCATCTCATCCAACAGATTGCCTCTTCTTGGTTCTCCTCGCTTTCACTTAATGTTCAATCTCTCTCACTCTACTGGCTCATTTTCTACTGCCTACAAACATGCCCATGTCTCTGCCATCCTGAAAAAACCCCAGGTTGACCCTTCCATCCCTGCTAACTAGTGTCCTGTATCTCTTCTGCTCTTTGTACCTAAACTAGAAAATAGCTTTTACAATCAGTGCCTGCTCTTTTCTTTCCTCTCATTCTCTTCTTAACAACTTATAGTCTGGCTTCTGACCTTATCATTCCACTGAAGCTGCTCCTTCCAAAGTTACTAATGATCTCTTAGTTGCTAAATCTAGTGGCCTTCTCTCAATCCTTATTCACTTTGGCCTCTCTCCAGCCTTTGGCATTTTGTATAACACTCTTCTGGATATTCTCTTCCTTTTAGGTTCTCAGGATGCTATTCTCTCCTGGTTTTCCTCTTACCTATCTGACCACTCCTTCTCTTTCCTTTGCTGAATCCTCCTCCAGATCATGCCCTCAAACCATAGTTGTCCCTCAGCGTTCTGTCCTGGGCCCTCTTCTCTTTTCCCTCTATACTACTTCACTAAAGTGTTGTGGGCTGCTCAGTGTCCAGCACTAAGCATGATCGGAGATGTGAATAAGAAATGACCAGGCCATGTGAGTAGTTCAAGGAAGAACCCTGAACTCCATTTATTGATGCTTAGAACAAAGTTTTTAAAAATCCAAAAGACAAAGACTCAAGTGTTCTCATCCTACTCATATCCTGGAATTTTATTATCAATAGAATAGTCTGCCATACCCAGGAAGTAGCTTGGATAAAACAAGGCTTGTTATCAAGGACCCAGGAAGTCATGGGGAAGGTCAGTTGCCTCCTCTTATCAAAATGTATCTGCAGGACAAAGGATGCTCCCTGAGAGCAGGCCACAATCTCAAATACATCTGCATAGAAACAATAATCAAGTATTTTGACTTACAATAGTCTTTAGTCTGTTATATCCTGGAAGTACCATAATATGATAAGGAACATGTCCTTTTTGGTGCCTGAAGTTTGGGGGCAAAAGTTTTGATGTCAGGATATCAAACAAAAGTCCTTTTAAGTGTATCCCTGGGGTACTTTTGGGGGAGCCAGCCTTTGCAAGCCATGCCACCTAGAGGGGTATTGAGGTACACTATTAAAGTTTTTATCTGAGTCCTGGATCAGGTCTCTTTGGCTTCCCACACTAAAATGATTTTCCTAAAGCATAGATCTGATCATGGCACTCTTCCCACCTTCCCCACTGGCTTTCTCTTGCCTTTAGTATCAAATACAAAATGTAGTCTGGCATCCAAAGTCCTTCATAACCTATCCTCCTCCTCCCTTTCCAGTTTTCTTACACCTTACTTCCCACATGTACTCTTTGATCTAGTGACACTCTCCTCCTGAACAAGACACTCCATCTCTCAGCTCCAGGCATTCTCTCTGGCTGTCCCTCATTCCTGGCATACTGTCCTTCCTTTCTACCTGCTGATCTCCTTGGCTTCAACTCCCAACTATGCTCCCACTTTCTACAAGAAGCCTTCCCCAACCCCTCTTAATTCAGTTCTTTCCCTCTGTTAATTATTTCCCATTTCTTGTGTTTATAGATTGCTTTGTATGTGTTTGTTTACATGTTGTTTCCCTCATTATATTGTATGCTTCTTTAGGGGAGGGGATGTCTTTTGCCCATTTTTGTATTCCCAGTCAGCATAGTGCCCGGTATATAGTAGGCACTTAATAAAGGCTTATTGATTGAAATGTAATTGGTTACTATTGTTATTCTTTGTGGGTCAGTTTTCTAACAACTCATATATTTTTATTGTAGAATGCCAGGCAGGTGACTGCCTACTTCCCCAAGGCCCCCTGGTATGATTACTACTCGGTAAGTTTCTCGGATGGAATATAGGGGCTCATGCTTCACCTCATTCAGAAAAGCGTGTAAGGTCAGGGAGCAGGGAAGTATAGTGAGTGCCTGAGGCATCTCATGAGTTCTGATAACTCTGCCCCTTGTACCTCTTGAAGAGATGACATTATATAGCCTATCACTGATTGCTTTATTTCCATTTCTTTTCCCCTCCACAGTCTGAGATTCTCCTCTAGTCACTTACTTAATTTCCTATTGGTTGAACATCCAGTGTTTCCAAAGGCCCTGATGAACCCTGAGAATGGGACTACGGAAGAGAGACAAGGCAGGGTTGATGCGACACACTGAATGGTGGGAATAATTAGGGAAGGTTTCTTTTAAAGAGAGACATATTTGACAAGATTTGGTATACAAGAGGAGAAGAAGGAGGAACAATGCATGACCAGTTGGATTGAGCAGTTGAATTGTGGTTAAAAAAATAGGATCCATAACTGGAGGTGATAGTACGTAGTGAGAAAGCACTTTCCCCATCCTTTCAACTATTCAGCTAAGGTGAGGTCCCTGAGTTCACTTCTTCCCTGCCTTCTTCTCAATCAAAGGGTTCAGATATTGGAGTGAGGGGAGAATGGAAGGACCTGCCGGCTCCTCTTGACCACATCAATCTCCATATCCGTGGAGGCTATATCCTTCCGTGGCAAGAATCTGCTAATAACACACATTATAGGTGAGTGAGGGGAGCAGCATCCTTCTTTCCTTTCCAAATGTATACCTCAGACACTAGTGCTAATTCTTTGTGCTCCCTGTCCTTTTCTTGAAAGACACTGCAGTATAGTGAACAGAGTGATGAACTTGTAGTCAGGAGGCCTGGGTCTGAGTTGCTTTCTAGTAGTAAGACTAGGAAAATCCCCTCAGCTCACAGAGTCTCAGTTTCCTGATTCTTTGAAATCAAGACAACAGTTCTTGGACTATCTGTTAAATAGATAATAATAATATATAATAATAATTGTATATAACAATAATAAATAGATAGCAATATGGACATTGAGAGAAAATCATTTTGTAGAATTTAAGGAACTTCTCTTTCCTGTATACCACCAGTAACCCCCGGATCTCTGTCCAGGATAGAATGACTAATACTTTGTCCCTTGGCATTGAAATTGAAGGGTTGCAGAAAACAACTTTTAGTCCTTCATCAGCATAACGACAAATGAATTTAGCACCTAGTTAAAAACCCAACAGGAAATCACTACATAGAGGTATTTGACAGGGGAAGGAAGGGCTGAGGAATTTCTACAGATGCCCCTCCCCTCACGCTGACCATTTTCCCATCCGCCCAGACGAATAGATGGTGCATTTCATGCTTTTCCTGGATGTTTGCCCCCACTATATTTTATGTTATCCGTCTAAGCATCATGATAATTGTATGCTATTCACATGGGAGATATTGTATGAAGTGGCAATGACGTCGTGTGAACAGAAATGCATGTGCTTCCCCGACGCAGGGCACTGCCGGGCAAAATAAATCGGAGTAGAGGAGTCAGAGATGAATCATGAATACTTCTTTATTATGTATTCTATGGCTCTTGGATAAAAATAAAAGTATGTCAAAATTATGGTTTTATTTCAAGCATGTTGAAAGGTCATACTTGATATTTGCTGCAAGCTCTTTGCATGATACTTATCTTGGGGGAAATTCTAGAGAACGGAGATTAAACATCAGTCCCAAGTTGCTGGATGCCTGATTTTAATTTTTTATTTTCATAGCCGGAGAAATTTCCTGGGTCTTATTGTGGCTTTATCAGACAATGGAACAGCTGAAGGAGAGTTTTTCTGGGATGATGGACAGAGCATTGGTGAGTGAAGCTTCCTTATGTTCAATTTACATCATTATTGGTGTAAAGGCTGTACTGTAGCTTCTCTCAGCACCCCTGCATTCCTTGGTGTTTTGTTCAGTCATGTCTGACTCTTCACGATCCCATTTGGGCTTTTCTTGGCAAAGATAATAGAATGGCTCACCATTCCTTCTCCAGCTCATTTTACAGATGAGGAAACTGAGACAAACAGGGTTAAGTGACTTGCCTAAGGTCAGACAGCTGGTAAGTGTGAGGCCAGATTTGAATTCAGGAAGATGAATCTTCCTGATTACAGGCCCAACACTTCCTCCATTGAGCCACTTAGCTGCCTGTGTTCTTGCATGTCTTCAAATCAGTTCATTTTAATCAGTTATTAGGATGATTGATTAGAATTTATGGTCTCTCAGAGTTGGAAGGGACCTCTGAAATTATCTAATCCAAATCATACCGGAAAAAGTTTCTGCTTGTTGTCATCTATTCTCCCCTTGAAAACTTCAAGCAAAGGGCAACCCAATACTTTTTACTCCTACCCTAAAGCAGGCCATTCTATTTTAGAATATCTCCAATTGTTCCAGTTTTTCTTTATCTCAAGCCTTAATTCACCTCTTTGTACCTCCCACTCATTTTTCCTGTTCTTGACTGGACTAGACTCAGACTAGTTCCCTGGAAATTTAGTGATAACTTTGGCATTAGTTCAACACACCCATAGGTCATTTAACAGTTTAAAAAACAAGATTAAGTTAGCCATAAATGGAGAAGAATATTCAACAAGGAAAGACATTAAGGGTATGTCAAGTTCACTCAACTGAGTGAAGGTCCCTTGCCCATTGTAGTCCACCACATTGCATTTCATTGCAGTGAATTAACTTTCAAACCTTTGAGGCTATCCATGAACTAAGATGCTGGATATTTCCACTGGAGTCTGTAAATAGGAGTTTCCAAAGAAGACAGAGAATGAAAGAACCAGAGAGACAAGAAGTCCTGGTGTTGAAAATGTTGAATGTTTGAGCTTTTTGTGTCCTAAGCTGTGCTTCATAGGACCTGGTAGATTTCATTCTGTTGTCTTGTTGCAGATACCTATGAACAGGGAAATTACTATTTCTCAACATTTTCTGCCAGTCAGGTAAGTGTAAATGTGAATTTTGACTATTTTATTGTGTTACCAAAATTAATGGCACTAAAAGGCAATAAATAAAAATGCCATTGAGGGAGAATTTTCCTTGTTTACTCTTTTCAGGGCCATAACTCTTCCAGTTGTCCAGACCATAAAATCTTTGCTTGAATAGCCCATTAGTCTATACTGTCCATTGACATTTAGAAGGAAGAATGAAATATCTGTAATTTCATCACAATAAAAGAGTTCTCAGGGTATTTTGGGGAATGGTTAAAGCTAAGTTCCCTCTCCTCAAATCCTATTTTCTTTTCTTTTCTTACCCCCTTTTCCTCATCATTATAGGTATCATATTAATGGAAACCTTGTGGGTATATAATATGTTACTCAAAGTAGATTCTAGTGCTGAAATTATTGAAGATGATAATGTGAAATCAGCTTTCACCATAAAGTTTGGGAAAATCTTGTCTAAATTTAGTTCCAGTTCTCTTAGTATTAATAATTATATATTCTCCCTTTAAAGCCAATAAAGGAGAGGGGCTTGTATTTGCAAGATGCTCACATGGCACACATACATGTGTCTCTATGTAGTACAAATACACACCACAGATATCTATATATTTTGATATAGGTGTGATTAATATAGATATTATAATATATACATATAAATACACATGCAATTGTATTCATTATTGTTAAAAGATCATCTATATAAAAGTATATGTCTTTATGTAGGTGAGACTTTGACTATATTTTTGTCAGATAAGATAGATATCTTTGTTATATTTATATGGAATGAAATTGCTTCATGTATAGCTGGCAGAATCCATCTTATTGCTTTAGAATCACACATAGGTAAAGGCGAACACACAGGTATGTGTAAAATATGCAAAGATACCAGATCTCTCTCTCTCTCTCTCTCTCTCTCTCTCTCTCTCTCTCTCCTAATACTGTTTTCAGCAAATTATTAGCAAATTTTAAAAGATTAAAGATTTGGAACTTAAGGCAGTGACTCAAAGTTAGAGATCCAAATAACTTAGCATTTAAAGCAGTGACTGTTGCACACTCTTGATTAAGTTGAACTGGTAATAATAACATATTCCTTCTACAAGCCAGGTTTGATGATAATGGGCTTCTTGAATATCATAATTTACATTTTTTTTGTGTCATTGGGAGAAAATTGTATGCAATGACAGAAAACTCAGAAAGTCAATGCCTCATTTAGAAAGTGTTGGGAGGAAATTAAGTATCTCAGGAACCAGGACAAATTTTTCCTACTTTCAGCAATATAGTTTTCAACTTTGATACCTATGTAAGACCAGTGGAGAGTTTTGTTAATACTGGATAAGGAAGAAAAACCTCATAAGATCATAAATTTAGTTATGGAAGGAGCATTAGGAGTCATTTAATCCATTTCCCTCATTTTACAGAAGAGGAAACAGTCCTATAGTAACTAAGTAACTTAAGTGCCTGTGGTCGCAGTTAGAAAGTGTCAGAGATCTGGACCCATAGTTTCTGATTCCAAATAATGTCATCTCCAATAATGTCATCCCACAATAACTGAATCCATTCTATTACAGCAAGAATTTTTCAGTCTTTCTAAGCCAGATATCTGAGGAAGGTTTTTCTTATTAATCTGAAAGCAAAACACCACTGTTCCTAACTATTTATGATTATGGCCTACTCCTAAATTCCTTCCTCCAATTACTAAAGCCAACTAACGAGTTAGTAGTCACCTTAGACACTGGGAAGTTTAGCTGTTGTTGTAGGAGGAGGTAACATGGATTCTCTTTTTGTGTATCTCTTAGAATCACCTAGATGTGAAGGTTTTACATCAGACTTATAGAGATCCAAATAACTTGGCCTTTAAAGAGATCAAAATCTTTGGAATAAATCTCCAACCAATTCTAGTTACTGTGAAAGAGAACGATGTTCAAATCCAATCTGATGCAGAAATAAAGTATGATTCTGCAACAAAGGTAAGCTTTTCTTAAATCTGTTACCAAATTAACCTCATTATTTCTGGCATCTGAGTTAATCAATTGTCTATGGTAACTAAATATTCCCATTACCTAAAGTTTTCAACCTTCAAACACCAATTTTTTATTCACTTTTTTTATTTTGGGTTGTGAAAATCTCAAATGTATTTAGAAATCCTTAGTAGAAAGTGGAAGGGTAAAGGCAGGGACTCACCTTAGCTCTCCCAAATTCCCCTCCGAATAACTTTAAAATAACACTTCAAAATGAATTCTGGAATGGCAGAATCAACAAAAGGATGGGCTGAAGCAATTTTCTAGCCCAAGACAACTTAGAAGGTTGGCAAAAAAGATCTGTCTCGCTAGTGTGAGAATGGAATATAGTCTAGTCTAGCACAGGCAATGGTTAGCAAGCCAACTGCAGGCCTTGGGTATGACAGTGATGGCTTCTAGAGTTCTCAGCATCCAGAAGGCAAGGGGACGGGACAGTTGATCAGAAGGAGGTTACAGAGAACCTTTGCTGGAAGTTCAAGACTGATGTGTTACCCAGATGTGGTTTAGGGTCACAGTCCTAGGGCAAGGAAAATCACTAGTGCATGCAGCCACAGGGGAGTGGGAATATTGGTCACAGTTTCAAAGTAGAAAAGAGTGCTTATGGTTGCTCACAGACCAGGGCACAGGCCAGGAGAACAATGACCACACCTCTCTCTAGATCTTGGAGGAACTAAAAACGTACAGACTCCCAGAAGTAGCTCTGAAAATAGCAGCATGGAAAGCCCGAAGCTTGGGACAATGCCTCTCACACCCCAGCAGCAGAGGCCAACTTTAACATAAAGTTAAAAGTCAAGAAATAGGCTAGTAAGCAAACAATGACAACAAAAAGAACCTTACCACAGAAAGTTACTATTGTGACAGGGAAGATTGAAACACAAACTCAGAGAAGACAGTAAAGTCAAAACGGCTAATCCAATGCCTCAAAGAAAAATGTGAATAGGTCACAAGCCTAAAAATAATTCCTGGAAGAGCTTAAAAAGGATTTTAAAAATTAAATGAAAGGTAGAGGAAAAATTAGGAAAAGAAACAGAGTGATGCAAGAAAATAATGAAATAGAGTAAACAGCTTGCTAAAATAGGCACAAAAAATACCAAAGAAAATATTATTTTAAAAAACAGAATTAACCAAATGGAAAAAGATGTACAAAAATTCACTGAAGAAAAGAACTCTTTAAAGAATAGAATTGGCCAAATGGAAAAGAAGGTACAAAAGCTCACTGAAGAAAATAATTCCTTAAAAATTTGAATTGAGCAAGTTGAAGCTAATGACTGCATGAGACATTAAGAAACAGTAAAACAAAATAAAAAGAATGAAAACATTGAAGAAAATTTGATAATCTTATTGAAAAAATAATTCACCTAGAAAATCAATTGAGGAGAGATAGTTTGAGAATTATCAGACTATCTGAAAATCATGATAATAAAAAAGAGCTTACACAAGGAAAATTTTCCTGATATCCTAGAAGCAGAGGGGAAAATAGAAATGGAAAGAATACAATGCTTATCTTCTGAAAGAGATCCCAAAATGAAAACTCCTAGGAAAATTATAGCCAAATTCTAGAGCTCACATGTCGAGGAGAAATTATTGCAAGCAGCTGGAAAGAAACATTTTAAATATTGTGGAGCCACAATCAGGATAACACAAGATTTAGAAACTTCTACATGAAAGGATTAGAATATGATATTCAAAAGGGCAAAGGAGCTGTGATTACAACCAAAAATCACCTATCCAAAAAAACAATCTAATCCTTCAGGGGGAAAATGGATATTTAATGATCAAGCAATTCCTAATGAGACCAGAGCTGAAGAGAAAATTTGATTTTCAAATTTAAGAAAGGACTCAAGAGAAGCATAGAAAGGTAAACAAGGAAGAGAAATCATAAGGGATTCGATAAGGTTAAACTTTTTTCTTTCCTACATGGGAAAATAATACTTGTAACTCTTAAGAACTTTATCATTATTATTAGGACAGTTAAAAGGAGTATATGTAGAGAACATAGGCATGAATTGACAATGATGAGATAATTTATAAAATAAAATTGAAGGGTGAGAAGGAGGCATGACTGTGATGGGATGATATTTAAAAAATAAAATTAAGGGGTGAGAAAGAAAGATGCACTGGGGGAAAGAGGAAGGTAGAATGGGGTAAATTATCTCATAAAAGAGATGCAAAAGACCTTTTACAGTAGAGAAGAAGATGGAAAAGGGGAGGTGGTAGACAACACTTGAACTTTAGTCTCATTGGAATTGACTAAAAGAGGGAATAATATACACACTCCGTTGGGTATAGAAATCTATCTTACCCTACAGGGAAATAGGAGAGGAAGAGGATAAGGGAAGGGGGTGGTGATGATAGAAGGGAGGGTGGATGGGGGAAAGTGATAGTCAGAAGCAAAACACTTTCAAGGAGGGACAGGGTGAAAGGAGGGAGAGAGAGAAGGATAAACAGAACAAAAATAGGATGGAGGGAAATTCACAGTAATTATAACTGAAAAAATTTTTGTAGCAAATTTCTCTGATAAAGGCCTCAAGTACTGGGGTCAAATTTATACAAATGCAAGTCATTCCACAATTGGTAAATGGTCAAAGGATATGAACAGACAGCTTTCAGATGAAGAAATTGAAACTATCTATAGTCATATTAAAAATGCTCTAAATCACTGTTGATTAAAGAAATGCAAATTAAAACAACTTTGAGGTACCACCTCACACTTGTTAGATTGGCTAATATGACAGAAAAGGAAAATGACAGATGTTGGAGGGGATGTCCAAAAGCTGGGACACTGAATTGCTGGTGCAGTTGTGAACTGATCCAACCATTCTGGAGAGCAGTTTCTAACCATGCCCAAATGGCTATAAAACTATGCATACCTTTTGACTCAAGTATACCACCACTAGCTCTGTATCACAAAGAGATTTTTAAAAAAGAAAAAAGACATATCTACAGATATAGCTATAGCATCTCTTTTTGTGGTAGCAAATAGTTGGGAATTGAGGAGATGCTCACCAACTGGGGAATAACTAAATAAGATGTGGCATATGAGTGAGATGGAAAACCAATGTGCTACAAGAAATGGAGAGCAGGATGCTCTCAGAAAAACATGGAAAGACTTACATGAATTGATACAAAGTGAAGTGAGCAGAACCAAGAGAACATTGTACACAGTAACAGCATGTATGATAATCAATTATGTATGAGTTAGCTATTCTGAGCAATATGGTGATCCAAGACACTTCCAAAGGATTTATAATGAAAAATGCTATCCACCTCCAAAGAAAGAACTGATGGAATCTGAATGCAGATCAAATCATACTATAAAAAAAAACCTTTATATTTGCATAGTTTCACATGTATAATCTATACCAAATTGCTTGTTGTCTCAGGAAGAGGGAAGGGGAAGAAAGGAGGGAAAGAATTTGGAGCTCAAAATTTAAAATAAAAAAATGTTAAAATTGTTTTTTACATGAAATTGAAAAAAATTAAAAGAAATCCTCAGTAGACAGAGCATTATATATAATGTAACATTTTGTTGTTGATTCCAGATAGTTTTTATGCATAGAAGTCTGAATGTAGATAACATGATACAGATGCTCTAGAATCTAGAGCTATAGAGATCATTTGTCTCTTTTCTCATAGCTTTCTTTTCAATTAGTTATTGAATCAAGGACTAAAATAACCTCTTCCCAAATGTGAGGTCACAAGAAACACCCCCAAAATGTTTGTCTTCTTTATCATGTGATCACACATCTTCAGCTGGAAAGAAGCTCAGAGCTCATCTGTTCTACTCAGGTCACTTCCTTTGATTTTTAAAACACTATTTTTTTTTTCAGTAACCTACTTGACCACACAAGCATACTTTATTTACCTGACTCGCCCTTTAATAATTTGTGAAACAAGAATATGCCTTATCATTAGAGAAGTTTGTGCTGCTCCCTTTGCTGGATAGTTTTTTCTATAAGTTTACAGATCATTCATTTATTTTTCTGAGAAATTTTTTGCAACCATGATATCTAACTGCAATCTTCCATAAGACCCCTGAATAGTCCAGATGATTGGGTTTCTTTTCCCTCCTGTCCCTTTCTTCAACTTTTTGAGGGGAGATGCAAGGCATTTGAGGTTGTGACTTGCCCAAGGTCACCAGCTAGTAAGTGTCAAGTGCCTAAGACGAGATGTGAACTCAGGTCCTCCTGACTCCAGGGCTGGTGCTCTGTTCACTGTGCCATCTAGCTGTCCCTCTCTCCTCAACTTTTAAGATGAGATCCTATTCACTACAAAGGAGATTAGAGGAGCAAGGGAAGTGACTATAACACTATGTGATGAGAGACATTAGTATAAGTGGAAATAGGGAAGGAAATAAGCATTTATATATTTATATCATAGGCAATATTATATAACTACTATATGCCAGACACTATGCTAAGTGCTTTTTACAAACATGTCTCATTTGATCCACATAACAACTCTGCAAGCAAGATAGGCGTTATTATTATCCCCATTGAAACTCTGCAAGCAAGATAGGCGTTATTATTATCCCCATTGAAACTGAGACAAATAAAGGTTAAGTGACTTGCCCAAGGTCACACAGCTAGTATGTGTCTGAGACCAGATTTGAATTCAGGTCTTCCTGACTCTAGACCTATTGTTCTATCCACTATACAACTGAGATACCTTAAGTGAATATAGTTAACTTCCCTTTATTGCTGAAAAATCATGGTATCTGATTATCAGGCTAGCAGGATGGAATTTCAGAAAATAAAACAATGTCATCCTCCATATCACTATGGTAAAATTATTCAGAGGACATACTTTTAATAAATGAATTCTGTACAAAGACCACATATATTTCTCAGCTTTATATTTTACTCGTCGTTTTCCACCTGTTCTTTCAAGCTTTCTAATTCTGGGTCTTAATCTGAAGTCAATCCTATAATCAGAGCAGAACTGCAAGAGACTTTAGAGATCCTAAACCTTCACCTATATTCCTAGTGTCAGGGATCAAAGTACCATTCCAAGGTTCCAGTGGAATCACAGATTAGAGCTAGAATGGATCATGTCATCCAAGAACCTCATTGTATAGAGGGGGGACCTGAGGTCCAGAGAGATCAAGCAACTTGTCCAGGGTTTTCCAGGTGGTAAGTAGTAGAGGCAAGCTTTGAAAGCAAGTTTTCTGGATTCTAAATCAATATTATTTTCACTATTTCTGCTGTCTCATGATGAAGGAATGATTAGAAGCATGACTCCACTTCGTTTAGACTAAAACCAGCTCTTGTCCATAGATTCCATCCATCTCCTTTGCACATCGCTGATTTTTCATGAAATTAAATTTCAGTAGGCAGACCCTGTTATGACAGGAGAAGGAAGGAAAAGTAACCATAAAATTGGCAATGATGTAGGTCTTCTGGTGAAGAGAGTTGGCTTTGTAGTGGGCTAGAAGGGAAGGTGCTTTCCATTTTTAACTTAACTTATAAACACATCATTCTCACATCCCTACCTAGAGAGACATCCTTTGTAATAAATAATAGAAAAAGAAAGAGAAACAAAATAGCTCAGAAAAACTAACACATCACCCAATTCTGACAGTATTTTCAGTGTTTAATGCCTTTTTAGACCCACATTTGCAAAAAAAAAAGGAGGAAAAAGCATTTTCTCACCTCCTTTCTGGGGCCATGGTTGGTTGTTATAATGACAGTGTTAAGTTTTATTTATTTATTTTGTATTCTTTCCATTTACACTCCTATAGTAATTATCTGTATTCTTTTCTTGGACTTTTTTTTTTAACTTTGCATGATTTTTTTTCTATGCTTCTTTGAATTTTTCATGTTTATCTTTCCTTATGTTGCCATAATATTACATTTATGCACCAGAATTGATTTAGTTAGCAAATTTTTCTAATTGCTGATTTCAGTGGTAACTTTTTATTAACAAATTGCTTCTGTTCTTACAGGTATTTCACATCACAGGACTTTATCTTGAGTTGGGGAAGCAGTATACAGTGGAGTGGTTCACAAGTCTGATAGACACAGAAAAATTTGACTGCTACCCTGATGAAGGTGGTTCTAATGAAGAAAACTGTAATTTGCGTGACTGTATCTGGGAGGTAAGATCATACAAACACTCTCATATACATTAACATAAACACATATACCTTCCACCTCACCTGCCATACTAATTTACTTCCATTTCATCCTATTTTTCTGGTGATTCTCTCTTTTCCTCTGACCTACTCTAAATCAGCATGGTGTAGTAGATAGAATGTTGGACTTGAAGTCAGGAAGACTAGGATTCAAATACTGCCTCAGACACTTATTAACTACATGATATCATCAAGCCACTTCACCCAGAAACCTGGCCTCAGTTTCCTCATCTGTAAAATTAGAGGGTTGGACTTTGATCTCTAAGCTCCCTTCCAGCCCGAAATCTATGTTCGTAGAATTTTGTGATCCTGTATAGATAAAGGTTAGGTAGAACAACTAGGTGGCAAAGGATAGAATGTTGGGTCTGGAATTAGGAAGACCTGAGTTCAAATCTGGTCTTATATACTTATTAGCTGTGTGACTTTGGACAAGTCCCTTAAACCCTGTTTGTCTCAATTCCATAGATGTAAAATGAGCCAGAAAAGGAAATGGCAAACCACTATATTATTTTTACCAAGAGAACCCCAAATGTGGTCATGAAGAGCTGGACACAACTGAAAACTGGATGAAAAATAACAACAGAATTGGAGAGGGAAGTTGTACAAAGATAAGTCGCTATCATGAATACAAGCAACCAGAGTAGGGACAATTTAGTTTTTGCAAGTAGCTGAATTACCCTGAAGTCTTTCCTTTTCACTACTGTGGCCTCATCGATTATAGAGATGCTAAGAAGGAACTGAGATAAATAAAATTAAGTGGACATGTAGGAGTTTATGTCTCCCTTCTTCCACCAATGCAGAAGCTTATAAGCTTCAAATCTAGATGATTGAGTAAAAGAGTTAGTGCAGAAAGGACAGTTCTATTTGGAGGGGCCTCTGGTCCCTAGCCATCCCAGATCTATCTCTTTCCACACACGTCAATAGAAAGTCTCTTTTCTTTATGCATGAGTATTTGACACTACAGTGGTGTAGTGAAATGGACTGAGTGACACCTTTTTCTTTTCTTCCCAAATTATCTCCCTTGAGGATGCAGGCTAGGGAGTAAATTTTATTTTTTGTGGGATTCATTCATTATATGATGTTATTCACACAATTGACTAGGGAAAGATCATTGGTCAAAATGTTCACTTCTGATATCCATACATAACTTACATTATCTCAGTATACAGGCTTTATTATTTCATTAAGAAGCTCAGCTCCACGTTTATTATCTCATCAGATTACTTTTGGTTTCTAAATCAAGAAACTAGAGCCAAAGATTCCTATGAGAAGGAGAGTGCCAATGGGGATGAAAGGAGAAGAGGCAAAAGATGGTACAGTGTAGTGGCATAAATGTTGTTGTTCTGTCGTTTTTCAGTCATGTCTGACTTTTTGTGACCTCATTTGGGGTTTTCTTGGCAAAGATAGTGTAGAAGTTTAACATTTCCTTCTCCAACTCATTTTGCAGATGAGGAAATTGAGTCAAACAGGTGAACTGACTTGCCCAGGGTCACACAGCTGGTAAATGTCTGAGGGTGGATTTGAACTCAGGAAGATGAGTCTTCCTGGTTTGAGGGCTGGCACTCTATCCATTGTGCCACCAAGCTGTGGGAACTGAAATTTGTAAAGAATTGAGTTAAAATGGTAAAATGCTGACTAACTCTGGGATGGGCAAGTTATCTAACATATCTGAGCCTTGATAGCTTGTCTATGAAATGAGAATAATAATGCATGTAGTACCTATGTATGTATTTATATGTACCTTGTGATCCCTTCCTGATTCTTTGTCCTCACTCAGGAACTGTCTCTCCTAGGCCTTCACTGCTACAATGTCTGTATTCTCTTCTCTTCCTAACCCACTGGATGAACAAGTTCTGCTCTCTATGCTTGTCTCTTCTTAAATACTCTGCCTTTTCACAGATCATGCCTTGTCAAACTCTATCTAGCCTTGGATTACCTCCCCCATCTCCCTCCATCATTTTTCACATGCTACTTAATAAAGCTTCAAGAAGTCATGGAAACATGCTGATCTCATCCCCTTTAAACTTATGTTATCTATTCTCAACTGGGCCTTCACTGCAGCAAGGCAGTCCCACTCTTGCCTGAATTGTTTGTTCTCTCTCTCACCATTATGGTGAGATGATCCAAATTCTGTTATATTTCTCTCTCTCTCTCTCTCTCTCTCTCTCTCTCTCTCTCTTGATTTTTTGTAGGGGAGAAGGCAGGGCAATTGGGGTTAAGTGACTTGCTCAAGGTCATATGGTTAGTAAGTGTTAAGTGTCTGAGGGTGGATTTGAACTCAGGTCTTCCCGACTCCAGGAATGGTGCTCTATGCACTGCACCACCTTGCCGCCCCTGTTACCTCTCTTCAAGACTATCAGGGGACCCCTCCTATGCAGCACCTAAACTGAAGACCTCATTTCATACTTCCACAAAAAAAAATTGAGGCTAATGCTGAGAGTTACATCTCCTCTTCTCATCTCATGTCACTGACATCATCTGTTGCTATTTTCTCTTTCACTCCAGTCTCTTATGAAGAGGTAGCCCTTCTCCTTGACCAGGCCAACTCCTTTACATGCGCTTTTGATTTTATCCTCTTCTATATTCCCCAGCAGATTGCTCCATCTCTAACCCCCACTTTCTAATCTGTAGTCCTCTCTCTCCTTTCTATTGCTCCTTCCATAAGCCTTACATATATGCCCATGTCTTCCTCATCCTTAAATATCTACAACAGATCCTCCCGTCTCTTTTAACTATTGTCTTATTTCTTTCCTTCTCAGCAACCTTAAAAAGCTGTCTATACTTGAGACTCCATTTCCTCTTCTCACTCTTTTTTAAACCTTCTGTAGCCCAAGCTTCCAAACTTGTCATTCAACTAAAACTACTCTCTTTTCCAAATTTACCAGTGATTTCTTTTTGCCAAATCTAATGACCTTTTTACAGACTCCATGCCTTTTCACTTTTTTGTAGCATTTGACCCTGTTGATTCTTTTCTTTTTTTTTTGTTTTTGTCTTTCTTTTTGTTGTTGTTGATTATTTTCTACTAGAACTCTGTTCTTTCTGGGCTTTCCTGACACTGTTTTCTCCTGGTTCTCCCCTTAACTTGCATGACTTCTCCTCAGTCTCCTTAGCTGTATCTTCATCCACAAATGATTCCCAGATGTGTGTATGTGTATGTGTATGTGTATCCATTCATAGTCTCTCTCTTGATCTCATAGGCACCTCAAACTCATAATATCCAAAATAGAACTCATCATCTTTACTCCCAACACCCCCACCCCACTCTGAACTTGCCCATTATTGTCAAGGGCACCCTTGCTATTCTGGTTGCCCAGATTCTCAGTTTCATCTTCAGACTCTCGCTCACTCATAAGTCACAAACTACTTACCTTTAGCAAATCTTTCTCATCTATCCCTTTCTCTCCATTCACATAACCACTACCTTTGTTGAAGCCCTCATCATCACTTTTCTGAAATGTTTCTCTAGCCTAGTAATTAGTCTGCCTGCCTCAAGTCTCTCCCTACTTAAATCTGGCCTCCTCAAAGCTGCCAAAGTGATTTCCCTAAAGTACAAGTCTATACCACATCACTTTTCCTACCTCCTCACCCTCTTACACACACTAAGTCAATTCCAGTGGCTTGCCATTATATCTAGGATAAAATATCAATTCCTCTTAGACATTTAAAGCACTCTACCATTTGGCTTTTTTCCTTATCTGTCCAGTCTTTTTTCACCTTACTCCCTTCTACAATTTAATAATCCACCCACTGGGCATTTATTTTGCTTGACTATACCTGTTTATAAAAGGTTTTTTTTTTCTTGCTCAGTTGAGTGGGAGGGGAAGTAGAAGGGAGTGAAGGAAGATTTGTTGATTGAAAACTATTCAATTTAATTGAAAAATTCAGAAAGTCTGGGACATTTCCCTCTAAGAAGTTCCGTATGATGGTTTGAGGAAGACAAGAGCTAGATATGCCCTTTGGTCTTTCCTTACAGATTTCATGGTTCTGATTATTGTCTAAAGTGTTTTTTTTTCCTTTCAGCCAACCAGTTCTACAGGAGTCCCCTACTGCTACATCACCAAATATTATTATACTGCTAGTAATATTCAGGAGACACCAGAGGGCCTAACAGCAGACATCTCCCGAAATGCAGAGGTCAACCATTACCCTTCCACACCCATTAACCAGCTCCGATTGGATGTGACGTTCCATAGAAATTACATGCTACAGTTTAAGGTACACTTACCTCATAGCTCTTGTTAACAAAAAGGTTTGTGAGGATCAATCAGCCAATGATACTGATTTAGTTTCTCATTACTAGACACTATACTAGATACTGATTTAGTATCTAGTATGTGTGAGGAATTTGATTAGGCATTGTGAGATATAGAAGTAGCCAAAAGCTAGGATCACAATCTATGTATAAAAAGAGAGCAGTCAAAGGCAGGGAATGGTAAATGCAGTGAGTTTGTTATGAAAGATAAAGGGCTATAGGACATCCATAGGATGGAACTGGCGTTTGAGTTGAGTGCTGAGGGATAGGTGGCATAGAAATAGGAAGGATGTGCCTAAGACATATAGCATCATTATTTTATTTCCACTTCATGATTTCATCTTTCAAAAAGAAGCATCTGTGCCTACTTATTGGAAATTTCCTCCCCCATTTTTCTTTTGCTTTTTGGAGGAGGAAGGCAGGGCATTTGGGGTTAAGTGACTTGCCCAAGGTCACATGGCTAGTAAGTGTTAAGTGTCTGAGTTCAGATTTGAACTCAGGTCCTTTTGACTCCAGTGCTCTATTCACTGTGCCACCTAGCCGCCCTTCTCCCCAAAAATTAAAGCAAAAGAAAACTTTCTTTTCTGAGAAAAGCTTGTTTTTATAAATGAATAAGTTCTTTGAAGACATCTTCAATATCTTAACCCAACATCTATAGCAGGTCATCAGTGCTTCTTGTGAATGGATGAAATCATTAAATTGCATATGAAAATCACTATTATGATAAATATGTTATTAGAAGGATCCTTTGTCTCCTCCAATCTAAGTATAAATGAATGTGTTTTAAGGACTAGATTAAAATTCACCCCTGTTTCATTGAGACTTGGCATATTGAGTAGAGTGTTGGACTTAGGGTCAGTAAGATCTGGATCAAAATACTGCCTGCCTGATGTTTATTAGCTGTATGACCACAGATGTGGTCATAATTAATAATTAATCTCTCTAAGCCTCTGTTTCATTGTATGTTAAACACATATAACAATATCTATCTAGATTATAAGATGTAATTTGAAGAGTTATGGTGAGCCTCCAATGAGAATATGCAGGTAAAGCATTTGTAGATTTTAAAGCACAATAGAGATGTTAGTTGTTGTTATTGATCATCCCCAACCTAAAGCAAATGCTTTTTTCTTGAAACTCATCCAATAATACTTGTTCATGTGTATTGAGTCCCTGTACTAAGCAAACACTGGAGAAGCACTGGGGAAGATAGACAGCAATTCTATCAAGGAGCTCATGACCTGTTAGTGTTATTTAAACTAATTAGCATCTCCTATGACACCCTAAAAATAAAGTTTGACATCCGAATTGGGCTTTTGAATTGTCAACCTTGGTAAAGCAGACACCAAAGTGAAATACTTGGTTGGAGGAATATTCTACTAAAATTATCTTCCTAAGTTCAAATTCATATCTTTGTTTGCTATGTAGACAAATCACAGGATCATAGATTTAGAAATAGAAAGAATATTAGAGATTACCTGGGGAAATCACAGATCTTTTGTCCTTAGTTTCATCTGTACAGTGAGAATTAATGGAATTTTTAACTTCAAAAAATGAACGAATGGATGAATAAAAAGTTACTTATTAAGTGCTTACTATATATCAAACATTGGAGCTAAGAATAGAGAAGTAAGACAGTTTTTACGCTATAAGAACGAATAGTCCAATAGTCGTAATACTTGGAGATCTAAATATTTGATGAAATCTAGTAAGATTTTGAGGGTGACAAATAAATTGTAGTTTATTGGCAAGTAGAACTACTAGAGTGTTTTTTTTTATCAGCCTTCTAATTAAAATGAAGTGATGAAAGTATACATGAAAAGCAGAGGGAGAACGACAGTACTCCTCTTGCCATATATGGCTTATTTCAGGACTAAAAGTAGAGACAGTCTCAGAAGTCATAGAATCAGATCAGTACTCAACTGGGAGAATGAAAAAAAAATCATTTTTTAAATCTTTCTTGCAATCTGGATGCATATCAGACTTAGTTTTTAAATTTTTTATTGATGAGAAAATTAACAAAACAGAGGTTGTTCATAGCCTTATATAAAACTTAAAGTGAGTGTCTTGATATATATCCAGTTCTTTCCCTGAAAAGTTTTCTGGCCCTGAGACTTTGGTTCTAATACCATGAATGTATGAGCCTCAAGTTTTTCTGTTTTCCTAGATCTATGATGCCAACAACAAAAGGTATGAAGTCCCAGTGCCCTTAAATATTCCAAGCTCCTCTGTCAGCCAACCTGAAAATCTTCTCTATGAGGTGACCATCAAGGAAAACCCATTTGGAATTGAAATTCGCCGAAAAAGCACAGGCACTGTGATGTAAGTAGTTTTCTGCTCCATATGTATGGTAAAATAAGTGCACAATCAGAATTTTGACTTGATCTTGATTTCTGGAATAGTGAAATGGGTCAAGTCTTCAACACCTGAACAAATGCAAATACATTGTACTTCTGGGAAATTATATATCACTTCACATCCCTTGGCTTCAGTTTTTTTAAATCCATACAACGAGGTAATTGGATTAGAGAATGTGTAAGATTCTTTTCAGCTCTCAATGGTATGATACTATATCTTATGTGACTCCAGTCAAGAATTCCATGATGATGGAATATCACTATGAGAGGAAACTCACATTATCTCTTCCACTTCCACCTCCAAAATCCATATAAATTTGTTAAAATATGTTATACCTTTTAGATACATGACCCAAAAGAGCCAAAGAACCTGTCAAGGAGACACCTGGGTATATATTAAGACACTCACTTTACATTTTATATAAGGCTATGGACAATCTCTATTTTTCTCAATTTCCTCATCAATATTTTTTAATTTTTAAAATATTTTTAAGTTTTGAGTTCCAAATTCTATCCCTCCTACCTTCCCATACCTCACTCTCCCCGACCATGGTAAGTAATCAAACATAGGTTATGCATGTGCAATTATGTAAAGCATTTTGATATGAGTAATTTTGTATAATAAATCTCATTTAAAAGAAAAAAAAATGAAAGAAAGTGAAAAGTAGCATGTTCCAGTCTGTATTCAAATAATATCAGTTCTTTTTCTGGAGGGAGATAGCATTCTTCACCACTAGTCCCTTAGGATTGTCTTAGATCATTCTATTGCTGAGAATAGCTAAGTCATTCACAGTTCTTCATTGGACAATACTGCTGTTACTGTATACAGCATTTTCCTGGTTCTGTTCACTTCACTATGTATCAGTTCATGTAAATCTTTCCAGGTTTTTCTGAAATCATCCTGCTTGTCGTTTCTCATAGCAAAATGATATTCCATTACTATCATATACCACAGCTTCTTTAGTCATTCTCCAATTGATGCACATAACTTTGATTTCTAATTCTTAGCCACTACAAAAAACTGTTGCAAACATTTTTGTACAAATAGGTCCTTTCCCCTTTTTTTTGGATGTCTTTGGGACATAGACCTAGCAGTGATGATAAAACTTTAAAACTAAATCTGATATACATCCAGATTGGAAGAAAGTAATATACATGCATACATATATGCACACACACACACACACACACACACACATAGATATAAAATCTTTCATTATGTCAAGTATAAGATATAAGATCTGGAAAAATACATTTTATTATTATTTCTCATGACAAAAATGAGAAAACCATCCACCATAAATAGGGAAAACAACACTATAAAGTCTCCTGATATAGACTAGAGTGAGATTAAGCTTTGTACATGACTAGATTCAGGGAAGACCAAGATCAGATATTACTGGGGTTTCTTTCAAATGGAAGTTGTAAGACTTGATGAAAAGATCAGTCTTTTCATGATACAGGGAAAGCGAAACCCAGAACAACAATTTATCCTAATAAAGTAACAAGAATAATAAACAGGTTCTTTTCAGGCACCATTTTCTCAGGTCCCCCACTTTACCAGAAGCTTGATTTAATTCCCCAGAGGTCATAGGGTTTACTGCATGTTGTTAAATTGGATCTGTTATCAAAAGACCAACGTGGGTTTCCCTAAGAGACAGCAGGTCTACTGCAATTAATTAGAAGAAAGACAATGGTAGTGTAGGGAATGGAAGAGAATGTCAAGGAGAGGAATAAATGAACCTGGATTTTATTTTTAGGGATAAGGATATTTTAAAAATCCAATAATAAAAACAACAACAACATTAATATAGCACTTACTACATGTCAGGCACTGTGCTAAGGATTTTGTAATTATTATCTCATTTGATCCCTATAGCAATCCTGGAAAGTTAGGTGCTGTCATGATACCTATTTTACAAATGAGGAAACTGAGGTAAACAGCAATTGTATGATTTGTCCATGATCACATAGCTAGGAAGTATGAGAAGCCAGATGTGAGTTTAGGTCTTCCTCACTTTAGGTCAAGCATTTAATCCACTGTATCAGCTAGCTACCTCAAGCACATTGGATTGTATTGATTTTGTAACATTCATTATATTGTTCTCTAATAGTTTTGTGTTATAAATATCTTATCTCTTTATCTAGCTTGTGAGCTTCCTGAGTGTAGGAACTATTTCATCTACTTTTTTGTTGTTGTATCGTCCTAGGTTTTTTTTTTTTACTGTACCAAACCCCCTTCTCCTCATATCCAAAGGCTAATTCCTGTAGCCACTTCTGAAGTGAGGACCCTGTCAAAGAAACAGATGCTTTAGGAACTTTCTTTATCCTGAGGTCTAATAAAGGAAGTTGGAGTAATTATGGCAATTCTGCAGATCCTTGTAATAGGGATGCACACCACAGGCATTCTTCAATCCTCCTTAGAGTCATGTTCTTCTCTTATGTTTCAGCTGGGATTCCCAGGTCCCTGGCTTTACCTTCAATGACATGTTCCTTCGTATCTCCACCCGCCTGCCATCTCATTACATCTATGGCTTTGGGGAAACTGAGCACACAACATTCCGGAGGGACATGAACTGGCACACATGGGGAATGTTTACTCGAGACCAGCCCCCAGGGGTAAGTGCTAACAATTAGAGTATTACATGGCTTGTAGTTATTTGTACATGCTGTTTTCTTTGGCCCTACTTCAAGATTACTTTTTGCAAGTTTATGGAGTTCTACTGAGGATCGTTATAAATCTGAGCTACCCACGTATAAATACTTATTAAATTGAATTACCTTCTCATTCTTCCTTTTCCTTGAGACCTCAATCCTCCTCCAAGGAAGATTATGGATCTAACTTAATTATTCCTTTAGATTTGTGGTTTTTTTTTCCCATGTAAACCATGACTGATGTCTTTTCTACTATTGACCCAGTATAAGTTGAATTCCTATGGTGTTCACCCCTATTACATGTGTCTGGAAGAGGATGGCAATGCCCATGGAGTGCTCCTGCTCAACAGCAATGCCATGGGTAAGATGGTGGCTTCTTTTCTGACCGATTTATTCTAAGAGTTTGGGGAAGGTTCTGAATAGCATGGTCCCAGCAGAACTCTAATTTAGTAAAATTCAGTACATCTTTATGAACCACTTGATATGGAGAAATCACTGGAGTAATCATGAAGAAAGGTGGAGAGAAAAAAGACAACACGATTTATACTCGAAAGCTGTCTTTCATCTAAAAATGGAGACATGATATGTATGGAAATAACATGCAAGTGTTCATACTTAGATTGGAAAGGAGGTATACACAAGGGGCTACAAACATTTAGAGAACAGAGAAAACCATCAACCCCATAGGAATGAGTGACTAAGAGGAGTAAGAGAACAGAATAAGTATCTTGAAAGGCTGGGTCGAATTATAAGACATTGGAAGTGTGAGGGAAAAAGGTAATTTAGAGAAAGAGAATAGTTGAACGAAAGCAGGGAAGTGGGAAAATGTTGCATATTACATCATAGAATCATTAATTTAGACCTGAAACGTACTGGAGAGGTCATTAATTCAATCTTCTCATTTTACAGATGAGAAAAGTGAGGTCTACTGAGTTTCAGAAGTGACTTAAGTTTCATCACATGAGTAGGAAGATGGATAGTCAGAATTGGAGCACTGGTCCTCTGACTCAAAAGTCAGGCTCCTTTGCATTTTAAATGCAGTATAAAGTGAATTGGTGACTAGATGAGTTCAGGTTTTGTGACAGGACAATTGGAGTTATAATGGTATCAGTAATAGTACTTGGAAGAAAAGGAAACATGAGAAGGTGAAAGTGATTGAATTTCTTTGGGAGAAATGAATTTCAGTTGTGGGAATGTTTTCTTTTTATGGATTTTCCAGTAGGTTGAGAAATTGTCAGTCCAGAGTCCAGGAAAGTGGAAGTGTGCATAGGTGGATTTTGAAGCTGTCTTCATTTAGCTTGTGAAACTAGATGGAGTAGTTAATTTTGCTAGCTCTTCAAATGTTGAGACAGGCAAATTTCAGTTGTGTGTACAGATGAATGTAATAACAATTAGAACTGGTCGAGGATGGAATGGACTTCTCAGAGAGGTGGTCATGTCTCATCACTGGAAATCTTCAGAAGGAAACTAGAGGGACTGCTTCCTGTGATGGTGATAGGGGATTTCTATTTGTATGTAGACTGGAGTAGATGATCTTTAGAGTCAGCTTCAACCCTTCTCTTCTATGATTCTGTGTCACTGAACACTTATTGTCTGTTTTCAGACGTGACTTTCCAGCCCACCCCTGCCCTGACCTATCGTACTGTGGGAGGTATTCTGGACTTTTACATGGTTTTGGGGCCAAGCCCAGAGCTTGTCACTCAACAGTACACAGAGGTAGGAAGTCATGCAATTCTTCAGTCAGTAATCATGTGTTTTCTGAGAAACCCTCAAGTGTGTAACACTTTCCAAGGCACATTCATTCATCTACTCTGTCTAGATCTTGTATATACCTCATAATCTTCATGCTGGTCTCCTCCTTTAGAATGTGCGGTCTTAGAGGGTAGAGACTTTTGCCTTTTTTGGGTCCTCTGTGCTCAGTATTTTTCTTGGCACATACTAAATATTTAACTAATGCCTGTTGATTGACTGACTGGTGGTGATCTTACATAGCCATCATCTTTCCAGCAGACCAGTTCATAATGTTAGAAGGCAATAAAGAGATATAAGAAAATATACCTTGCCATTACATTATTATAGAGCACTTGTGGGGCCAATCCCTATTTAAGGTACCCACTAAGAATCCCTAGTTTCTGAAAGGCACACAAATAAAGATTATAGTTTATTTTTATAAATCACCTAATGACTGTTTAAATGCTTTATACTTAACTATCTCTTTTGAAATGGCCCTGATTCCCAGGAATGCTAGTTAACTAGTTTCATGTTTGGTTTTACAATTAATCTGAGTTATGAGGTCACCACGTAATGATAGAAAAGTGTTTTAGTGACTCTTTATTTTATACCAGCCATGTTCCCTACCTGGAAGAAATGGAATCTATACCAACTATTTTGTGTCCTTGTTTTCAGTTGATTGGCCGTCCAGTGATGACTCCTTACTGGGCCTTGGGCTTCCAGCTGTGTCGCTATGGATATGAGAACGATTCTGAAATTGCTGAACTCTATGAAGCCATGGTGGCTGCTGAGATCCCCTATGTATGCACCTGCCCTACCCAGTACAACCTCACCCCTCTCTCCATCCCCCAATCCTAACCTGTGTAATTGTTCTGTCGTCCTCATGGCTTTGTTTCCTCTTCCTTTGGATTAATTATGGAACTTGAAAGTTTGCAAACATGTCTTCAAGTTAAATGTTTGACATTATAGGCAGAATTCCCCAAAATGTGGTTTCTGAATTTAGTCTTTTCAAAATTGAATTGGTGCAAACATTATATAGATGAGTACAACTTTAGTTCAAAGAGTAAGCGGTCATTTCAGCTGAAGAGATCTTAGATTCTAGCTCATTTGCACTTGTACATCATGGTTATGCAAATGTTTTCAAACAGGAATAATTGGATTTGACTGCATATAATGTAACTAAGTACAAAAGGACCAGAGGTCTAAGAGCAAAGAACTGGAGTCTCTCATTCTGTTTCTGCCAAAACATTCAATTTCACTCCTAAATGTCATCTTCCTGCATTAAAGTATTTAGAGTAGAAGCACAGGAACCAGGGCATCATAGATTTAGAGTGAAATACAGCTTTGAGGATGGGGAGTCCAACTCCCTGACTTAAAAATGCAGAAACTGAGATGCAGAGAGTTTAATTGACATGCTTAGCATCACACAGCTAATAATTGTGTGAGCTAGGATTTGAACTCAAGTTCTCTTCCCCTCCACAACATTATCATTTCCACTCTCCCATGTTGCTACTTAGAGGAATGAGCACAGGTACTTCAAAGGCTGTTGATTTTATTTTGGAATGAGTCATATTAATTTTCTGGAATATTATGTTTCTAGACTAGTTGAATTTGATCTTTTTCAGGTTGATATCCTTTTCTAAAATACCCGAGTCTCTTTCCAAATAATGGTAGGATGAAGTAGTCTAGAAGTGTTTGTGCTGGATTCCATTCTGGAATTTTGATTTGATCCTGGAAAAGAATATGCATAGTGGATCTGCCTCACTGTCCTACTGAAGAGATGTTCTTGTTCTGGATCTATTGTCATCAAAGTGATATTTCCCCCGATTCCTTCCCTTTTTCTTCCAGGATGTACAGTACTCAGACATTGATTACATGGAGAGGCAGCTGGACTTCACACTCAGTCCCAAGTTTGCTGGCTTTCCCAGTCTGATCAGTCGCATGAAGGAGGCTGGCATGCGAGTCATCCTTATTCTGGTATGTGTCTGGATTAAGATTATATGCTGTCTTCTTAGTTCTTGAGCATCGACATTTGTTTGTCTTTGAGTATTTTGTATCTGACAATCTTGTAACTATCATGCATTGATTGCAGGACCCAGCAATTTCTGGCAATGAGACTCAACCATATCCTGCATTCACCCGGGGCCTCGAGGATGACGTGTTCATCAAATGGCCAGATGACAGCGACATTGTTTGGGGAAAGGTAGAGTTTGGGATTAGAGATGCTTATTAGAGATGGGTGTGATGAGATATCAAGATGTTTATGCTTTAACGGCTCCTATTTTTCTCATTGTTTCTGTATGTTTGTCAATTATGACAGGTAGAACCTCAGTTGTTTGCTTGAAGTAGATTGATTCCAGGGATGATTTAACTTCTCCTTGTGATTCTTCTCATGAAATCTAGAAGTTGCGACCTGTCACATAGACAAGGTTTACTCTAAGTAAATGCTCCCCCTTTTCCACCTTTCCCCACAGGTTTGGCCAGATTTGCCCAATGTTACTGTCAATGACTCTCTTGACTGGGACACACAAGTGGAGGTAAAAAAATCTCCTTTAGTATGGGTTTTGGACATTTCTGTACAAGAGAACTGACTTGTCCCTGTCCAGATAGTTAAAATACTGTCTTCATGGAGACGCAAGTCCTTGTTCTCTTTCTTACTAATTCAGCTCTTAGCACAATGCCCAGAACATTATAAGTGCTTTGTACGTGTTCTGGTCTCTGACTAACCTTGTCCTGAATTCCAGTTTTCCTTCCCCAGGTTTTGGAAGCATCCTTTCCCAAAGAACCAAACTTTTTTTTTTCAGTTCTTGCCAGGCAGGTCCCCTTCAGTGGCTCTCAATATCCTTTCAAAAGGCATTATTGTTGGGCCGGCTATGTTGAGCCTTGAATAGAGCACTGGCCCTAGAATCAGGAGGATCTGAGTTCAAATCCAGCCTCAGACACTTAACACTTACTAGCCATGCATACTTGGGCAAGTCACTTAACCCCAATTTCCCTCCAAAAAAGCAAGACAGAAAAACAAAAATTAAACCAAAAAAGGCACTAATGTTTAGCAGCTAGGCAGTGTAGAGGCACTTAGCAGGCACAGTGTACACAGTACCCTGGACCTGGCCTCAGGAAGACCTGACTTTAAATTTGGCCTTAGATGTTTGCTATCTGTGCAACCCTGGCCTAGTTTCTCAAGGCAGTTTGCCTCATTGTCCTCATCTGTAAAATGAGCTGGAAAAGGAAATGGCAAAATACTCCAGTATCTTTGCTAAAAAAACACCAAATGGAGTCACAGAGTCAGACATGACGGAAATGACCAAAAAATAACAACATGGTGATTGCATGCAGACACAGGAACCAAACACCCCCATGTTGCGGTATTGGCAGTTAATGTCAATAAGATACAAGTGGCAGGCAATCCACAACCTTAGATTTGTCCATGATACTTTAGATGATGCCACTTTGATAAGTATTCAATTGATTTCTGAGGCTGTAGATTCCAGTAAACTATGAATTCTTTTGAAAATGCTTTAAATTTTTCAGAAGTTTATCTGCATGCAATAGCAGAATTGCAAATAATAAATATTACAGAGTTATTTGCAGGGGCCTGATCAATTTGTTTGTTTGTTGCATTTCACCTTTCCAGATATACAGGGCTCATGTTGCCTTGCCAGACTTTTTCCGTAATTCAACAGCCATTTGGTGGAAGCGCGAAATTCTAGAACTCTACGACAATCCCACTGAGCCAGAGAAGAGCTTGAAGTTTGATGGAATGTGGATTGTAAGTGTGTGTGTGTGTGTGTGTGTGTGTGTGTGTGTGTGTGTGTGTGTGTGTGTGTGTGTTTGTATGTACGTCTGTTTGAATGTGGATACATAAACAAATTCAAATGTCCTAAAACCTTGTGTAGTTTTGTTTATTTCTGTCCATATGTATGATTTTTCTGCAGTGGAGTGAAATCAGTCCTTAAATGATTGAGGCTTTGTGGGCAGAATTTTATCCTGAGGCTTCCATTTTCCAATAAGCCATTTAACAATCTGTATTTCTATCACACATTCACCATTACTTTATCCTTCAGGGAAAATGCCCAGTATACATGCATGTCAGGGAATTTCTCTTTTTCTCTGAAATGTGTTCAATATTTCCCCTGAATGTATTTGTCCCTGTAGCATGGCCTGAGAGAAAGCAAGGCCCAGTCCTTCCAGGTGATGCCCTCTTCTGATTAATCAGTCTCCACATTTGTGATGAGTTTCCCAGGTGTAGCCACTTGTTCATTGTCATGTGGTAGAAGGTAATGACAACATATTCATGTGTGTATGTAATACATATAGACATAGAGATTTGTTTTACATTTTTAAGGATATGAATGAACCAGCAAGCTTTGTGAATGGGGCAGTTCCTCCAGGCTGCAGGAATGACACATTGAACCATCCTCCTTATATGCCCTGTAAGTACATTTCCTTCTGGCAGAATATCCTCCAGACTCGAGCTTACCTTGTTAAAGACACCTAGGTTGAGGATTTGCCTTCATTCATTACCAGCAGCCTGGCATTGGCAATGGAACCATCGTCACTGGTATCTCAAGGGATACTCCCATCCATATTCTAAGCAGTCTTGGTTCATGTCATAGGTTTGCCCAGAATAGAGGGTAAACGTACCAATACACCCTTGGGCAAGCACTTCCACGTAGCCAATCTCTAAGAGACCTTCCAGTTCTCAATCCCATTGTTTGTGCTTTGTACTCAGAATTGATTTTTCAGTTTTCCATTTTTTACTGAACACTGTAGCCAACTGTTCATAGCTTTATACCTTTTAGCTCTAACTTGGTTATTCTATTCCAAACTCATACTCCATGCTCTCTCACCCCCTATGCCCCAGCTCCCTCCTTCATTGCCACCAGAAGGGAAGTAAGGGGGTCTCACATCATTGCATCTGTTTCCTCAGATCTAGAGGCAAGAGACAAAGGCCTGAGCAGTAAGACCCTGTGCATGGAAAGTCAGCAGTTCCTGCCTGATGGAAGCCCAGTGAGGCACTATGATGTGCATAATCTCTATGGCTGGTCCCAGACAAAGCCCACATATGAGTGAGTCCCTGCCTCCCTTTCCCCAAGGCGCATAGAGTAGGTGGTGGGTGAACAGATTTGGAGTTTCAGATGAATGAAATTGTTGATCCTTTTCCCATTTTGAATCTCTTTTTTATGTTTAGGAAATACATATTGATAAGAATTTTTGCATGTGACACATCATTAGGTCAGTGAATCTATTCACAAGCTAAAGGAAGGTATGCTCCTCTTCACACACACACACACACACACACACACACACACACACACACACACACACAGACAACACTTTTAAGGTATTTTAGCTAATGTATTGGTTAGTTTTAGTTTCTTGCTGCACCAAGTGCAGACTGCTTTTGCAGGCACACCTTTGCAAGGCCACTTTCCTGTCTTGTTCCCCCCAGTCATTGGCTGAGAATAGTCCTCAGCTCATGGTCTTCACTGTAAGAACGTCCTAAGGAGGAAAGATCTCTGGTCCTTCCAGGTAGGTTGTCATGTCTTCTATCTGTTCCCTGTTCCCTGAGCAGAGCTGTACAGGAGACCACAGGAGAGAGAGGAATCGTGATCACTCGCTCAACCTTTCCCTCTTCAGGACGCTGGGCAGGACATTGGCTGGGAGACAACACAGCAGCATGGGACCAGCTCTACAAATCCATCATTGGTAAGTGCAGGGCTTTTCCTCAAGCTTTCCATTGGAGGTGAGAGGAATTCCACCTCTGTGCTCAATATGTCTGGAATTTTTCTGAACTCTTGAAGAGAATGAGAGAGGGCTCAGGTCCCTGACCAGTTAATTGTATCATTGCATCTTTTTCATTGGACTTACCTTCATGCTGAGCTCTCTAAGTCAGTAAACAGGGAAGGTTAGAACCAATTTGTCTCATGCAACATCTCTATGGTTCTCATTGCAGGGATGATGGAATTCAGTCTCTTTGGAATACCCTATGTAAGTCTCAATAAGTTCTCTTGATCACTTTGAGAGTGTTTCAGGAACCCACAAAATTCTCATTCTGTTTTCCCTTTTTTTTTTCAGACCGGAGCTGATATCTGTGGATTCTTTAATGATGCTGAATATGAGATGTGTGCTCGCTGGATGCAACTGGGAGCATTTTACCCTTTCTCTAGGAACCACAACACAATTGGGCAGAGGGTGAGATGCCTACTTGTGCCTCAGGCCTGCCCTTGTGAGAGAATTCCAGCTTCAATTCTCCCCCCATGATGTAATAGAAGCCCTCTTACCTGGAAACAACCTCAGGACTCACCAGTCCTTCCGTTCACAACAAACTGTATAACTCAAATTTCCTTATCCAATGGATATTTCTAGGTTATCTCACTTCTGCCAGAAGCTCAAGAGAAAAAAGCTAGAGAGCAGAGATCTTTTCTGCTCTGACTCTGGGCAGTTTTCACAGTTCCTCCAGGAGGTTACAATGCTAGGATGCCTCTAATCTCTCACAAATGTACTCTGTGGATGTAACTCACTGCAGTGTAATATTGCTGCAGAGCAAATATATGTTTGGTCTGTGCTGCCCATGATTTGTTTTTGTATCAGTGTCTAACGATTTTGTGGGTGCTCAGGCGCAGGAAAGCAGGGAAAGAAGAATCAGAAGGTCTTTCCTAGCCAAGGTCAAGGGGGATGGCAGCCTGGGGAATTACTAAGCCAAGGCTCTGCAGGTTCCCTGTGTAGGAGAGGGTATCTTTCTAGGCATCTGGCCTGTTTCCCGGTAAAGTCAGGTGAAGGGTTTGGTCTGAGCATTCCCTCCTTTTGTGTCTAGAGACAAGACCCTGTGGCTTGGAATTCCACCTTTGAAGATCTTTCAAGAAATGTCCTTCAGACAAGATACACCCTGTTGCCTTATCTCTACACCCTGATGCACATGGCCCATGTAGAAGGCAGCACTGTTGTCCGGCCCCTTCTGCATGAGTAAGTGCCCTCTCTGTGTCTCCAGGTCCTATGTTGGGTCCCATTTTGAATTGCAGTAGGAAGCTTTTGCTGTGTTATCTCCCCGTTAGAGTGCAACACAGGTCCTTGAGAACAGGGGCCGTCTTGCTTTCCTGTTTGTTTCCCACAGCCTTTTTTCTAGTGAGCAATTAATCAGTATTTTTTCATTCATTGATTCATGCTAAAGTGCAGTATATTCCTTAGGGATAGAGGTAGCCTGTGGAAGCAAGCATGAACCTTGGAGTCAGAAGATCAGTTTCTTGTTGTTCGTGCTGTTTGTCTCAACTATGACAGTTCCTTATTACCATAAGCAAACCACTTATTATGTCTGAGGCTCAGTTTTCTTATCTGTAGAGTGGGAACAATAATAATGGCATTTCCCACCTTGGATATTTGTGATGAGGAAAGCATTCTGCAAATCTTAAAGTACTCTATGGATATGTGTTTTCTGTTAAAATTTTTACTCTTTTAAAAGATCGATATTATGAAGGAACACTTGATAATCCCAAAGTCTTCTTTGCCTTAGCAATATAGTCAATCATAATTTTCTTTTTAAAGCAACAATTGGATTTCTTGTTTATGACTGGAATGGATTAAAATTAGTTCAAAACATTTTCTGAAGTTGTTTATAATAGTAGTCGAAAGGTCCAGATCTAGGAAATAAGACAAAGTCACCTTGATGTTTCAAAAATACCCTAATTAATACTACCCCCCCCCCCACCCCGTTCCTGATTCAACCACTGCTGAAGGGAAGAAGAAAGAACTCAAAGGGAGCAGAAGTTGGACATTTTCTGGATCGAGCCTAAGCCCCCTGGAGACTTCTTGAATCATGGAGTTAGACTGATTTCTAAGGTTCCTTGGAGCACCAAGTTCATTGATCCATGGTCTGGGAGAACTTTGTCAATATCACTGATTTGTGACACCATGTTTCTCTGCTCAGGTTTGTGGAAGACAAAGAAACTTGGGACATATACCTTCAATTCCTGTGGGGTCCGGCCTTCTTAATCAGCCCTGTGCTGGAACCTGTGAGTACAGATTGTTCTCAGCTGAATCAGATCCAAACTGAGAGATAATATTGAGTAGTAGAAAAGGGTTACAGCTTGGCATTTTTAATAGTAGGGTCTATTCTATGTGTTGGAATTGAACTGTTCTGCAGCTTAAAAATCATTCTTGAGGATTATTTCCTTATGTGTAAAATGAATGATACTCCTATCTATCCCTTAGTCATGGAGTCAATGTAAGGCTATGAGAAAATGATAAATCCATAGGATATTTGCTTTTGAATGTGTTTATGTAGTGTTTATTATTCATATTAACTGCTCAAGGACATTTTGATCAATTTTTTCTTGTATTTATTCTATTAAAAATACCTATCTACTCTAATTTATTGTAGAATGTCCGTAATGTGACTGCCTACTTCCCCAATGCCAGCTGGTATGATTACTACACAGTAAGTGTCTTTGATGGGACCTAGGAACTCATGCTTCTTCTGTTTAAATTAGTGTGAAATTTTGCATGTGGAATGTGATATTTTTGACTAAGGTATCTCATCCTGGAATATTGTCATGAACTGTGTAAGTTTTGCCCCAAATAGTTCTGGGATGGTTGACCCTGTCATACTCTATCATTAATACTCTTTCAAGTTTTCCTGACCTTAAGTTTTGATGTCTGGGACTCACCCAAAGAGAGTTGTTTTCTAAGCACTTTGTACAATTCTCAAGGAGATATTGTGAGCTGAGTGTAGTAATTATATTCAATTGGAGAAGGGGAGCTCTGGGAAATGGTCAGAGACCTCTTTTTTGCTAACAGAGTATAGAAATCTTTTTTTTTTTTGCCTTTTGGAGGGAAATTGGGGTTAAATGACTTGCCCAAGGTCACACAGCTAGTTTTTGTGTTAAGTGTATGAGGCCAGATTTGAACTCAGGTCCTCCTGACTCCAGGACGGGTGTTCTGTTTACTGTGCCACATAGTCCCCCCTAGAGCATGGAAATCTTAATCAAGTTTTGATCAGCTTAGTACTTCTTTCTGAAATGTCACAACTTTTAATGTATTGTGTAGCCTCTAAAACTTAGTAGGTGTCAAATTAACATTTGTTGAGCGATTTGACCTTTGTTCCCTTGTCAGTGAAGAGAGGAACTGTGAATAGATGACTTTTAATGTCCTTCTCAGACATCCCATGTTGAGAATATTCTCAGAGACATCAAGAGCATTTTTAATACTTTAACAAATTTAAAATTTAAAAATATTTTACCTTAATTTAAAAATTTACTAAAGTTATTATTATTATTATTATTATTTACAAATTTCCCTAAAGACTAAGTCACCATAGCCAAGGGGGTGGAAAAATAATTTTTCCTTCCTTCCATTCTCACCATGTGTTTGATTACCCTGAGTTTTCCTTGAGGAAAGAGTCTTAACCAAGCCATGACTTTCCTTTTCCTTGGTCTAGGCATATAATCTTTATAAGCTTTTCTCAAGGTGACGTTTTTAAAGAAGAATTCCAATATCTTTGATCCCAAGTTTATCTTCTATCCTTCCTGGGCAGTTAGCCTACTGCATTGGTCGAGTAGCCATGGTATGCACATCCTATACTGTGGTTGTCCATGTAGATGATTGAGGAAGGGTCGCTGCTCAGGGGGAACTCATAGCCTTGGTTAGAGATACACGAGAGTTATACCCACCATGAACCTGTACTAAGAAAGGCAATAAACATCTGTGAAGTACTGTGGTCCTTTTGAAGGCTAAAATGGGTTTTAGGTTTCTTTGAAGAAAGGCAACATTTGATTGAAAATGGAAGAAAAGTCAGGAGGAAAATGCAGAGGGGGCTCAGAAGAATCCATAAGTGGATAAAGATAGTCAGGAATTGAGAGGCTATGGTGGGGAACCAAAGGCAGAAATACCTCTTATACTTTATCTTCTAAGTTACTCAGCTAGAGTGAGGTGAAGAACTCGTTTTCCTCCTGTTCTTCCTCTCAACCATAGGGTTCAGACATTGGAGTGAGGAGACAGTGGACGAACCTGCCAGCCCCTCTTGACCATATCAATCTGCATATCCGTGGGGGCTACATCCTTCCCTGGCAAAAACCTGCAAATAACACCCACTATAGGTGAGTGAGGGGAGCCACATCCTTCCTTTTCCAAAGACGTGACTTGGATCCCAATGGCAATTGCCTTCTTTGTCCTTTTCTTGAAAAGTAGTAGATAGAGTCCTCGAGTTGGAGACCACAAGGCTTGGGTTTAAGTTGACTTATAGCTGTGAGACTTTGGGAAAATTCCACCATCTCTAAGGGCTTCAACCCTCTCATTATACTTAAACTTCCTACCTCCCTGGAATTATTTTGGGAATAACATAAACACCCAAATCCTAAGGGGTTGTATAAATGCAAGTTGCTTTTTTTTCTTTTGTCTTTTCAGCAGCTCATTACCAGGAGCATCACAAGGATCAGGCTAATTTTGTTATTTAAACAGGGGCTTTCTGAGCATTCTTTGTTTTCATTGACTGAGTCCTCTCAGCCTGGAATTCTCTCCCTCCTCTTCTCTGACTCCTGCCCTTTTTGGCCTCCATTGTCCTATGAGCCCCCTGGGAGCAGGGACTTTTTTGAATTTCTTTGCATCCTTATCATGGGGTCAATGTCTGGCCCTCAGTGACTATTTGTTGACTGATTGATCATTGGGTAATATATTATGTGAAAGCAAGGACTTTCTGATACGTTTTATGGGAATACTTTGCTGTCTACTCCATGGCAGATGAAATAAAATGAACCTCTGCTAAAAATACAGTTTAAACATTTTGAAAAGTCATGATTCATGTTCATTTCTGCTCCATGTACTTCAAGAGTCATGGGAAAAATCTCTGAACATCAGAATCCTTGTAGTAGGCTTCAGTGATAATCTTTCCACTTACGTGGCCTCTACTCCAATTGGGGCCTTTAACACCAGCCTCTGAGACCATTACAATGCCTTCCCAATTGACCTGCTTGTTCTGAACCTCTTCCCTTCCCAAACCATCCTCCACTTTGTGGCCCAATTGAGAGAAATAAAGCATAATTCTGAGGCCCCTGTTCTTGTGCCCAGAAAGTTTCGCTGGCTCCCTCTTAGATTGAGGATATGCTGCTCTGTATAATGTGTGGCATGTAAAGCCCATCTCTCTATGGCTCTAGCTTATCTTTCCAAGGTGATTCCCCATTAATCTACCTCTCACACTCTGTGTATCAACATATCCGACTTACTTGTTCTCCACATCCAGATAGTCCATGTCACACCTCAGTGCTGGCTCAGTATATAGCCTGTCCCACATGCCTGGAATATTCTCTTTTCTCCTCTTTACTTCTTGGAACCCCTAGTTTCTCTCATGGCTCACCTCAAGTGCATCCTCTTATATAAGGGCTTTCCTGAATCCTCCAATAGTTGGTTTTTCAACCACTTCCCCACAGCAGATCCCAAATGTTTTGTCTATTTTACATAGATTATTTCTGAATATAATACAATATAATTCATGCTGTGATTTGCCTTCCCCTTTAGGATCTAAGTTCCTTCAATGCAGGAATCGTTTCTCTTTTTTTTTCTTCCTTTGAGCAACCAGTGTCTTGTATAGTGCTCTGTACGTAATAGTGGATTAATAAAGACTTTGCACATGACTTGTCAACAGGAGGACTGATTATAATTTCTGATATTTATAGCCGGAAAAACTCCCTGGGATTGATTGTGGCCTTATCTGCTGATGGGACAGCTGAAGGAGAGTTTTTCTGGGATGATGGACAGAGTATTGGTAAGTTAACTTTTCTTAATTTCAGTTGACAGCTCTCTCTCACTTTCTCTCTCTCTCTCTCTCTCTCTCTCTCTCTCTCTCTCTCTCTGTGTCTCTCTCTCACCCTCTCCCTTTGTCTCCCACACTTTGTCTCTCTCCTCCTCCTCCTTTTCTTCCTTCTCCTCTTTCCCCTTCCTTTATTTCATCCCTCTATTTCCCTTATTCCTTGTGTCCCCCACCTTTCTTCTCTTTCTTTTTCCCTCCCCTTTCCTCTATCCTTTCTCTTCCTTTTATTTCTTCTTTCTCTATTCTCTTTTCTTAATTCTTTATTTCCTCCCTGTCTCTTTCTTTTATTTCCTCACTCTCCCCTCCCCTTGTTCTCTCCATCCATTGCTCCTTCTCCCTTCTTCTCCCTCTTTCATATTGATTCTTGACCATCATGCAGCTCTTAACTTTATTTCAAGGATAGAAAAATTTATTGGGAATTAAAGCCACACAAAATTGGCTTGATTTGTAAAATAATAGTTCATCCTATCTAGCATTTGACAAGATGCTGTTCTTGGAATCAGGATTGCCTGAGCTCAGTTCCTACATAGGACACATCCTAGTTTCATGGTCCTAAGGAAATTGCTTAACCTCTATGTATCCCAGGCAATTCTCTCTAAAGTTGCAAAGAATGTGCCTGTTTTCACTGTTAGAGTACATTCCTAACTAGGAGTTCCCTCAACTAATGAAAGATCAGGCCCACACTGCTCTCTGTTATTTAGATTTTTTAATGACAAGAATTGGAGATTGTGAATATGAAAATTAAGGTTAAATATGAAAATTAAGAATTAAAATGTTCTTGTTAGTCAATGCCTGCATTGTCTCCAGCTCTCTCTGAGAAATGATAGACTTGAATGGAGCAAAGAACGGCAGTATTGGTTTTTCTTGCCTTCATGATCCTAACAGTTTACAAATATATATCATTTATGTTAAATCAATGCCCGCTTGGCAGTATTCTCACTAGTTTGTCTCCTGCATTCACAAGCCTCTTTTCCAAAGGTTTAGAATCCTGAGAATGTTCATGGCACAATATGGGGGGGCTGTGTAGTTCCATGCTATTGTTTCAATGTGAATGTCTTGATAACACAGAGAGTAGAAGAGCCAGGAAGACTAAGGACCTCAAAGGTAGCAAACAGGAAGTGGTGAGTGTCTCATACCTCAGGCTGGGCTTGGTGTGATTTAGTAGAATTCAGTCTTTTATCTCATTGCAGATACTTATGAAAGTGGGAATTACTATTTCTCAACCTTCTCTGCCAGTCAGGTGAGTATTACTGGTGCCTTTGACTCCTTGTTCATTTTCTCAGGACAGTTAGTGGCACTGACAGCTGATAAAAATGGTATGCAGTAAGGTCTGCCTTTTGATAATACTTCTGTAATCAAATGACTTAGTGCCATGACTGATCCTTTTGTCCAAAGCATACAATGACAGCTTCCAAAAGAATCTATTAGTTCATATCATCACCTTAAATGAGAGTTGAGGAAGAACTTCTCAGTAACTTCATCCCAATGAAGAAGACATGATACAATAGACCTGGAAGGAGAAAGACCCAATTGCCTTCCCCAGTTCTTCCACTCCCTATCCTCTCTTTCCCTAAACCTCTAATATGAAATATGACATCACTTACCTATTTTCTTTCACTTGTCTCTTTTTTAGTTATCCATCCTTTCTTTGTTGTTGTTGAAAATTTAGGAATTTTCTCTGGCTTAGGCTTGTGGTACTTGTATTTTCCACAAGCTTTCAGTTATCGCTGATGGTGGCTCAGTAATCATATCTGCTGGTTCTTTCAGGCCCCAATGATACAGTTTATCTAGTCAAGGTCACTGGAATTCATTAAAGGCAGAGGGGGTTTCTACCCGTCTCCTTCCTTGCCTTTGGTATTAACCCTTTGTTAGTCACATGTGTTCTGACATTTTCAGTAAACTCAAATCCTTTATCTTTTTTTTTTCTCCGTTTTTCTCAACATATCTTAAAAGCCAAATCAAAACATTTTTGTTGTCCTCACATTCTTTTGCCAGCCTCAGCTATATCATTGCTGATGCTATTTTAATGGAACTGTGCTATGTTCTTTGATTCATCTTCTCTTACTTCCATCTTCCATACATTTCTTTTCAAAATCAAAGTCGATTGGTTAGTTTCCCATGTGTCTGCATTAGTCTTCTCAAACAAATTCCAATTTTCCTTTTCGCTAGAGCTATATTCTATTAATGTCTTTAGAATTTCCTTCTTGACCATCTTCTGTCCCTCCTTGTCTGATTTTCTTCCAAACAATTTAAGGAAATCAACCGGAATGAGTATAGATGTAGCACCATATGCCTGGCCTGTGCTAAGCTCTTTTTAAATAAGTATCATCTCATTTGTTGCTGACAATAACCTTGTGCAGTAGGTACTATGACTATCCCCATTTTGGAGTTCAGGAAACTGACAGAAAAAGAGATAGTTTCTTGTTCAAAGTCACACAGCTACTGAACTACTTCAATCATTGCAATATATATGTATCATTCTGAGATATTATCTTCTTAGTTAACTGTTCACTTCTGAAATCAATTTTCCCCTTCACTAATCCCTGCCTTCGGTGAGTAACCATGAGGAAAATTCAGCTTGTGTCCATGTGAAATTCAGTTTATTACCCAATACTTCATGATCACTGGCAATATTTTTGAGCTTCCTTTGGAAAGTGGCATTTTAGTGTTCACTTCTGACTCATAGATATAGCTGACCTTATATCTCTAGCTCCTAATCTGTAAAGTTTCCTGAAGTCAGAAGTCCTAAGCACTCTGATTCTTTTAGACAGATATCTGTAATTTAAGCAGTCTTGTGTAACAACATCCTGAAGTTTGGAATACAATATGTTCTCCTTTCTTTTGCAAAAGTTGTTTCATGCTTAAATAAAATTTTCTGTTCACTTGAGAAGCTTCTTAAAGACCCAAAGGAAAATCAGAGAACATCAAAGTCTTTGAAAAAATTTACTTTAGTTCAAAGTGATTGAATTGTGATAGAGACTTTCTTATAGACACTGACATTGCTAAAACTAGTCTTGCATTTAGGGACTAAAGTGTATATATTTGAATGGAGGACATGTGTCAGTACAACACATGAGCTATTAATGTTATTTTTTAGAGTGTGGTTTGTGGTCTTTACCTTACTACTTTTATGGCAATATTCCTAAATATAAATTTCTGTGGATGCATTAAAGCATGTATCATTTATGCAAAGGACTTGCACATTATAATAGACAAGGGCCATGTGTGAAATCCCAAAGATCTGACTTTTAGTCCTTCTTCTGACACATTTGAGTTGTGTGGCCATTGGAAAGTCATTAAACCTTTCATTACCGCAGGTCAGTCTTTTTTGACTGAAAGTTCCAGAAGAGTTACTGACCTGGTGTAGTTTTCACAATTCCTTGTTTCATAGACCATGAAATCACAAGGCTCATTCTCTTTCTCTACTGCCCAGTCTTTTTTCCTTCCTTTCTCCTATCCCAGAATATATTAAACAAAATGTATGTATGTTCTAGACAGATTCATAAACCTTGTCCTTCTGTAACAACATAAAATTCTTTTGATTTCTTGAATTGGTTGGACAGAGAAGTTGGATAGAACTGGACACATCACTCAGGAAGTGCATCTTTGTACTAAGTAAATGTCTAGAGAATCTGGAGAGTGTGCCAGGAACCATAATCAAAAGTGACTGCCTAAAGCCACCATGGGAAACTTAGTCATTGATTTTAAATGAACCAAGTTAATGAGCTTACTTATTACTGGGTTGATAAGAGAAGGCTCACGATAGTATTCATTCTAACACAGCAAGGAATTCCACTCCTTTCTGCCATCTCCCTGATGGAACCTCTACCAGTTACATTTGAAGCAAGAGCACTACTCATGAGTTAGGACTATTATTCTGGCTCAGTTCTAAAAGATTCTCTCCCTCTAATTGCCAGAGAAGGTAAAATGGCTTAACAGCATCTTTGACTTTTTGGTATCTTGAAGAAGGTAATTATTACACAATTGGCAATCAGGCAGGATAACATGGCCACTGCCTTTTGGTGTCTTTTAGAATCGCCTCAATGTGAAGGTTGTGCACATGAACTACGATGATCCAGATGGCCTCGCGTTTGAAGAGATCAAAATCTTAGGGCTGAACCTGACACCAGTCGCAGTTGTTGTGACAGAAAACAATGTTCCAATCCAATCTAATGCTGAGATCCAGTATGATTCTGCAACAAAGGTATGTATTTCCTCAATCATTCTCATTTATAGGACATTTACACCAATCAATTGTTCTGCATAACTAGGTTTTCCTGTTTCACACCTTTAAGCATCAGCCTTTTTATTTTACTATTTAACTGTTGTTTCAATGGGAACATTGATAAAGTTCATTTTAGACATCCTTTGTATGCAAAAGATATCATAAAAAATAAGATTTTCCTGATTCCTCAAGGCCACTGTTATATGCTCTAGGTATAAGTATAGATTGGGAATGAACATGTAGATGTTGGGGGATATCTATTTGAGGGGACATGAACTTCAGGACTGCTTTCATGTAAAACAAAGAAGTGTCTGTCAAGTATCAAGCTACTTTTTCCTCCAAAAAATGTCTACAAGCAAATGTCATTTTGTTTTTTCTCCATTTGCTCTTTTTCATGGCTGCCTTTATTTTACATTAATTATCAAGTGAAAGGCCACAATAGCCTTTATAAAGTTTAAAAATCCCAGAAACAGGAGATGCACCAGAAATGCTTTTTCTTCACTATTTACTAGTATTGATCTGTTTGGACATTATTAAAGATACTATTATTTTTCAATACCCCAGCTAAGGTTACGTGTTCATTTTCACTTCCCATTCACTCTTTTATCTAACTTGCATTGTACTTTAAAGATATGAGATCCGGGAATATTGTTCATCATTATGCATATTTATGAGGTGGCCCTTGGAGCATAGCTCCTGACAGTGCTTTACAAATCCTTATCACTGTGAAAAAATTTCTTCAGAGATGACCCCAAGTGGTAATATTTTGAAAATCTTCTGACCTCTTGAGATTTCTTTATTGTACTTCTCAACTTTTCAATGGGTCCTCTCCAGATAAAATAGAATTTGAAATAAAGGAATAGCTATGTTTCCATTGAGAATGAGGACTCCACTTAAGAGGAACAAGACAATATTGAGAATCTGTCTTTACTGTCTTGTTCAAAAGATAAAATGTTATTCAATGGATTCTTTGAAATGCTCAAAATTTTTTCCCCTGTTGTTTACCAATGTTCTGTCAATAATTCTAAAACTCTCTTGCTTTAAAGTTATATCTAAAATTAGAGTTATAGCATCAGAATTTGAAAGGTAGAGTAGGATTTTGGGATCCTTTGATCCAGTCCTCTGTTTATGCCAGAATTATGAAGTGAACTATTCAACTTTATTCAACATAAAGTCAGCTGTTGGCCAAAGAAAATTTGTTCAGTTATTTGATTTTTTTGTGTGTGTGAAATACGTATCAATTATGTGATCTAAGGAATTCTTTGTTATGATGGGAGAAGGAAGGAATGGAAAAACACCAGGAGATTTCATCAGAATTGTGATGAAGAGGACCACTTTTGTATGTGGTCAAAAGGAGAGAAATTTTGGATGATTGAAATGGTGATTCTTACTGACTTGCAACATCCTTTTTGACCTGACAGGTTGGTAGTATCATAGGGCTTCACCTTGAATTAGGGAAGGAATACACAGTGGAATGGTTGAATCAATTCACAGATACAGAAAAAATTGACTGCTACCCTGATGAAAATGGTGCGAGTGAAGAAAACTGTGTTTTGCGTGGCTGTGTCTGGGAGGTAAGATTTTACATACACATAGAAACACACACACATAAACACACATACACATGCACGCACACACTTCCAAAGACTATCATCTTCTCCCTCTCTCCTTTACTTCACTTCAAATCTATCATATTCATGCCTTTTCCCTCATTTTAATAAGATTAGGTAAGATAAAGGTTAGTCAAAGATGAGAGACAAATCTTTGCAAGGAGATACAGTAGAGGGAATAACCATGGCAAAGATAATTCAGTCTTTCCCTATCAGCTCCCTAAGTATCCCTGATTTCTCAGTTGTCAGGATATTTATATCTATGGAAATACTAAGGAAGTTACTGGTTATTAGCAAGTAAGTGGGCATTTCTGTAGGGTTTTTGGTTTGTATACGCTTCAAGTTTCACTAATTAGTGAAGGGTGTACATGAGGGTAAGGCATCAGTTCTAGAAGACCCCATGAACAATAGAAGCTCTCTATCTCTGTGCATATGTCAAATTGGAGGATCTATTCTCCATGGCCACCATGCTCATGATACTACTTTAGTATGTTGAAATTCGTGAAAATTAGCCCCAGACTTTACTGAATTATCTCCCCTGTGGAACCATGCTTGAGAGTGAATTGTATTGCTTCTGTATCTCACTGTAAGTGCAACTCATGTCCTTGAGTAAGTAAATCCCTGGGATACAAGAGCTTTGGGCAAAATGTAAATTATTGACAGGTTACTCAAATGATTCTTTCCAATAAAAGGATATGTAATGATTCTTTCTGGTACAAGGATGTGTGAAGAATTTTGGCACTTTGTTTATACTCACATCAGTCTTCTATTGGATTCAAGATCAGAAAAGGAAATGGAATACACTCCTCTGAGAAGGGAGTGGGGAGGAAGAGTAAGCCACGAGAAGACCTTGGCATGAAAGTGTGTGAGGCATAATTGCCAGCTCTGAAGTTTTCCAGCTCTGGGATGAGAAAGATCTTTCCATCATCTTCCTACTTTTAGAATAAGAATTAGAAATCCTTTTATATTTGTCCCACAGGGTCATTAGCAGGATTGAAGGAATTAATGAATGAAAGAACTTTGAAAACTTTTATGAAATATAATATATATATTATAAATATATATATTTATACATATATATATTTATATATAAATACATTATAATTAATTTTGTTTTGATGGGAAAACAACCTTTCAGGCAAACTTCTACAGTCTAATATGCTGACAATACAATGCATCTCAGGCACTTAGGTAGGATTTATAAAATGCTTGATATGTTTATGGCACTGGACTAATCATCAGGAATAGAAAGAAAGGAGGAACAAAAGTCTCTGTCCTCATGCTGGTCATATTCCATTTGAAGAGACAAATGTATTAATATTTTGCTAGCTGTAAGATAAATGTAGAATATATAGAAGGCAGCTTAGGGGGAAATGCTCTATCAGCTTGGCAGAGGCAGGAGTTTAACTGGCAAAGGTACCATATAGTAGGTAGTTCAAGGGGCTGGTGAAGGGACAGAGAATTGCAGGTAATTTAGGCAATTTAGAGTCAGGGAGATTGGATGGAGATGATTGTGATATTAAAGGGACTACAGTCATGTCATTGTAGCTAGAGTATATGTGAAGAGTAAGGTATCAGTAGATTAGACATGTAGGAAGGAATCAGGGTGTCAAAGTCTTTAGAGAGCACACAGAAGATTTTCTATTTGATCCTAGAGGTAGTAGGAAGCCATTGGAGTTTGTTGTTAACTTGAGTAACATGGAAAGGGTTATGCTTTAGCAATATCACTTTAGCCCCTAAGTGGAGAATATATTTTAGTATAAAGAGACTTGGGGTAGGGAAACAAAATAAAAGTATATTTCAGGGTAGCTAGATGGCACAGTAGATAGAGCATGGGACCTGGAGTTAGGAATACCTGAGTTCAAATCCAGCCTCAGACACTTACTAGCTGCGTGACCTTTGGCATGTCACTTAACCTACTTTGCTTCAGTTTCCTTGTCTGTGAAATGAGCTGGAGAAGGAAATGGCAAACCATTCCAGTATCTTTGCCAGGAAAACCCCAAATGGGGTAAGGAAGATATAGACATGATTGAAACGACTCAATAGCAACAGTAAATTTCAGAAAGAAGAAATAAGAACAGACACTTACCACCCTAACCATTTTTCAGCGGAAGAAAGTTCATAAATATCATACCCTGAGAATATTTTCTGACTTTTGTGATCTTCATCAATTTTGCTCGTTTCCTATACTTTTCTGCTTCCCTTCCTTCTGTCCTCCACCAAGCTTTTGTGTTTTATTTCTTTCTTTTCTCTTTTTCTTCTCTCTTTTTCTCTCTTTCTTGATTTTTCTTTCTTTATCCTTCCACATCACTCTCTCTTGCTCTCTCTATCTAAAAATTAGTATTTTTACATAGGATGGTTCTGTGGGGAAAAGAGGAGAAATAATGACGTTATAAAAAGAAAGACATCAAAAAAACTTTTTAAAAAGGATATTATAATTGAATGAGTATTAGTTATTGCAAAGGTGGTTGTGTGATTGGAAAGAATGTAGGTAAGAAATGTTCTGAAGGACGGCATGGAAGGACTTGGCGATTTCTCTCTCTGAACTCAGAAAACAATATTGAACCTGGGATCCTAATGGGATGATAGAAGAATATGACCAATGGATAAATATTTTGAGTTTCTGTATCCACAGAAGCATGAACAAAACAATGGCTTGGTCCTGACCAATGGGATAGATAAATGTATTAGGTAGAATTTCCTAAGAATTGAACATTGGAACAAGGATGCATGACAATGATTTCAAGGAGATGGGTGTAAATATGACCTATTTTCCTCCAGTTTTGTCATTCTGGTGAGTCTCTAATGTTTTTCTTTCTCAGCCAAATGATTCCTCTG
>CM053581.1:502208364-502227075 GCA_028627135.1 Pseudochirops cupreus
TTTGAGTATTTTGTATCTGACAATCCTGTAACTATCATGCATTGATTGCAGGACCCAGCAATTTCTGGCAATGAGACTCAACCATATCCTGCATTCACCCGGGGCCTCGAGGATGACGTGTTCATCAAATGGCCAGATGACAGCGACATTGTTTGGGGAAAGGTAGAGTTTGGGATTAGAGATGCTTATTAGAGATGGGCGTGATGAGATATCAAGATGTTTATGCTTTAACGGCTCCTATTTTTCTCATTGTTTCTGTATGTTTGTCAATTATGACAGGGAGAACCTCGGTTGTTTCCTTGAAGTAGATCGATTCCAGAGATTATTTAATTTCTCCTTATGATTCTCCTCATGAAATCTAAAAGTCGTGACCTGTCACATAGCCCAGGTTTACTCTAAGTAAATGCTCCCCCTTTTCCACCTTTCCCCACAGGTTTGGCCAGATTTGCCCAATGTTACTGTCAATGACTCTCTTGACTGGGACACACAAGTGGAGGTAAAAAAATCTCCTTTAGTATGGGTTTTGGACATTTCTGTACAAGAGAACTGACTTGTACCTGTCTAGGTTGTTAAAAGACTGTGCTCACGGAGACGCAAGTCCTTGCTCTCTTTCTTACTAATTCAGCACTTAGCACAATGCTCAGAACATTATAAGTGCTTTGTAAATGTTCTGGTCCCTGACTAACCTTGTCCTGAATTCCAGTTCTCCTTCCCCAGTTTTTTGGAAGCATCCTTTCCCAAAGGACCAAACTTTTTTTTTTTCAATTCTTACCAGGTAGGTCCACTTCAGTGGCTCTCAATATCCTTTCAAAAGGCATTATTGTTTGTCTGGCTAGGTCGAGCATTGAATATAGCACTGGCCGTGGAGTCAGGAGGACCTGAGTTCAAATCCAGTCTCAGACACTTAACACTTACTAACCATGTGACCTTGGGCAAGTCACTTCACCCCAATTTCCCTCCAAACTAGTAAGACAGAAAAACAAAAACAAAAATTAAACAATAAAAGGCATTAGTGTTTAACATCTAGGCAGTGTAGAGGCACTTAGCGGGCAAAGTGTGCATAGTACCCTGGAACTGGACTCAGGAAGACCTGACTTTAAATTTGGCCTTAGATGTTTGCTATCTGTGCAACCCTGGCCTAGTTACTCAAGCCAGTTTGCCTCAGTGTCCTCATATGGAAAACGAGCTGGAAAAGGAAATGGCAAAATACTCCAGTATCTTTGCTAAGAAAACACCAAATAGAGTCACAGAGTCAGACATGACAGAAACGACCAAAAAATAACAAAATGGTGATTATATGCAGACACAGGAACCAAAGACCCACACGTCCCGGTATTGGCAGCTAATCTCAATCTGATAGAGTCCTTTGATACAAGTGGCAGGCAATCCACAACCTTGGATTTGTCCACAACACTTTAGATGATGCCACTTTGATAAGTATTCAATTGATTTGTGATCCTGTGGATTCCAGTAAACCATGAATTCTTTTGAAAATGCTTTGAAATTTTTCAGAAGTTTATCTACATGCAATAGCAGAATTGCAAATAATAAGTATTACAGAGTTATTTGCAGGTGCCTGATCAGTCTGTTTGTTTGTTGCATTTCACCTTTCCAGATTTACAGGGCTCATGTTGCCTTGCCAGACTTTTTCCGTAATTCAACAGCCATTTGGTGGAAGCGTGAAATTCTAGAACTCTATGACAATCCCACTGAGCCAGAGAAGAGCTTGAAGTTTGATGGAATGTGGATTGTAAGTGTGTGTGTGTGTGTGTGTGTGTGTGTGTGTGTGTGTTTGTATGTGTGTCTGTTTGAATGTGAATACATAAATATATACAAATGTCCTAAAACCGTGGGTAGTTTTGTTTATTTCTGTCCATATGTATGATTTTTCTGCAGTGGAGTGAAATCAGTCCTTAAATGATTGAGGCTTTCTGGGCAGAATATTATCCTGAGGCTTCCATTTTCTAATAAGCTGTTTAACAATCTGTATTTCTATCACACATTCACCATTACTTTATCCTTCAGTGAAAATACCCAGTATACATGCATGTCAGGGAATTTCTCTTTTTCTCTGAAATGTATTCAATATTTCCCCTGAATGTATTTGTCCCTGTAGCATGGCCTGAGAGAAAGCAAGGCCCAGTCCTTCCAGGTGATGCCCTCTTCTGATTAATCAGTCTCCACATTTGTGATGAGTTTCCCAGGTGTAGCCACTTATTCATTGTCATTTGGCAGAAGGTAATGACAACATATTCATGTGTGTATGTAATACACATAGACATAGAGATTTGTGTTACATTTTTAAGGATATGAATGAACCAGCAAGCTTTGTGAATGGGGCAGTTCCTCCAGGCTGCAGGAGTGACACATTGAACCATCCTCCTTATATGCCCTGTAAGTACATTTCCTTCTGGCAGAATTTCTTCCAGACTCAGGCTTCCCTCATCAAAGATACCTAGGTTGAGTATTTGCCTTCATTCATTACCAGAAGCCTGCAATTGGCAATGGTACCATTGTCACTGGTATCTCAAGGGATACTCCCATCCATATTCTAAGCAGTCTTGGTTCATGTCATTGGTTTGCCCAGAGTAGAGGGTAAATGTACCAATACACCCTTGGCCAAGCACTTCCACGTAACCAATCTCTAAGAGTGCTTCCAGTTCTCAATCCCATTGTCTGTGCTTTGTACTCAGAATTGATTTTTCAGTTTTCCATTTCTTACTGAACACTGTAGCCAGCTGTTCATAGCTTTATACCTTTTAACTCTAACTTGCTTATCCTATCCCAAATTCATACTCCATGCTCTCTCACCCCTTCTGCCCCAGATCCCTCCTTCATTCCCACCAGAAGGCAAGTAGGGGGTTTTCACATCATTGCATCTGTTTCCTCAGATCTAGAGGCAAGAGACAAAGGCCTGAGCAGTAAGACCCTGTGCATGGAAAGTCAGCAGTTCCTGTCTGATGGAAGGCCAGTGAGGCACTATGATGTGCACAATCTCTATGGCTGGTCCCAGACAAAGCCCACATATGAGTGAGTCCCTGCCTCCCTTTCCCCAAGGCCCATAGAGTAGGTGGTGGGTGAACAGATTCGGAGTTTCAGATCAATGAAATTGTTGACCCATTTCCTATTTTCAATCTCTTTTTTATGTTTAGGAAATATGTATTGATAAGAATTTTTGCATGAGAATTTTGCATGCATCCTTAGGTCAGTGAATCTATTCACAAGCTAAAGGAAGGTATGCTCATCTTCACACACACACACACATACACACACACACACACACACACACACACACACAGAGTACTTTTAAGGTATTTTAGCTAATGTACTGGTTAGTTTTAGTTTCTTGCTGCACCAAGTGCAGACTGCTTTTACAGACACACTTTTGCTGGGCCACTTTCCTGTCTTGGTCCCCCCAGTCATTGGCTGAGAATAGTCCTCAGCTCATGGGCTTAAGTGTAAGAAACCTCTAAGGAGGAAAGATCTCTGGTCCTTCCGGGTAGGTTGTCATTTCTTCTTTCTCTTGCCTGAGCAGAGCTGTACAGGAGACCACAGGAGAGAGAGGAATCGTGATCACTCGCTCAACCTTTCCCTCTTCAGGACGCTGGGCAGGACATTGGCTGGGAGACAACACAGCAGCTTGGGACCAGCTCTACAAATCCATAATTGGTAAGTGCTGGCTTTTGCTGAAGCTTTCCCTTGGAGGGGAGAGGAATTCTGCCTATGTGCTCAATACATCTGGAATTGTTCTGAACTCTTGAAGAGAATGAGAGAGGGCTCAGGTTCCTGACTAGTTAATTGTATCATTGCATGTGTTTCATTGGACTTTCCTCCATGCTGAGCTCTCTAAGTCAGTAAGCAGGGAAGGTTAGAACCTCTTCCAATCCACCAATTTGCCTCAGCAACGTCTCTGTGATTCTCATTGCAGGCATGATGGAATTCAGTCTCTTTGGCATATCCTATGTAAGTCTCAATGAAGTTCTCTTGATCACTTTGAGAGTATTTCAGGAACCCACAAAATTCTGATTCTGTTTTCTCTTTTTTTTTCAGACAGGAGCTGATATCTGTGGATTCTTTAATGATGCTGAATATGAGATGTGTGCTCGCTGGATGCAACTGGGAGCGTTTTACCCTTTCTCTAGGAACCACAACACAATTGGGCAGAGGGTGAGATGCGTACTTGTGCCTCAGGTCTGCCCTTGTGAGAGAATTTCAGCTTCAATTCTTCCCTCATGATGTAATGGAGGCCCTCTTACCTGGAAAGAAACTCCGGACTCACCAGTCTTTCCATTCACAACAAATTGAATGACTCACATTCCCTTAGCCAATGGAGATTTCTTCAATGTCTCACTTCTGCCATAGCCTCAAGAGAAAAAGACTAGAGAGCAGAGATCTTTTCTGCTCTCACGCTGGGCAGTTTTCACAGCTCTGCCAGGAGGTTACAATGCTAGGATGCCTCTAATGTTTCACAAATGTACTCTGTGGATGTAACTCACTACAGTGTAAGATTGCTGCAGAACAAATATATGTTTGGTCTGTGCTGCCCATGATTTGTTTGTGTATCAGGGTCTAACGATTTTGTGGACACTTAGGGGCAGGAAAGCAGGGAAAGAAGAATCAGAAGGTCTTTCTTAGGCATGGTCAATTGGGATGGCAGCCTGGGGAATTACAAAGACAAGGCTCTGCAGGTTCCCTGTGTGGGAGAGGGCATCTTTCTAGGCATCTGGCCTGTTTCCCCGTAAAGTCAGGTGAAGGGTTTGGTCTGAGCATTCCCTCCTTCTGTGTCTAGAGACAAGACCCTGTGGCTTGGAATTCCACCTTTGAGGATCTTTCAAGAAATGTCCTTCGGACAAGATACACCCTGTTGCCTTATCTCTACACCCTGATGCACATGGCCCATGTAGAAGGCAGCACTGTTGTCCGGCCCCTTCTGCATGAGTAAGTGCCCTCTCTGTGTCTCCAGGTCCTATGTTGGATCTCATTTTGAATTGCAGTAGGAAGCTCTTGCTGTGTTATCTCCCCCTGTTAGAGTGTGAGGTCTTTCAGAACAGGGGCTGTCTTGCTTTCCTGTTTGTTTCCCCCTGCCTTATGTGCACTTAATCAGTATTTTTTCATTCACTGATTGATCCTGAAGTGCAGTATATTCCTTAGGGATAGAGGTAGCCTGTGGAAGCAAGCATGAACCTTGGAGTTAGAAGACAAGTTTCTTGTTGTTCTTGCTGTTTGTCTCAACTCTGACAATAGCTTGCGACCATGAGCAAACCACTTATTCTGTCTGAGGTTCAGTTTTTGTATCTGTAGAGTGGGAATAATTATAATGGCATTTCCCACCTCGGATATTTGTGATGAGGAAAGCATTCTGCAAATCTTAAAGTACTCTATGGATATGTGTTTTCTGTTAAAGTTTTTACTCTTTTAACAGATGGATATTATGAAATAACACTTAATAATCCCAAAGTCTTCTTTTTGCCTTAGTGAAACAGTCAATCATAATTTTTTTTTAAAGCAAAAATTTGATTTCTTGTTTATGACTGTAATGGATTAAAATTAGTTTAAAACATTTCCTGAAGTTCTTTATAATTGTAGTAGAAAGGCCCAGATCTAGGAAATAAGAGAAAGTCTCCTTGATGTTTCAAAAGCACCCTAATTAATACCCCCCCCTCCCCCCGTGCCTGATTGAACCACTGCTGAAGGGAAGAAGAAAGAACTCAAAGGGAACAGAAGGTGGGCATTTTGTACATGGAGCCTAAGCCCCTTGGAGACTTGTTGAATCATGAAGTTAGACAGATTCCTTAGGTTCCTTGGAATGCCAAGTTCATTGATCCATGATCTGAGAGAACTTTGTCAATATCATTGATTTGTGACACCATGTTTCTCTGCTCAGGTTTGTGGAAGACAAAGAAACTTGGGACATATACCTTCAATTCCTGTGGGGTCCGGCCTTCTTAATCAGCCCTGTGCTGGAACCTGTGAGTACAGATTGTTCTCAGCTGAATCAGATCCAAACTGAGAGATAATATTGAGTAGTAGAAAAGGGTTAGAGCTTGGCATTCTGAATAGTAGGGTCTAGTCCTTCTGTTGCCATTGAACTGTTCTGCAATTGAAAAATCATTCTTGAGGATTCAGTTACCTTATGTGTAAAATGAATGATACTCCTACCTATCCCTAAGTCATGGAGTCAATGTAAGGCTATGAGAAAATGATAAATCCATAGGGTATTTGCTTCTGAATACTCTTAGACGTAGTGTTTATTATTCATATTAACTGCTCAAGGATATTTTCATCAATTTTTCCTTGCATTTATTCCATTAAAAACACCTATCTAATCTAATTTATTGTAGAATGTCCAGAACGTGACTGCCTACTTCCCCAATGCCAGCTGGTATGATTACTACACAGTAAGTGTCTTTGGTGGGACCTAGGAACTCATGCTTCTTCTGTTTAAATTAGTTTGAAAATTTTGCATGTGGAATAGCATATGTGTGACTAAGATATCTCATGCTGGAATATTGTCATGATCTGTGTAAGGTTTGCCCCCAGAAGTTCTGGGATGGTTGACCCTGTCATACTCTATCATTAATACTCTTTCAAGATGTCCTGACCTTAAGTTTTGATGTCTGAGACTCACCCAAAGAGAGTTGTTTTCTAAGCACTTTGCACAATTCTGAAGGAGATATTGTGTGCTGAGTATATTAATTATACGCCATTGGAGAAGGGGATCTCTGGGAAATGGTCAGAGACCTTTTTTTGCTAACAGAGTGTAGAAGTCTTAATCTAGTTTTGGTCAGTTTACTTCTTCTTTCTGAAATGCAACCACTTTTATTCTAGTGTGTAGCCTCTAAAACTTAGTAGGTTTCAAATTAATGTTTGTTGAGTGATTTGACCTTTGTTCCCTTGTCAATGAAGTGAGGAAACCAGAATAGATGACTTTTAAGGTCCCTCTCTGACATCACATACTGAGAATCTCCTCCGAGACTTGAAAGCATTTTAAATACATTAATTAATTCAAAATTTAAAAGTATTTTAACTTGATTTAAAAATTCACTAAAGTTATTTTTTACAAATGTCCCTAAAGACTAAGTCACCATTGCCAAGGTGGTTGAGGAATAATTCTTTCTAACTTCTACTCTCCTAATGTACTTGAAAACCTGGAGTTTTTGTTAAAGAAAGAGGCTTAAACAAGCAGTGACTTTCCTTTTCCTTGGCCTAGGTATATAATTTTTATAAGCTTTTCTCAAGATGACCTTTTCAAACGGAGAATTCCAGTATCTTAGATCTCATGTGTGTCTTCTATTCTTCCTGGGCACTTAACTTACTGCATTGGTTGAGTACCCACGGTATGCAAATCCTATACTGATTTCTGAGGTGTTCATGTGGAAGTTTGAGGAAGGTGCCCTGCTTAGAGGAAACTCAGTTTCAGTTAGAGAGGTACACTAGGGTGAAACCCACCATGAACCTGTACTAAAAAAGACAGTAACAATCTGCGAAGTATTGTGGTCCTTTTGAAGGCTAAAATGGGTTTTTGGTTTCTTTGAAGAAAGTTAACATTTGATTGAAAATGGAAGAAAAGTCAGGAGGAAAATGCAGAGGGGGCTCAGAAGAATCCATAAGAGGATAAAGATAGTCAGGAATTGAGAGGCCATGGTGGGGAACCAAAGGCAGAAATACCTCTTATACTTTATCTTCTAAGTTACTCAGCTAGAGTGAGGTGAACTCGTTTTCCTCCTGTTCTTCCTCTCAACCATAGGGTTCAGACATTGGAGTGAGGAGACAGTGGACGAACCTGCCAGCCCCTCTGGACCATATCAATCTGCATATCCGTGGGGGCTACATCCTTCCATGGCAAAAACCTGCAAATAACACCCACTATAGGTGAGTGAGGGGAGCCATATCCTTCCTTTTCCAAAGGCGTGACTTGGATCCCAATTACAATTGCCTTCTTTGTCCTTTTTTTGAAAAGTAGTAGATAGAGTCCTCAAGTTGTAGACTACAAGGCTTGGGTTTAAGTTGACTTATAATTGTGAGACTTTGGGAAAATTCCACCATCTCTAAGGGCTTCAATCCTCTCATTATACTTAACCTTCCTAGCTCCCTGGAATTATTCTGAGAACATCATAAGCACCTAAATTCTAAGGGGTTGTGTACATGTGAGTCACTATTTTTCCTTTTTTTTTTCAGTTGCTCATTACCAGGAGCATCACAAGGATCAGGCTAATTTTGTTACTTAAACAGGGGCTTTCTGAGTATTCTTCGTTTTCATTGACTGAGTCCTCTCAGCCTGGAATGCTCTCCCTCCTCATCTCTGACTCTTGACCTTTTTGGCCTCCATTGACCTATGAGCTCCTTGGGAGCAAGGGCTTTCCTTTGAATTTTTTTGCATCCTTATCACGGGGCCAATGTCTGGCACTCAGTGACCACTGGAAATTTGTCACCTGACTGAGGATAATATATTATGTGAATGCAAGGACTTTGTGATAGGTTTTATGGGAATAATTTGCTATCTACTCCATGGCAGATGAAATAAAATGAAGCTGTGTTGAAAATACAGTTTAAACATTTTGAAAGGTCATGATTCATGTTCATTTCTGCTGCATGTACTTCAAGAGTCACGGGAAAAATCTCTGTACATAAGTATCCTTGTAGGAGGCTTCAGTGATAATCTTACCACTCACGTGACCTCTACTCCAATTCAGGCCTTTAACACCAACCTCTGAGACCATTACAATGCCTTCCCAATTGACCTTCTTGCATCCAATTTCTCCCCTCCCCAAACCATCCTCCTCTTTGTGGCCCATTTGAGAGAAATAAAGCATAATTTTTATGGGCCAAGAAAGTTTCGCTGGCTCCCTCTTAGATTGAGGATATGCTGCTCTGTATAATGTGTGGTATGTAAAGCCCATTTCTCTATGGCTCCAGCTTCTCTTTCCAAGCTGATTCCCCATTAATCTACCTCTCACACGCTGTGTATCAACATACCTGACTTACTTGTTCTCCACATCCAGATAGTCCATGTCACACCTCAGTGCTGGCTCAGTATATAGTCTGTCCCACATGCCTGGAATATCTCTTTTCTCCTCTTTACTTCTTGGAACCCCTAGTTTCTCTCCTGGCTCACCTCAAGTGCATCCTCTTATATAAGGGCTTTCCTGAATCCTTCAGTAGTTGGTTTTTCAACCACTCGCCCACAGCAGGCCACACATGTCCTTTCTATTTTATATTATTTGTGAATGCAATACAATGTAATTCATGCTGTCATTCCTCTTCCCCTTCAGGATCTAAGTTCCTTGAATGCAGGAATCATTTCTCTTTTTTTTCTTCCTTTGAAGGTCTAATCCCTAACGTAGTGCTCTGTTCAAAATAGTGGATTAATAAACTCTTGCCACATGACTTGTCAAGAGAAGTAGGAGGACTAATTATAATTTCTGATGTTTATAGCCGGAAAAACTCTCTGGGATTGATTGTGGCCTTATCTGATGATGGGATAGCTGAAGGAGAGTTTTTCTGGGATGATGGACAGAGTATTGGTAAGTTAACTTTTCTTCATTTCAGTTGACAGCTCTCTCTCTCTTTCTCTCTCTCTCTTTCTCTCTCTCTCTCTCACCCTCCCTCTTTCTCTGTCTCTGTCTCTCTCTCCCTGTCTCTCTCTGTCTCTCTCTCTCTCCGTCCTCCTTTCTCTGTGCCTCTCTCTCTTTCTCTCTCTATCCTACTCCTCCCCTCTTCTTCCTCCTTCTCCTCTTTTCCCTTCCTTTATTTCGTCCCTCTCTTTCCTTTATTCTTTATCTTCCCAATATCTTTCTCTTTCTTTTTCCCTCCCCTTTCCTCTATTCTTTCTCTTCCTTTTAATTTCTTCTTCCTTTATTCTTTCTGTTCTTCATTCTTTAATTCCTCAGTCTCTCTCCTTTGTTTCCTCACTCTTTTATTCCCTTGTTCTCTCTGTCCATTGCTCCATCTCTGTTCTTCTCCCGCTTTCATATTGACTTTTGACCACCATGCAGCTTCTAACTTTATATGGAGGACAGAAAAATATGTTGGGAAAAAAGCCACATAAAATTGGCCTAATTTCTAAAATAACTATTCATCCTATCTAGCATTTGACAAGATGCTTTCCTTGGGAATCAGGCTGGCCTGAGTTCAGTTCCGACCTACGACACACACTGGTTGCATGGTCCTAAGCAAATTGCTTAACCTCTAAGTATCCCAGGCAATTCTCTAAACCTTAAAGTTGCAAAGAATGTGCCATTTTTCACCATTAGAGTACATTCCTAACCCAGAGTTCCCTCAGTTAATGAAAGAATAGGCCACTTGTTTAGATTTTTAATGACAACCATTAGAGATGGTGAATATGAACATTAAGTTTAAATATGAAAATTAAGGATTAAAGTTTTCTTTTTAGACAATGCCTGCATTGTCTCCAACTGTCTCTGAGCCATGATAGACTTGATGGAGCAAAGAAGTGCAGTACTGGTTTTTCTTTCTTTCTTTTTTTTTTTTTTTTTTGCCTTTTTTTGGGGCAGGGAGGGCAATTGGGGTTAAATGACTTGCCCAAAGTCACATGGCTAGTAAGTGTGTCAAGTATCTAAGCCCGAATTTGAACTCAGGTGCTCTATTCACTGTGCCACCCAGCCACTCTAGTATTGGTTTTTCCTGTCTTCATGATCCTAACAGTTTACAAAAATGACTCATTCATGTTAAATCAGTACCCACTTGGCAATATTCTCACAGGATTGTCTCCTACATTCACAAGCCTCTTTTCCTGAGCTTTAGAATCCTGAGAATGTTCATGGCACAATGTGAGTGGGCCTGTGAACTTGCATGGTATTGTGTCAATGTGAGTGTCTTGATAACACAGAGGGTGGAAGAGCCAGGAAGACTAAGGACCTCAAAGGTAGCAACCAGGCAGTGGTGAGTGTCTCATACCTCAGGCTGGGCTTGGCTTGATTTAGTACAATTCACTCTGTTATCTTGTTGCAGATACTTATGAAAGGGGGAATTACTATTTCTCAACCTTCTCTGCTAGTCAGGTGAGTATTACTGGTGCCTTTGACCCCTTGTTCATTTTCTCTGCACAATTAGTGGCACTGACAGCTGATAGAAATGGTATGAAGTAAGGTCTACTTTTTGATAATGCTTCTGTGATCAAATGACTTAGGGCCATGACCCATCCTTTTGTCCAAAGCATACAATGACAACTTCCAAAAGGATCTATTAATGCATATCATCCCCTTAAATGGGAGTTGAGGAAGAACTTCTCAGTAACTTCATCCTAAAAAGACATAATACAATAGACCTAGAAGGAGAAAGACCCAATTGCCTTCCCCAATTCCTCCACTCCCTGTTCTCTCTTTCCCTAACCCTGTCATGTGAGATATCAGATCACTTATCTCTTCTTTTTTCCACTAGTCTCCTTTTTATTCATCTGTCCTTTTTTTTTTTCTGAAAATTTAGGAATTTTCTCTGGCTTAGGCTTGTGGTACTTGTATTTTCCACAAGCTTTCAGTTATCACTGATGGTGGCTCTGTAATCATATCTGCTGGTTCTTTCAGACCCCAATGATACAGTTTGTTGAGGTCAGGTCACTGGAACTCATTAAAAGTAGATGGGGTTTCTACCTCTCTTCTTCCTTGTCTTTGGTATTAGCCCATCGTCAGTCATTTGCATTGTGACATTTTCAGTAAACTCAAATCCTTTATCTCTTTTTGTTTCTCCCTTTTTTCTCAACATGTCTTAAAAGCCAAATGAAATCATTTTTGTTGTCCTCACATTCTTTTGCCAGCCTCAGCTACATCATTGCTGATGCTATTTTTACAGAACTGTGCTATATTCTTGGATTCATCTTCTCTTACTTCCATCTTCCATACATTTCTTTTCAAAATTGAAGTTTATTGGTTAGTTTTCCTTGTATCTGCATTAGTCTTCTCAGAAAAATTCTAGTTTTCCTTTCCACTAGGACTATTTTCTGTAATGTCTTCAGAATTTCTTTCTTGACCATCTTCTATTCCTCCTTGTCTGATTTTCTTGAAAGCAATGTAAGGAAGTCAACCAGAATGAGTATAGATGTAGGACCTATGCACCTGCCCTTTGCTAAGCTCCTTTTAAAGAAGTATTATCTCATTTGATCCTGACAATAACCTTGTGCAGTAGGTACTATGACTATCCCCATTTGAGAATTGAGAAAACTGAGAAAAAAGAGATAGTTTCTTGTTCAATGTCATACGGCTTCTCGACTACTTACATCATTGCAGTATGAATATCATTCTGAGATACTATCTTCTTTGTTAACTGTTCAATTCCCAAATTAATTTTTCCCTTCATTAATTCTTGCCTTGAATGGGTAACAATGAGGAGAATGCAGCTTGTGCCCTTATGAAATTCGGTTTATTACCCAAGACTTCTTGGTCATTGGCAATACTTTTGAGCTTCCTTCAGGAAGTGGCATTTTAGCATTTACTTCTGACTCATAGATACAGTTGACCTTATATCTCTAGCTCCTAAGCTGCAAAGTTTCCTAAAATCAGAAGTCCTAAGCGCTATGATTCCTTTAGACCAGTGGTTCTTAAACTGTGGGTCACGGCCTTTTTTGGGGCCAAACGATCTTTTCACAGGGGTCACCTAAGACCGTTGGAAAACAAAATTACAGTTATGAAGTAGCAACGAAAATAATTTTATGGTTGGGGGTCACCACAACATGAGGAACTATACTAAAGTAGGATGGCATTAGGAAGGTTGAGAACCACTGCTTTAGACAGACATCTGTATTTCAAGCAGTCCTGTGTAACAACATCCTGAAGTTTGGAATACAATAAGTTCTCCTTTCTTTTGAAAAAGTTGATTCATTTTCAAAAAACATTTTCTGTTCAATTGAGAAGCTTCTTAAAGTCCTAAAGGAAAATCAGAGAACATCAAACTCTTTCAAAAAATTTGTTTAGTTCAAAGTGATTGAATTGTGATGGAGAGTTTCCTGTCGCCAAAGACATCTCCAAAAGTAGTCTTGCGTTTAGTTACTAAAATGTATGTATTTGTATGGAGGACATGTATCAGTACAACACATGAGCTACCAATGAAATGTTTTAGAGTGTAGTTTGGGGACTGTATCTTACTACTTTTATAGCAATATTCCTAAATATAAATTTCTGTGGATGCATAAAAACATGTATTATTTATGCAAAGAACTTGCACATTATAATAGATAAGGGCCTTGTGTGAAATCCCAAAGATCTGACTTTCAGTCCTTCTTCTGACACTTTTGAGTTGTGTGGCCATTGGGAAGACACTTAACCTTTCATTGCCCCAGGTAAGTCTTTAAGACTGAAAGTTTTAGAAGAGTTACTGACCTGGTGTAGTTTTCACAATTCCTTGTTTCAAAGACTGTGAAATCCCAAGGCTCATTCACTTTCTCTGCTGCCTAGTCTTCTTTCCTTCCTTTCTGCTGTCCTAGAAGAAAAGAAAATATGCATATGTTCTAGACAGATTCATAGACCTTGTCCTCCTGTAACAACATAAAATTCTTTTGATTTCTTGAATTGGTTGGACAGAGAAGTTGGATAGAACTGGACACATCACTCAGGAAGTGCATCCCTGTACTAAGTAAATGTCTAGAGAATCTGGAGAGTGTGCCAGGAACCATAATCAAACACAACTGCCTAAGGCCACCATGGAGAACTTAGTCACTGATTTTAAATGAACCTGGTTAATGAGCTTACTCATTACTGGGTTGATAAGAGAAGGCTCATGATAGTAACCATTCTAACACAGCAAAGGAATTCCACTCCTTTCAGCCATCTCCCTGATAGAGCCCCTACCAGTTACATTTAAAGCAAGAGTAGTACTCATGAGTTAGGACTATTATTCTGGCTCAGTTCTAAAAGATTCTCTCCCTCTAATTGCCAGAGAAGATAAAATGGCTTAACAGCATCTTTGGCCTTTGGGTATCTTGAAGAAGGTAATTATTACACAATTGGCCATCAGGCAGGATAACATGGCCACTGCCTTTTGGTGTCTTTTAGAATCGCCTCGATGTGAAGGTTGTGCACATGAACTACGATGATCCAGATGGCCTCGCGTTTGAAGAGATCAAAATCTTAGGGCTGAACCTGACACCAGTTGCAGTTGTTGTGACAGAAAACAATGTTCCAATCCAATCTCATGCTGAGATCCAGTATGATTCTGCAAGAAAGGTATGTGTTTCCTCAACCATTCTCATTTATAGGACATTTACACCAATCAGTTGTTCTGCATAACTAGGTTTTCCTGTTTCACACCTTTAAGCATCAGCCTTTTTATTTTACTATTTAACTGATATTTAAATGGGAACATTGATAAAGTTCATTTTAGACATCCTTTGTATGCAAAAGATGACGTGAAAAATAAGATTTTCCTGATTCCTCAAGGCCACTGTTATATGCTCTAGGTATAAGTATAGATTGGGAATGAATATGTAGAGATGTTGGGGGATATCTATTTGAGGGGACATGAACTTCAGGACTGCTTTCATGTAAAACAAAGAAGTGTCTGTCAAGTATCAAGCTACTTTTTCCTCCAAAAATGACCACAATAAAATGTCACTTTGTTTTTTCTCCATTTGCTCTTTTTCATGGCTGCCTTTATTTTATACTAATTATCAAATGAAAGGCCCCAATAGCCTTTCTAAAGTGTAAAAATCCCAGAAACAGGAGATGCACCAGAAATCCTTTTTCTTCACTAGTCACTAATATTGATCCATTGGTCATTGTTACAGGGACTATTATTTTTCAGTACCCCAGCTAAGGTTACATGTTTATTTACACTTTCCATTCACTCTTTTGTCTAACTTGCGTTGTACTTTAAATATATGAGATCTGGGAATATCGCTCATCATTATGCATATTTACGAGATGGTCTTTGGAGCATAGTTCCTGACAATGCTTTACAAATCCTCTATCACTGTGAAAAACTTTCTTCAGAGATGACCCCAAGTGGTAATGTTTTGAAAATCTTCTCGCCTCTTGAGATTTCTTTATTGTACTTCTGAACTTTTCAATGGGGACCTCTCCAGATGAAATAGAATTTGAGACAAAGGTATAGCTAGGCTTCCATTGAGAATGAGGATTCCACTTAAGAGCGACAAGTTACTGGGGACCTTTTTTTATTGTCTTATTCAAAAGATAAAACCTGATTCAATGGATTCTATGAAATGGTCAAAATTATTTTGCTCATTGTTTACCACTGTTCTGTCAAGACTTCTAAAATTCTCTTGCTTTGAAGTTATGTCTAAAATTAGAGTCATAAAATCAGTGTTTGAAAGGTAGACTAGAATGTTGGGATCCCTTTGTCCAGTCCCCTGTTTATTCAGGATGACTGAGAGAACTATTCAACTTTATTTAACATAAGGTCAGCTCTCTGCCAAATACAATTTGTTCAGTTATTTGATTTTTTTTTTGTGAAATAAATATCAATTATGTGATTTGAGGAATTCTTTGTTATGATGGGAGAAGGAAGGAATGGAAAAACACCAGGAGATTTCATCAGAATTATGATGAAGAGGACCACTTTTGTATGTGGTCAAGAGGAGAGAAATTTTGGATGATTGAAATGGCGATTCTTACTGACTTGCAACATCCTTTTTGACTTGACAGGTTGGTAATATCATAGGGCTTCATCTCGAATTAGGGAAGGAATACACAGTGGAATGGTTGAATCAATTCACAGATACAGAAAAAATTGACTGCTACCCTGATGAAAATGGTGTGAGTGAAGAAAACTGTGTTTTGCGTGGCTGTGTCTGGGAGGTAAGATTTTACACACACATACAAACACACACACACATTTCCAAAGACTATCAGCTTCTTCCTCTCTCCTTCATTTCACATTCATCATATTGGTGACTTTCCCCCCATTTTAATGAGATTAGGTAAAATAATGTTTAGGCAAAGATGAGAAGCAAATCTCTGCAAAGAGGTACAGGAGAGGGAATAACCATGGCAAAGATAATTCATTCTTTCCCTGTCAGCTCCCTAAGTATCCCTGATTTCTCAGTTGTCAGGATGTTTATGTCTATGGAAATACTAAGGAAGTTACTGGTTATTAGCAAGTAAGTGGGAATCTCTGTAGGGTTTTTGATTTGTATATACTTCAAGTTTCACTAATTAGTTAAGGATGTACATGAGGGTAAGGCATCAGTTCTAGAAGACCCAATGAACATTGGAAGCTCCCTATCTCTGGGCATATGTGAAACTGGAGTATCCATTCTCCATGTCCACCATGCTCACGATTCTACTTTAGTATGTTGAAATTCAGGAGAAATTAGCCCCAGACTTTGTTGAATTATCTTCCCTGTGGAACCATGCTCCAGAGTAAATTTTATTGCTTCTATACCTCATTGTGAGTCCAACTCATGGCCTTGAGTAGGCAAATCCCTGGGATACAAGAGCATTGGGCAAAATATAAATTATTGACAGGTTACTCAAATGATTCTTTCCAATAAAAGGATATGTGAAGAATTGTGGCACTTGGTTTATACTCATATCAGTCTTCTTTTCAATTCAAAATCAGAAAAGGAAGTGGGACAAGACTCATCTTAGAAAGGAGTGGGAAGTGGGCAGAAAGAATAAGCCAAGAGAAGACCTTGGAATGAAAGTGTGTGGCGTGTACTTGATTAAGTATTGGATCCAGAATCGGAAAAGAACTGTTTCAAAACCCAGCTCTGAAGGTTTCTAGCTCTGTGATAAGAAAGTCCCATAATACTTCTTAGCACCATTTCCCTACTTTTAAGATAAAAATAAGAAATCCTGTTATATTTATCCCTCAGGGTCATTAGCAGCATTAAAGGAGTTAATGAATGAAAGAACTTTGAAAACTTTAATGAAATATGTGTGTGTGTGTGTATATCTACGGGTATATCTATATTCAAAGTTAATTTTGTTCTTATGGGGAAACAACCTTTCAGGCAAACTTTTACAGTCTAATATGCTAACAATACAATGCACCTCAGGCACTAAGGAAAAGTTTATAAAATGCTTAATATGTTTATGGCACTGTTCTAATCATCAGGAATATAAAGAAAGGAGGAACTTAAGTCTTTTTCCTCATTCTGGTAACATTTCAATTGAAGAGACAATGTGTTAATAATTTGCTACCCGTAAGATAAATGTGGAGTATATAGAAGGCAGCTCAGAGGGAAATGCTCTCTCAGCTCTGCAGAGGTGGGGGTATAACTGGCAAAGATATCCTATAGTAGGTAGTTCAAGGGTTTGGTGAAGGGACAGATAATTGCAGGTATGGCAGACAGCTAGTTTAGAGGCAGGGAGATAGGATGGAGATGACTGTGATATTAAAGGGACTACAGTCATGTCATTGTAACTAAAGTATATGTGAAGAGCAAGGTATCAGTAGACTAGAAATGTAGAAAGGAATCAGGGTATGAAATTCTTTAGAGAAGAAACAGAATATTTTCTATTTGATCCTAGAAGTAATAGGAAACCACTGGAGTTTAATGTGAAATTGGGTAATAGAGACACAGTTAAACTTTAGGAAAATCATTTTGTCCCCTATGTGGAGAATATTTGAAAGAGACATGGAGTGGGGAAACAAAATAGAAGCATATTTCAGGGTAGCTAGATGGCACAATAGATAGAGCATGGGACCTGGAGTCAGGAATACCTGAGTTCAAATCCAGCCTCAGACACTTGCTTGCTGTGTGACTTATGGCAAGTCAACTTAACCTAGTTTGCCTCAGTTTCCTTGTCTGTGAAATGAACTGGAGAAGGAAATGCCAAACTGTTGCAGTATCTTTGCCAGGAAGACCCCAAATGGGGTCATAAAGACACAGACATGATTGAAATGACTGAACAGCAACAGTAAATTTCAGAAAGAAGAAATATGAGCAGACATTCCCACCCTAACCATTTTTCAGTGGAAGAAAGTTCATAAATATCATACCCTGAGAATATTTTCTGGTTTTTGTGATCTTCATCAATTTTGCTGATGTTTCCTATACTGTTCTGCCTTCCCTTTCTTCTGTCCTCCACCAAGCTTTCCTGTTTTATTTCTTTCTTTTCTCTTTCCCTTCTCTCTTTTTCTCTCTTTCTTGATTTCTCTTTATCTTTCTCTCTCTCTCTCTCTCTCTGGCCCTCCCTCTCTCTCTCTCTCTCTCTGTCTCTCTCTCTCTGTCTCTCTCTCTCTGTTTCTCTCTCTCTCTCTCTCTCTTTGTCTATTCTAAAAATCAGTATTTATTTCATGGGATGATTCTCTGGGGAAAAGAGGAAAAATAATGATGTCATAAAAAGAAAGACATCAAAAAAACTTTTTAAAAGAGGATAGTATAATTGAATAGGTATGAGTTAATGGGAGTCTGTTGCAAAGGTGTTTGTGTGAATGGAGAGAATGTAGGTAAGAAATATTCTGAAGGACGGGATGGAGGGACTTGGGAACTTCTCTCTCTGAACTCAGAAAACAATATTGAAGTTGGGGTCATAAAGAAATGATAGAAGAATATGATCAGTGGATAAATGTTTTGAGTTCTCTGTATCCACAGAAGAATGAACAAAACAATGGCTTGGTCCTGACCAATGGGATAGATAAATGTATTAGGTAGAATTTCCTAAGAATTGAACATTGGAACAAGGATGCATGACAATGATTTCAAGGAGATGGGTGTAAATATGACCTATTTTCCTCCAGTTTTGTCATTCTGGTGAGTCTCTAATGTTTTTCTTTCTCAGCCAAATGATTCCTCTG
>CM053581.1:502227575-502263050 GCA_028627135.1 Pseudochirops cupreus
AAAAAAAAAAGAAAATAATTTTGTGGTTGGGGGTCACCACAACATGAGGGTCACGGCATTAGGAAGGTTGAGAACCACTGGTTTATACTATATGAGAACTGGTTAAAGGAACCCTAGATCAGTAGTGCGGAAATGAACAGACTTAGCCAGGGAAGGGAGTCAGAAGACTTGGGTTCAAAACCCTACTTTGATGATAACTTTGTGTCTTCAGGCAAATTGATCCATCTTGGGGCCTCATTTTCCTCATATGTAATTAGTCAACAAACATTTATTAAGAGCTTACAATGTGCCAGACCCTATACTAAGCAAGGGCAACACAAAGACAATAATGAAAAAGTCTCTGCTCTCCAGGAGCTTACATTCTAATAGGAAGTAGAATGAGGAAGCTCTTTGGTTTTTTTCCCCATTCTAGATCTATGACGATAAGGACTTTGTATGAATTTTTGTGCTAGGTACTGGAGTATGTGTAAAACTTACCTATCCTCATATAGTTTACAATCTAGTGGGAGGATATGCACAAATAACTGGCATAAAATAATGCATAACTGAATGACAAGGGGACTGAATTCTGTTCAAGCTAAGAGTTAAGGAAAGGTCGTTACCAACTGGAGAGATCTGAGTTTGAATTTGATTTGGACTTTAAAAATTAGGTAGGAATTCAGTAGGAAGAGAGGAAGTATGCATTGAAAGCATTGGGAACAGAGTACACAAAAGCAGGAAGAGACAGCCTTTTGTGGACAATATTGGACTTTCCTCCAATTGCCAGCTTTCAGGTGCAATAAGATAATGAAAATGCTAGGGCTGGGCCTCATCAGCTGTCATTCTTGCTTACTGCTTCCCTAGGAGTCAGAACAGAGAAGAAGCCAGACGGGAAAAGGACAGGGCCAGGAGGTATGTCACTTTGTTTTCTTTATGTAGCAGGCTGTTGTTTTTAATGATGCCACACGCTCTATTTGGTGTATCAACCTTCTGGTCTTTCAAATGGGCAGACTTTTCTTTCTCCTAATTCCACTCTCCTTAGAATAAAAAAATGCATCTTGGAGTTTGGGAATTCTGAGGAAAGAGAAACTTTCCATATTTAGGAGTCTCAGAAGGAGCTAGGCTATTATTTACTCAGTGAGAGAAATCAAGAAAAAAAAATAAAGGTAGTGGAAAGAATTCTCAGAGATGGCCAACTTGAGGTCATCCATTGATTGAAATTGGCATTGACAGAGCATTAGGTGAACCCCTTGGAAAAGTCTCTAACTCATGAGGGCTTCCTGTACTCAGAAATATTTCTTTCTTCTAAGTCTTTGGGTCTGTCCTAGCAGTGAGAATAGCTGGGAAACTCCCAGATAAGGGGTTCTCAAAGTCTGCCTGGGTTTCTAGTTTTTAGATCACAGGATCATTGATTTAAGTCTGGAAATCAGGGTCATAATGGTCATATACTCCAAACCCCTCATTTTAGAATGCGGAAGCTAGGGCACAGAAATTAAATGATATGCCAATATGTGGTTGAACTTAAAGTGAACCAGTCTTCTCACTGCTATCACAGTATTCTTTCTGTAGTATTTAATGTCTTGGTTAGAGGGAGGGTAAATTTTTTCTGATTTGTCATGAATTGTAAAGGAGTCCCTGTCCAAGGGTTCGGGCTATGTGGACATTAAAGTAGGGACTAAAAATGTGCTGGCATTAATGAGGCTATCTGTTGAATAAGTGGCATATAGAACATCATCTTACTTAAAGGAGACCAGGAAATGCCTCCCGTTCTCATCCTCTAAAACTCCTCTCATTATTTTGTGGAAAACTCACACAGGGCAAGTGTTCATATGGTGGTCAGAAGAAGTGACATGAAGACACCCTCAGGGTCTCTCTTAAGAACTTTGGAATTGATTGTGTGACATAAGAGACACTGGTACAAGACTGCCCAGCTTGACCTTCCCTCATCAGAAAAGGCGCTGTGCTCTATGAGCAAGCAGAGAAATCCGAGATGCACAAATTTTAGAGAGTTCACCCCAAATGGTCAAATGGATTGTTTGTGCCTGACCTGTGGTAGAACATTTTGAGCTCATATTGGTCTGATCAGCCGCAGTCAGATGCATTGTAACTTGACTCTAACGTAGTGATGGCATTTTGGTCCTCTTTGCAAATGAAGGACAACCATCAACCTTAAAGATTCATCCCTTTGGATAAGCTCCAAGGCTTTAAAATATTTGAGACAGTATTAAAATGCAAATATCCCTAGGATAAAGGTTCTTTACCTTTTTTTGTGTCTTGAATCTATTTGGTAGTCCTAGGTACTACTTATACTACTGTGTTTGTTGCCTACATTCATTAATGAAGACAGTGCTCAATTGCAGTTCAAGGAAAACAACTCTGGGCCTGGTATTTTCAGAGATGTAGGCTGGATGAGATGGAGTTCATTTTTAGCACCCCTCCTCATCCTTGGTTAATAGGTGAAGAACACACACTCCCTGAATCTTTTTAAGAAAACAAATTACTTTAAGGAAAGATGCATTTTTTCCACTTCATAGACCCCTTGACTGTCTGATGATCCTATGTTAACAACCCCTGCCCTTGGAGAAATAACATTTTATACACTCAGTGTAAAAAGAATTTTAGAATGAAAATTGGGAGGTACCAGTTGCAGGTTTTAATGGTAAGTAGATGTCTCTAGCATCTGAACCTCTAATCAGGAGAATGAGAGCCGTATCACCTAATGTTCTTGTAACTTAAAAATACTTACAAAAGTGTATCTTATAGGGGGAAGTTTAAAATACAATCCTCCCCAAAGAGGACAGATTGTAACCTATGAAAAGGGGCTTCAAGGAAGAGGAAGGACCCTGAACTGGGGAAACAGGTGAGTAGTTACTTTAAAAAAGATTGCTGAGGGCTACCCTTCAGTTGCATTTTTGTAAAAGACTCTTGGGAAATGGTCATGGATGTCTGCCCTCCATCCTTCTCATTTTAATATTCTGGGCCTTCACTTTCTTTACAAACTCTTATTGTGATGCTTTATCCTGTCATGAAGATGAAGCAGTTCTTGAAATCTGTGCCAACAGAACAGGACCTGTGGTGTGTCCTACCAATCTGGAAAAGCTTTGAGCTACATCAGGTCAAAGGCTATGGCCATTATCTGAAATCCTAGCTAACTTAGTCCAGAGAGGCCCATAATACCTCATAAAGACAGTAATAATTTGTCCTTCAAGAAGCATTTATTAAGTACCTACAGTGCACCTGACACAGGGGGTACAAAGACAATTGTGAAACAGTAGTCTGCCTTCAAAGTGTTTATATTCTACTGAAAGGGGAAGAAACAACATTTATTAGTAGAACAACTACTTAAACTGACAAAATCAAAGATCTTTGAATTATGTGGTACAATAGCAAATTCCACTTGTTGATAGGTTAAATATTAATGTAGGAAATATACTTTCAGTTACAAATGTTTTGTGACCTTACTTGGAATATTTTTTATCTCAGATGTGACTGTACAAGTGTGTGAGCCCAAGGGAATGGAAAAGAAAAAAGTAGGAGAGGAAAAAAATGAAGATGGAAGGGTTAGGCAACAGAGAGCAGAGGAAAGATAGAGACAGTGCTTCTTTCTTCTTTAGGAATTGATACTTGAGAAAGGAGAAAATTCCTACTTTCTGAAAAACAAGGGTGTTTTTCTCTAATTTAGTGCAAGGGGTCTTAACCTGGAGTCCACAATTTTTTTAAAAAATATTTTGAACACTGCATTTCAATATAATTGGCTTCCCTTATAGTCCTAGGTAGTTAGATTTTTTTCATTTTAAAACATTAAAGTGCTTAGCACAGTACCTGGTACATTGTAGGTACTTAATAAATGCTTGTCTCCTCTCCCTCTGCCCCACCCCAATACGACAATTGTTCAAGGAAGGAAAAAGATAAAAATGTAGACTCTAATATGCCCCTCAAATAAGATACAAATGGGGCAGCTAGGTGGTGCGGTGAATAGAGCACTGGCCCTGGAGTCAGGAGGACCCGAGTTCAAATCCAGTTGCAGACACTTAACACTTACTAGCTATGTGACCTTGGGCAAGTCACTTACCCCCTATTGTCCTGCATTTTCCCCCTCCAAAAAGCAAAAAAAAAAAAATACAAAAAACAAATGGGATGCAAATGACATCTAAATTTATTCTTTGGACTCCTCTGTCTTAAATTTTTTTTTTAAAGATGCCTACTTGGAAACTAGAATTGCAGAAAGTAGGAGGATTTTCTCTCTCTTGAAGAGTAAGTGCCAGTCTCTGGTGGAAAGGATACTTTCTAAACTTCATCATCCTGGGACAATAGATGAAGAACACAGACTCACTAATTTTTTTTAAGTACATAATGAACATATCTGTTTTAACTACTGCAAAAGTATTCCTTTTGCCAAAAATCTCTCTCTGCACTCCCACCCCAACAAGGACTTACGTTTATAGTAGAAACACAAAATCATTGCAAGTTCATGGTTGGAAGAGACCTTAGGGATCTATTTGTTACCCTTTTTATTTTTCGTTGTTGTGAAACAAATCTGATCTCTGATCTGACCTTGCTTATTGTATTATGTAGTTTAAAGTATTGGTTTAAATCTAATTTCTGCCAGATTACTTTATAGTTTTCCTAATCATTTTTGTCAAAAATGGAACCCTCCTCTTAGTAACATTTTAAATTTTTATCAAATGTTGCTCTACTCTTTTTAATTGTTATTATTCCTTTCTTATCTAGTCCATTCCACTAAACTACTTTTCTGTTGTTAGTTGCTTTTTTTTTTTTAACCATTTCCAAAACACTTTGATGACTACTACGGGCAATGCTGAAACCTCTTCATTTATCTTTTTTTTCTCATAATCAGATCGTTTATTTTTCCCAATATATAAAAATTTATTTTGTTCAGTTCTATGAATGTATCTGGTAAGTAATTTGAATTTTATCATAATACTAGATCTGTGAATTATCATATTAGCACTTCCTAACCATTAGCAGTGAATATCTCTCCATTTAGTGGAAATGTAGGCATGATCTTATTGTCTTAGTGGCTGTCATTCAAAAACTGAGACTTCCTTCTGATAACTGATAGGAGAATCAAAACAGACTTGTCAGAGGAGCTTCCCTGTCTGTAAAAGGAAACCTTCAGTTCAATCCAAGTCCTTTTGTCTAGACTCTCCCTCTTCAAGGGCTCCTTCTTTGCCTTTTCTCTTATGTCTGCTTTCAGAGTACAAGGTCAGAGTTGATGATTTATCTCTTTTCCATCACTGGCTCAGAGAATGACAATTTGGAGAAGCACATGGCAGAAGCCAAAACTGAAAAGAAAAAGAGAGAATTTGTAAAAGCAAGAGAAATGCTAAGTTGGCCTCACAGTTTGCTTTGTATAGACCACAAAGGGTCAACACAAAGTCTAGTCCCTCTGACTCTCAGTCGCCAACCTTCTTGGAGGCAGTCCCAGTCACCAGAAAGCAATCAGAAGAAAGCCCTGTGCTTTCTCAGCAGAGTGCCAAGGCACATGTTCATGAGCCTCCCTCTTGCCCTACTCACCAGTCCAACCAGATGTCCTTAAGACAAAAAAGTTTATGTTCCTATAATCTCAAGTTGATTAGGGAACTCAACGAATTGATGATGGGCATTCCTTTTGTGTATAGATTGGACTAGATAGATGCTGAGGTCCCTTGTCACTCAAATTTTGTAATTCTTTGATCAGGGGCTCTCCTGATCATTCCCCCCCCCCCCAAACATACTCTTTATTTCTGTAAATATTGTTTTGTGGTTGCATTTTTATAAATCTTGCATATGTCTTGATTAACTTGGTTAACTCCCAAACATTTCATCCTCTTTAAAAGTTTTTAAAAGGACTTTTAAAGTTTTCAAAAGTTATTTTCAGTGGAATTTCTCTTATCAATTCTTGGTTTTGTAAGTAATATAGAGAAATGATTATTTTGTAGGTTTATTAATTGTATACTGTAGTATTGTTGAAGGACTTAATTGTCTCGGCTTCTTAACTGCTTTTTTTGATACTTTCTAAACATATCATCATGGCATCTAAAAATAATGATTTTTAAAAATTTCTTCTTCATCTAGTTTTATTTCTTTAGTTTTGTTTCCATAACATAGCTATATAGCTAATATTTCTAGAATTATGTAACTTGGGAGTTTTACTTTAATTGAACTGTCTCTGTATTTTCCCAGATGGCCAAGAAAGTTTGTGAGTTGACAATTTATGTGATCATCTTCTCCCTAATTATTTTGGGCATTGGCACCATTTTTCTGTGGCTTCTCACAGAGAATCATCTTCAAGGTAAAATTCACATGACACTTGAAGCTTACAGAGTTGGGAAGGTTTTTTTTTTTTTTAATAAAAGTCCCTATGTGTGAGTCTCAGTTACAAAAATATGAAATAGAAGAATATTTGTCTTGAAATTCTTTTACTTTGCACCATTGTCTCTTCCATCATTTATAAATACATTTAAATTCTGCTATTTAATAATTAAAGCTCATTTGCAACTTATTTCTTTCTCCTCCTATTGCTAGTACATTCTCTCCTCATCAATTTGCCGTCTATTCTATTCGAGTACATGCTGTATCTTACCCAAACTCAGTAGAATGAAAACTTTTTGAGGAGTTTTGAGGAGTATTGGTTTTTATCCTGTTACCTTGCTGAAGCTAGTAATTGTTTCATTTGGTTTCTTTATTGATTAGCAAATGGGTATAATTTTATCCCTTCTTTGCTGTTATAGTTTTAATTTTATTCTCCTCTCATTGCTATAGCTAGCACTTCTAGGACTTAGTCAAATAGGACCATTATTTTAATTGAGTCATGTGCCTAGGTGCACCCAACCTACCTAGAGCAGTGCCTGGTACTTAAATGATTGGAGAATTGAGATCTGTTCTTTCAAATGCATTCCTTGGCATGGTGGTTGAACACCATTTCATCACAGATTCTGTCATTCTTCTCCTATCACCCTGACATGTTTCTATCAGGAATTAGAACCAGAGCATCCATTATTGTCACTGTCAATCTCTTTTCCTTCAACTGAATTAAGATCTAAGTAACAAAGATAAGCTAAAGATTTTCACTTCATTTATAAGGGACCAATTTGTTGCTCTCCATATTGTCTAAGATTGCTTTATTTTGCTCACAGACCAATTCCTTTTTAGGTCTTTCTCCTTTTAGCCACCTGCCAGAATTGCCAGAATGCCATCCTTCCTCAGCCCATGGCACATGTAGAAATATTTGGTATACATATAGAAATGCATACCAAACCCTAAATGTTATACATATAATAAGACCTTATACATAATATTCCATAGTGTAGTTCAATTGAAAGAATACTGGATTTGAAGTCAAAGGACATGGATTCAAATCCTAACTGGATTTTGGTGGAGTTATTTAACTGCTTCTGGCCACTGTTTCCTCATTTGCAAAATGAAGGAGTTGGATCACAGGACCCCTGAGGACTCCTCCAGCTGTAATGCCATTCATAATGATCAATTTTCAAATAAAATGATAATTACACAAATCTGGGATTGGTCATGCCATGACAAATCTTGCAATATAGCTTTTAGTTGAGAGGGATTGGGTGGATTGAAGTCATAGGATATGATGGGAAATGGACTTCATTTATAGATGAAGAAATGGTGATCCATGGGTTTAAATGGCTTGTCTTAGGTCACAATCTGGTAAGTATGGTCTAAGATCTGCCACTTACTACCAATATGACCTATATTATGTATGTGGTTCTCTGGACTTCAATTTATACTAGATGATCTTTAGATCTCTTCCCCTCTGCTGATGTTCCTAGAGAGTGAGACCACAGATTGTTTCTAAGTCATTTGCTCTTTTTTCGGGGGACAGGTTTATCACCCCTACTCTTTAATTTCCCATGCAGATGTCATCTTTGCTCCAGAGTGCTTGGATACCAACCTGACAAAAAGGATAGATTGTATTCCTGACCAGTTGGCAACAGAGGTTTGATAAATGGGTTCCTTTCACCTTATTAAGTAGAAAGTGGTACTTGGTGGTGGTTGTGGGGCATGGGAAGTTGAATCTTTCATTGGTACCATTTATATATATTGTATTCCATTGGAGTTCTCTCTATAGCGATGTATGGGGAAGTGTATGGGGAAGTTGATGGGAGTTGCCTAAAGTGCTAGTTTGTGGAAACTATTTATTACAGACCTGTGGGTAGAAACTGAAATGTTCCATAGACATTTGATATCCGAGACTCTGAGCTAGAAACAGTTCTAATGCTAGAGTGGGAGAGAGGGTTGAGACAGAAGAAAAAAATGCTTCTGCCTATAGAGTCTGTCTCCATGTACAGCTAAATAATAAAATTCAGATTACTTTAGGTAAAATGTTGTTTGAACACAACTAAAATAACAACACTATCCTTGCCATCTCCTTTTCCAGCCCATTTTACAAATGAGGAAACTGAGACAAACAGGGTTAAGTGACATTTCAGACAACACATCGTTAGTAATTGTCTGAGATTAGATTTGAATTTAGGAAGATGAGTGTCCCAGATTCTAGGCCTGGCACTTTCTCCAATATGCTACCTAGCTGCCCTTAGGTATAGTGTAGTACAATGGAAAAAGCATTGACTTGGGTTCAAATTCCACCTCTTATTAGCTATATTGGTGCAGACAATTCAATGAATAACCATTGACTTTATTGTTCTCATTTGAAGGATGAGGTGGCTAGGCTAGGTGACCTCTGCCAGCTCTAGAACAGAATCTTCACCCTATTAATAGGCAAAGATAACCTATTAGTTAGAAATTTAAAATTCTTACTATAGAACTTGAGTCTGCATCTTATGCCAGAGAGCTGACCAGATTGTCACTGTAGGCCTTCATTCATCAAGGAGGAGAAACCCTGGAAAGCTACAAACTAGAAAGGCTTACTTCTGTATTTATGTAGGTTGCTGGATTTGAAAGATAGTCTCATTGAACCCTTAAGCTGAAGCAATATAGTGGGATAAAGAACATATGGTTTCTTTAAGGAGAAATAACCTATCCCAGTTCTTTGAAAAGATAAATAGTGAGGTGAAAAAGGAGAACTAGGTATGAGATATAGCTTCAACTTCAAAGAGTCTTGGTTAAAATTCCGTATCAAAGGTTATTAAAAAAGAATTACATCACCACAGGATTGAGGAAAATTGGAATTTTTATGTTGGGTCAGAGTCATGTGCTAATGGAGGCTCCAAGCAATGCACCATGGAAGTTTAGAGATAGCCTGGATTTTTAAGTCCGCATTTATTACTCTGATATTTATAGATTTAAATGAAGTCTTGTTGAGTCAGGTAAAGCATCTGTCCAGAGTAAGCACTTAAGAAGTACTTGTTTCCTTCCTTCCTTCCTTCCTTCCTTCCCTCCCTCCTTACCTCTTTTCCTTCCTACCTTCTTTCCTTCCTTCCTTGCTCCCCTAATACTCATAAAAAAATTAGAGAAAGGGCAAGTTTAGGGAAGAAGAAGATGATGATGAATTCATTTTAGACAAATCAGATTTGATCTCACAAGAGATTTAATTGAAAATTTTCCCATCAGACATTACCCTACAATTGAATAAAAAATCAGTTTCCCTCTAATTTTCTATGTATCTGTTATGAATACCTACCTAAATTTCCCCAGAACTGATTTGTTAACTTGAATTAAGCCTTGTTCTTGATGGTCCTGATGGTGGTACATCGCCTTCTTTTTCTTCTTATTCTTAAAGATTTAAATGATAGCTTAAGGTTGGGCAGATGGATAGGGATGAGACAATATTTGTTTCTCCATTTTAATAAGGGAGTGAAGAAGTCATACAGTAAATCTCCAAACTTGAGACCTGAAGTCATAAAATTTAAAATCCAACTGAGTCAGAATTCACTGCAGTAAATTATTATATTGGGCACAGACTCCTCTCAAAGCAATAAGGAAGAGAATAATTTATTTTGATAAAGTTCACATAAAAGCAGTCTCAATATAAGTCACTATCTTATTATTACTCTTGTATATTTAATGTTCTAAGACTATTGCTCAGGTGGAGGAAATGACTTTTTTAATTGAACAAGAATATTGAGATGAAGAACATCTTCTGTAGAATGACTGAAAACACCTTTGGGACAATTCCAGTAGCAGACAGATGACAGGGATGACATGCACCTTGTGCTATTCTCATGTGATTTGAATGTCTCCAACTAGGTTTCTATATTTTGAAGGCTTTTCATTCTATACAATTTGAAGATGATTAGTTTTAAGTATAATGACATCTATTTAAAACATTGTTCTTCATTTTCTATGGATGAATGTTGAGTTCCAGCAACTGTAGGCAACAGTTCTGTCTGTAATGATGCACTATTTCCAGTATAGCTTGTGGTATTCTGAAGGATTTTGGTGGGGAGGGCTTGTTTTTGTAGTGTAAAGATTCATAATCTCATAGCTTAATCAGAATAACAAATTCCTGTTGTATAATCCTAACAATCTAATTATGTCTTCCCGAAGTTTAACATTGCACAATTTTGACCAACTAATTCCACAATCTTCAACAAATAAGCCCGAACTCCTTAAGGAATATCTAACTTCTGGTGGCAATGATCCAATCCTGAACCACCATCATAAAGTCCTTCCTCTCTATAAACAAATGTACATTACTCAGTCATTTCTTAGGTGTATTTTTGTCCACATATTGCTGTCTCAGTTAACATGCATATCATTCAGATTCTTGGATCTTAGTTTTTCATGAACTCTTCCAAGAGATAATCTATTTCACCAGTCTAGTGGAAAATGCCTATTATGAGCCTTTGTTTACTCTTGCTTTGTTCAGGGAAGTCTGGTCCATTAACTAGTTAGTACAATAGAGAGACCAGTGGGCTTCAAGTCCAGGAGACCTGAATTCAAATCTAGCCATAGTTACTTACTAACTGTGTGACCTTGACAAGTTGCTTAACCTCAGTTCGTCTCAATTTTCTCAACTATAAAATGGGAACAATAACAGCACCTACATCACAGGGTTGTTGGGAGGATGAAATTAGATCATATTTGTAAAAAGTGCTTAACACAATGCCCAGCATATGGAAGGGGCCATGTAAACGTATGTAAATGCTAGTTGTTGTTATTATTATTATTAGTATAACTTGTTGGTCATGCTCTCTGAGAGCCTTTATCATTCTTCTTTCTCATTTTTGATGAGGAAGTGTGAGTTTTTATAGAGCTGTTTTTGTGTGATTAGTCCTGTGTTTCATTAACATTATATAAGATGATGTATTATTATCTATCTTCCTGTGTCAAAAGAACATATTAAGGGTGGTATTGCATATTTGTCAATTGCCCTGGATGTTTTCCCATTAAGGGTTAACAAATGTGTGTGTGTGTGTGTGTGTGTGTGTGTGTGTGTGTGTGTGTATTTATCACTAAGAGTTGTAGCAAGGTCTAGAATGAAGAAGAACACTTTGAGCCAGGTACTGAAATCGCTGAAAAGGATGGAAAAATATACTGGAGGTTGATGACTAGGACAAGACTACGTGGTGTTGTAGAAAGAAAGGTAGGGGCCAGGAGACTTGAGCTCAAGTCAAGAACTTGCTATCTGTATAGCAGGTCATCTACTCTCTGAGTTGTGGTTTCCTCATCTGGGAAACGTGGAAGTGGGATGCTTTTTAAAGTTACTTCCAACTCTGACATTCTGTGATTTTGTGATATAGAGAAAATGATGTGATATGACCCTCCAAGGGGACAGGTGTTAGAAGGATGGGAGGAGAGCAAAGGCTTGTTAAGTGGCAGTGAGGAGAGAAGTGAGGAGTACAGCATGCCAACTGTGAACCAGGAAGCACAAGCCAACAACCTTCGTCGAGGATAGCAAGGGATATAGACTCTCAAGGGGAAAAACTGGTTTCAGTTGGTGCTGGGAAATGGAAAGAACATAAAGAATAAGGTCTCAAGGATGAAGGGAAACTTATAGGGATGGGTCAAAAACGATAGTGACTAGGGAAAGGTAGGGCTCAGTTGAGCATTGTAGAGATAGAGGGGCGTTAGGGGAAGTGAAATTTTTCATCCAGGGAAATAGTAGCTCTAAAAGGCAGGAATTAGAGAAGTAGAAGGCTGAGTTTTGCCAGACATAGGACAGAAGGAGCTCAAAACAAGTAGGTAGAAGATCTTAAAATAAATTGGGTCCAAGACTCTAATTAGAATGTTGGTGTGATGCCAATACTACGTTACCATTCTGTTATCAATCAAGTAAATCTTGATTGCCGTGGAGGCAGGGCCAGAGATTATGGGGACCAAGAAGATCCAGATATGCTAGGAGGACTTTACCAATCCTGTATCCAAGGTGGTTTCCACTCATTTGATTGCATCAGAAAAGAGTAAAGATGATAGTAGTCTAGAATGTATGGGATATAGAAGGAAGATTTTGCTGATCCCATATCCTAGATGACTTTTGCCCACTTGACTGCAGTGGAAAGAGATATTATTCTGCTCAGCAGAAATTGGTCTGATTGGGAAGGAAAAAGTACTGTGGATATGTGTTTATAGGGAGAAAAGGGGGATGTATTTTATGTCACCCGAGGTTATCTATGCAAATATCTGAGATGGAATTAAAGGAGGCACCTCTTCAGACTGAGGTTGTCTGTGTGAGGCAAATTCCGCATTATTTTTTTGACCTTGGGATGAGGGATGGAGAACTGGTCCATCAGCAGCAGAGGCAATAGATAGAGGAAATAGTAACAAGGCAGTTAAGGGACTTCAGCCTGCTGGATTGACAAACCAGAAGAGGACTTCATCAGACCAAGAATAGGAAGGATGGTGAAAGAATGGAAACAAAGACAAGCAGTTTAGAGCCAGGAGTGGGGAGCCTTCAACTTCAAGGTCACACATCCTTGGGTACCTTTCAACTGAGTCCAAGTTTTATGGAACAAATCCTTTTATTAAGAGGATTTGTTCTGTGAAGTTTGGCTTCAGTCAAAGGGCCTCACTTAAGGACCTAGAGACCACCTGTGGTTTAGAAGGCCACAAGTTCCCCACCCTCTTTAGACCATGGGCATAGAGCCCGAGAGTTTGTGTGAGTGGGGGTAGGGATCAGAGACTGAAGACGAAAAAAACCATAAAGCCATTGAAGGAAAATCTTGTTTCATTAAAACCATCACCATCTTTTTGCCAAAGGGAACTGGGGTCAAAAGATGTGAAAAAGTGACCAAATGGTAACTTCCTGCCCTGAACGGGAGTGGATGGAATCAAGGGTCAGTAGTTGGCATGTAGCTAGGAGGCAATAGTGGGAGCGAAGAGCTAGGACAGCCTTGTAGACGTGCTCCTGGAGAATGAGTCTTAGTCTGAGGTATGAGCTTTAGCGCTGTCCAGATTGTGAGCTCTGTGCACCCTCATCACAGGAACTCTGCCACCTCCGCCAATGTTGCTGGAAGCCTCAGGAAAACAGCAGTGCCCCCTCCTGCTTCTTCCCAAAGAATGGGGGCTATAAAGTCTCTGAGGATCTCACATACACAGACCAAGGTAAATATTGCTCAGTGCTGACTTAGCTAATAGAGTAAGTACTGCACAGATGAGCCAGTAACATAGAATGGATCTTTCTCTCCCTGTCTCTCTGTCTTCTCAGGATTTACAGCCAACTTGAGAAGACTGCCCTCCACATCTCTGTTTGGATTTGACATCACTGACGTTCTCCTCACAGCAGAATACCAGACATCTAATCGCTTTCACTTTAAGGTTGGTTTTTGGGAATTATCTAAGGAGCTAAATTTATGAAGAATGTTATGTATTAAACAGATCTCTCTGTACATTACTGCAAGGGGAGAAGGACATGGAATCATAGCATAGTGGAAAGAGCATTGTAGTCAAAGGGAGGACCTATGTTCAAATTCTGCCTCTTATACTTTTTGTGTGACCTCAGGCAAGTCATTTAAACTCTATGGTCCTTATTTTTTTCATTTGTAAAATGGAGGGGCTGGACTAGATAGCCTCTTGGCTCCTTTCTGACTCTCCATCTAGGATTTCATAAACCTAAGCAACATGGAGATACAGCATGATAAAATGGGAAGAACCATCGACTACTATTAGGAGACCTGGGTTTAAATCTAGGATCTGGTACCACCATGAGTATAACCAAGGGTCACCGAAATCCTTGAGCCTCAGTTCCCTCATTTGCATAATGGGCAGAATAATTCTTGGGAGAAAAGTGCTCGACGAACTTTGAAACGCTATTGCTAGAAAATGTAGCATCCATTACAATAAGAAAACATAGTTCCTACTTCTATTCTTAAAGAGATGTGGTCAGATAGCCTCAGTCAAGTGCCTACTGTGTGCCAGGAACTGTGCTAAGCACTGGGGATACCAAAAAAGAGGCGAAAGACACTGCCTGCCCTCAAGGAGCTTGCAGCCTAACAAACAGCAAACAAATACATGCAAAGCAAACTATATGCAGGATAAATAGGAAATAACAGAGTGAAGGCCCTGGAATTAAAAGGGATTGGGGAAGCCTTCTTGTGGAAGGTGGGATTTCAGCAGATTAGAAACATATCCACAATACTCCAGGGTACTGAGTACAATATTTCTGAGACAGAATTTAAAATCAAGGGGTATTAGAATTGAAGGAATCTTAGAGATATGGCCCAAACCCCTCATTTCACAGGAAACTGAAGCTCAGAGGAGGGAAGAAACTTCCTCAAGGTCATCCAGCCAGTTAGTGGCAAAGCTGGGGATAGTGGCATACTGCTTCCTACTTCCCATGACAGAATTTATGGATCTGGAGCTTTTTCCAGTGTGATGGTAGTAGGGCACAGTGGTGAGGCCTGAAGAGAATGCAGAACTGAGCTGTAGCCACCTTAGATTACTCCCCTTCTAACCCATGCACGAGAGGTTTCGGCAGTTTGCTGGTAAATGTTTACCAGCCACTCTGAAAACAATCAAATGTGCCTGTGAAATACTTTCAGTCTAATTTGCATCATTAACATTTTTTCCATCACTTTCTTAAGGCTAGTAATCATCAAGACAATAAATTAAGCCCTGATTTGTAGCTTTTGAGAATTTCCAAGGTGTAAATGCTCACTCCAAAAACTTAGCAATCAGTTATCTCAAAACGATACAAGCTGGCCCAGTAAATGCCCAAAATACTTCCTCCGGAATTCTCACACTATTAACTAAGGAGGCTTTTCGAAGGAGAAGTCCTGAATTAGAGCAGAAGTGGTGAGAATGAGTATGCATGGAACTACAGATCTTCCTTTTGTCCTTGAGCCTGTCTGCCACCAGGGAAACTGCCAGGAGAATCTTCAAAACACTGTCATGGATAGGGGTGGGGTATCTGTAGGGGGATGGTTTAAGTAAAGTAAGCTTGGAGTTAGTCCTTCGTCCCATATTGAATTTAATATAAGGAAGGTTTTCCTAATGATTAGGGCTACCCCCAGAATGAAAGGGGTTTCCTTGATAGGCCCTGAATTTCTCTTTAATAACTGAAGCTGGATGAGTCCTTCTTGGAGATACTGTAGAAGTGATTTCTTTTTAGGTGCATTGGCTCGAACCAGACAACATCTGACCTCCTTTCCAATTCTAGCATTCTTGTTTTTCTGTCCTTTGTTTCTTTCCTGGCAGATCAGTGATCCTAACAGGAAACGGTATGAAGTCTCCCATGAACATGTTCAACAATTAAACCAAAATGCAGCCTCCAGTTTGAACTACGATGTAGAAGTCACCACCAATCCCTTCAGCATCAAAATAAGAAGGTTAAAAAACAACAAAGTCCTGTGAGCATTTCTTTGTGCATTGACTATATAGCCAAATATCACCATTTTTTAATTGGAGAAAGCCAGACTGAGTTGGGAAAAAGTTTGAATCTTAGAAAATGTTATAAAAAAAATTAAGTTATATTACTTTGGAGTGAATTCAGTAACATGGATTTGGAAACAAGAAGTTTCTAAATGGAATTCCTATTGGATACTGGAAGAGGTATATTTTGTCACAGAATCTAGTTGGGTCACATAACTATCAATTTTGTACTTAGGAGTTTAGACATGATCAAAGAATACTGGCCTATAAGATAGGGACATATTGGTACTATTATTGATGTATAATTTTTAGCAGGGTGAATTTAGCTAGGAATCATACTAATGTGATCCTTCCCCACCCACCCCTTCTTCATTTGATAACTCATTCAGCTTTTTTTTTTCTTGCTTGCATGTTTATTGGTTTTCTACATGAAACAGAAAATCTGTTCTTAGCCAGGACTGGCGTAATGGTGATGGGTTGTGTTTGCATGTATAGAATATTATCTTTTTCTTCTTTATCAATAGAATCCCAACCTAGGCAGAACTGAAATCAGGTACTTCTGTACTTTCATTAAGGGAATGAGTCAGAGAAAAGGTGACTGAAGTAGCAAGATAGTGAGGGGAGGTAGGAGAGGATCAATTGGAATTCAGCCACTGGAGAGAAGGATGGAATGAAGTATACCCTGGGACAGCTTGAGATATCTGTGTTTCTGAAGGATTGGTTGCTGATGGGGAGGTATGGGAATAGGGTAGGAAGTGAGTCTGGGGACAATGCTAATGGGGTGCTCTGAATTTTGGCTCCCTTGGGGGGGGGAAAAAAAACAACTGGTTATACTATCCTGCTAACAGTTTCTGAACCTGGTAAATTTCATTACCATTGTCTTCTAAAACCAACATTTTGACAATAAGGTCCTCTGTGGGAAGGGCAGAGTTATACAATTGAGTTATACAATTATCAGTAATTTAACAAGCTACTGCAAGTGAAATCTGAAATCGTGATTTAAACTGGTGAAATTACTCTTGATTTTAAAGGACTTTCCCAAGCTCACACAGTCGCAGAACCCAAGTCCTTGATTTCCAAACCCAATGTTAGACAAGATTGCAATGTGAAAATAAGGACTATAAAACATGTAGTTAAAAGTTCCCCAGGAGCCAGGTTGCCTTTAGGAATCGAAGAAGCAAAATATAATAAGAAAGAAAAACTCTCTACTCTCCATTTAGCCGACCAATATCTGTCAGAATCAGCTTGTTGATATACACATATATCTGCTTGGAGAGAGAAGTCCAAACTTGGCAGTTTCCCCTGCTCATTAGAATTCTCCCCAACTCAAACAATGTCCGTGGACGACAGTCTACAGTAATCATGAAGCAAAAGAAAACATTCCACAGCAAATTAAACAAAATCACAATGTTGAGACTTAGCAAGTTTTTGGATTTGCTCCAAAGGAATAGGACTTATATCAACATTGCCTCACCTTAGAGACATATTTTCTGGAAATCACCTGCTCCTGCTCGCTTTTTAACCACTCCCTCTATAAAGATTCCTCCTTTCAGTCTGGCCAAAGGTGATAACTTTGTCATTCCACTTTTAGTTGGTCACTATAAATAAAACTAATTCTCTTCATTGAAGGGAACCAAGATCCCTTCCTGAATAAACCTGAATAAGGTATACTAATTCAATAAAACTGATAAGGTCTTTGATTCAAGTGAAATCAAGAACCTCAGAGTAGGACACTGTCTCCTTGGCATTGTCTTCTAGTAGGGAAAGCCCAGAAAGGTTTTCAGTTGATGTGAAACCAAGGATTTCTGTGTTTGTAATACTGTTAAAACATTATTTCTTAACATTTCAAAACCACCAAAATATTAGTGCTATCTGTGTCCATAATAAATAATACTCTGGAGTGCAGAAGCAAGAGGTTCATAATAAGAATAAAACTTCAAGACTTGAGAGGGTTTACTGTCTGCTCTAGAATTCAGGGCTTCTTATACTTTTTCCACTTGTAGCCCCTTCAGCCCTGCTCTAGATAACCTTTATTTTCCATTTGCCTTGATGAAAGCCCTTCTCAAATTTTATTAACCTTGCAGAGAATGATAAATGGGAAGTTGGATTGATGGTCACATGACTGGGCCAATCCAGTTTTGCAGAAAGCTTCCTTGACTTCTAGAGAGAGTTAGTCTAAGTCAACATGGCAGTCAGGCTGTGGTATACTGGGATCCTGGTAAATGTTGCTTTAACCATAGGAAAAACAGCTGGCTGAGAAATGAGTATGGGAAAGGAGAGCAGACAAAGTTTCTTGGGAAAAAAAATAAAGATTGTATCTTGACTTTTTCTTGCTTCCTTTCACGTATGTCCAGGTTTGACACGAGTATCGGGCCTCTCCAATATGCTGAACAATACTTGCAGCTCTCTGTCCAGCTGCCCAGTTACTCTGTATATGGATTTGGGGAACATGTCCACCAGCAGTACCTTCATAACATGGACTGGAAGACTTGGCCCATCTTCACCAGGGACGCCATCCCAAATGATGTGAGGACACTACTGTGCTATCTTTTGTTTGCTAATATACCTATATCTCATTTTAGGGAGCAGATCAATATCTGAAAAGTTACTCATTTGGTGAATCTCTGTATATTAGTCTCTAATCTTCCTACTCATTTTGATATAAAGTTATATATGTATGGGTGTATATATATATATATATATATATATATATATATATATACATATTTATACACATACATACACACATGAGTTTAGAGGGAAGGAACAAATTTGGACATAAAGAGCAATTTTAAAGATGCAGTGAACTTTTAAGTCATATATTTGAAGGAAAAGTTATATTCTGATTAGTTACAGAATGCTTGGATCACAAACCATGATTGCATTGTAGTCAGTTAATTTTATGTCTGAAACAATAGATTAAAAACCCTGAGGTAAAACCTCAACACCTACCTACATCCTTTGCTGATAAGAAAATGACATTTACATCATGCTTGCAGCACTTCTTAAACTGTGGGTCATGGCCCCATATGGGGTGTTGAAAATTTTGGCAACAGGAAAAGGTTTCTGACCATGCACTGATCAAAAATGAATTCAAAATTAGAAGTGTAATTAATTCAAAGTGTTTCTGGTAGCACGTGCCCATGTTGCATTATACAACTTCACTGCGACCTTGGTTCTGAACACAAAACATGTGTGCTTTGCCCTGTACGTGCCATCACACCACACAATGCCAGACAATGCTGATGAAATGCAAAAAGGGGTCATGAGTGGAAAAAGTTTAAGAAGCCCTGTTTTAAAGAATTAGAAGTTTACATAACCCTTTACATACATTATTGGAGTCTGACAATTCTCTACAATAGACGCTGCAGATATGGTTATGTTGGTTTTACAGATGAGGGAACTGATACTCAGAGAGGTTAAATTACTTGCCCTCATTCATATAGCTTATAAATTCTAGAGACAGGATTTGATTGCAGGTCTTCCTGACTCCAAATCCATTACTTCATCTACTAGGCTACATCGTTTCCATATTGGACCAAAAAGTTCCCTCTCATCAACCATCTGTCGTAGGAAAATACAACTCATTTGGTTGTTCAGACATTGTTTTCTGGTGATTTGTGGGAAGTGTTGATTTGATCTGAAGGTTAAAGAAGAAATGTGATGCTATAAAAATATAGCACAAGGGTAAAGGGACCAAGGTGGAGAGAAATACATTGATTGAAAGACATCCAACAATGTCTGAAGTAATAGAGGAAACGTGTTTCCTGAAACGTAAGTGGTCAAGAGATATAGAAATTCCTTAATGTTAGTCTTTCTACCCTAAATTTCTTTATGTCAAGAATCTGTATTATGCTTACTTTTTCAAAGCTTTTTTTTTTTTTACTGGAAGTAATAGACAAAGTATGTGGTTTTGACTTGGCCATCATTGAAGAAGAATTAGTTTTCCCTTTCTCAGCAGGGCTGAATCTGAACTATCTGAAACATCCTACAGCCTTTATACCCTGAGTGGTCATGGTTTCATAATTACTTAATGCGCACTTAAAAAAAAAAGGTGGTGCTTAATTTCTTTTGAGTTTATAGAATTTTCATTATTTTCTTAGCTTATTAGTCATTGTCATCATCATCATTAGCATCGTCAGAGACTTGGGACCTGTACCAGATTCTTAAGCTGTGATCTTGTATCCTAGAAGGAAGGATATTTTAAGAACCCTTCCAATTACTGAAAATGCTGAAGCCATACCAAAATAAATGGGCTTCTAGTCTCCTAGAAGAGTACATGTTCTGGGCCAAACAACCCAAGAATTTAACCTTTTCTCTTAAAGATTCCTAGTGCTATCCGTGTAAATAGTGTTTTGTTTGGTCCTATACCGAGGCTACTTAAAACATTTTTTGCCCTTTTAATTCATTAGTTAATTTTTAGTTTACAACATTGAGTTCCACAAGCTTTGGAGTTCCAAATTTTCTCCTCCTCCCTGCCCACCCCCTCCCCAAGACAGCAGGCAATCTGATATTGGTTCTACATATACATTCACATTAAACATGTTTTCACATTAATCATGTTGCAAATAAGAATTATAACCAATGGAATGAACCATGAGAAAGAAGGAACAAAACAAAACAAAAAAGAGAGAGAGCAAATAGTATGCTTCCATGTGCATTCAGACTCTGTGGTTCTTTTTCTGCATGTGGATAGCATTTTCCATCATGAGTATTTTGGAATTGTCTTAGAACCTTGCATTACTGAGAGGAGCCTAGTTATCACATGATGTGACTGTAACTGTGTACAATGTCCTCCTAGTTCCGCTCTCTCTCACTCAACATCTGTTCATGTAAGTCTTTAAACATTTTTTAAAAGCATGGAATAATAAATTTCTGTGGCTTTTGTTTTATTTTACGTATATGTGTTTTTTACAGAACATGACTAACTTGTATGGTGCTCAGACATTCTTCCTATGCCTTGAAGACAACAGTGGTTTATCATTTGGGGTTTTCCTAATGAACAGTAATGCCATGGGTAAGAGGTGCTTTGGGGACTGTGCAGCAGGCATTCAGCCCACAAGCTGAATTTGTGAGCTGATTCTTTTTGATGGGATAGAAATTTAGGAAGGATGACATATTAAATCTGAAGGGCTTTTGAAGAGACTGCTTCATGAACATGGGCCTGTTAGTTACAAAGTCAATGTATGCAAATGATAACTATTTCAATTCTTGTCTGCCTGTAGTCTGAAATTTCCCATTATCTATGGAGATGCTAAGACCTTAAGACCCATATAGGGCAGCTAGGTGGCACAGTGGATGGAGGACTGGGTCCAAAGTCAGGAAGATTCATCTTTCTGAGTTTAAATCTGGCCTCAGACACTTACTTGTTGTGTGATCCACCCTGGGCAAGTCACTTAACCCTGTTTGCCTCAGTTCCTCATCTGTAAAATGAGTTGGAGAAAGAAATGGAAAACCACTCCAGTGTTTTTGCCAAGAAACTCCCGAATGGGGTCACGAAGAGTCAGATACTACTGAACAACAACTGAGAACTATATCCTGGTTTCCCAATCTTTTCATATTGAAATAGACCAATAAATGTCTGAGAGGGCTTTTTAAAAAAAATTTTGCCCTGTGTCCTTATCCCCTGCAAATATAACTACTCGATGTTTGATGTCCTATCATTTCAATTGGTAGATTGAGAGACTCAATTATTCAGGGGTTCTCTTATCACCCCCCCCATATATGTGCATATTATGTTTTATATTACATATTTTATGTTATATACTATTCATTATGGACTATATCATTTATGTTATATATTATAAAATATCTATTATATACACTGATTATATTTAATGTCAAATCCTGAAACAAATCAGACTCACAAGTGGAGGAATAAAGCATCTTTAATTGAGATAACATGGTAGCAAACCTGCTACCCTGAGGGGTATGCTACCAGGAGACTTACAGGAAAGGTTCTTATGTTTTTAGGGGAAAAGGGGGAGGGGACCTTATTAAATAGCAAGCCTAGGTCATGTGATACCAATCGACCTTGACAATCTGAGCAAGGAAAACCACTTCATTATAGCTGTTTTGCCCTTCAAGGGAAGGGGATAAGGAGATACTTTGGAAGGTGGTTTGGATAAAGCTGGCTTTGTTAGCCAGGAAAGATCTCAGGGTGGGGACTTTGGGTGTAGTTCAATTCAAACTAATTGAGAGAAACTGGAATTCCAGGGAGTGGCAGGTAATATTACACTGAATATTAACATTTTTTCTGTAAGTGATAATCTACATAGCCTATAAAATCTATTGAATAGAGCCTAACAATCATATGTGATACTGAGTCTGCACAGCCCATAAAAGGGGCTTAAAGAATTTGGATTATTTTCTTTTATTAACAAGTTAGAGGGAGAGAATCTGCAAATTTATTATTAAAAGGAATATCTACCTACCTACCTAGCTATCTAAGGAAACTTTGTGGCGTGGTGGATTGAGCTAGACTTGGAGACAGAAAGCTATGGGTTCAGACCCCAGTTAACAGTATTGTCTTGGGCAAGTCACAACCTCCATAAGCCTCCATTTCCTCATAACATTTCTCTCACAGAGTTGTTGTGAAGATCTAATGAGATAACATATGTAAAGTGTTTTGGAACCTTGAAAGTGCTGTCTGCCTACATCAGAATGCTTTTCCTCCAACTTGATTGTAACAGAAACTAATCCAAGCTCTTGAAATTTATCTCAGAGGCTCAGAATCATTCACTCATTAAAACAAAAAACAAAACAAAACAAAACTATGTTAACTGTTGGAGAAAATGCAAAATAAAGGAACACACAATTCTTCCTCTGTAAAAGTTTAAGAGATTAAGGGAAATAAGTGCCCAAATTATTATAACATAAAATTGATCATCATGTGTAGAATTCTGTGAGAACTTCAGAGAGAGAAAATTTTTGATAGAGAAGATTAGAAGGCTTCTAGAAAACAGTGTCCTTTCGATTGGGTCTTGAAAGAAAGGTGGAATTTTTCAGCAAAAGAAGATGGGGGTGGGGAGGAATAAAAAGGAAAGCAAGTTATAGTGGAGGCAGGGAAACAGGAAATCAGGGGATTTTCCTGGACAGATGGATAGTACAAATTGTCCAGAGCATAGTCTATCTGAAGGAGATTAAGGTAGAATTGTTTATAGGAGTCTGACTGTGAGTGTCCATGGAGAGCTATTGTAATTCTTAGGGCAGAGAAGTAATTTGATCTGAGTTTTTCATTAGGAAGATTAAACACCAAGCCAAGGATTAATTAGAGAAGAGGTGGGGGTGGGGAGAGAAACCAGAGGTGGGGACACTAGTTTGGAGGCTCTTGTAATAGTTCAGGCAATAGGTAATAAACTTTAATGGCTGAAACCTCTTATGTCCTCTGTGTAAAAGAGGAAACATAAACCCCATCCCCAAATCACTAGTTAATCATCTAACCTTTGGAAGAATCTCATTGTTGTCTATTCTGCCAAAATCCCACTTTGTTTGTCTTTGAAACTGCACAGTTATATAATGCTTCCATGATCACACACACACACACACACATACACACAAACGGCATACACCTGCGCAGAGGGAGCAAATCACAAATGACAACACAGAATAAAAAGAAGTTAGGACTTTTCTGCCTTGCCCTGTCCTTTCTTCTTCCCCCACCTTTGCCTTTCTCCTCATTTGGGATGCTTGTATGATGCAGTGGTTCTCAACCTGTGGGTTATGTTCAATTTGTAACAATGAAAATACATCCTACATATCAGATATTTATATTACAATTCATAACAGCAACAAAATTACAGTTGTGAGGTACAACAAAAATAATTTTATGTTTGGGGGTCACCACAACATGAGGAACTGTATTAAAGGGTCAAGGCATTAGGAAGGTTGAGAACCACTGGATCAAAGGGTTTAAATGAGATAGAAATTGACAATTCTAATGCTTCTTCAGAACTGGAAAACCTTCAGGTCTTATCATCTGCCTTGCTGCTGTGTCCTAAGATCCTCCAGATTTCCCCATCTCCTCTGCCTCCTTACTCTACAGTCTTACCTAATAAAGTAATCTAGTTACCTCTGGGCTTTGCCATTCTCTGAACCCTTAGGTTCTAATCTAGGCCTTTCCATCTACCCTTCGGACGAACTTTCTTTTCTGTGTTGTTTACCCCAATTAGAGTATGAGTTCCCTATGAGCAGAGACTATCTATTTTTATTTGTATCTTCAGTGCTTACCACAATACTTGGCACATAATGAGCATTTAATAAATGCTCATTCATTCATTTACTTTGGCGATTCTCTTACATCAAAGACCCCATACAACTCTTACAATTCCATTAAATTTCACTCACCATAGAATGCTATTAATCAATTCAACAAACATTTAGTAAGAGCCTGCTTTGTGGAAGGCACTGTACTAGGTACTGGGGATTCAAAGATAATGATAAAACAATCCCTACCCTTGCAGACCTTACATTGTACTGGGATGGTGGGAGGAGAAGTAACTTATTTACTGATAAATAAATACAAGATCATTTGGTTGGAAGAGAATGCTATCCACTAGGAGAGCCAGAGAGATCTTCATGGAAGCAGTAGCATCTGAGTTAGACCTTGAAAGAAAATAAAGATTCTTGGTCAAAGATGAGGAAGAAAATATTCCAGGCATGGAGGAGAACTATCATGAATGCACGGGGGCAGGAAATGCAATGTCAAGTTCGGCGAACAGCCAGTGACTAAGTTTATCTGGAAAGTCAAATGTGTGAAGAGGAATAATATAAAATAAGGTAGAAAGGTAGATTGGAACCAGAATATAGTAACTCTCTAAAAGTAGGTTGAAGGAGTTACTAAAGGGTTTTTATAAGTTACATAGACAGACTGATGTTTTGGCAATTATGAGCAGTATGCTTTGGAAAAAAGAGAACCAAAATTTCGTGAAACTATTATGTTACTCCAGGCTATTACAGACAGTTCATTGGCAATTTGTTAATCGAGATAACATCAATGACTTATTACCACAATACATACTCTCAAGTATCCTACAGTACTTGCTACTCTTGAAGCAATGAGATTGCCACATGGTACTTCTTAGAGTTCATTCCTATTTGAGGGAAAACTTACTTCTGTATCTTCATAGTGATAAGATCCTTGAGATCTTTTGTCTTATCTCCTTGTCTTTGACTAAAAACAAAGCCTGAAGTAGGGTGCTGTCAATAGGAATGACAAGAAGGAAATCAATAGTGAGACATTGTATTGGTAAAACTAATGGGACTTGGTGACAGCTGACATGAAGGATGAGGGAGAAGAAAGAGTCAGATGACTATAAGGTTGGAATGTAGGCAACTGGCACTGAGGTATCTTTTTAAATTGGGCAATTTGAAAGCCAATGGTGACCTTTGAGAGAGGTTTTATTTAGAGGTAGAAAAGCCTGGGGAAGTGATTTTAGACTATTCTTTTAAGAAGTAAAGAAATGTAACAGTGTAAAGGCAAAGATAGGAGAGCAGTACAAAGTATAGTAGTGTTAAGGATTGCAGGTGTTAAGGAGGGGGCAGGTGTTAGGATAAGGAAGAATTCAGGCCCATTTATAGGTAGAGAGAGAAGCCAGAGGGGAGAGTGAAAGTGATCTTGACATTTTGAAGGAAAAAGAGGGAAGGAGGGAAGGAGAGACAGAGACAGAGACAGAGAAAGACAGAGACAGAGAGAATGGGATCAAAGGGGCAAAAGTGAAGATATTTAATGCTGATAAATGTTTAACAGCTGACTGCTCAACACTTTAAAATTTAATTTCTATTAACATTTTCTCCAATACTTTTTTAAATTTAGGTAATAAATGAAATAATAAATCAAGTTTTGTTCTTGATTTCTGGGGTGTAAATGCTTACACTGAATTTAATAATCAAGAAAGAGGGCCACCTCATCCTCTGAGATAAGTTTGGAGGTGTGGAGGCTGGGAGTTGAAGTTTCCTCCATGGCATGACCTCAAACTTCTCACTAAAATATTAGGTGAAATCATCAGCTGAGAGTTAAAAGGTCGGGCAATAGCTTGGGGAAAACCAGGAAACTCAAGTTTGAGGTCAATGGCCTAAGTTAATCAAAAGAAGTACTATTTCTTTTTTTTCCTCTCAGAAATGTCATTTATTACAGAGGTCAGAAAAGTCATCATCAGGAACAGTCACTGGAGGGGAGGAGGAGATCAGGTCTCCGAACACTGAGCCCAAAGGCTAGAGTGCAGAAGTACTATTTCTTAATCTTAATTTTTTGACTGCACATTTGATTCCATTTTGATAAGTGTCAGTGTTCCTCTTACTAAGGGAATATGTGTAATTAGCATACTTAGGAATCTTTTAATATAATACCGAAATTATTTGTCTTGGGGGATTGTGGTATTTACTTGCCTAAAGTCAAGGAATAGATGAGACAATCTTTTAATTTCCATGATGCTATGGTTTCATTTTGATTCCTCCAGAGGTTGCCCTTCAACCTGCCCCTGCAATCACTTACCGTATAATTGGTGGCATTCTTGACTTCTATGTGTTCTTGGGAAATAATCCAGAACAAGTTGTTCAGGAATACCTGGAGGTAAGTCTCCATTCAATTAGTAGTTATTCGTGATTGTTATTTGATAAATCATTTGCTTTTTACTACAAGGAAAATTTAATACATATATATGTATATACATATATATATATATGTATATGTGTGTATACACACACACACACACACACACACATATTGGTTTATTAGTCTCCAGGAATTTGTTTTAGCTCACTCATCTACATCAGTACAAGAGTTCTTGGGATTTAAGAACTTGAGATTTAATGAACTACATCTCAGTTAAAGTTCATTTGTTCATCCATTCATTGATATTTATTCATTGATATGCAAAGTCATATCAATAAAATAGAAGAGCAAGGAAAGAAATGAACTTTGAAACTATGGAGAAGTTCGTGAGCAAACGAGAGATACAGGGATTTCCAAAGATAAAATGAATCATTTTGATAATATAAAATTGAAAAAAAATTTGTAAAAACAAAATCAATGTAGTTAAAATGAGAAAAGAAATGAATAACTGGGGAAATTTGTAGTAAGTTTGTAGTTTGTAACAATCTTTGTAGTAAGTTTCTCTGAGAAAGATTCCATTTCTAAAATATATAAGGGATTGACTCAATAAGAATAAGAAACATTCCCCAATAAAAAACTGCTAAAAGGATAAAAAAAAAAAAAGGACACTTTTCAAAGGAGGAAATGCTAGCTATCAATAGCATATGTTTTTTGTTGTTGTTTTTTGCTTTTTTGTAGGGCATTTGGGGTTAAGTAACTTGTCCAAGGTCACAGGGCTAGTAAGCGTTAAGTGTCTGAGGTCAGATTTGAACTCAGGTCCTCCTAACTCCAGGGCTGGTGCTCTGTTCACTGCGCCACCTAACAGCCCCTATCAATATGAAAGAATGCTCCAAATCACTAATAATAAGAGAAATGCAAGTTCAAAGAACCCTGAGGTTCCCCGTCACATTTTTTAGATTTGGAAAGATGTCACAAAATAAGAAAATGACAGTTGTTGGAGGGGCTAAGGAAACACGCGCCCTAATGCACTGTTGGTGGAGTTATGAATTATTCCAGCCATTATGGATATCAGTTTGGAACTGCGCCCCCTAAAGTCACTAAACTGGGCATACCCGTTGACATGGTGATACCATGACCAGGCCTATACTCTAAAAGAGATTTAAAAAGAGAGAGAATAGAACAATATTGACCGCACTTGCCTTCCAGGGCTGTGAGGATCAAGTGAGGTAATAATTATAAATTGCTTAGCCTAATGCCTGGGTCACAATAAGTGCTATATCATGTTAGTTGGGGCAGCAAGGTGGCTCAATAGACAGTATGCTGGTCCTATAGTCAGGAGGATATGGGGTCAAATCTGACCTCAGACAATTATTAGCCATGTGATCCTGGATACTTAACTCTGTCTCAGTTTCCTCATCTGTAAATTGAGCTAGAGAAGGAAATGGTAAACCACTCTGGTATCTTTGCCAAGAAAATCCCAAATATGGTTAGGAAGAGTTGGACATGATTAAAAAGACTCCACAGCAAGAATTCTAGCTATTATTATATGTCCTAAAATATTTATAGTCACTCTATTTTGTTGAAGAACTAGAAATGAAGGGAGTGCCCATCAATTGAGTAATAACTGAATCAAATATGGTATACCAATGTAACAGAATATTGTTGTACCACACAAAATAGTGAAAAATATGGAGCAACCTGAGAAAACTTGTATGAACTGATGTAGAGTGAAGAAAGACCAATTTATGGTATAAAAACAGTATTGTAAGGACAAACAACTTTGGGTGACTTTAAAACTCTGATCAATGCAATGACCAACCGTAACTTAGAAGGAGTGATGATGAAGCATGCTGCTCACCTCCTGATAGATATATGTTTCCTTCTGCATAGGGATCCTTCCTTGGATCCATCAAGGTGCGGAAGGAGATGTACATTTTCAGACACAGTCAATGTGGGAATTTGTTTTGCTCAACTATACATATTTGTTAAGCTTTTTTTTTCTTTGAAGGGAGATAGGGAGGGCAATTGGGGTTAAGCAACTTGTCCAAGGTCACACAGCTAGTTTTGTGTTAAGTGTCTGAGGTCGAATTTGAACTCAAGTCCTCCTGACTCCAGGGCTGGTGGTGCTATTCACTGTGCCACCTAGCCACTCCATAAGCTTTTCTTTTTCAATTTGGAGTTGAGGAGCTGTGAAGAGGAGAATGGTTAATGATATCAAGTTCTCCCCAAAGAAAGTAAAGGAAAAAAAAAAGAGGGTCTTAGAAACATGAAATGCATAGAAGAGGACAGAAAGAATGCTAGAAGGAAACATAAACAAGCAGGGCAGCTTTGAAAGCTATGTGCTGAATTTATTGTGTATTATAATGTATAATTATACATTTTATATAATATTGTTATTTATTAAATATAGTATATGATTAAAAGAAAAGCAAGCTGTACATAATACAGATTTATAGTTTCTTGTACATCTATTTCTATTCTTTTTATATGGAAATGCTACACATACATCAATATATACACATATATATGCACACATATACACATATATGAATGAAATAATGGGTGATCTCTGACAATTCACTTAACCCTTTTGAGACTCACTTTTTCTCAGTAAAACCTGTAAAATGGGGCTAATGATATTTGCCCTGCCTGGTTTTATCAAATGAGGTTTATAAGACCTAAAAGTGCTCATACAAATATGAGTTTAGTATGGCAAATAGCTTAGGAAATAGTGGTAGAGGTAAGAGACACACAAATAATTACCATAAATAAGCCGTTTGTAACAAGTACAATAACAAAGGTATGAATTCCACAGGAATTCAGTAGAGAAGTCACTCTTGTCACACACATAGTAGGTGCTTAATAAATGCTCAGTGGTTGACATCATTATCATCGTGCTGGAGAGAACTACATCCTTAGGATAGAGCATATAGGACAGAAACTTGTTGGAAACGAACATAGCTATTCAAACAGGCACTTTTCTAGAATTTTGTCTGAACAAACTTAGATCACCTTTTCCCTATTTTTGAGCCAAACTGTACTAATCAATATTCCCCTCTGTGCTGTTGTTTATATTTTCCCTCAGCCTGTGAATTCACTTCCTTTGTAACATCCCCCCCCATCACCTATCCCCTCCCTATCTGCTGAATTTCTTCTTACCCTTTAAAACTTGCTTCAAATGTCATGAAACCTTCAATAATTTCCTCCTTACAGTCAAAAATGACCTTGAACCTCATCTAGAACCATTTGTTCCTCTCAATACAAATCATGTATTATTTTGTATTATAACTATGCATAATTTGCATATGTGTCATAGTCCGTAAGTTCCACTGGTACTTACTGGAATAACTACTAATTCCTTATCTAATTTTTGCGTGCCTTCCCGCACCGAGCACAGTGTTCTACTTAGGGTAACTGAGTAATAAATGTTTATTGAATTAGCAGTTATTGCTTCTCAAACTATATAAACTTGTTGTGTGATCTTTCTCAATGTTTTCTGTACATTTCCATTACTTTTTGGTAATTTCTGTAAAAGGACTGCACAACTGCAAAGTAAAGGCGAATGCAGAATATAGCATTTCACACAGAAACCCTTACAAATTTGAAGGCATTGACTCCTTGGCAGTTTTTAGAGTGAAATAGAGATAATGTTTGCAATATTAGATAAATTGATGTCAGACATTGGTTTTCTAAATGCTAGGTCCTTGTCTATTTCTTTCAGCTCATTGGACGACCCTTCTTGCCCCCATACTGGAGTCTTGGCTTCCAGCTCAGTCGTAGGGATTATGGAGGCATTGAAGGATTGTCCTCTGTTGTCAACCGAACTCGTGCTGTTAGTTTACCTTATGTAAGTAAGGACTTTGACCCTCTCAGCCCCTAACTATGAGACTTCACTTCCCAATGACTCCAGAGCCCATATGATATCAGAAAAAGCTCTCCAGACCTTTTCAATGTTACGTTCATGCATCAGAAATCTCTCTGCACATATTCTCTTTGACGGACTCACCAGCTCCATAGATTCAGTAGGAGCTCACCAGACTAGCACTTGTTAAAAAGGAAGTGGTCATAGTAATATTACCCTAGATGTTCAACAATGGAGGAAACTAGGGTGTTTATTAAAAGGCCTCAAGAACATACCCTGTGTGGGTCAGTTGAAAGAACAGGGCATGTTTATCCCAGAGAAAAGAAGACTTACATGGGAATGTGATAGTCTTCACACATTTAAAGGGCCAAATGGATCAATGTAGAGGATGAATTTTGCTTGTTCTGCCTCAAAGGGCAGAACAAGGAGCAATGGGTATAAGTTGCATAGGAAGACAGATTTATGTTTATTATAAGGAAAATCTTCCTGGTGATTAAAGCTACTTAAGAATGGTGTGCACTCTCTGGGGAACTACTAAGTTCCCTATTCTTAGAGGCATTTAAGCAAAGACTGAACAACAACTTACCAGGCAGGTTGCAGAAAGGGATCTATCTCATTCAGGTATGGATTGGGCTAGCTTGCTTTTGAAGTCTCTTCCTGCTCTCAGATTTTTCTGAAAAGACTTGAGACATGTATAGACAGACTAGTTTGTCTCTATATCTGGTCTTCCCAGATTCTAATTATCCTCTGCCTCCAACCCCAAGTGAACTTTGTCTTGAAATGCTCTAGTATTGCTTAATATTTATGATGGCCAACGTCCAGGTGTAAATCAAAAAACAAGAAGCAATTGGTTTGCATCTGATAAACACTTTCTGGAAGGGAATCAAGGGAATGCTCTGAGAAGTAAGACATGTACAGACATACACTTCTTTAAAATCAGTGGGAAAAAATTAACAAAGGAGATAGCTTTGGCATTTGGTATATGGCAACAGAGTTTTAACAGCTCAGTGAGGGAAGACAGTCTATTGGATTTTCCCCCCTTTTGGGGAGTACAAACATACATCTGTGTTGCACTCTGGATGTGGAATCATCTTCAACTTCCTCATTTACCAGATGATGACACCTAATCAGAGTGGTGAAATGACTTGCCTAGCGTCACACGGTGACAGAGGCAGGGTTGGAATCCATGTCTTCTGGCCCCCTTTCGACTGCACCATGCTGCTTCTCTCCTAGTTTTCCTTGATCCCAGGAAAAGCCAGGTTGAAATTAGAAGGAAAAAGTCTTTCCTGAGGAACAAGTATAATAGGAAGTAGATCTTAATCTCTTTCAGTCTAACAAGCTACTTAGTGCACAGGGAAAACCAAGTCCCTGTGGAAGCTACTAAGTATTGCTCTGTATAAGGCAGCAGCTGTTTGGGATGGTTAAATTATCACTCAATTTCCTCCTAGTCTATATTGGACTTAATGCTTCTGAGGCCTGAGTTATCAACTCCCTGGTACTAAGTGGAAACCCTAAAGGATAGGTATATGACCAAAATGCTCTGCATGCAGGTATCAAGGAGAGTATACTTGTTGTTCAGTAGCATTTGACTCTTTGTGAAGGCAAGTCCATGGGGTTTTCTTGGAAAAATTACTGGAGTGGTTTGATTTACTTCTCAAATGTGTCTCCATTTTGCTTGAGGAATGGAAACAAATAGGGGTTAAATGACATGCCCAGCATCAAAGAGCTAGTAAGTATCTGAGGACAGATTTGAACTTAGATCTTCCTGATTCTGACCCTAGTGTTTGGAGTTATGGGTCTAGTACCACCACAGATACCTACTAGCTCTGTGATCCTGGGTAAGTCATTTATCTTCTTCTTTTTCTCGTCTGTAAAATGGGAGAGTTAGACTTGTTGATTTCAAAGGTCTCTTATAGCTCTAACCCACCACTGTGTGATCCTTGAAGCCTGAGAGAGAGTGACTGTAACTGAGGTCCTAGGAAAAGTGAGGCAATTCAGTACATTGTTTTCATTGTTACTGATCTCAGTCAATGCTGCTCGTTGGCCCAATGACATTGTTCATGAAGTTGCGATTGTGTTTCCAGGATGTCCAGTACTCTGACATAGACTACATGGAGGAGAAGAAGGACTTTACTTATGACAAAGAGAATTTTAATGGCCTTGACCAGTTTGCTGAAGAGTTGCATAGAAATGGGCAGAGATATGTCATTATCCTGGTAGGGACAAATATTTTTCCTGCTATTCCTTCCAAAGCTTGAAAGGGCCTCTCAGTCATAATTTCATTTCTATGTTTATTAGAATCCTGGCATCTCCAAAAATGTTAGCTATGGTCCTTATGAGAGGGGAAGCAGAATGAAAATCTGGGTTTCTGGAGCCACTGGGCCTATTGTTGGGGAGGTAAGAAACTGCTGTGGGAAATAAGAGAATTATCATGATGCTAGCTTGGAGTTTGGGCTTTAGAGGGAAGGGAAGGCAATAATTGTCTGGTTGTGGTACCCAGATTTGATTTGATTTTATCAGTAAATACTTTGGTACTATGAACATCCATGGTTCCATGTAGGCTGGGCTACATGATTTTCTGCTTCCAGAGAAATGGGAACTTGTTTTGAAGCCATCCTGAGAAGGAAGTCACTGAGAAAGTAAAAAAAAAAAGTACCATCATATAGATCCTACCACCTGTCTATACCTTCTCTGCAAATGATACTTTTATCTGTGTTGTGCCATAAATCCTCTACAGATGATGTACCCAATGTATTGGGGGCGTTCTTGTTCTATAATTATTTTGAGGATTTCACCTGGAGGTACCCTTTTACTCTTTCTCACTGATTGGCCAATCCTTTTCTGGTCATGTATCTCCTTATTAATGTATTTTGTCATTTCTTTATATGCAGCTCATCATTGGTGATATGACCCAAACAGAAAAAAATAAAATAAAATAAAATAAAATAACAACACTGGGACACTTTTCAGTACGTTAGACTGATTTTATTTTTACCCTAACTGACCTGAAAAAAGTTAAGTGTTTGCTTAGTTTGGAAAGATTTTATATTCCCAAAGAAGAAAGGCATCATCTTGCTGTTTTTTCCGTATTTAAAAGATGATGATGCTACCAATTTCAGTCATTAGTTTTTCCTTTTATGTAATTCAGTTCCTGTTCCTCCATTTTATTTTACTATAGATGGTCTAAAGCAGTGGTTCTCAACCTTCCTAATGCCAAGACACTTTAATAGTCATCTGTGGGTGTGTCTGCATGTGGGCGCCTGGAGACAGAGGAGGTTTCTAAGACCATTGGAAATACATGTCGCCTAAGCGACCTCTCTGACCCCTGTGAAAGGATTGTTCAGCCCCAAAGGGGTCACGACCCCACAGGTTGAGAACCACTGGTAAAGTAAGAGTTCTTAACCTTTGTGTGTATGTGTGTGTGTGTGATGAATCCCTTTGGCAGTCTAATGAAGCGTAGGGACCCCTTCTCAAAATGATATGCATAAATGCATGAAATAAAATACACAAGACTACAAAAAATATCAGTTATGTTAAAATAGTTATTAAAATATTGGAGGAAAGTAATTTCTGAGACCCCAGGTTAAGAATCTCTATTCTAAGGTCAATATTTTATGTTTGGATCTCTGTGGAATAGGGACAATTAATTTGCACTTGAAACAAATCAGTGAACTAGCTGCCATGGTGATGATCTTTTATTTCGTCCTTGTTCTCTAGGTATGGCCAGGACCTACTGTTTTCCCCGATTTCACTAACCCAGAGAGCACCGAGTGGTGGGTTGATGAGTTGGTGCAGTTTCATAAAGAACTGAATTTTGATGGAATCTGGATTGTGAGTAAATTTACCAGTATCTGAGCTCTTTTTTGGAATGGAACAATATTTTGAATTTTGAGAAGCACCTAGGTTTCTTTTTGGTGGTGATGTTATCACTCAACAAAATGATTGATGAGTCATGTACATACTTAAAGCTGAGCTCAAGTGCAACCAATTTTTGAAGAATGCCTCAAAAACTGAATTCAAATGCTACCTCTGGATTAATTGTCTTGGTGATCTTGGGTGGATTGCTTTACTCCTCTGGGTCTTCGTTTCCTTACCTGGAAAGTAAAGGGACTGGATGGGCTGGGATGATCTGAAATACCCACTTCAGCTCTAGTAGTCTATGACTCACAGCTACTGTACTAGTAACTTGTGGCCCTTACAGTAGCATCAACATGTTCTTTGCAAATGACTAAAACCAAGAAAAGGTGACTTAGCAAGTGTGTGAGGTCTACTTCCTAGAAGAGGATTAATTTTTTTTTAAGTTTTGATTACATTTTTTATTAATAAATTAATTAATTTTTAGTTTTCAACATTCATTTCCACAAGATTTTGAGTTCCAAATTTTCTTCCCATCTCTCTGCTCCCCACCACCCCATGCATTCTGATTAGCCTTTATCCCAGTCTGCCCTTCTTCTATCATCCTCCCATCCCCTTCTCCCCTTACTTTCTTGTAGGGCAAGATAGATTTCTCTACCCCATTGCCTGTATATCTCATTTCCCAGCTACAAGTAAAAACAATTTTTAACATTTGTTTTTAAAACTTTGAGTTCCACATTTTCTCCCTTCTTCCCTCTCCACCCACCCTCATTGAGAAGGCAAGCAATTCAATATAGGTTATAAATATGTAGTTTTGCTTCCATAATGGTCATGTTGTGAAAGACTAAATTATATTTCTCTCCATCCTATCCTGCCCCTACTTATTCTATTTTCTCCTTTGACCCTATCCCTTTTCAAAAGTGTTTGCTTCTGGGGGCGGAGCCAAGATGGCAGTGTAGGAGCAGCAAGAAATTGCAGCTCCAACACAGCCACATCAAATACCCAAAAAATATGACTCTAAACAAATTCTAGGGCTTTAAAACACACACAGATATATTTCCTGCTGAAGGCAGCTCAGCTCAAAGTGACCATCTCAGCTCTGAGAGCCGAAATCAGCCCAGCCTGAAATGGTGGCTTTTGCCCTGGGGCTGGCTAGACTGTGGCTGGAGCTACAGGAGAGCAAATCTGCGGCAGCTGTGACAGTATCCAGAATTATCAAGCCATAAGAAAAAAGGACTAAAGTTAGTGGAACTTGGCTAAAAACCAGGGAAGAAAAGCAGGTCTGGCCAAATCGCCTCCAGGGCAAAGAACCAGGTGGAAGCAGAGGTTCTGCACGCTGCACCCACCTCCACATGGCTGCTTCAGAGCCCCCGGCCTGCAGACAGCAGGGGTCCAAGCGATCATTCAGAAGCCAAGTGCTCTTGCTTTGAGCGGCCTTGCTTTAAGTGAGCCGGAGCTGGGGAGGGACCCAGCAGCCTCCTAAAAGCCC
>CM053581.1:502273379-502289132 GCA_028627135.1 Pseudochirops cupreus
TCAGGGCTGACATAACCAAGGGAAGTCAGAGTAGGGAAGAGGGAGCAGGTCTTATTCTCTAACTCAATCCAAAGTGAAGGTGCAAGACTTTGAGAAAAGTGAGTGGCAGCTCTCATAAGAGAGGAAGAGTGAGTAAAATTGCTGTTCAGCCTTGACTAAGGAATTACTAGGCTTCTAGAACCGAGACATTAGGGAAGTCAGTATCTCTCTCTGAGTCTATAGGGAGATATTATTGTTCTTATACAAATAATAAATGAGTAAGTCTCCACTGTCCATTTTGGGGAAGTGTGCACTGTCTGTGTTTTGTATGCTTGAGAGAGAGAAGACATGGTAAAGAACAAAAGTGAGTGTTGCCCTTGGAAAAGTTTGCAATCTGAACAGAAAAATGAGATCAGTAAGAAGTCAAGAGAAATAGAGACTGCAAATTTGTATAAGTACTTGAGGGAGAAGTAGATGAATTTTACTTGTAGGAAAAAAGGATAACAAAAAGGATAATTTGCTAATGTAGGAAGAGTCCTTAGACCAGATTTGACCTTAAATTATAATGTAATTGGTTAAGCAGTTATTTTGTGTTTTTTTCTCCCTTCCACTCAGGACCAAGATCCTGCTGCATTTGGAGTAAACTCTCTTCTTTTGAATTCTGCCAGATACTACCTGAATATCCGCTACAATCTTCTACCTTACCTCTATACCCTCTTTTTTAGAGCTCACACCCAGGGGGACACAGTGGCCCGGCCTGTTGTCCATGAGTAAGCTCCCTAATCTATTACTATTGCCTCCCAAATCACAACTTTAGCTTACGATCTTATTAATGCATGACCTAGGGATAATTCTGAATGCAGGACAAATCATTTTTATTTACATATCCCCAGGTTCTACCAGGATTCACAGACCTGGAAAGTATATCAGCAATTCCTCTGGGGGCCTGCCCTGCTCATCACACCAGTTCTATATTCAGTAAGTTTCTTTCCATGCTATGTAACTTTAAGGGGTGCAGACAGGGTACAGACAGGGTCCCTCAACCATCTACCCCTTCATGGAGAATTTCAGCAGATATTGAATACCAAGGATATGACAGCAATTGAGGCTTTGCATGTCTTTGTGTGATGACAATAATGGATACTCCTGTGTTCTTGGGGCAAAAGAAGACTTCCTTCTATCTTCCAGCTCTGAAATCTAATAAGTCTATCCCTCCAGGATGTGTGACCATGGTAAGGAATGGTAGCAGGGAGTATTGGGAGTTGGTGGGGCAGAGTGAATATAGAAAGAGATTGAGTCTTAATTGTTTGCAGGAGAAAAGGCAGGAGTATGATGCCTATGCTTAATGGGGAGGGGGTGAGACTAAGAATGAGTAAGGGCAGATGTAGAAACCCACCTAGGGTGAAAATTTTTCTGCTGATGGTCCACATGCATATTTGGGATGTATGTGATATCCCAAATAATAATGTCATCTATCACTTAATGACATTGTTTGCGTCATGCTGAGATGTCAGTCAGCTGGCCTCTTTGCCTGGGGATACTCTCGTGTGTCCCTGATCTGGTGTCTCTCAGTGTGGATGTTAGATATTAATTATCTCCTCTTGTCCTAGGGTGTAGATCAAGTTACAGCTTACATCCCCGATGCCATCTGGTATGACTATGAGACAGTAAGTAAGGACAGTCCCTGACTGCTAAGTATACTGCCCTGCTATGTGGGTTATGTCTAGGGAGGGACTAGCTGAGGGTATCCCTATGTTCTACACTGCATTTACATTCTGGGATCTGAGGGAGTTGGGATAGCATGAGTTATTTTTTTCTGAAAAAAAGATATTTAATCACATTGATCATTATTACTATTGTAATTTTTCTTGATTAGGTAATTCTTTGTACGAGGAATATCTCCCCACTTTATTTTGAAAATCATTTGGAAAGTGGAATACTTTTTATATAAATACTCTTTACAGCCAACCTAGCTAGAATGAATAGCTGGGGAGTAGGATAGAGAAGTGCATGACTTCCATTTCAGATCATTCAGTCCATTTCAGATCCAATATTCCCTAAGTTTATGTTTCTGTGATCTGTTACTTAAACTGAGAGATACAATCAGACCAGACAATGTCTGAACTGGTTTACAATTCTAAGAGACTGTGATTCTGAAGAGCCATTTGCTACTAACCACTAACTACCATCTTACTACTAACTAACTACTACTGGGATGACTTGATTGAATTTAAGCCCAACTATTTACTTCTTTTCTTTTAGAATTTAGCGATTCCACAGAGAAAGGAATGGGTGGAGATGTTACTTCCTGGGGACAAGATAGGACTTCACCTTCGGGGAGGCTACATCTTTCCCACACAAGAGCCAGCTGAGACCACAGAGGCCAGGTATACTGTGAGCATGAGAGCCCAATATTGTTATTCGTTTTGTTTTCAGAGAGCATTGGTCAGGTAAGGTATTGTGGAGAAGGGCGTGCTGTGGTTTAGCATATGGGAAGACAGCAACAGGAAGACCCAGACTAATATCTCTGTTATTTAAATTTTCTCATCCAAAATGTGTATCTACAAAACTCACCATCCTCATTTTCCAGGGAAGGTCGGTTTGCATGTGACATCCTTGTTCTCATTGAGAGGGAGTCAAATCCTTTTTTCCCATCTCAAACTATATCCTTTCATTCATTCACATTCAGGATTTAACTTACACGTAGAACTTTGCTATGCTAATCATTAGCATAGAATATAGTGGAATTAGGAGTCAAAAGACCTGGGCACTTAATACCAAGGTCTTGCCCACCTTTGACATCTAGTGGTGATGTGACACTGGGTAAGTTCTCCCAGGTTCTAGCCATGAGCCTCAGTTTCCTGCTCTATAAAATGGTTTTCCTCTCAAATGTGTTCCTAGGAGGATTTTCAGGAGCATCTACCCCTGGGGCCCTTATTCTAGAAATTTGATCTGTGTCTTTTTCTGCCTAAGTCTAATTATATCTATTCCCATAGCCGTAAAAATCCCCTGGGATTCATCATTACTCTGGATGACAAAAAAGAAGCAAAGGGAGAGCTCTTTTGGGATGATGGTGAAACAAGAGGTAACTTGCTATCAGCTGACTTTGTAGATGTCACTCCCTACTCTCTTCCTTCCTAATTATAGTGCACAGAAAACTCCCATGGGGTAATTCATTGTCAAGCTTCCAGCATCCTCATAAATGTATTTTAATAGCTCTAATGACTCTATTGCTAAATTGCTCTCATGAGATGGAGCCACACTAGCAAAGCATATTGGCATAATTTATTATGGGGACAGAGACCAGATGCTCTCTAAGTTGTTGCCAAAACTAGACTACGTTCCTGATTATAAAGGATTTTTACCTAAGTGGTAAATGTAGTGCCAATCCAGTCGCCAAGAGAACAAGTTTACTCTGATTCATTATTGGTAATGATTGTTATTTAGAGAAAGTGTGACTCAGTGTCTAGATAGCTGGCTTTGGAACCAGGAGAACCTCGATTTAAATTCTGCCTCTGATACCTGCTGGGTATGAGGCCCATGGCAAGTCACCTAAGCTTTCAGTGACCCAAGTAAATTTCTGGGACCATAATTTGAAGAGCAGATGTTGCTGTTCAGTTGTTTCAGTTGTGTCTGATTCTTTGGGGGTTTTGTGGAAAAGATACTTCAACTCATTTTACAGATGAGGAAACTGAGACAAACAGGGTTAAATGATTTTCCCAGGGTTATACAGCTAGTAAGTGTCTGAAGTTAGATTTGAACTCATGAAGATGAGTCTTCCCGATTCCAGGCCTGGTACTCACTGTGCCACCTAGCTATTCTGAATGTCAGATGGTGACCTATATAATTAGATCATGTTTGCCAGGAATTCTCTAGCCTATTCCACTCAATGAATGCAACATCTAGGTCTAGTATGGAAGAAAAAAATGTATTATTTTAGTACTACTCAGTGCCTTTTATTGATGAGCTATGAAAAATACTCTTTGGCTTTCCCTGGAAGAAAGAGAGCTTACACTATTATATTTGCACATTTACCTCTAATATTTCATATATCTCTCCGATAAACCTATGGTATATGATCATGGCAGGATCCTAGACAAGATCAATATAGTGACTTCATTCATTTAGAAAGTATATCTATTGAGTGCCTATTACATTCAAGACATTGTGCTATGGCCTATGCCAGATACAGAGATGTTTTAAGAGAGTATCCTTGTTGTTGAGTAGGAAACATAATGTAGGTACACAAGTAATTAAACCAGATGGTCTCTTCAATGATAATTTTTGTCCATTTCTTAGACTTAATAAAATCATAAATCTGGTGTGAATATTGCTTTATGTAAATATTTTATGAACTACAAGATGATGTCTTACATGACAATTGAGTATCTTTGCTATCCTAAAAATATGTTTGCAAAAATATTTACAAAGTGTAAAAAATGATTAGCCCAGAGTTTGGGGAATGGAATAAATTGATTTAGGTTTAAAACATGTAGCAAATTATGAATTATAATGAAAACAAGAAATGTAGCTGCCATGCATGGTTCTGTTGGAAATATGTACTCTGGTTGGTTTTTGTGTTTTCACTCTGACACAGCTTAGTGTGAGTGGAAAGGCAGGTCAAGTTTGAGGCTTGATAGATTTTCCTAAACTTTTCTACCAAAACTAAAGCTGAAGTTCTAATATATCAGCAGTTAGCCTATAGTTGAAAACTCTCATTACTCATTTTATCTACGTGACATCAAAATAGACAGTGTGACTAATTCTCTCCTTCCCCCCCAGCTGAACTAAATAGGGTAAATAGTGGTTTCAATGTCATTATTTTATTGATTTTAATTAGTCGTCTTCATTAAAGGCTGTCATTATCCTAAAAGTTAATTGTTGGAAGCTTCTGATTTAAATAAATAAATTTATATGTAAATAGGACCGAATATATCCTTTTTCCAGGCTCGGTAAATAAATATAATTTTGCTCTGATATGTGTGTGTGTGTGTGTGTATGTGTATATATATATATATATATATATATATATATATATATATATATATATATATACACACACACACACACACACACACATAAATTTTTATATATTTATTTATTTTTTTCCTTATTGCAGACACTTACGAGGAAAAGCTTTATTTTTTGGCAGAGTTTAATGTAACTCAGGTAAGGCAGCTTATGGAGTTTTTCATATATTCTTTTCTCAGTTGGCTATAGATTGGAAAGCGTTTCATTGGCTTGCAGAGTCCCTGAGTCTGGGTGGTGTAGCCTTAATCTACTCGTCTTCATCATTGCTGAACTTGCTCTGTTGTTCTGTCAGGCGTAAGCAACTGTTACTTTCGTGTCTGTATTATTGGGCTAAGAACCACAGAGTCCTAAGATTTAGAGAGTGACTTTAGAAAACATCTAGTTCAACCCCTGAGGAAACTGATCTAACAAGTAATTAGTAGCAGAACAAAGACTCGAACCCAGGTCCTCTGGTTCCTAATTTCGAATTCTTTCCACTATACAATCTTGACCAGAAAACAACATTATTTTAAGAATGATAAAACATTTTTTTTGTGAGCAGATACTTTTTATTCATGACTTAATGACTTAATTTATGTTGGTGGGAAAGGGAAGGGAATAAGCAGAGCCTACTATGTGCCAACCACTGTGCTAAGCACTTTACACATCTTATCTCATTGCCCATTTCCTTTTCCTGTCAGTCTCCAGAGTTCTTTCAACAACTGTTTATTGAGTGGCTACTCAAGAACTGGTCTGTTACAACCATGAGCCAGTCCTTTAGTAAGCCTGAAAGTTGAGGCCCCCAGAGAGGAGTGGGCATAGTGGTAAAACTAATTAGGTTGTTGTAGGGAATAGATTTTCAATTTCCTTGGAGGGAGGAAACTCTCTATTAACACAGGTTGGCAACTTCTCTGTAATTTATAGACCTAGAGCTGCCTCGGAGATACAGTGGAGAGTGTTCTGGGCCTGGAGTCAGGAAGACCTGAGTTCAAATCCAGTCTCAGATACTTAGCTGTGTCACCCTGGGCAAATCACTTAACCCTGTTTGCCTCAGTTTTCTCATCTGTAAAATGAGCTGGAGAAGGAAATGGCAAACCCCTCCAGTATCTTTGTCAAGAAAAACCCAAATGTAGTCATGAAGAGTTGGACATTACTGAACAACAGAGCACTGAGGGGTTGTTTGCCCAGAGTTGCATAGTCAGCATATGGCAGAAGCCTTTGAGGATGAACGGCTCTCAATCTGTGCCTGAAAAACAGTGGAGTCATTGGTTGGAGTTCCAGATGAATCCAAGTACTTTGAGGAATCCTCACAGAATCGTTGATTCTACTCATTGTTTTTTTCACTTTCATTCTAATTCTTGAACCCACTCCTTTTGTACAGAGTCCCACGCTGGATCTGGGCTCTGTTTCCAGGAAAATTTCAGATTAGTTTTAAAGAGAAAATGCACACAATACAGGCTGAAGAATGAAGAAAGCAACATAAAAATGAATGATGTGAGATAATGGACTTTCCCAACTGCTTGGGAATCTTCCAGTTGACTGGTAGCAGATGGACAACGAAAAGGGAGGCTTTCTATTTTTTGACAGCTGCTGGAGGCTGGATTTTAACGTTGTAGCTTGCAGAGCCTGATGAGGCACAGCTGCAAGAAACAACAAACACAAATACAGAGATTCATGGAAAGATAAATATGAAACTGCTGAAAAATCAAGATCCAGCTGAAGGTACAGATGAGTGTGCAAACAGATGTTGACTCAAACACAGCCAGATGGCATCACTGGGTGCAGACTCAACTGCCCTGTCCTTTCACTGATCACCATATAGCTTAGGGTGGCGATGATGGTTCTATCACACTTCTTAGGCTTTTCTGTCCCATACTGCGGGACAGACTGACTGCCTTCCTTTGGACTTTGGAGGAACTGATGCTCTCCAGCTTTCATTTAGGTGGAAACAGGTATTTTCTAAACCATGGAGAATCTAACCATGCTTATGGATTGCTACAGAAGTGAATTTTAACATCTTATTTGAGAGGGACAATGCTTTTGTTTCTGTCAGAACTGGATCTAATAAATTTCTGTTTCCCTACTCTGAGATGATACCAAAGAAGGATTTATTTAATGTTTTAGCCTGGAGATTTACTGCCAAGTTCTACACGCATGTTTTTATGGTATATTTGATTAGCGATTTATCAAAGTCTGATAATAGTGGTGTTGAAGAGCAAATTTGCACCAGATTACCATATTGTTACACCTGCTGATCTCTGGGGGACATTGGACAGAAACAAGTTCTCCACTCACCCATTTCCCATACAGATTGCTGACTACATATTATGGCAATAGATATTTGTAGAGACCTCCCCCTTCTACCCTCTTTCTAAAGTAACAATAAATTGTTGGTGTTATGGGATTCTTTCTTCTTATTTGTCTCTCTCTTTGGAACACATCTAGGATTTTTAAAGTAAAATCTCATTGATAAAAAAAAAAGAACAAACAGGAATGCTGTGACTTGATTTTCCTATAAGAATTTTACTCTATTGCAATTTTGAGGCTTATTGAGATCATAGAATCATGAATTTGCAGCTAAGTGAAACCTTAGAATCTGTCAATTCCATCATTTTATGGATGAAGAAACAGGAACAAGGTAATCAAGTGACATGTCAAGGTTCACAAAGGCAGAAAATTTCCAAGGCGGAATTTGAATCCAGGTTTTCTGACTCTAGAACCAATGTTTTTTTCTAATGTATCTAATTATCTAGGTACAGATAGGCAGTGCAGTAAATAGAGCACTGGCTCTGGAATCATGAGGACCTCAGTTCAAATCCCACCTTAGACACTTAACATTTACTAGCCATGTGACCTTGGGCAAGTCACTTAATCCCAGTTGCCTTGCCTTCCCCTCTGGGGGGAAAAAAAAGAATGTATCATGTTATCTACTTTGAATGCTATACAGAAAGTCTGAGATTATTGCCTTTCTTCATACCAAACACATTTTTATCATCTTTTGTGTTATGCTGTGCAAGTATGTCACGATTTGAAAAGTTATTAAATTATTAAAATATTACAAATACTGTTATTTATTATTATGAAATCATTGTTATTAAAACATTTCGCTTTTCTTGCTAAGTAATACTTGATATACCCAAACACAAAGCAGGGAACCCATGTTCTACTTTAAATATTCCAGATTCTCTGTTTTGCTAATCTCCGTTTCACATGATTATTTGGCCAATATATACATATGTGCTTTCTTCAAACTTCTCAGCTAGCACCTCTAAGGTTACCTTCTCTCTCTTGTATATTTATCTGATGCGTTCCTGTTCATATGTGTATTGTTCCCCTCCTAGAATGTAAGCTTTCTGAGGGCATGGATTGTTTCCATTTTTTCATTGCATTCTCTGCACTTAGCATAGCTTTGTGGCACATAATGTTGTTGTTGAGTTGTTTCAGTTGTGACCAACTTTCTGTGACCCCATTTGGGGTTTTCTTGGTCAAGGATACTGGAGTGGTTTGCCATTTCCTTCTCCAGATCATTTTCAGATAAGGAAACTGAGGCAAACAAGGCTAAGTGACTTGGCCAGGGTCACATAGATAGTAAGAGTCTGAGGTCAGATCTGAACTCAGGTACTCCTGACTCCAGGACTGGTGCTCTATCCACTGCACCGTCTGGCTGCCCTTGGCACATAACAGGAACTTAGTAAATATTGATTGATTGACTTTGGCTATATAGAAACAGGTTGGAGGATCCTTTTAGAATGATAGGATTGTGGAGTTAGAAGGTTTGTAGTTCAACCCCCTACTCAAAGCATGAATCTCCATCCATGCCATTTTCTACAAGTTCTCATAATATACTTGAAAATCTCTACTTACAGGAAACTCATGACTGTACGAAGCAGTTTATCCATGAGTGTACTAGTAAATATTTAACAACAAGCTCTCCATTTTAAAAAAAGTGTGCCCAGCATATTTCATTATTTATTAACACTTTCTCTATCACTTTATTAGGTCTAAACAACCAACAAAATAATAAATCAAGCCCTGATTTGTAGTATTTGACCATTTCCAAGGTGTAATTGCTCACATGGAAAATTTAATAACTCGTTCTCATAGAACCATTCGAGCTAGCTCCATCATACTCCTAAGTCTCTTCCATATTTGGTAATTCTCAATGTTAGGAAGCTTTTCTTAATTATAAATGAAAACAGCCTCCCTGCAATTTTTACCCTTTAGTCCTAGCTCTATTCAACCAGGGCAAATAAGTCTTTAGTGTAGGGGTGGAAAGGTGATTAGGTAGCAAACTCAGATACGCCCTGCTTCTCATTGAGCAAAAACTGCACAATCCACAGAAAGTCTGCTATATGCACAGATCATAAACATTTTGTTTAATGTAAGTACTGCTGGAAATGGAAGGGGTGGTGGTGAAGGAGAGCTTCTCTCTTTGTAAGACAGTCCCCCGAAGATTTGCACACACACACACACACACACACACACACACACACACACACACACATACAATATTAATTTGTGGTAAGAAATGAATATGATGAATACTAAGAATTCTGCATGGGAAGACTAAAAAGAACTAGTAATAATTAACAGTTAGCATTTATATAATGCCTACTATGCGCCAGGAACTATGCTAAGTACTTTACAAATATCATCCTATTTGATTATTATGCCAACATTGGGAGTGGTGCTGTTGTTATTATTCCCATTTTCCAACTGAGGAAACTGAGGCAAACAGACATTGTGACTTGCCCAGAATCACACAGCTAATCATGTGTGTATATATATTTGCATATGTGTGTGTATATACACTTATGTGTTTATGTATATACACACACATATACTCCCACATACACATATAGACATATATAAGTGTATATTATATATACATATATGTAAACACATATATAATACGTGTGTGTGTGTACATACACATATACATAGTTTTTATATTATCAGTAATCAGTAGTTCCCTACTTCCTTTCTCGGAAAACTGACCCTAATATCAAAGAATTTAAAAGAAGGATAAAACAGTTGAACATAACTAAACAACACATCAAAAAATGTCTAACATCATATACAATGTTCCATATCCATAGCCCTCATCTATGAAAAAGTGTGTGTGTGTGTTGGGAATGGCAGAGTGTGTCTTCTCATCTTCTCTGGGTCAAGCTCAATCTTCACTATAGCATTTTTTCCAATTATTTTATTGTTCTTGCTTTTAAAATTGATATTGTTATAGTTTGTGCATATCGTTTTCTTGGTTTTGCTTACTTTATTCTGTATTGCTTTACCCAAAAGCTAGGTAGTGTAGTGGATGAATACTGAACCTGAAGTCAGGAAGACCTAATTTCAGATTCTGCCTCCAACAGTTACTAGTTGTGTGAATCTGGGCAAGTCACAATCTCTGCTTGGCTCACTTTTCTCAATTGGAAAAATGGCGGTAACAATAGAACCGGCCTCCCTGGGTTGGTGCGAGGATCTTGTGTAAAACAGTATATCAACACTGTATATTATACTTCTATACCTCTTAACTCCGTTTTAGACTATAAACTCCATGAGGGCAGAGAGAGTGTCTTGTCTAAATTCCTCCTTTTCTGAATTTCACTTTGTGCTCTAGCCACTTAGTACGTACTTGCTGAATATTCACTTAAGAGGGGGAAAAGGGAACGAGGAAGCATCTATATGGAAGTTACTTTGCGCTGGGTACTGTGTTAAGTGCTTTACAAACAATATCTCATTTGATTCTCACACTGATCCTGCGAGTTGGGAGCTGTTCTTCTTATCTCCATTTCACATTTGAATAAACTGAAGCAAACAGAGCTTAAGTGACTTGCCTAGCTAGCAAGTGTTTGGGGCAGAATTTAAATTCATGTCTTGCTGGCTCTAGGTTCTTTATTCACTGAACTATCTAGCTTCCTCAAATAAATCCTAATATAACAAAGAAAGGAGAAGTTTGTTGTAAGACCATCTGCCCCACAGCAAAATTGAGCATAGCCAAATGATTTACAGATTGAATGTTTCTCTCTCTCTCGCTTTTCTCTCAACTTAATAGGATACCTTACAAATGAATATTGTGTACAATGGATACCTGAATGAAATGAATACTCTGAGAGTTGGAAAGATTGAAATTTGGGGAATAGATTACAGCATCATAACTCAGGCCAACATTACTTATGACAATGGGACATCTGAGAAAATCAACTTCATCAGTGACTCAGCAAATCAGGTAAATGTATCTTCAGAAATGGATTTTTACCATTCTTCAATAATTGTGTTATTGAACTATTTTTGTTACAGTTGTTTATGATTGTTTTTACATTGTGCTTTATATACTAGATGACCTTTTTTTGTTTTGCTTTTTGGAGGGCAGTTGAGGTTAAGTGACTTGCCCAAGGTCACATGGCTAGTTTTTGTGTTAGGTGTCTGAGGCTGGATTTGAACTTAGGTCCTCCTGACTCCAGGGCCAGTGATCTATTCACTGCGACCACCTAGCCACCCTAGATGACTTCTTGAAAAGTTATGAATGGACTAAATTCATTTATGTTAAATTATATTCTACAATGTTCTTCTATGGATTGTCAATAGGTCACACCATTTTCCAATGGTCTTTTTTGGGGGGGGGCAGTAGAGATAATCGCCAACTTATAAATGACTCATACTTATTACTGCTAGATTGGCTGGGGTGGGCAATGTCAAGACGAGAGGGGTGAAAATACTGGTGTAGCCTCCCTTACACATGAATTGGTGGTAAAGGAAAGAGGACTCATCCGGACTCCTTGTCCATCAGGTGGATATACATCGTTTCTGATACATCACACCTAGTGACTTATTGACCCAGAAGGTTACTTCTTGTGCATATGGAGAGAGACATCATCTTTATAAGAGACAGCATGGATAAAGGGGCAATTTTGGAATCAGAATCTTTCATTCGAGTCTGTCCTCTGACATACTAGCCAAGTGACCAGGGGGCAAGTTACTTCACTCAGAGACCAGGCAGCAACTTTCTAAAATTTATAAACTACAGAGAAGTTGTTGATTTGCATCAATGGAGAAGTTTCCAAACTAGGAGTTCCTCACAGGTTCAGATTCACCCTGCTTCCTGCCTCACACCCTAGGAAAAACAAAATGAAACAAATTCTCCACATGAAAGACAATGTGGTATAGTGGAAATGGTATTTAATTAAAGTGTTTGGAGACCTGAGTTTGAATCCTTGCCAGTACTGTGACCAATCAAATCATTTAATTCACTGAACCTCCTTTCTCTCACTTGTAGAATGGAGATAGAGGTCTATGGGGTGTTTAGGGAGGACTAGTAACTCTGCTCATTCATTTTTGCTTTTCACCTGTCCCCAAACTCTCACCTGTGGCTGCAAAAAGCTGTAGTATGAACAGATGCCACACCCTGGTAAAAGTCTCAGCAGATAGGTTAAACCAGGTTGAGAGTAACTGACAGGTTTCAAACCTGTTAAAGAATGAGGGAAATGTCGATCACAAGCATGTGAAGACTTCTCCCATCAGAATGGTTGGATGAGAACAATTTGTTCTAACTGCCACGGAAGTGGCTGAAGCAGGCTCTATGGAGCACTTAGAGCTTGGTCAGGTATCAAAGATGCCAAGGTCACCTTCTGCATTCCAGGCCATGGTCAGTCATCTTGATTTTGTCTTGCCACTTCAATGACTCTGGAAGAGAGAGTGAGGCTGATGACTTCGTGCAACTCTGCCTCACTTAAATCCAATTCATGCAGTGAAGACATCACTCACATTGTGATGTCATTGGTCTTCTTTGAAAACAAATGACAGAAGGCAAGAATAGAGATAATAATTTTATTATCTACTTCATAGAATTTTGAGGAAACCATACTGTAAAGTTTACAATGCTATATAAAATGTAAATCATTATCTTTTCAGATGCAGAAAACTTTTTCTTACTCTCATGTAGGGAATCATCAAGTTACTAGTTCTCAAGAACATCTAAATTAGCTCTCAATCAATCAATCACATTTGGTAGGCACCTACCATATTCCAGGCACTGTGCTAAGTGGTGAAGATATAAAAAGAGGGAAAAGACAGTCCCTGCTCTTAAGGGGTTCTCCCACTCACGCCACCTTTACAAGAACCTTGTTCTACAAAAGGTAGTCCCCATTCTTCCTGCTGGGTGGGAACAAATGTAGCCTTTGTTCTAAGCTGGAATTAAGAACACCTTTTTCCCACTGGAGAAATGTTACAAAAAGCATGGTTGAAACAATAGCAAAGAATGGGTTCAGTGCACATGGATACCACAAAATGTTTGTTGAATTAATCCTGTTAAATTATGTGAATAATTGAAATGCCAGTCAGATTTGTAGTCACATACATTAAAGGCTAAATAGGCTTTATGAGAGTGGCCTTGGGACACATCCGTTCCTTATGACATTATTTCTAAGAAAGAAAAATAAAAAGAGAAACATTCTAAATTCCAAACATCTGACTCATAGATGAATTTTTTGGAGTACAACCTCTGTGTAGTTGAGGGATTCCCTATTTATGAATAGAGATGATTGGTGAATGGATCCCAACTTCAATTATGACCTCCATCTCTGTTGTCATATTAAAGGCTTTTCTCCTCCTTGCACCATCCTCCCTCTCCTACCATCTTCACTTTGCAGGATAAATAGTTCATTGAGTTTTTAGTCTGCCAAATAAGATTTTTAGACCAAAAATTTTGAGAGCTCCTTGCTATAGGAAGTTTACTCTTTAAAATAATCTTTTAGTGACTTAGAAAAAGAATAAATCCAAACTCATCCAATTTTATTGTTTATTTGGCACCTTGTAGGGGCTTAATAAATACTTTTTGATTGATTGAATGATTTTCTAATTTTCTGAAAGTTGTATGCATGATTTTTTAAAATTAAAATTTAATTTACTTTTAAAATTACTTTGGAATCTTCTTGAAGATTAAAATATAACAAAGTAACACCCATTGGATAACACGTTTGCCACAGTGTCTTAAAAAATATACCAGCATTGTGCAGTGTTTCTTTCCTTTTGTAATCCATCCTATACCATACATCAACTTAGTTCTATTCCTGTCTCACTTCTGCTCTCACCTCCATAAGATATTATTAGTGTCTCTTCAGTTGTCACCATTGAAATCAGGAAGATACATTAACAGGAATCTTGTTGGTTGATTGAGTCTACACTGTGGCCACAGCTGAGAGGGTGACTAAAGAAAGGCAGTGGGAGTTTAAAGTTTTTACTGGACAAGAAGACAAGACCTGGTTCCACTAATAGCAGCTTTTTATCTTCTCCACCACCTTCTCTCTTTTAATGAAATCTCTTCCTTTGGCTTCTATGACATTGGCCTTTCCTGTTTCTCCTCCTACCTGTCTTTTGGTCAGTCAATGAGCATTTATTAAGCTTCTGTTATATGGTAGTCATTGTGCTAAGTGATGCGGATATAAAGAAAGGTGAAAAAAAACCTCTGATTTCAAGGCATTAACAGTCTAATGAGGGAGACAACATGTACGTAACTATCTACAAATAAATTACAAACAGGATAATTTGGAGATAACCTCAGAGGATTGGAGAAAGCTTTTGCAGAAGGTAAGACTTTAGCTGAAACTTGAAGGAAACCAGGAAGAAGTGAGAAGGAAGAGTTCCAGGCATGAGGAAAAGCCAATGGAAATGCTTAGTCAGGAGATGTGTCATGTACGAGAAACAGCAAAGGAGCCAAAGCCACTGCATAGCAGAATGTGTGGGCAAGTGAGTAAGGTGTAAGATGACTGGAAAGGTAAGAAAGGTTTAGGTTATAAAAGACATATGGAGGATTTTAATTGGATACTCGAGGTAACAGGGACCCATTGGAATTTATTGAATGTGCGTGTATGCATGCATATGCATATATGCAGCATGTGATACATTATTAGACACGTTTCAGATCAATTTCAGCTTGACAACTGTATAGATGATTTGCAGTTTGCAGTTGGGAATTAGATTTGAGTTCTCTTTGCTGTATTAGAAATGATAAAAAAGACATCAATAACATCTTCTTTCTTTTCCATGCAGAAACTAACCATTCAGTTGACTGACAAGATGATCAGCCTGGAAAAACTACCTCAGATTATGTGGACGGGTTATGGTAGTGTGACTACTACTCCAAGTACGATTCCAACAAGTACTACTGATTTTTCTCTGACTAATTCTACCAGAAGTCCCACTACCTTTACTAGTCCTAGTACTCTGCATGCAAATGGTAGTGCAGGCAATATTACTACTGGCAAAGATGATATTTTCCCAACAAATATTTCATCCACCACTGATGTAATTACTCATTACACCATAGAAACAATTCTAAACACCACTATTAGTAGTACCAGTGCTGTTCCCACTCCTATAGAAGTTACCACAAGAAGTGCTAGTATCAGTACTGCCAGTACTAATAGTACTGGTGATACTACTGGTGACACTAGTACTAGTAGTACAGCTACTCCAAGCACCTTTCCAGTAAATACTTTATCCACCACTGATGCAAGAACTCATTACACTATGGACACAATTCTAAGCACCACTACTAGTAGTACCAGTGCTGTTACCTCTCCTACTGCAGTTACCACAAGCAGTGCTACTATCAGTACTGCCAGTACTAATAGTATTGGTGATACCACTAGTACTAGTAGTACAACTACTCCAAGCACCTTTCCAGTAAACACTTTATCCACCACTGATGCAAGTACTCATTACACTATAAACACAATTGTAAGCACCACTACTAGTAGTACCAGT
>CM053581.1:502289632-502305416 GCA_028627135.1 Pseudochirops cupreus
CACTTTATCCACCACTGATGCAAGTACTCATTACACTATGGACACAATTCTAAGCACCACTCCTAGTAGTGTCAGCGCTGTTCTCACTCCTACTGAAGTTAGCACAAGAAGTGCTACTATCAGTACTGCCAGTACTAATAGTATTAGTGATACCACTAGTACTAGTAGTACAGCTACTCCAAGCACCTTTCCAGTAAACACTTTATCCACCACTGATGCAAGTACTCATTACAGTGTAGACACAATTGTAAGTACCACTACTACTAGTACCAGTGCCGTTCTCACTCCCACTGCAGTTACCACAAGCCTTGCTAGTATCACTACTGCCAGTACTAATAGTATTAGTGATACCACTAGTACTGGTAGTATAACTACTCCAAGCACCTTTCCAGTAAACACTTTATCCACCACTGATGCAAGTACTCATTACACTATGGACACAATTCTAAGCACCACTCCTAGTAGTGCCAGTGCTGTTCTCACTCCTACTGAAGTTAGCACAAACGGTGCTAGTATCCGTACTGCCAGTACTAATAGTATTGGTGATACTAACCCTGGTGGCACTAGTACTAGTAGTCTAACTACTCCAAGCACCTTTCCAGGAAACACTTTATCCACCACCGATGCCAGTACTCATTACACTATAGACACAATTGTAAGCACCACTACTAGTAGTACCAGTGCTGTTCTCACTCCCACTGAAGTTACCACAAGAAGTGCTAGTATCAGTACTGCCAGTACTAATAGTATTGGTGATACCACTAGTACTAGTAGTACAACTACTCCAAGCACCTTTCCAGTAAACACTTTATCCACCACTGATGCCAGTACTCATTACACTATAGACACAATTCTAAGCACCACTACTGGTAGTACCAGTGCTGTTCCCTCTACTACTGCAGTTACCACAAGATGTGCTAGTATCAGCACTGCCAGTACTAATAGTATTGCTGAAACTAACACTGGTGACACTATTACTAGTAGTCCAACTACTTCAAGCACCTTTCCTGTAAATACTTTATCCACCACTGATACAAGTACTCATTACACTATAGACACAATTCTAAGCACTACTACTGGTAGTACCAGTGCTGTTCCCTGTCCTGCTGCAGTTACCACAAGCAGTGCTAGTATCAGTACTGCCAGTACTAATGGTATTGGTGAAACTAATACTGGTGACACTAATACTAGTAGTACAACTACTTCAAGAACCTTTCCAATAAATATTCCATCCAGCATTGATGTAATTACTCATTACACTACAGACAGAAATGTAAACACCCCTACTACTAGTACTGGTACTATTCCCTCTCCTCCTGCAGTTACCATAAGCAATATTATTATTAGTACTGCCATTACTAATAGTACTGGTGATAGTAATGCTAGTGACACTAGTACTAGTAGTACAACTACTCCCAGCACCTTTCCAGTAAATATTTCATCCACCACTGGAGCAATTAGTCAATATCCTATTGACACAATTCTAAGCACCACTACTAGTAGTACCAGTGCTGTTCCCTCTCCTGCTGCAGGTACCACAAGCAGTACTAGTATTAGTGATGACACTGAAAATTCTACTTATTATTCTACAGCCACATTTCCTAACACCACTGCCACCACCACTGCTATGGCAACAATGACAATGACAACAATGGCAATGAAGGCAACCACTACTGATATTCCAGCTATGGCAGACATCACTACTCCAAATGCTGCTCTTGATACTCTAAATACTACATACACTTCTGTTACCAATACCACTGCAGAGAACATTCACATCACACATACTCCTGCTTATACAGATACTCCTGGAATCATGGGCACAACGCAAAAAAATACAGTAACAAATATTGTGACTACTTTAAAAACAACTATGATAAATTCTACTCATGTTACAGATTTAGGTAGCATGGATCCAACTTCCCCAAGTAATACCACAACTTTTACAAATACTACGACTACGTGATCCCTCCCACAGCTTGATACCACAGATATTACCATTACAGTGCAGGCATATTTTGGAAATGTTGGGGGTTTGGTTCCAGACCACCACAATATTAAGTGAATATTGCCACAAAGCAAGTCACATGAATTTTTTGTTTCTCTAGTGTATATAAAAGTTATGTTTATACTGTATTACAGTCTATTAAGTATGCAATAGCATTATGTCTAAAAAAACCAATATAAATTCCTTAAGTTATTACTTTATTACTAAAAATGCTAACCATCATCTGAGCCTTCAGCGATTTGTAATCTTGTTACTGGTGAAAGATCTTGTCTTGATGTAGATGGCTGCTGACTGATGACAGTGGTGGTTGCTGAAAGTTGGGGTTGCTGTGGCAGTTTCTTAAATAAGACAATAACGATGTTTAGCACATGGATTGACTTTTCACTTAAACTCTTAGAGGTCATTGTAGGGTTATTAATTAATCTACTTTCACCATCGTTGTGTCTGAGTAATAGAGAGTCCCAAAGAGAGGGGGAGAAAGGGGGAAAGGGCTAATTGGTTGAGAAGTCAGAACACACACAACATTTCTCAGTTAATTTCACTCTCTTATACGGGCATGGTTTGTGGAGCACCCAAACAATTACGAGAATAACATCAAAGATTGCTGATCACAGATCACCATAACAGATATAATAATGAAAAGTTTGAAATATTGTGAGAATTATCAAAATGTGACACAGAGACATGATGTGAGCACATGCTATTCAAAAAATGGTGCCAATAGACTTGCTCATCATAGGATTGCCACAGACCCTCAACTTACTATAAAAATGCTGTGAAGTGCAATAAAGGGAAGTAAAATAAAATGAGGTATTCTTCTATTGTAATGAATATTCCAGGCAGATGGGCAGATGAGAACAGTTTGTTCTAATGGGCCATGAAGGTGGCTGGAGATTGGTCAAACTTCAAAGATGCCAAGATAATCCACTGTATCCCAGGTCATGGTCACATATCTTGACTTTTATCTTGCTGCTAGACTTTGATAACTCTGGAAGATACAATGACGCTAACAACTTTGCACAATTCTGCCTCACTTAAATCCAATTCATGTACAAGTCAAGACATCACCCCATAATGTCACTGGTCCTCTGAAAAAAGAAGGACAAACAACAACAGCTATAGGCATGACTTGAATAGTGGTGTTTGTAGCAGCCATGGTAATACTCACAAGCTCTCTAAAGATGGTTACTATAAATATTTTTACTTTTCCCATCACAATTAGTTTGACTACTTAGGATCATAGATCTGAAACTAAATGGGACCCAGAGTTCACCTAATTCAACCCCCTCATTTTACAGAAGAGGAAATTGAGGCCCAGGGAAGTTAATTGACTTACTCAAAGAATCAGGTATAAGATTTGTACTGAGGCCAATCAATTAATCATTAACAAGTATGTATTAAATTCCTATTATAGATATGCCAGGCCCTATGCTAAGTGCCAGGGACAAATGCCCTCTTACTCCAAAGTTCCTTGGATTGCATCATACTCACACTTCTGCTACAGATTCTTCAAATATAAGCAATACAATGATTACTGCTTCTATCCTTGTCTAAACTATTATACATACCATTAATGCTATGACTAGTAGTTTATTTACTACTATACAGGACAATGGAACAGCTCCTACCCTTACCTTTTGACACCCCCCCACCAAGAACATAGAAATAAAAACTACTACTAAAAATATTGAATACATGGGATGTCCCCCACAGTCTTAGTTTTTATGCTATTAAAGCCTTAATATGCACTAAGACTTTGGGGGACATTCTGTATTTCTATCACATATATTTGAACTACCCTTGCAGATAATCAAAGTTTAACTGAGGCAAATAGGTCTCAAAGTGGGTATAGCACTGGACCTGGAAACAGGAAACCCTGAGTTACGGATATAAACTGTGTGAACCTGGGCCAGTCTTTAACTACTCCCTGTTTCAGCTTCCTCATCTGTATAATGAAGATGCAAATAGCACCTACCTTCCAGCACTCAGGATTATTGTAAGAATAATATGAGACAATATGTGTAAAGTTCTTTGTAAACTTTATAACTTTATACATTAGCAGCTGCTTACTACTACTACTACTACTACTACTACTACTACTACTACTACTACTACTTTTACTCCTACTACAACAACAAAAAAAGAGTCCACAAGCTGCTACTCTGGGAACCTTAGATATTATAGTACAATCAGATACAATGACTAGAAATGCATATATTACTATTCCAGACTCCAAAAATATTACCACTGAGGAGAATATAATCATGACTCTTGGCCCTAGAGATATTCCTATTCCTGAGACTGCAATCATGACCAAGAATTATACTTTAAGTGCCACCACTATTTAAAGTACTAGAACTCTTTTTCCTGTAAATATCATAACTATGACTACTAACAATGTAGCAGCAAGTACTTTATGTACTCAAAGTAGTTTTTAAAAATATACTATAGGAAGGAAGAAAGAAAGGAAAGAAGGAAGGAAGAAAGGAAGGAAGGAATGAATGAAGGAAGGAAGGAATGAAGGAAGGAAGGAATGAAGGAAGGAAGGAAGGAAGGAAGGAAAGAGGAAGAGAGGGAGGAAGGAAGAAAGGAAGGGAGGGAGGGAGGAAGGAAGGGACATAGGAAGGTAAGTAGGGAAGCAGGAAGGGAAGCAGTGAGGGAGGGAGGACCTTGAGGGAGAGAGGGAAGGGAGTATTTATTAAGCACTGCCTATGTTCCAAGCACTGGAGACAGAAATGGAAGCAAAAAAAAAGTTCCTCAAGGACCTCAAGGAGCTTTCTGCTACTTTAATTAAAATCTCATGTTTCACAAGTGAATATGGGATAACCACATCTCAATCAGGAGCTGGATTCATCTGTACTTTTCTGAACTCCTGACTACAGTAAGTCCCAGTTACCCCAGAGTTGCCTATACTCAACAGAAAGGATAAAATCTGAACTGAGAGCAAAACTTGTCTGCCCTAGAATCAGTGATCTCAACTCCTTCCCCCTCTTTTTTTTAAACAGGATGCTCTCTGTTCTCGTTTCTGTACCAGATCTCCATTTCTCTAGTGTTTGCTTGCCTAGACTTAAAAATTCTTGCTTCTCTCTTCTTATATTTACTGACTTTCTGTCTTTGGCCCCTTTCTTACCTAGATCTGAAAGTCCAACTAAGTCTTGATTAGCAGAATAATGAATCCTTTTGACATGGTTGCGTGTATCCAATTCACACTATTTGAATTATGTAAAATGTCATCATTATTTTCAGTCCAATGGAAATATGTAGTCTGAGTTCAAATAATGCTACTACTTGAGGGGACTCATTATTCCCCTCTAACAGTAATTAATTTAGCAGGTACTTAGCTCTTAGTTACTAAGGGCTAAGTACAGAAGGTGTGAGCTCTGTCTCTTGTGTGAAACAGGCAGAGGGTATGAACTCAGTCTCCTGTGTGAGCAGAGGGCATGAACTCTGTCTCCTGTTGTTGATGTGGCAGGAGGGGGTTGGCTGAGACAGGAGGCCAGTATATGTATTTAAAGAGAGCTTCAGAGGACAGACAGACAGAGTCAAGAATGTTCCTGGTGGCTCCTGGTAGAGGGAGCAGAATTGTCCCAGCATCTGGGAGCTGGGCTGCTGGACTGAGAACTGAGAACTGAGTTGAAGTTTTCTTGAGAGAGAGGGAGAAAGAGAGAGAGAGTGAAAGAGATAGCTAGCTAGCTAGCTAGAGAGAGAGAGAGAGAGAGAGAGAGAGAGAGAGAGAGAGGGAGAGAATTTCTCTCCTAGCATCTGGAAGCTGACTGAGAACTGAGTTGGAGTTTTCTTGAGACCAGAATCTGGTGAAGGCAGAAGTGGCTGCTTCCTGGAAGGCTGAGATGTCTACTGGGTCCTATGGCCAGTTGAACTGCTGGAGGACTGAAGAAGCATGACCAGGATAAGACTATGTTTGTTTGTGGCTTGGCTGATCTTTGAGTTCCCAGCAACAGAAGCTGTGAAGGTTTGGAGATGTGCTAGACCCTGTGAACTTCAGTGTGTACTAAGAACTGCCCAGAAGACTGGGCGAGAACCTGGGAGCTATCTACCTCTGAATCCAGGTGACTGTTTGGTGGATTCAGGTAGCAGCTGGGGCCATGGAAGAGGATCCAGGGAATCTGAGAGACCACCCTGAGTCAAGACAAAGAAAAGGCCTCCCCTTGATGAAATTGAAGTGTACTATACACTGAGGGGTGGAGGGTTTATATAGTTTTCTAGTGATTATATTTTAGTGATTAATGATACTTAGTAATTGTGAATCTAGATAAGTGACTGATTAAGTTAATCTTTGATTGCCCCATGAGTGGAAGATTGATTATTGTGATTTGTTGTGAAATGACTGAATGATTAAGTAAGAAGTGTTTCCCCCCCCCCCCTTAGGGAAACCAGATGATTATTCTTTTGTTCTTTGATCCAAATACTGTGGCCACCTTAGTGAAAACTGTGTGGCGATTCTAATGTTAAGCTGTTGTGAACATTGCATTGTGATTTTCTGTGATAAGATGTAATGTTGTGAATATTATATTGTGATTTGTTGTGAATGTTTGCTTTGATTTGTAATGGAATAAATAGAATGTTCACTATATTGTGTAGTGAGAACCTTAAAAACAGTTCACAGTATCATTGTTTTTGGGAATCTGCTAGTACATGGCATTACATCCCCATAATTGGGACCTAGCTACATCTCCCAGACATCTCTGGATAGTAGTTATCTGCCCTTCAACATGAACTTGGATGGTTCTCTCAATGTATTCTAGTGTGACAATGTCTTAGAACCACCATCTGAGAGAACCATCAAGTGAACATTTCAATGTTAATGTACTGTCCTAGGGGCGGTGGTATTGGTTGAGTACCTGCTACCAACGTTCTTCCCCAACCTTCAGATTAATCACCCTAGACATTATAAACATGGTATATATGGGAAGGGTATATGGGATGTTCAAGGAAGACTAGCACCTATGGTGTGAGGGCTTGCTGAGCCCTTTTCAAGGCTCTTCATTCACTTTTGGTGTCCACCTGATTCACCGAACTCTCACCTGTGGCTCCAAGAAGCTATAGCATATACAGTGACCATACCCTAGTAAATCATCTCACTAGATGGGTTGAATTAGGTTGAGGGCCTCAAAACTGTTGGTGAGGTAAGGATGAAGGTACTTCACATCAAGCATGTGAAGATTTCTTCTATAGTGTAATGCCAAGCACAAGCAACTTCCAAGGTTCTGATTATGAGCATAGTAACTCTCCATTCATTCAGTAATAGATTAAGGCAAAACATTCATGGAAAAGAAAAAGTCAAAATACTGGGTAACTCAATCATTTAGTAAGTTCTCAGTTCAATCACAAAGTACAAAAGTCAAAGTACTACACCCCTGGGTAGTCTCAATTGGAGATTAGTTTCCAGTCATAAACAAAGTACATTCATTTGGTCAGTCACAAAATACAAAGGTCACCCACCTCTAGCTCACAACTAGGTTGCAATATCATCACAGCATTCAATACCCAAGGAGAGATCTTTTCTTCATCTTGACCCAAGGCAAGTTCTGAGCAGTTTCGGTTCCTGGGAAGACAAGGCTTAACAAAGATGCAACATAGATACACATTGCAAGTGTCCTCATCAATTCACTCTCTGCCTGTGAAATCAACCTAGACCCAACAACAAGATCTAAGGAATAGCACAAATCATTAGTACAGTCCCACGACCCCTGAAAACATCAACAAGACCCTCCTCAATCTGGATTATTAAAATTTTCTGTTACTTTCTTAAGTCCAGACTATAAAATAAATCAAGACCTGATTTGCAGAGTTTGTGGATTTCTGAGGTGTTAAGTGCTCACCCTGATATTTTAACAATCAACTCTGCCAGTAGAGCTGGCTCTAGCCCCACTGTTTTTGTTCTTTTTCCTTCATTCTTGAAGAGGATTAATGAAATCAGAAGGGTGATGTTTTGACTTCGGAGTGAATTGAATTTAAGTGAAACAGAGTTGCAGGAAATCAGCAACCTTACTCTCCTTCAGAGTCATCAGAGCCTAATGGCAAGACAAGAGTCAAGGTGGCTAGTGATGACCCAGGTTGGATGTCTTCTAAAAGGTGGGAGGTTCAAAAGTGTGCTGCCAGAGGCAGTTGTGAGTGATGGGGAAGGCAAGCTGAAGCAGGAGGCCAAAACCTGGAGACAGGAGAACTATGCACAACCGTAGAGTTATGGTATTCCCAACCCAGGTATCCTCGTAGAAGCTTATTAGTGCCAGAATTGAATGGAGACACTCCGGAAGATCAGCAGCTTGCCCCAACAGGGTTTCACAGAGCCCCAGCATGGAGTGTATGTGTGTATTTGTTTTCATTTTTTTCTTTATCTTTTTTTTCTTTCTTTAACTACACTGGATTATTCATTCTGAAGTAATTATGTTTCTCCCTTTGACTATTTAAGAGGAGATCAGAGAAACAGAAATGGACAAAGAAAGGAGAGAGAGAGAGACAGAGAGAGAAAGCAGTGAGAGGGATTATTTAATGAGATCTTGAAGTTTCTTGGTCAGTCTCTTCCCTATCTACCCACTGATCCCTGAAATCTCTTTACAGAGGACAAACCCAGTCATTCTGCAAATAGAGATAAAACTTGAAATGCAAATCCTCTTGAGGAAGGAAACAATGTCTTAAATCCACTCTAAGGTGTAAATCATAGGTATCAGCCCCTGGCTATTGATAGGGGACATGCTATGTATATCTGGATTAGGCAAAGAAATTTATTTGTGTGTGTGTGTGTGTGTGTGTGAGAGAGAGAGAGAGAGAGAGAGAGAGAGACAGAGAGAGACAGAGAGAGACAGAGAGAGACAGAGAGAGAGACAGAGAGAGAGAGACAGAGAGAGATAGAGAGACAGAGACAGAGAGAGGCAGAGAGAGACAGAGAGAGATGGAGAGACAGGTAGAGAGACAGAGACACAGGGAGACAGACACAGGGAGGCAGAGCGACACACAGAGAGAGACACACAGAGAGAAATAACCCAGTTTTGGGAAGAAAAATTAGAATGGAATCCTTTACAATTTTGCCTGGGCTTGGAAAGGATCATAGGATCATGGATTTAGACTTGAAAGATGTGCTGGAGGACAGCTAATCTAACCCTCTTCATTTTACAGATGAAGAAATTGAAACCCAGAGAGATTAAGTGATTTGTCCAAGGTCACATAGGTAGGTGGATAAGTGGCAGAGCTAGGATTTGTGCCTAGATCCTCTGATTTCAAACCAAGTGATCATGCTGCTAGACCAGCCTCTGTCTCCCCTGAGACAGTTCTGTAGAAGCATCTCTGTAATAATAGTTCCTCCCTCCCTAGAATTACCTCCCATTCCCACTTGTTGCTATTCAGTCATTTTCAGTCTTCATGACCCCATTTGGGGTTTTCTTGGCAAAGATACTGGAATGGTTTGACATTTCCTTCTCCAACTCATTTTACAGATGAGGAAACTGAGGCAAATAAGATCAAGTGACTTGCCCAAAGTCACATAGCTACCAAATGTTTGAGGTCAGATTTGAACTCCGGTCTTCCTGACTCCAGGACTAGTTGCCTAATTACCTACTTGCCTAATTATGAAGAAGAAAATTCATTCACACAGTGAAGTAGTGCAACATCTGAACTCCTTATGTTCTATAACTCATTTCTCATCCTATCTTCACCTATTCCTCCCCCCTCCTTTTGCCACCTTCATGTTTCCCAGCTTATTTTGTCATTTGTTATTTTAATTTGTCCCTTTTTAAATTGTAACAAGAACTGATTTCTATTGTGTTTTCAGAATTAGAAACCACTTTCTGTACAAGAGCCTTATGAGGCAAGTATTATTGCCTGCTCCCCCATTTTATAAATGGATTAGACTCAGAGAGGAAAATAAGATTAAGAATTAGAAGAGAGCTTTATGATCACAGAATCATAGAAGTGCACAGTTGGAAGGGACCTCAGCATCAGTCTAATCTCATCCATGTATCCCACTATAGCATACCCAACCAATTGGTTCTCCAGTGTCTGCTTGAACTTGCTAAGCTCTTCTTTTGGAAACTGCTCCACTTTTGGACAGCTCCACATGTTAGAAAGTTTTGCCTAAGGTCAATCTGAACTCAATTGTTTTTTTTTTAAGTGAAGAAATTATGTTGCCCAGGATCAAAGAGGAAGAGTCGGGATTTGAATACAAGTCCTCTGATTAGCGCCCCAAATGTCCTTCCCATTACATCAGCCTGTCTTCTTATGCTCTTTTGCATTTAACAAGAAGCCTCTGATAGATGTAAAGGAAGAGAGAGAGGTAATCAGAATGATTTGTTTCTTTTGGGAGGAAGGGAAAGAAAAGGGAGAAGAATAATTGCTCACAACTAAGAGTGTGAATCCCTGGGCATCTGGACTAAAGGTCTGGCAGAGTGGTAACCTGAAGACCTTGCCTTAGGAACAGTGTTCCAGACCACTCATTGCCAGATTTTAGGGCTTGGGGGTTAATTTCTTTATTGAGGAATGGGGAGATTGAAACAATATCACATGGGAGGAATGCTTTGGAGGTTAAATGTTTTTATCCTTTTATCCCGGACTCAGAAGGAACTTCTTGTTTCCTCCTTAATCTCAGGCAGAGATTTTAATCACAGAGCCTCCTAGTCTGGCTTCTCCTCCCCTCTCAATCCTGTTATCTTGCTTCTCCCCTTTACTGCTTGTCAAGGTCACAACTGCCCTAGTCTACTATTCCTTCCCTTCTTGGGCATTCTTCCTAGTGCCTTGGATTCTGCTTTCTCTTCAAGATTTGTAACTTCCCAAGGCCCAGAACTTTGATTTTCTCATTAGACTGGGAACTCTCCTAGTTTAGGATAGGGTATGGTCCAAATTTTTTCCTCCTCTGAAAGAGTTTCTATACAAGAGGATCCTTAGAATGAGATCCCAATCCTAGAAGTGAGCATCTCTTTAGATCAGATGTTCTTAATCTTTTTCTGTCTTGTAGGCCCCTTTGGCAGTACGGTAAGGCCTATGGACCCCTTCTTAGAATAATGTTTTTAAATGCATAAAATAAATTACATAGGATTAAAAAGGAATAAATTATAGTGAAATACAGTTGGAGGCTTTTGCCTTTCCTATGTGTTATACTGTACACACCCCTTCATTCCCTCCAATCCAACATGTGGAGCTTTGGAGAGCCTATTTCTAGCCGTTCATGACCAAAAGAAATTCTTCTAATTTGCTAAAAAGGGCTGATGACTCAGTTGGTACCAAACTTGAGTTAAGTTAGCTTACAGAAGGGACAGTGTTGATTTCTGAGTCTCTTTCCTTCCTGGCAGTGAGTGAGGCAGACTTTCTATGAGCTGATAGGTGGGAGGTATGGCAGCTGCCCTTCTTCTACTGGACTACCATGTGTCTGACTCTGTTTCTCTTAGGTTTATTCTTTCTTGATATTCTGAGAAGGGCTCAAGTGACCAGAAGATCCATCAGAGGTCCCACTGGCAACTGGAATTGGTATGACAGTCTGCCAGAGCAGTGGTGGCCAACAACGGAAGAAGTACTTGCAAAGGGAGGTAGGATAGTTTCCTAGCTTTAGGACAGCTTCAGGGATCATGATCCCTCATGATGGAGAGAAGGGCTGGCTATGGATTCTAGAAAGACAGATATCCTAGGGGTTCATTAGAGAGCCCCATAAGGGGAGCCTCATGAATGCTACATAAAGAATAAAAGCATTTCTGGAGCCAGGAGTCAGGAAGTACTCCTTGACCACCAGTGTTCTCTGCATGTGTGCCTAATTATGCTTTATATTTTAAGAATAAGTGTGTAATGGAGAGAATACTCCAATGGGGGAGGACATTTTTGTAACTACTGCTCTTAACATACCTTTGCAGTTAATTCCTTTTCTTGAAACTAATCAAATACTATTGGTTGATTGATAATGGAGGGCATACCAGATAGGAGCTCACGAACACTAAGTCCTCAGGGTGGCCCGTGGAACCACGAGAGGAGCAATAGGCAGACGTTATCTGGTGATTTAGTCTGTTAATGCAAGTGACAGGGTCGGTAGAGTGGGTTCAGATGTAGCACTACTTAGTTATCCATATATCTATTCATCTATGCAATATTAATATGCATATACAGACACACATACACTGTGATTCTGTAATGCAATTGTCGTATAATACTGTGTATTACAATTATTTGGTGATGTGTCACATACACAATTAGAAAGTAAAAGGAAAAACATTCTAGTGAAAATGTACATTACATTTTCCGCCCCCCCCCGCGCACATATGTGCACACACAGAGGAGACAGCTATAGGGTCAGAGAAAGAGAGAAAGAGAGAGAAAAAAAAGTATTTTAATATACACATTACCTGCTTTTTGGTTCTGTTCCCTAAGACAGTGACTTTGTTACCTTGTCATCTTCTAGCACTATTCACAGCATATTCTAATTTAGATACAATGATAAATCATTCCTTTTCTTTTATTGGCATGATTAAATCTGTTGCTTTATGTTTTTCCTCTTTATCTGCTGGTTTCTTTCTCTTTCTCTCAAGGATATGTTTTATCATGGCCTTAGAATAATAATACCAAAACCTTGCTTTCACACTTCAGAGCTACGTCTCTGTAGACAAGTCACTCAGCCCCCAGTTGCTCTTAGACAAGGGCCTCTCAGTCCTTTTTTCATCATTTAAATGGGGATAATTACGACACTCCTTACTTTCCAGGGCTGTTATGAGGAAAATACTTCTGATTTTTAATTTGCTCTTTTTCTTTTTTAAATTTTACCATTTTCATTGTTGTCTTTGTGTTTCTAACTCCTACCATAGTGTCTGGCATTAAGTGCTCTCTTAATAATGAATGGAAACATAAAACACAAAGAGCTCTATGAATATGAGCTATTGTGACCATCTCCTCTTCTATTTTTCAAGGTTGTTACTCCCTCTCCCAGGTGTCAGAGCGCTTCTGGAATCCTATCTTGTTCCAAGGCAAGGACTTGCATACCGACTTTAGGAGACTATGGGAACCTTCTTCTGTGATTGGTGGGGTTGGGGTTGGGTGTTATTTATGAAGTAACCAGGAGGAGTATGCCCCAGTTAGAGTTTTAACCAAGTTGGGAATAGGATCACAATTAGTTAATCAGTGTAATTCAGACTTAAGGTGTGGGGCAGAAACCTGAGCAGAGAGGAAAGTCATGGAGATTAATCTCAAAACCTCTTAGGGGGATGAGGGAGGAGAATGTAGAATAACAAAGATTTCTGACTCTAAACCAGTGTTCAATGACTACTTTTGATTTTGTTTTGTTTGTTTTGAGGGGGGGAAGGCTGGGCAATTGAGGTTAAGTGACTTGCCCAAGGTCACAAAGCTAGTGAGCGTTGTCTGAGGCTGGATTTGAACTCAGGTCCTCCTGACCTCAGGGCTGGTGCTCTATTCGCTGCGCCGCCTAGCCACCCCCAATGACTACTTTTGATGTTTACTGTTTCTGTGATATTGAGCAAGTAATTTAACATGCCTTCCCCCCCACCAGCCTCAATTTCTTCATCTGCAAAATGAGAATTAGATTAGTTGGCCTCTGAGGTCCCTTGGAGCTCAAGACACTTTCTGCTGTTAGGGTGTTAAACCCTCCTGTTCCATTGTGAGTATCCACTTGTTTAAAGGCTAGGGGATGAAGTGTGATTTCAGTGATTTGGGGAACTCATAATGCAAATCACAACTTTAACTTAGGGTTTTAATGATCCACCTAGAACACAGACAAGTTAAACAATGAACCGTGGATCACACAGTCAGTCTGTGTCAGAGGTGATGCCTGAAACTGAGCCTTCTTGACTGTAAGGCTGGTTCTCTTTCCTCTACTTCACATTGCCTCTTTAGGGAGACAGAGAATCATAGACTCTTAGAATTAAAAGGAGGTATTAGAAATCATCCAATTCAAGTTCATGCTCAGTCTAGGGATTTTAGTCTCCTCTTAGATACGCCCGACAAAAGGTTGCATTGACTCTGTTCAAACACTTCCAGGAAAGGGGAGCTGCCTCAGTTTCCTCAACTGTAAAATGGAAATAATAAAAGCATCTACCTCATAGGGTTGTTAGGAGGATCAATGAAACACTATTTGTAAAGCACTTAGCCTAAAGCCTGGAGGATAGTGGGTTTTTAATAAATGTTTATTCTTCTCCCCCTTCCATTGGAAGCTTATTTCAATACCAAAGTGAAATGAATGAAATCAGAAGCTGAACCTGCTTTGTGGGGGTGGGGAGGGGACTCATAATTTTTTATCTAAAATTTATTTAAATTAAATAATTTATTAATTAAATTAAATAATTACTATTATTAATAAATAAAAATTAAATTGAATTATTTTAAAAATATTTTAAAGGTTAAGAGACAAAATATTTGAGTTGTATGATGGGTTTAGATTATCCCTGCCATTGTTTTCTAGCCCTGTCAAGGATAATTGAGAGTTAAATGTATCTTTGTTTTCCATCCACATGATGATATGAGTACCCAAATGACTTCATACTAGATGATCAGACCTGTATTCAACACAGGCACGATCCCAAAGTTGTTGTTAAAGATAAATATTCTATGGCTATTGTAGTCTTGAGAAACTCACATTCTATGAGTCAATGTGGAGTGAAGGAGAGGACTGGTCACTATCCTCATCTTGCTAGGAAATGGTAGACTCTTTTACTATTTCTTGTTCTCTCTTCCTTCCCAGGGTGTCCGAAGCACCATGAATGAAATGTGCTGGATCTTCCTTTTCTATTATCCCCAAAACAACATTTCCAGCTGCATGGGCATGCCAGATATTGTGCATGTTGCGTGGGAGTTGGATCAGGAGGCTTTAGAGTGAGTTGGGGTCAGCCTCAGATCTGTTCAGTGGAGGGTAAGAGGAAGATGGAGGCATTGGGAGCAAAGGGGTGCGAGGCATAATCTTTTTTGATTATCCATTTATTTTCTGTTACGTTCCCTGGCTCTTTCTCTCCCTTGCACATGTTCTCTTCCACTTATTTCTTTTCCATTAAGGTAAATATTTTCCCTCTTCCTTCCTCTTTTCTCTATACTCTTGTTCTGTTTCTCTCTCTCTGTCTCTCTCTCCCTTTCTTTTTTTCCTCTGACTCTCTTTCCCTCCCTTTCCATTTCCATAGTAACATGGAAGCAATGATAATGTTGAACTATACTGAGTGGAAGAATGAGAGCATCTGGAAGGCAGAAAAGGCCTCAAGAAATTGAGTGGCTGGTGACTATAAAGAGCGTGGATATAAATGGATGTAATTCCTCCCCAGAAGGATGGTGTGTGTGTGTGTGTGTGTGTGTGTGTGTGTCTGTGTGTGTCTGTGTGTGTCTGTGTTTGAAAGTGGGGATGGGAATTGAGGGAGTCTGACCCCATTGGATTTTGGAAAGTGGCAGAGTCTCAGAGTGGGAGAGGCTCATAGGATCTACTCCTCACCAATTTCATAAGCCAGGGTATTTCTCAAATATAATGTTTCTCTGGGAGTTGTAGGGAATTTGAGAGGGTATCTCATCTTCTCATACCCCACCTTTCTTTCATTTATTTATTTATTTATTTTTTAAAATTTTATTATAGTTTGCATCATTCATTTCCACAAGATTTTGAGTTACATATTTTCTCCCTGTCTTTCCCCCACCCACCACCCCAAAACAGCCATCCCAGTGTGTCCCCCCTCCCCCAGTTTATTCTCTCCTATGTCACTTTTTGACAGGGCAGGATGGATCTCCCAACTGCAGTGCCTGTGTATCTCAAGTTCCAGTTGGATATAGTCAATAATAATAATAATAATTGCATATATATAT
>CM053581.1:502305916-502326797 GCA_028627135.1 Pseudochirops cupreus
ACTTTTCCCCCTGAACTAGGTAAATGATATTTTATCTATTAAAGTAAGATTGTTAACCCATTTTGAGTTGCTTTCCTTCAGAAAAGCAGATCTAAGAACCTGTGCTAGCAGCCACCCTGGGTGTGTTAGGGTGCTTGCTGATACAACTGTGTAGAGTGGTTACAGGTAGAAGTGTCAATCAGGAAACCATTGGAACAGTTCAGGTGAGAGGTTATGGCTCTGAATGAGGATAATAATCATATAAGTAGAGAGGAAGGCACAGATACAGAAAATGTTTTGTTGCTGTAGAATATAAAAAACTAGGGGGATGATTTGATATGAAGAGTAAGAGAGAAGAAAAAATAAAGATTCTAAGATTATGAACTTAGGTTACTGAAAGAATGATGGTATCACCAAGAAAAATGAGGAAGTTTGGAGGAATGAATGCTTAAGGGGAAATTTAATAATCTATTGTGATTTCCAATGGTCAGCTGGTGATACAGAATTCAAGAATAAAATTATGGCTGGATGTATAGATTTATAAGTTATATGTACAGAGATGTTAATTGCATCCTTTGGAGCTCATGCGATGACATATAAGTATGGGGGGAGGGGGAAGAGGAAAGACCCAGGGCAGAGTTTTGGGAGACGCCAACTTTTAATGAGTAGGAGATGGATAGTGGATAGTGATACGGCAATGGAGATTGATAAGGGTCAGTCAGATAGGATGGAGGAAACCCAAGACAGATCAGCATCAGAGAAGTTAAGGGAGCATCAGAGGATTATAACATCAATAACGTACATCTGGAAGGAACCTTAGAGATCATTGAGAATAACCACCTCATTTTACAGAGGTGGAAACTGAGACTTGAAATAGGTAAATGACTTGCCCAAAGTCACATAGTTAATAAGGATCCGAGTTGGCATTCAAACCCAGGTCTTTCTGAAGCCACGACCAACACTCATTTCACTACATTGAGAAGATATCATTGGATTTAAAAGCTAAGACACTGACATTGACCTTAGAGAGAGTAATTTCTGTCAAAAAGTGAAGTAAGAAGCCAGATTGCAAGGGATTGTGAAATGTGAGTCACAAAGGAGGTAGAGGGTAAAGGAAGGAATAGAGGAAGTGAACATAGTTCACTCCATCTGGAAGTTTGGCTGTGAAAAGGAAAAGGGTTAGATAGCTTGGTCTAGACTAGAGAAAATGACACACATCAAAAAGAACTGGCAGGGGAGGAAGGGACTTTCTGTTTGCAGAATGTGGGATAGAAAACCATGATTATGGGACTGAGTCCTGGGACCCCCTACTCTGGGACATGGAAACCTGGGGATATTTCCAGGGGATTCCAAAGAAAGTATCTATCTGTATAAGGGGTTGGGGATGGAAGGAATAAGAAATATTACAGGAAGAAAACAGAAACAGAACAAGTCAATGTTAGGAAAATGAAACAACTCTAAGACTGACCTTGGACAACTGGATAGGATGGTGGTACTTCCAAGAGAAATAAAAAGAATTTGAAGGAGGGAATGTTTGGGGGGGAAACATAAGGAATTCTATTTTGGATATATTGCAAAGGAAGCAGGTGGGAAATGGAGTGTTGCATATGAAGAACAGCCAATAAGCTGAAATTATAGTGTGTGGGACAAAAAAGGAAAAAGAAGAAAGAAAAGAAAAAAGAATGCAAGAAAAAAAGGAAAGTGGAAAGAAGGAAGTGCAGGAGAACAAGAAGGGAAGAGAGATCCAAGGACACAGGGGAAGGAAGGTTCTGAATTTCTTCATAGATCTCTACATCCACAGCATTCCCACCCACACTTTCCTCTTCACCCCTACCTCCATCCCCTCCTCCCCCCACACACACATTTGTGATAATCCTAGCCTCAGACAGGGTTGGAAGATCAGGGAGCTTATCCTTGTCTTTTTCTCAAGACCTGCCAATCCTTTTCTCCTCTCACTTCCTCCACCTTAATCCCAGAGATTGGGATCAATATGTCTCCATTTCTTGAACCTCATGTTATCTCTCTCTCCTGATAATTTTATTCTTTCAAGGTCACTGCCCAACAGATGCCTTATTCTAATCTACCTCCTCCTTAGATACTTGATAGGTCTCATGTTATGACGACAGTCTCTAATTTGGTGGTCCAGTCATTTTCAGTATTGTCTGACTCTTTGTGATCCCATTTGGGGTTTTCTTGGCAAAGAGACTAGAGTGGCTTGCCATTTCCTTCTCCAGCTCATTTTCACAGAAGAGGAAGGTGAGGAAAACAGAGTTAAATGACTTGACCAGGATCACACAGCTAGTAAGTGTCTGAGGGAAGATTTGAAGTCAGGTCTTCCTAACTCCTTACCTAATGCTCTATCCACTGAGTCACCTAACTTCCCCAGCTTCTAAAAATAAAATAATTTCACAATGCTGAAATAAAAAGGAATTAAATTACTCAATGACACAATCTTTATCATTTTCTTAACAGCATGTCTTATACAAAGGTTTCTCAGAATTTATAGTACAAGACAATTTAGAAACAATAATAGCATTCACAATATCATGAATTTAAAGCATAAAACAAAATTCATTACTAATCAAATGACATTAATTTGCTCAAATGCATTTCCAAATTAGCCTACGTTAAAAAAAAATTATTCCATCACAAGTGGATTTTTGATTCTCAAACCTCATAGTGTAGGCAGGTGTTAGTACAAAACACACTTCATTAAAGACCCCATCAGCAAAAAGTAGCACAAACGTAGGGCAAATGAAACAGTAAGATTACTAGACACACACATACACAAACACACACACAAACATACAACTTTATCAATTTAAATTCACAACTGTTATTTTTAGGCCAACTCAAAATATACTGGATTGAAGAGTATAAGCCATTATTGTTAAAATGCCTCATACCATTATTACAAAGGGAGGCCAAGTAAGATCTCAGAATGTCTGCATTTTACAGATGAGGATACCTTAAAGAGATTTCTGCCATATCAAATTCACAGTAAAAAAAAAAAGTAACATTATTTATTGAAATGAACAGTGAATCCATAACTCCAAAAGAATCCAGATTAAAGAACATATTTTTCTAACGTTATTTCTAATACAATGAATTAGCAAATTTAGATAAAGCACCATCTTTATACGTGTTACAGATTGGTTAGATGGGGTATCTTGTTATAAGATCACACAGGTAACAAATTTCCTGGTCCATGCATTTTCCCCAACACTTTGCATCAATGGCAAATAATAGAATAAATTCTAATTTATCTTAATTGTGCCCCTAGGAGAATATACCCCACTTAAAAATGAGAACACAATAAATTCAGTCACACCTGGATCTGTTTTCCAAGTGTTATCATACTGAATCACAATTCTCATTTCATTATCATTTTTCCCTAAGCTCCCTTTATTCCAAACATTTCATATTATAAAACCCACTATTTTCAGTTAATCTACTGCCAAAGATGTAAAAGTAGCAGTTATATTAGGTTCTAATCTACTCCCATTATCCCATTTGGGAAGCATACTTCAAAACACATTCTGATTTAGTTTGAGGACATATTTCATTCGAATCAAATTGGGTTTTATAATTACTAATGACAACATTTAAAATCTCAAAAACAACTCATTGCTATTGGTTCACTCCCAGTTCCCATAACCTTTTTGTTTTAACTTTTAAATCCTTCAAAGAACCTGACCAAACCTTGTCCCCACCTATTGCATTCTTCTCCCCCTGCTTTCGAGCCTGGAAACTCCTCAAGCTGCAAGTTTTGTTACTATGATCCCAACTAAATAAACACATAAAGTGTCATTCATCCTTCTTATTTATAAAAAATAAAATAAAATTTCCCTCAAACCATTCTTCCCAACATACTTAAATATTCTTCCTTCTTTTAAAAATCCTCCCATATATCCACACCTTTCTCATTTCCTTTGCATTCTTCTTCTAAACTTTCTTTACTTGTTCATGCCTGAAATTCCTTTATATTTCAGTAATATACATCCTTAAATTCTCCTCTCCCTTTCTTGTTCTGAGCAAGATAACATTTTATTAGGAGGGCGAGAACCGTTCTCTACCAATACATTGGCTCTCTAGCTTCCTCAGTTTAGCTAAAGGTCCAGAATTGAAGATGCAACTCGTTTTTATAATCATAGAACAAAGAACAGAACAAAAATCATATAACTGGCCAACATCATGGGGGCAAGGGATGATGATTGGTTCTGTATACACACGTGAGATCAGGGACACCCCTAAACTGTCTTGAAGGAATGCATTGTGAATTTATGAACTCAGCTGCATCCCAAAATCATTGAGAGTGGAGGACCAGGAAAGTAGACTCACTGGCACCTGGGAATAGGATAAGACCACTTTTGAGCGGGCCTAGGATGGGAGAAAGTCAACTTGTGCACTGTCAAGGCTAACAAACACACAGATGCCATGACGTTTCTCAGGAAATGGAGTAAGGAGAAACAAGAGGCACACAGTGATTTGCAGGTTGTACTGAGATGTCAGTTCCCTTAGAGTTAGAGCACTTTCTGAGCATATTGAACCTCTAAATTTAGCTTAGAGTTTTTCTTTCATTTCAAAGTGATCGATAGGGATGCTAAATTCTTTTAACTCTGAAAGAGACTGAACTTTTGAACTCACGAGCTTCTTCATTCAGAAACAAAGAAGAGGTTGAAGTTATTGTAAAATGGGAATGAGGTTACAAAAGAGATTCAATTACAGAATGGAAATATCAAATTAATGCTTGCTCCTTTCATTTCTAACAAAACAGTGAACTCGAAAAAAAAATATTTAAATAACTTCTATGAGAATGTGCTTTGAAAGACTATTGAATAGGAATCCAGGGACCTGGGTTCAAATCCCAGCTCTGCCACTTAAGTGCATCACTGGGGTAAATCACACAAACTCTCATCTGTAAAACAAGGAAACAAAACTAAAGTCCCTTCCAACTCAGTATCTATGATCCCATGAAAGAACCGATTGAATAATCAAAACTTCTGATAGGTGTATGACTGCCAGAATTCTTGGTTGGGGGAGAGGTTGACCAAGGGTTGAGAGGAAGAGGAGAACAGGAGATAGGAGAAGGTCCTGGGGTTTGCTGTGCTTCCCAATCCCCTGATCATAAATTCGTCCTGCCTTCCTCTTCCCCCCTTCCCTCTACACAAATGTACTGAATGCCAGCCTAGCCCAGCTGTCCTCCTCCTGAAAGCTGATTAAACCTTAAATCACAGCCCAGGGATTAGCAGGTAAGGATCCTATGGGAGTTCACAATCACAGTCTGTCCTCCTCCCCTTAGCTTCTCTTCCTTCTATAGAATTCATACTGCACTTTGAAACTAGACTCCTGAATTGCGAATCTTTTTTGTGAATCGGCACCTTCTTCCTATGCCTCCTTCTCCCCACACGATAAAGGAGCTGTCCTTACCTTTGGGGGATAACTGATTCCATGTATACTGCTATGCCTGAACACACTTAGATGCACTGAAAAGATGCTTCTAACTTGTCCAAACTTTTTTTCGGGGAAGCTTCCTGGCTAGGATGCTAGGGTCTGAATGAGGTGGTATGAGGAAGAACCCAGAGATCTAAAAAAAGGTGTGCTTTGTAAATGTTCTACCCACACTACCCCCATGACTCCTTGCCAACCCCCTCCTCCGGAGTCCAGACCCTATCTGTCTTCTTGTGTTTTGGCCCCAATCTGGATGCTTCTCTACATCAGAATTATGTAAGTGGCACCTTCCCTTGCCCACAAGATAATCAGATCCCAGAACTACATCCTGTTCCTCCCCTGTGGCATAGTGCCTAAAGATCTTCAGACACATATAAGCCAGACATACCCAGACAGGGGCTGCCTATATGCAAGAGAGATGCCACAGGCCCCAACAGACATGACTTGTGTCCTCTTTTCCAGGCTACTCCTCCTCCTGCCCCTGATTATTCCTGCTGCAGGAATCCCCCATGGCCCTAAATCCCAGCTTCGCTATTCAAGATTCCTTGACCCATCCAATGTCATGTATCTACGCTGGGACTTTGATATTGAAACCGAGATCATCACCTTTGATCTGCAGGTCCGGACAGCTGGCTGGGTGGGCCTTGGTGTCACTAATCACTACACCAATGTGGGGGCTGATCTGGTGATTGGAGGCGTCCTGCCAGATGGGACTGTCTACTTCTCGGTAAGTCTAGGTGTAGATGCTCTTCTCCCCTAGGGATGAGAGTAACTTACCAGGGAGGGGCTAGCTCTGGGCCTCCCACAAGATGGAAAGGAGACCTTAAAAAATAGCTAGACATATCCCAGTGCTATCTCCCCTTTGGGAAATGGCAAAGTGTGTAGTCATTCAGTCACTCAACAAACATTTATCAAATCTGACTATTGCAAGATGTTACATGTAGGTTTTATTTTATAGCCTTGACCCTGGGCACAAACCCATGGGAGCTTTCCTGCAGCTCCTGGCTTCCAGCACCAGTGCTGACGCCAGGATCTACCCTGCTATATTCCTGTGGATGGCAAGAAACACATACAGAGAATCATAGACCATTAAAAATGGAAGAAATTTCATCATCATTTAGGGGGGGAAATCTCTTCATTTCTAGTGAGAAAACTGAGATTCAGGGAATTAAACTGATTATTTGCCCCAGTAGGGACCTGAGGCTATTAAGTGCCAGTACATGTAGTCAAACCAATGTCCAAATCTATCTATTTAGAGCTGAATACAATATAATGGGAAGTACATTGCATTGGAAGGCAGGAGACCCAAGACAAATCACTGGAAGGCAGGAGACCCATTATGCCTCTACTTCTTCATCTAGAAAATGGACTTGAAAATCTTCTCTTCTGGTTCTTCTAACTCTAATATCCTGTGATCCTTGTTCACTTGGGGACACAGAGGGATGCGGTAGGAAGAACACACTTATTACAGAGTCACATGATTTGTGGTCAGATTTCATCTCTACCATTTGTTATCTGTTTAACCCTGGGCAAGCCAATTTACCTCCATGGGCCCCAATTTATTCCTGTGTCAAATCAGAGAATTGTATTCTACGATATCCCATTGGTTCCATCCAAATCCAAACCATAAAATGAGAAGCTTTGGGTATCATTTCAATGGTATTCTCAGTATTCTCTGCCTTTGTAAGGGAGAAGAAACAACACAGCTCACCATTACCCCTTATTTCAAGAAGTGGACAGGATAGATATATATCTGGCTGCAAAGTAACCATTCAACAAATAATTGCTGATTGTCCACTATGTGTGAGGCTTCATATTAGCTACAAGTTGCTGTTGTTTAGTCATTTCAGTCATGTCTGACTCTTCATGGACCCCATTTGGAGTTTACTTGGCAAAGATACTGGAGTGCTTTGCCATTTCCTTCTCCAGCTAATTTTACAAATAGGATTAAGTTACTTTGCCAAGGGTCATATAACTAAGAAGTGTCTGAGGAAAGATTTGAACTCAGGAACATGAGTCTTCCTGACTTCATTGGCATCCTATGCGTTATGACTTCACCTAGTGACCATATTAGCTATAAGTAGAGAAACTATAATTTCAGGAACCCAGATTTGTTAGTCATGGTCTGACAAAGGGTGCTTTTTTAAAAAAAAATTGATTTGTTTATTTACTTTTAGTTTACAAGATTCAGTTCCAGAATCCCTTGAGTTTCAAATTTTCTCCCTTCTCTCCCCCCCCCCCCCCCCCCGCCATGGCAGCATGCAATCAAATACGGGATCTGCAAATACATTCACATTGGACATTAGTCTGGTTGTATAGAAGGATTGTAACCAATGGAGTGGACAATGGGAAAAAAGAAACAAATCCAAACCTGGAAAAGAACGATAGCATGTAGTTTGCTTGTCTCCATAAGGGTACTTCTTTTGCATAATTTTATTTATAAAAAAGGACCAACGGTGAAGGAAGCAGAACCAGGAGAACACTGTACACAGTAATACAATACTTTATGATGATCAACTGTGAATGATTTAACTATTCTCAGTAATGCAATGATCCAAGACAATATCAAAGAACTCACGATGTAAAATGCTATCCACCTACAGAGAGAGAACTGATGAAGTCTGAATGCAGATTTAAGCATAGCATCTTTCACTTTCTTTACTTTTTTCATGGTATTTTTGGTCTGCATTTTCTTTTACAGCATGACTAATATGGAAATATATTTTGTGTGATTACACATGTATAATCTATATAAAATTGCTTATCACTTCAGGGAAGAGGGGAAAGAGCGAAGGAAGAAAAGAATTTGGAACTCAAATTTTTTTTAAATGAATGCTAAAAATTGTTTTTGCATGCCATTAGGAAAAATGTATATATTTTTAAAAGAGTCCTACAAGTCAGTTCGCCAAGCTAGGATTCAGTTTCCTCAAGTGTAAGATGGGGGGGGGGGGTTGTTGAATTCAAATATTAAGATCACTTCAGCTCTGTTACTTATTGTCTGAGTGGTCTTGGGCATCTCACTTTACCCCTCTGGGCCTCCATTACCTCATCTATAAAAAGAAGGGTCAGGAGTAGATTGACCTTTGAAGTACTAGATACTGAGAATATTCAGTGGCTCCAAATGTGTTAAGACCAATAATTCTATGAGTCCTTGGCTACTTTCTTTGAAATCAAATCACTAAATGCAGAATGTAGAATACCTATAGGTACAAGACATGATTCCCTGACCTCAAGGAATTTATAATCTAGTTTAAGATTAAAAAAAAATGTTTTGATACATGTGAAAAGTTACCTTATATTAAAATCCATTTCATAGTAGCACTTTGAGAGTATGGTGCTAGAAATAATCATTGAAGAGGAACAATCAAGCAACATGGTACAGGTGGAAAAAGGTGATTATGAGTCAGACGTCAGTTTTCTAATCTGTTATATGAAGTGATTAAATGAATATGTTTATTATATTTTCCAGCCTTAGGTCCAAGTATTCTGAAACTCTGACGTGTGTGTGTGTGTGTGTGTGTGTGTGTGTGTGTGTATGTGTGTGTGTGTTTATTGGAAAATGTGTGTATGTGGCAGAGTATTCCCTGAAGCTTTAGCCTGGCAGATGCTAGCTGTTAAGAGGAAAGAGACATAGCCCCTACTTTTGTGAAATTCCCTTCTGATTCAGAATCTTTCTGTCCATGGTACTTTTCTATTTTTATTTTCCTGCTTGGCAGGACCAGCACTTGGTAGATGATGACACTCTGGAGGAGGATGGGAGCCAGGACGCAGAGCTGCAATTGCTGACAGAAGATGCTGTCTATACCACCATGCGTTTCTCCCGGCCCTTCCGCTCCTGTGACTCCCATGATGGAGACATCACAGTAATTACAGAGGGGGGTAGGGGGTACTGGTGGGTGGGGACCAATTTTTCCAAATCTGAAACCTACAATATTTTCCCTAAACTTTCCTTCCCTTTACAAACCCAGAGTCACCCTAACTCAGGTGAGAATCCAAGTCTTTCTTAGCGTCCCATGTTTCCCAAGGCTACTTTTCCACTGTCTCTGTACTAATCAGATCCTTCTGTCATCCTCTCTCTTGCACCCTTCTACAGGCTAGAGAGCCTCAGGTGTGGGAGGCAGAGTGGTACAATGGAAAGAGCAATAGATTTTGGAGTTGTTGGACCTGGGTTCAAATTCCAGTACCATCTCTTTGTACGTGTAACCTTGGACAAGTCTTTTTATACAGTTTTTTATACAGTTTTGTCATCTGTAAAATGAAAGGGTTACACTATATGGCCTCTAAGGTCCCTTTCAGCTCCAAAATCTATAATCCTATTTTCATTCCCTGCCAAACTCATCCTCCTAGGAGGAACCAGTACAAAATAGGTGTAGACTCTGAAGAGACTTGCCTCTTGATTTCATGTGTGTGCATTCACGTGAAAGAAAAGTGTATGCACATGGTTATCTAAATGTATAGCATGGATGACATAAAGAGATATGATCTGAGATCAGCCTGCCTTTGAGGTGAAGAGATTCAAGGGCAAAGTCTTTACTACTAGCAAGCCAACAGTGAGAGGGCATGCTGATCCTAGCAGCACCATTAAGGCTGTATAGTCTTTGCTCCACTCTCTAATATCATTAGGCTTGTCAAGTCAAGTTTACAAGCACTTATGAAATACCTACTAAGTGCCAGGCATTGTAATAAGTTCTAAAAATACAAAGAAAATCAGAAAAACATTCCCTCCTCTCAAGGAGCTCACAGTCTAATGAGGTAGACAACACGTAGACTGCTACCTACAATGAGCCAGATATAGGATAAATTGGAGTTACTCTTAGAGGGAAGGCTCTAGCATTAAGGGGATTAGAAAAGATCTTATGTAAGGTACAATTTTTGCTAGGCCTTAAAGAAGACCAGAGAAGCCAAGAGGCAGAAATGAGGAGTGGAATAATTCTAGGCATGAGGCTAATATTACAGGATCACAGAGTATGTGGAGGTGCAGAAGTCATAAGAAGACTTAATAGCCCCAAAGCAGTTCTTTTAGAAGGAGACTGATAGGCATACATTCTGGTATACAAAATGCCTCTGATAGGTAATATACAAATTATTACCACTGAGGACGACAGGTTTCCTGACACTGATGTCACTGCATTTTATAGATGGAATGTAGCCATGGTTCTTGGAACTGATGATCTGAGGAGAAGACCACATTTTACTGTCTTATAATAGACATAATTATTATGTCTCCCGTATTTACAATTGTCTTTGTGCTACACCTGGGGCCCCAGCCTGCTCTCATTAGAATGCAATGTAAACCGTTCTCTAAGTGACTAAGACGCTGGGGCTACTTGGACTCCAAGCTCCAGACTCCAAGTTCTAAGCTCTAGGTTCTAGGCTCCAAGTTCTAAGGTACAAGCTCCAGGTTCCAGACTCCAGACTCTAGATTTCAAGCTCCAAGTTCTAGTACTAGCATTCTTGGGCCACCATTGCCATCATTACCCAACTAGAATTAAATTTGCCATTCCTAAAATATAGATCTTGTCTAGAGGTACAAAGTTCTGGACAAAAGAGGCACCAATGAGCACTCTCTCTTAAAGAGATTAGAAAGTAGCCCTAAATTTAGGTTGACCTTAGGTTCTTCCCAACAAACACTTCTCACACAATAGATCATAGCAAAGAATAATTAGTAAAAATAGCCAACAAAAACCAGAGAAGTGATGTAGACTAGAAAAAAAGTTGAGAAGATCAAATGCAAATGATTCTTTAGCTGAGAGTCAGATCAGACCTTAACTCAGATCTAGAGAGAATACATGATCTTAACAAAGGAGAAGTCCTGCCTCCAAAGTTCCTAGGGAGAAAAAGCAGAGATGAGGGACATGTTGAAGAGTCAACATGTTGAGGAGCCAACTTCATATCTACAGCTTTTTTCCCCATGGGGGTTTTTTCTGAAGGAGTCATGTCTATCTCTCTCCATATGGAGCATGACCACACAGAGTTACCCATCACCTACCATTCTTGAGTGGGAGCTGGGTTAAACGTCATGGCAATTATGTTTATCTAAATGTATGATGATTGGTATTGAGGAGATGTCCTCCATATTCCTCTGCTGATTCTCAATTCCCTTTGCCAGAGTGACACAATCCGGGTCCTGGCAGCTTATGGTCTGGATGACACAGTGAGGCTGGAGAGGGAGCACACCTTTGTCAAGTCAATCTTCCTGCTGCAGATTGTTCATCCTGATGACCTGGATGCCCCTGCAATCTCTTACATTCATGACTTGGAGATCACTGATGTGAGAAACATTTCCATTTAAATGTCTATGCACTGGCCTCTCCCTGTCTTCCAATTCCCCATCCCTAATCTTTCCAAGCTTCTTCACATCACCCCTGGATCCAGAAAGGAGTTGAAAGGCACATAAAGGCATGGGGAAAAGGGAAACTCAAGAAAATTGTAAGAGATTAGAAATGGGAGATAGGGGAGTAGAAAGAAAGGAGGATATGAAGAACAATGAAAATGGGAAAGGAATTCTCTCTGATTTCTTTCTTATTTATTCCTTAGACAAAAATACTTTGATTTCTAGGAATCAAACCTAGGGCACATAGTCATTATAGCATTAAGAGAGTTGTTATAAATTGAAAATAACTATTTTCAGCTAATAAATGAAGAAGCAAAAGCAGTCGATAAATACTAAATACTTTAATTCCCCCATCATCTCACAAGCACCTCTTCAACTCTCAGCTATCCAATCATACTATTTTACTCATCTGTCAATTAGCTTTTGGATTTCTTCACCCAATAGAATGTTCCTCAAGAGGAGGCCAAACTTCAGACCAGTCAAGCCCCTTCTATCTCTCCCACCATACTGCTCCAAAGACACATCCCATGATGCATATCATATGTTGCACATGAACCTCTCCTCAGAGTTGATTGGTTTTAATTCAGACTTGACCTCAGTTGGACCCTGCATTTCTCCATTCACCTGTAGAGAATGGCAAGACCTAAGACCATGGGGTAAGAAGCTAGAAGAGATGTTAGAGACCATCCAGTTAAATGTCTTCATTGCATAGACGAAGAAACAAATCCACAGAAATATTAAATGACTCTTCCAAGGATGCACAAATAATATTTAAATACAGGCCCTTGGGTTCAAAATCCTGGGCTCTTGTCATTCCCTACGATATTAACAGAGAAAGCCCTATCCTCTGTTTTTCAGTCTTTCTAGAGCCCCTCACCCCATTCCCAGGTCTCAGATACAGGCCCCCACCTCATTTAAATGTCTTTGTCTCCAACCCAGTTCCTTATCCCTGAAGATGACACCACATATGCCTGCACCTTTCTTCCCCTGCCCATTGTCAAGGAGAAGCATCACATCTATAAGGTGAAGTCGAGGTGGGGATGGTGAAAGAAAAGTCAACAGATTGAGGAGAAGGGAGCTACTAGACTTGGGGTACAAGGAGATGGAAGGGAACAGGCCTAAACTAAGAATATAAAGGGATCCTGGTTCCCAGATTCATGCATTATAATTTATAGGCCCATTTTATGAAAGTTGGAATTGTATACCCTATAGCAACATTCTACATAACAAGTAATTATGGCTAAGTAATTGTATGCTATGATTAATCATGGCCAAAGAATGAAAAGCAGGATACATTTGGATATGCCTCGAACTTTATCCATTACAGAAGGCACAATGCCTTCTAAGAGAAAAGTAAGACAGGATCCCTTCCCTCAAAGAGTTTACAGTTGAGTAGTTCAGGAGGTAAGATCCATACACAAATAATTATCATGCAAAATAAAACATGACAGTAAATGAGAAAGTTGCTAACCGTGTTCTAAAAGTTTCAAAGAAGGAAGGAGAGATGTGGGATTTGAAATGATGGGCAATAAGAAATAAATTTAGTCCTCACCAGATTCTTGCTTCAGGATGGGGGGAGGGGAAGAATAGACTAAGAATGGGATGAATGTAACATCCTCCACTTCATTTCCCTCATAATTTTTTATCCCAAGTTTGAGCCAAAGCTGATCTATCACAATGAGACTATGGTGCACCACATCCTGGTTTATGCTTGTGGCAATGCCAGTGCCCTCCCCACGGGCATCAGTGACTGCTATGGTGCTGACCCTGCCTTCTCCCTCTGCTCCCAAGTGATCGTGGGCTGGGCTGTCGGGGGCACTGTAAGTCTGGGATGGTTAGAGAATAGTTGATTTGAAGGAGGGCATGTAGCTGCAATATCTGGGAGACTGGGTAGATGGAGGAATTGGAGGGAGGGAGAGTACTTATGGGCTAAAGTGCTTGAGGGAGGATCAGAGCCATAGATGTCTCCACTTAGCTCTCACCATTATCCCTATGCCCTTCTACCCCAGAGTTACCAGTTTCCAGATGATGTGGGAGTTTCCATTGGGACTCCCTTGGACCCCCAGTGGATACGGCTAGAGGTTCACTACAGCAATTTCCACAATCTTCCTGGTGAGAGGGGTGGGATCGATGGGGAAGGAACAACTAATAAAAGCAAGCTAATTCCTTTTGGGAGGCTGCAAAGTATGGGAGAGAGGGCCCCTGTCAGAGACCTTTAGCTTTTATCCAGTTCCCACATCTCTTCTTCTGACCTTCTCTTTCCCGAACTAAACCTTTCTCTGTTCATTTGGCCCCTACTTTCCAGCAAGTATGTTTCACTTTGGCCAGGTGTGTATGACTCTTCTGGGATTCGAGTTTATTTCACCCCTATCCTGCGCAAGTATGACATGGGAGTCCTCCAGCTTGGATTCTTTACCTTCCCCATCCACTTCATACCACCAGGAGCAGAATCTTTCATGTCCTATGGTCTCTGTAGGACTGAGAAGTTTGAGGAGGTGAGGCCAAGAACCTCTCACTACCTCTTCTCTCCTTGAGACTCCAGAGCCACCCTCTGCTTTCTAAATTGTCCCTCCCCGCAACCCTACCATCACCTTTGGCCCAAAAACTGTAAACAGGCTATGCATTCTGGAAATTAGGTGTCTGGGGAGCAAGGTGAGAATAAGTAAAAGACATGTGGATAGTGGGGTATTTTGCAGCCAAATTAAGAGCAAGGAGTCACTGGAAACAAACCAAGAATCTAGGAAGGGGTAGGCATCCCTGGGAAACCAAGGATAAATGGGTAAAAGCTATGTGACCAAAGGAAATTACTTCACAAAAGACAGACTCAGTGTCTTCATTTGTAAAATGAGTCTCATGAAAATATAAACTTATTATGAGGAAAGTGATTTTTAAGCCTTAAAGTTCTATGGAAATGTGAATTATTATAATTGTACCATAGAATTTTGATAGAGGGGCAACATGGCAAGTTGATAGATGACTGGCCTCAGAGCCAGGATAAGTTCAAGTTCTACTTCTGACACATACACCTGGGCAAGGTGATTAACTCTTTAAGGATCTAAGTTGTTGAATTTTCTCATCCAGGAAATCTGTATATTAATATCCAGTTATATGTACCTAGATCCAGTTCCATATTCCCACAGAACTTTATAGACAGCAGGGTCCTTTTAGATCATCCAGTCCAATCCTTACTTTTTGTTGATGGGAAAATTGAGGTCAGGAGAGATAGAGTGACTTACTCATAATTATATGCAGGAAGTTAGCTTCAAGTCGCACTTGGAGTTGGATTTGGTGAGTCAGATGCCCTTCTCCCTTCATGTCACAGATGAATGGGACTCCTGTGCCTGACATTCAAGTTTATGGTTATCTTCTGCATACTCACCTAGCAGGGAGGTCTTTGCAAGCCGTGCAATACAGGTAAGGGTAAGATTGCTTCTGCAACACAGGATTTCAGGAGATAGAGTAATGCTCTTCTGTAATGCCATTGTAGTTGTAAGAATGGAAATAGGCAGAGGATAGTCCCTGTAGTACAGTTGAGTGGGATGGAGGGGGGATGCATGTTGAGGATTAATGTGCAGGGAAGGCATTGAATTGGGATCGAGAACCTATTTGCTATTTGTTTTATGGGCAAGAAGTGTCCCTGGAATTCCATAATACCTCCCCTGAACTGCTTTCTTGTCTATGTTGTTCTCATGCCTTTATTCCATTCTTTTCTTTCCCCACACTCCCTCCCAATAGGAACGGAAGGCAGATCAGGACCATCTGCAAAGATGATGCCTATGACTTTAACCTACAAGAGACTCGAGACCTGAAGGAGCGTGTGACAATCAAGATGGTGGGAGCCTTGGGGGTGGAAAAGGGAGGGGGTCAAGTAGTAGAACTATAGTCAAGGGTTATATATGATTCCAACCTAACCAATCCCTGACTGCTCTTGGATTTCTTATTGACCCTTTGCATGTCTGACTTTCTTCTATCATATTTCACTCTGAGCAGGGAGATGAATTGTTGGTGGAGTGTCACTACCAGACCCTTGATCGTACCACACTCACCTTTGTAAGTGCCTTCCAGAGCTGTAACTAGAAATCTGAGCACCTGTGGTGAGCATTACTGAACATGCCAGTTAGACAAATTGCTATAGAGGGGGTATCTTGAAGAGACAAAGGGGAGGGAGAGATTTCAGGATACAGCCCTATGGTGAGAAGATGGGGATGCTGATGCTGAAACTCTGGGATTCCTCAAGGCCGCTATTGGGGATGGTAGCCCTTGGTGGGGGAATGGAACTCACATAGTGTGGTACAGTGGAAAGGATCCTGGGCATCAGAAGTCTTAACTTACCCCTTGTGTGATTTTGAGTGAATTCTGTGATTCTGGGATTTGGCAACTCCCTAATTTAATTAAATATTCTTATTAACTAAATGTTAAGTTCAATTGTTTCTATCTAAAAAAATACTACTAGCTCCTTCTGCATTTCAGCTCCATAGAACAAAGTCATTGTGACCTCGCCTTAGTAATATATAATGTATATATGTATATGTGTGTACACACACACACACATATAATATACAGGTGTGTATGTATATATACATATGCACAAATACATAATATATATGTATATGTATATATAGGACTAAATCTGAGTGTCCTCCAGCTCTTCTTTCTAACTATCCCTAGTCCAGATTGAGACCAGTCATTGGTTTTCTCATCTGTAAAATGAAGGGGTTGGACTAAAAGGTCTCTGAGGTCCTTTATGTAATGCAATAACACTATGATCCTGCCCACTATATTGAATGCTTTTTTGCCCTGAGGCTTTGCTCCTTCTTATATCTAGGGTCAGAAGCTGGGGGCAGTGAGTCTTGGACTTGCTAGGTCACTGGTCCTGTTATTATGGCTCCTGGAAGTCACAACCAACATACTAAGAAGCGTTCATTGCACAAACATTTGGAGTTGAAGTAATAAGGGGTGAGGTGACTTTACAGTAGAGGGAAAAAAGCAATCAAAGTCTTCTGGAAGACTTCTCTCGTCCTCAGAGCTCTGCTTTATGTGTTTCTGTCTCCACCTACCTCTGTCCTGTTTCTATCTTTCTCACTCCTACTCCAGGGTGGCCCAAGCACCATTAATGAGATGTGCCTCATCTTTCTCTTCTACTATCCCCGGAACAACATCTCCAGCTGCATGGGGTACCCAGACATCATCCATGTGGCCCACGAACTTGGAGAAGAAGCAGAGGAGTAAGTACGCCTGGAAAAGAAGGAGGCGGAGGAGAAGACCAAGAGCAAGAGACCTGGAGAACTTCTTTCTGATTTGCTTGTATTCTCCTAACTGCTCTCCCTGTACCTTGCAATTTCATCACTAGATAAGGATTTTGTGTATGTACCTGTCAGCAAAGGCTACTCAAAGAAATAGATGAGAATAATTGGCTCTGGGAGTCCTAATTATTATATTAGCAACATAACATATATGTACTTTTACATGAATTATTTGTGTCTACATTCTTCGCATGCACCATTTTAATTTAATCAGTCTTTATTTTCCTTTAAAAAATTCAAGTAGTTCCCTCATATCCAGTCTCATATTTGTCTGGTTTTGTATCTCTTTCTTCTCTCTCCATCAAACTTTCTATAGGTTTTTCATTATGTCTCAACGAATGAATGCATTTATATTTCTACAAATTTGCATTTCTAAAAGAGGCAGCATGGACATAGCAAAGGAGAATACTAGTCTTGGAGAGAGGAAAATTGAGTACAAATCCCCCCTCTGACCCTTACTAACTAGTTACATGCCCCTGGGCAAATTGTTCAAACTCTCTGTGTCTCTGGTGACTCCCTAGGACTTATACAAGGAGTTATCATCTGTTGTGTTGTTGTTCTTCCTTCATTCTTGAGGAAGATGGATGACATTGTAAGGGTGATATCTTGACTTGTGAGTGAATTGGATTTCAGTGAGGCAGAGCTGTGCAAAGTCAAGAGCCTCACTCTCTCTTCCAGAATATGTAAAAGGAGTTCCCCCACACTGGGAGCTCCTCATTATGAAAAACCAGAAATCCTGCTGGTTCCCCAAAACATTTCTTATTTCGGGGGAGGGGGCCTAGGAAGAGAGGATTCTTATCTTCCTCTTGTTGCAGTTCAGTCCTTTCAGTAACGTCTGATTCTTCATGGCCCCATTTAGGGGTTTCCTTTGGGTTCTCCTCCTTCTCCCAATGGCTTGCCATTTCCTTCTCCAAATCATTTTACAGGCTGGATTTGAAGTCAGGAAAATGAGTCTTCCTGAGTCTAACTCCAATACTCTATCCACTGTACCACCTAGCTGCCTCAATGTTTATTTTACCATCTACTTAAAAATTTCAGTTACCTTTAACTAATTCCAGGAATTCAGCTGGAAGTTATAATCCCAGTGATACCTGTCCAGGTTCAGAGTCTTCATGTTAGCACATGTAACTTGATTTATTGTCCAGTAAATACCTATATGCCATACAGAATGCCATTTCATAGTGTTAAAACTGTGTGCCCACTGTGTGACCTTGGGCAGGTCATTTAACCCCAATTTCCCTGCCTTCCCCTCTCCCAAAAAAAGACCAGAATACCAAAAAAAAAAAAAAAATGCCTTTCAAAACTGCGTGCCCGTATTCAAAGTGCTGTTTGTGTCCTTCATCAGCGCCTGTCCAAATGTTACCCCCTAGGTGGCCTTCCAACTCTTCTATCTCTTGCGCTGGCTATGACTAATGCCCTTTTCTATTCCTTTCACTTCGTGTTTTCTCCTATTTTTTTTAATTTCATGCCCATTTTCCTATTCATTCTTTTATTCTCCACCTCCCCTCCCCATCCATTCCCTTCTTGCAGCTCCATGGAGGGCTTGATGGCTATGAATAATGTTGAGTGGACACCAGAAATCATCAAAAAGGCAGAGAAAGCTTGCAAGGAGGCTGACCAGGTGGTGATAATAAAGACCATTGACGTGAGTAACCAAGTTGGACCTCTCTCTCCTTTGAGGTTTGGAGTAGAGCTGGATGAAGATGAGGATGAAAAATGAAAGTAGGAAGAAAAGGACTAGCAGGTGGGGGGCTAAGGAGGTTGGAAAAGACTAGAGTTCCAAGGAAGGGGACTGAGAAAAATAGGAGGGAGGGCAACCAAAGGGCTGGGGCACTGCAGCGATGCCTTTTGCTGCATTCTTTAATGGAGATGGGGGAAAGCGGGAGCAATTCTCTCAATGAGGAGAGTGTCATTAGCTAGAGTGTGAGTGACTGCTCCAGATCTCTTAGGAAAAAGGGAAGATGGGGACAGAGAAGAGAAGTCTCTTCCTCCTCCTCCTTCTCCCAGCCTCTATCTCTCTCAAGGTCACTTATCCTTTCCTCTTTGTCCCCAGGAGATGGTGAGGAATCAGACAGGCCACATTCCAGACATACTCCCTACTCCCCGTGGGCCTTGCTTGGAGTCCTCAGGGGGCAAAGTAGAACCAGGGGACAAGACTCCTGCAGGATTCCGAGCTGCCCCTCCAATCCTTTCTGGTTCCAGCCCTACAGTTTCCTTAACGACTCTCCTACTCCTACAGAGTGGCTTTTCTTGGCTTCTGGTTTCCCTCCAAGGTGCAATCTGAAGACTAGCCCGAGACTCCCAAGCTTAGGGCCACATACATAAAACCTCCTTCCTGTCCCCACTGACCCTGTACAATTACTCTTTTACCCTTCCCCTACAAAAAGCCTTCCCCTAATGCTTCCCCTGATTCTGACATGAATTGACAACCCTCCCAAAACATGAACTTGGCTTTTATCCAATAAAAGTTCTGAAATGATGAAGATGTGTCTAGAAAGGTCTCATGATTCACTGGTTGGGAGCTGGGTATTTCTTGAATAAATCTATGATCAGGGAGGGAAGGGAAGAACAATCTTTGTTATCCTAGTGGGGTGGGGGGGGGGGGCACAGGATTTTTGTGAAGGGAGTTAAATTTTGTCCACACCTCTTCCCTGACATCTCTTATTGTTTGTCTGTCTCTAATTGGCACTTCCTTAGAGGGGAGAGCAAGGAAGAAAGAAAAGAAGCTGTGTCCCTTGGGTGTACCAAATACACAATCTGCAAAGTAAGATGGCTGGACTAGGTGTTCTCTTCAAATGTGAAGTTTTTTAAGAACAAAATATGTCTCCTGCTCCATATCACCACCTTCTCCCCTCAAACCAAAGTGCTACATGGGCCAAAAGAGAGCCAGTTGCCTAATAGCTCAAAACACAACATTGAAAGTCATAGACCCACCTGTCAGATTTATGGAACAGGGAAGACTTTATGACCAAAGAAGTGTTACAGAGCATTATAAAATGTAAAATAGATAATCTTGACTACATTAAATTGAAAGTTTCTGTACAAACAAAGCTAATGTAACCAAGATTAAGAGGGAAGTGGGAATTTTTGCAACCAGTGTCTCTGATAAAGGCTTCATCTCTAAAAACATACAGGGAATTATGTAAAATCTATAAGAATACAAGTCATTCCCCAATTGATAAATGGTCAAAGCATATGAACAGGCAATTCTCAGAGGTAGAAATTAAAGATATCTGTAAGCATATGAAAAAATGCTCTAAATCACTCTTGACTCGAGAAATGCAAATCAAAACAACTTTGAGGTACCACATCTCATCAGCCAGATTGTCTAAAATGACAAAACAGGAAAATGACAAATGCTGGAGAGGATGTGGAAAAATTGGAACACTAATGCATTATTGGTGGAACTGTGAACTAATGCAACCATTCTGGAGAGCAATCTGGAACTATGTCCAAAGGGCTATAAATAATTGCATACCCTTTTACCCAGTAACACTGCTTCTGGGGTTGTATCCCAAAGAGATCATAGAAGCGGGAGGAAGACCCATATGCACAAAAATATTTATTGCAGCTCTCTTTGTGGTGGCAAAAAACTGGAAATTAAGGGGATGCCCATCAATTGGAGAACGGCTAAACAAGTTTTGGTATATGAATGTAATGGAATACTATTGTGCTATAAGAAATGGGGATAAGATGGACTTCATATTTACCTGGAGAGGCTTATACAAATTCATGCTAAGTGAGAAGAGCAGAACCAGGAAAAACTTGTACACAATCACAGACACATCATATGTGTGATGACCAACCTTGATAA
>CM053581.1:502327297-502344160 GCA_028627135.1 Pseudochirops cupreus
TAGCCTTCTCCTGGCTTGGAGAATGTCACAGCCCTCTAGACCCACTGCCCAATCACAAAGCTACAAGGCACGGGCATTCCTGGAAAACAAGCCTGGCGCCACAGGCTCCACATGACCACATTCAGCCTATTAGGGAACAGAGTATGCTTCCAAATATCCAAGGGTCCTCAGGGTCACGTAGCCAGATTAGCAAAAGGCCTAGGGGCAGGGAAGATCTTCAGATTCCCATAACATTAGTTGCCAAATTAACAGTCCTAAACCACAGGTGTTATGAGTATAGTCTGACTCAGATAGTCACCTGGGAGTAATTTGGGTCAGAAATAGGAATGAAATTAGGCAAACCTGAACCACCTACCAGCTGACAAAAGGATGTTGCTTAGCCACAGCAGCAGAAAGACTTTTGGAACAGGGAAATCGTTTCTTATCCAGGGTGAAGCATTAATTCAGAGCACAATATCCTTGACAGGGTATGGTTTCATTTTGATCTTCATAACCCTAGTGCCTGCATGATACCTTGCACACAGCAGATGTTTAATAAATATCTGTTGAATTGAATGAAATGCCTGATTGTCTGGAGGTGGCCTATCGTGGCCTTTTCTTTGTCTTATTGCCACTCTGGCTTTACTCCGCTCCAATGGTTTTTTGTCTGGTGATCACCTCCCCTCTGTGCCTTGACTTCCCAACACACACAGAAGCCTCCAAATCAGGAGATTTACCTGTGTGGTGGAGTTGATCTCTCCATTCACCACCAGGAGGACTTTTTCTTCTACCTCCCTCCCCACTTTTGTCCTGAGGTTCCTAAAGGTTACGCTCCTTGGGTGGGAGCACAGAGGAGTTAGAAGAGGGGTGGTAGCATTCTTAGCAGACACAGAGTCACAGTCACAGGGAGAATTTACAAAATCAAAATTTATGTTGAAATTCTTCATGAGCTAGGTCATAGTTGAGCAGTGTAGAAGTTTACAGGTATAGGAGTAGGTGAGAGAAGTAGGTGAGCAGTGTTAGGGAGAAATAAATAGCTGTAATGAGGGAGAGATGGGGACACAAATGGAGAAGAGTTGAGTTCTCCAAGAGCAATGGGGTCTCTGATAATTCAATTTTCACTGATGACCTTTTGGATCCAGCCTATGTAATTGCAGACCTTGGTGTAGACTATAGAGTAATTCTTCAGGTCACAACCATTGACCCAGGATACCACACCCTGGAGCTCCCCATTGCAAACCATGGGGCCACCTGAATCTTGCTACCAAAGGGAGAAATAGGGATCATATTGACTTCTTGATATCCCCAGTCCCTGATGATCTCGGGGCCTATCATAGTCTCTCCAAAGATTAACAGTCCTTTGGGGGATTCTACACGTTAACATAAACCTTCTGTCCACCACAATCCCCTGACCTGTTACTAGTTCATCACCAGACAGAGAACAAGCATATTCATTGCATGAGACACCTTTGTAGGCCTCGTTTTCCTCATCTGTAAAATGGGAAAGTTTTGACCAGATGATTTCAGAGTTTCTTTCCAGCTTTAAGTCCTGCTTTCCTATATGAGAGAAGACTGACTCTTTTTACATAAACTCACATCAATTTTACCATCCCTCCTAGACATCACAGGGTTTTAAATGAGTTTTGAAGTAACTGAGGGAAATTAGAAGGCTAAGGAAAGAAGGCAAAATATCCTAGGCTTGGGAGTCAGGAAGGAGTGTCGTTTCTGAGGAACACAAAGTTAGCCATTGTACTGAATTACAGAGTGTGTGAAGGTGAGTAAATTAATTGTAAGAAGATTAGAAAGGTAATAAGGGGTCAGGTTGTGAAGGGCTTTAAATGTCAAGCAGAGGATTTTCTATTTTATTCCAGAGGTGATAGGGAGCCATTAAAGTTTATTGAGTAAAGGAGGTGGTATGGGCAGACCTGAACTTTTCATCAAAGGCTGAACATTGCATTCCAATTTCTGACCCAGAACTTCCTGAAGTACACAGTTGAAGCAGCCAAGAAAGTTCTCACTCTTAATTCTAATTTATCACCCTTTTCTAACATGTCTGAGTTCCTTTGATTAGGGCCCTTATTTAAGCACTGAAGGACAGAAGCAATGATGAAGAGGAGGACAGGAACAGAGGGCCTTAACTCCTCAAATATTAGCATACCTCCCATAAAACTACACCCTACCCAGAGAAGGTTCTTTCTACAGCAGATAATGATAGTAGAGACTTGTCAAAGGCTAATGAGGATGGGCAGCTAGGTATCCAAAGTTCACAGAGCATCAGACCTGAGTCAGGAGGAACTGAGTTCACATCTGGCCTCAGACACTTACTAGTTGTATGACCATGGGCAAGTCACTTAATTCCCATTGCCTCAAAACAAACAAGCAAACAAACAAGCTCACAAAACTAGTGAGGATTTTTAAATACAGAGAGACTCTCCAGGTAGGGCAAAACCGAGCAAGTAGATTTGGCCTATGCTAGTTAGAAAGATCAGAGAAATTACTGTCATGTACCCAAAACTGTAACTAACAATTTTCATTAAAACAGTTGTGAAAAGTATCCTTCAAGCAAAGGAAAATGAAGTGAAGGAGAGGGAATTCAGTGACCCTGAAGCATAATGAGGCTGATTTAAGGTCAGGAGGGGAGAATTCACCTGAGGTGTCATGACCAGCAGAGAGGAAAGCAAATTCCATCTGATAATTTCCCCATTTAACAAATTATTCTCACTAACTAGGGAATAAGCTGTTTATAGCTCTTGAAGGAATGTAATTCTTTGCTATCTCTATGTGCTGTGGCAAAGCTCTGTTGCATCAGCCCTAGTTATATCTTCTAAGGCCTGTTTTGGATGTTTCCACTACATACTTCAGGAAGCTCTTCTGTTTTAACCTTTGGCATAAAATGCAAGTCTGACCACCTCACGATTTCTCCCATCCCCCTCGGTAAGCTCCATTACCTCCAGGACAAAATATGAATTCCTCTGTTTGCCATTTAAAGTCCTTCACATCCTGTCCCACCCCCATTTTTTTTTTTGCTTTTTCATCTTATAATTTACTCCTCTCTATATGCCTTATAATTCAACTACGCTGGGCTAATTTTTCATCAAATGCAGTGGTCCACCTCCCATCTCCACCTCTTTGTTCCACCATCCTTCAGGCCTAGACTGCTCTGTTCCCTTACCTTTGCCCCCTGGTTTCTTTCAGTTCCTTCAAGATTCAACTCAAATCATTTCTGCTGCCGGAAGGAGGTCCGCATTGTTAGTGTCTTCTCTCTGAGATTTTTGTTCTTATGTAGTCATTTTTCAGTCATGTCTGACTCTTTGTGACTGTATGTAGGGTTTTCTTGGTAAAGATACTAGAGTGGCTCCCCATTTCCTTCTCCAACTTATTTTACAGATGAGGAAACAGAGGCATTTCGGATTAAGTGTCTTGCCTAGGGTCCCATAGCTACAAGTGTCTGAGGTTGAATTTGAACTTGAGTCTTCCTGACTCCAGGCCTGGGGCTATGTCCACTGTAGCACCTAGCTGCCCTACCTCTGAGATCTCCCTCCATTTACTCTATAGTGAATTATATGCTATTTCTCTCATTAAGCTCCTTGAAGCAGCAACCATCCCCCTCCTCTTTTTTTGTATCCCCAGTGCCTGGCATTGACTGATTGATGCTGACACTGCCCTGTAGTAGGTTTAGCTCTGCTTTTCCCCTATTGCACAGGTTCACAATGACTGTTCCCAACTGCTTAACCACATTCATGTCTTGCCCATAGAGTGTGAGCCAAGTCTTACAGACTAGTGATCTTGAGTCTATGTAGCCTTCAGCTGTCCCCTTTACTATCTGGCTTATCATACTGTTGAACATTAGCCTGATCTTTGATTTTAGGGCTTCTTGCCAAGTGAACAGATTCTGCTTATGAGGAAGGTATGGAGATTGAGGAATGGTAGGGTACATGCAGTTACCTGGCAAACATCTTTGTATGCATCCAAAAAGCCAGCACAAAACATATTGCTTGTGATGGCACCAGGATAGGAATCTTGGCAGACATCATCAGAGAAAATAGGGATGTCCAGGCACTGCAGCAGGTCAGGAGAATTCCCTTGGAGGGAAACAGTGATTAAAATCTGTGAAGTTATTACCCACCTAGCACTGCTTCTGTCTTTAGCAACACCTCAAAAAAAACAGGATTGGCACAATCTCAGGATGCTAGACCATCAGACCATGACATCAAGGAAACTAGGGCTCAAGACTCCTTTTGCTTCTCCTGTCAAGGAGCACAGGTTCTCTCTGAGGTTGGCCCTGGCAAAAAAATTCTTGTGGCAGATTGAGTGTCTTGAATGAAGTAGTGCTGGGAAGATCCTCTCTCTCTCTCTCTCTCTCCGCCCTCCCCTTTGCCACAGAACTGAAATTCTATCATTAGACATTCATTTCTTTGTATTTCTGCCTTGCCCCCTATTGGCATGCACATACTCCTGAAATGGGTCTGTCATTAACACCTCTCTATGAACTGGTTTCTTGGATCTTTTCCAGCTGTCTGTTTACTAAGAGTTGAGCCCTGCTTGACAGAGAAAGGGGGAGGTAGACCCAAAATCTAGAAAAGGTAGGACTGTCTTCAGCACCGTAGGGAAGGGCCTAGATATGTTAGCCCCTGAAAGAGAGCACCATGTATTGGTCAGCTGGGAACCCCTTGGAGGGAGAAGATATTGAAGGTAAACTCCATATCCTTTACAATTTTGCATAGGTCCCACTCTGACCCTCCTGAGCAAATCTGTGTTGACTCACAGCCCTGGCTCAAGATATTACCCCAGCCGGAGATCAGACAATGATCTTCCTCCTGAGCACAGGAAGAGGGCAGACTCATGGGAAGCATTCTGCTGTCAAAGGTAACAGGGGTGGCCAGCTTAATCACCACGATGTCCTTGTCTCTAGTGGAGTCGTGGTAGTGAGAGTGCAGGACAGACTTGGCTACAGGAATGAAGTGTTCCATCTCCTTGCTCGATGATATGTTGTGTCCCCCCAACCTCACTTGGATGTGGCTCAAGAAGAGAAGAAGCTTGTTAGAAATTCTGCTCTTTCGTTAATATCACTACTATTTGCCTTTTTAACACTTACATAAGTAGCTGTCTTTGTATAATTCCCTGGAAACAGTCTATGTTTTCTGTTTGTGTGAATCTTGTTTTAGCTGTGTGTCTTTGGGCAAGTGATTTGTCCCCTCTGAAACTGAGTTTCCTAATTTCTTCCTCATCTTCACTTGAGGAATAATACTATCATGGCTCTCAGGGATATTGTGGGAATCAGAGGAAATTTTATTTATCTATATGTATACACTCATATATGTGCATATGTGTATATACATGTCTGTGAATACATATATACATACACATATGTTGTGCTGTCCTAACAGTACTATATAAATATTATGATGCTCACCATCACCAATGTTGTTATTAATTATTATTTTTATAGATTTCCATTGGATTGGGTTGCCTGAAACTGAGGATTATCTCTCCTTATTCAGAGTGAAAGTTTTCATATGGAAAGAACCCTGTCTCCTTTTTTTAACATAGGGATCAGGATGGGTGAATCCTATGAATCTGCTCTACCATTCCCTGACTGGCTCAAATCTTTGGCCACTTGGATGAGCTGCTGTAGATGGATGGGCCAAGTCCTTTAACCCAAGTTCCATTCACATTATTTACAGATCATAGCAGTGGGCAGCAGATAGTACCCAGTGGTGACTGAGAAGTGCCCCCCCCCCCCCAGATGTGGTATTTCACTGTCAGGGACACTTGATAGTGGGCAATGTGTTTGGGACAGGTTTAACCTCCAATGATTTTGTCATCATCCTCATTGTAGAGTGGGAGAGCAGCCAAATCAGGAGGAAAAGAAGTGGAAGGTTATCTATAAAAAAAATGTCAGCAGGGTGAAAAGCGTATCTAGGTTTTGACCTCAGAGTTTTTTTAACCTTACTTGCTTTCTGGGCTTTTAAACAGAGTCCACACTTTTCTTTAGAGGGAAAATTGTTGCAAAGTCTTACTGTTTTGGTCAGAAAATCAGCTCTAGATTGCTTATATTAGCCACAGAACCATAGTTGAATGAAGCTATGAGAAGCCATCGCATCTAGCCTCCTGTTAGTCAACAAGCCTATACAATTCTCTTATATTGTCTCTCTTTTTCATTTTCAGAGTCACCACCCAGATGAAGGACCTTACTACCTCATGTTCATATTATTAAAATTGCATTCTGGCCACTTTCTGACCCCTGCCATGTCACAACTGTACTTAATAACTTTTATTGACTTTTCTTACATTTATAATGTCCGAACTTGAATTAGCATTCAAGACTCTCAGCAATCTGACCCCTTTCTAATTTTAGTTCCCACTATTTATCAGTTAACCAATCAATATTGTACTTATTAAAAGCCTACTATTTGCCAGACATTTTTGTTAAGCCCTAGGGATAATAAAGACAAAAAGGAAGAAAGAAAGAAAAAAGAAAGGAAGGAAGGAAGGAAGGAAGGAAGGAAGGGAAAAGGAAAGAAAAAAATAGGAAGAAAGGAGAAATAAAGGAGGAAAAAAAGAAATAGCCCATGCCCCCAAAGAGCTTACATTCTATCTAAACATTCTCCTTGTTAGAATATAAATTTCTTTAGTCAGTGACCTAAGTTATTTCTGTCTGCTTCTGTTTCCTCAACTGGAAAATGAGGATAATGATAGTACCTGCCGCTCAGGGTCCAAATGAGTTAATATTTGTAAAACTCTTAGCACAGTCTCTGGCACATAGATGCTAAATAAATGCTTGTTTCCTTCCTTCTTTAATTCCCAGAATGCTTGCAAACTGCCAATATTTTCATGTGCTTAAGGACCAAACACCTATTTTAATATCAACAGAACCAGATATAATAAAGAAGATAGATCTCCTGATTCTTTAATATATCCTATGTTTCGCAACAGTCAATTACAAATTAATTTAAAATTAAGCATGATTTTTGAGTCACTTTGTGGCTCCTTCCTTACATTAACAACCAATCAACCAAATTAATTATGTGATGAAAGAACTGATTTTGTGAAAAGACCTTGCCAAGTTGTCAAGCCCATCACCTTGTCTCTGAGTAGGACAATCCTTCCCACAACCCAAACAGAAGAGGGCCTATCTCCTTGGTGTGTGAAGTCTTTCAGAGGCTAATAAAAATAATCCACAGGCTTACCTGCAGCCCCCAGAAGAAGAAAAATTTGGAAAAGCATTATGGTTGAACTTTGGTTACTTTCTCAGCAAAGATTCCTAGATTCTAAATGCAGTCTCTATTTATCTCGCCTATCCCCCAGAAGCCTTATCTCAAGGGCCTTGGGTGGGTCAGCAGGTATGGAAAGAGTGGGGATTCTGGGGCTCAAACTGCAGCTGGGATTAGGGTCCAGACCAGTGAGAGTAGCATTAATCACTGCTAGGATGTCAGGGTCTTTGTGAGGCCCCTGAGTTTCAGCAACAAATATGGAGCACAATATGGATAGTGGTGGTAGGGACTTATGTGTATGTACATATACATATATATATGTATATATATATATGTATACACACACATATACATATATATATATACATATATATATATATACACACACACACACACACATATATATGTATATATACAAAGGGGTTACACATATGTGTGTGTGTGTGTGTGTGTGTGTGTGTGGTCAGCATTGTGAAGTGGATGAGGGGGTTAAGATTGGGAATCATAGTGAATGAATAGCCTCATGTTTTAGCTTGTCATATTGGTAATAGTATAGCATATTAGTTATATTAGCTAGTCATATAGAAATAGTAATATATAAATATTTTAGTTTGTCATAGCTATATAGCTTGTCAAGTCATCAAGCTATAACCTTGTGAGCTTCTAAAGGCTGGGGAGAGCCATGAGAAAGTCAGAGGACTTGGAATGTGCATTAGAATTAATCAGATGTGCCTAGCAAGGAGTACTGTCACATGGAGAAGCCATGGGATCCAGCTTAGTAGTGAATCAACCTAGGAGCTATAAACAAGAGAGCAACTTCTTCATTGTCTACACTTCCCTTAGTTGTCAAGACAAAGATGTTTCATGGTCATTACTTTAAGATTCCTCTTCCCAGGGACCAAGGTGGTAGTAGAGACTGTGTTTCCTGATTTGTTAGGGAGTAGGGATGGGAGAGGAGGAAGAGTAACATTTTTGTCCTTATATCATCTCAATAAATATCTCTTTGTAAAAGTTAATTGATGCTAATTGCTTATCAATGATATCAAGGAAATAACTGGTTAAATGATATTAGTGAGATAGTAATTGACACTTGAAAATTATTTTAGAACAGTAATCACTGGTGGTTTATATGGCAGAAAGGAATTCACCAGAATAGAGTCTAGATACAATAGCATCAGAAAGATACCCAACCCCATAGAGGCACCCCTAGAAACATGAGAGAGGTAGAACTTTGGTCAAGGGACCTGACCTGCCAATGATAGTGTGGTCTTTCAAGTCTTTCTACATTAGAAACAAATTATAAATTGTCTGTTTTATTAATACATAGTTGAGTGATTAAGAAAAGGTCCCATGTTTCGGATTCTTTCTTGCAAACACTGGTTTAAGAGACAAGGGCCAATAAGCCATTAGCTACTGGAAAAATGATACAGAAATATAATGGAAATCCAGAGCATTAATCGACAATTTCAAAACTCATGTTCTAAACCTAATTTTTGTCACAAGCTGTGTATCTTTGCTTTTACTCTTTGGGCCTCATCTTTGAAATGAGAAACTTGAAGTAGGCCAACTCCTAAGTCCAGTCCAACCAGACGAGTGCTGTTAAATGTTTAACAACTGGCTCACCAGGGGAAAAGGTATTTAACACGCACTTTCAAGTTTAATCTGTGTTAACATCTCCTACCACTTTTTAAAGTTGAGACAATCAGCAAAACAACAAATCCAGCCCTGATTTGTACCCTTTGATGATTTCCAAGGTGCAAATGGTCACATTGAAGTCTTAACAACCAGTTCTCATGAGCCAGTTCAACTGGCTCCAACTCACCCCAGTTTCCAGTTCCGATATTTTGTGAACACAGGTTAGACTGGAGCCTTCTTGCACAAGTGACATTACTAACTTTCTATACCATCTATTGGCTAATCTGAGCAACCATTAAGAAAAAATAGCCACGACCCCAAATCAGTTGTGTTGTTATACCAATTACTGTGTAAAAATATCATAAAATTTCACTGCATTGTTTAAGGGAATCCTATAAGGAATCATAAGTCTAAAAGATGTGATTTTAAGCCAAGATAACATGAAAATGGTAAAGAGGGATGTAAGTATAAGGGATCCCATTATCATGAATGTGTAAGGAAAGGGTAAATTAATACCTGTACTAAATTTTACAATAATTTATACAATTCTACCAAATTCCCATTCCGATGTCTCAGTAGAAAATGAAATTCTTGAAATCTGTGCTAAAAGAACACAAACTATATCATATGTTCTTCATCAGAAAAGATTGCAAGAATGAACTTGGCAATGACTTGTTAAATGAAACCCAGCATAGGTAATTGAGTAGTTCAGAGTGGCTTCTCAATGGAACGGTGGCCCCCAGGAGATGAATAAAGGCTTTTGAAAACTGTAAAGACCATCTTTTAAAATACAAAATGGTTACACTCTGTGGAAGAGTACTCACACCAATGCAATCACAGATCTTCAACATATAGAAAAACTACAGAATCTCTGAGTTAGAATACAATGATATGAACCAAAAGCAGCCACTGACACAGCCTGAGATATAATGTGTGAAGGAGCTAAGCTACTGTGTAGACACAGAAAAAGAAAATGTTTAGGACTAGCTGACATTACTCTAAATAACTTAAGTCCTCATGGGGCAGGGAGTGGGTAGACAATATCTTGACATATTTTTGAAGATATATATCAGTTATATATAACTGAACAAAAGAGCAGAAAATTTCAAAAACTATTTTGTTAATAGATTAGGGTGATTCAGCAATTGCTAGTTTCCTGGTAATGTCCATCGGGGACTGTGGAAGTCTGAGGCACTGGAACCTAGGACACCAAAAATGAAAGAATGGAATCTGCAAATGATAAGGAAAATGCCCACAGATTCTGTTGCCTGCTGCATGCATGTACAGCACCTGATTACCAAAGGGTAGCTACTGTTATTAGAGCCCCTGATACACCAGAAATGAGGAATTGCTATAACTCGGTTGAAAAGACGATGTACCAAGAATTGTAGCTAAGTATCAGTGGTGGGTAAATCAAGGCAACAAGTAGATACATCTATCTAGAGACCCCATACTAGACAGGAGAAATACCTTTAGAAAGAGAATATCTTAGCAAACAAAAGAGTTAAGAAAAAGCTATTAGAAGAGATAAATGACACTGTGAAAAGAACAATTAGGACAAAGTATTAGACTCATAGCTATCCTCAAGTCTATCACTTATGGCTTTAGAGTTGAAAGGGACCTTAATACCCTCAAGTTCCACCTTCTTATTTTATAGATGACTAAACGAGGTACAGGGATGTTAAGTGACTTACTCACCGTCACACAGCAAGTAAACATATGAGGTAGGTTTTGAATTCAGGTCTTTCTAGAAGGAGAATAACAAGAGAGCAGAGAAGAGACACATATCATCTGTGACATTTTTTCCAGAGGGATTTTTAACCTGGAGTCTTTGAGCTTAAAAAACAAATAATGCTGTGTTTCAATATAATTTTTTCCTTTGTAATTTGGGGATTTTGTATTTTACTTTATGTATTTTGATTTGTTTTAAGATTTTTAAATAAATTTATTTACTTTATGTATTTTGAAACATTATTCTGAGAAAAGCTCTCTAGGCTTTATCAGATCGCTAGGGATCACACAGGAAAGATTACGAATTCATTCTCTAGAGATTCTTTACAGCTATCTCTAAAAGAAGGGTGAAGAACTCATGCCCCCTTATTGCTGCAAAAAAGACAGATCTTCCCCTAACTTGCAGAGACACAGAGACCCTCACATGAATAGGGAAATATATTAAACATCTTTTTTTAGTTCAACTGAAAATACCAAGAAATCAATATTTCTCCAATCCTTTCCAGACTTAACTTTCTTTTAACACCATTCTTTTCCTCTAGGAAAGTGTGTAAAAGGTCAAGAATGAAAGCTAAGACCCCAGAATATGGACTAATGGTGGTAACCAAACAGAAGAACTATTTCATGTCTATTTAAGACCACTGCCTTCCTCCTCTCCCTGAAGGGATTAGAGCTATGATCTATTTAGAGCTATACCTTCTTTCCCTCTTTCCTGAAGGATCACAAGGAGGAAGTTCCTTTGATGATTTCAGGTCACTTGTGTCTAGCAGTTGGAGAACCCCTGAGGGAAATGGTTAAATTGGGATGAGCAGTTTTTAAAGAAAGATGTTCCAGGACTGTTCCTGAAAAATCAAGTGACTACCAGATGAAGTTCTCTGAGATGTAGGAAAATGTTAACCCCAAAGTATTTCATCATATTGTATTCCATTTTCCTCACTCAAAATTCCTAGAACTATTATTTCAAAATATCTTTGTTTAGAGAGATGTCTGAGAATATGAGTCACATCTCTCTCTGTGTCTCTGTCTGTCTCTCTTAAAAATGCTTGGATTTACAACAATGATAAATTAGTAAAAATTGTTTCTAATAGAACTTGTGCCTAAAGCATAGAGCACAGTATTAATGGTTTTTATTTTTCTTTGATACTAGGTATAGCCAGAAGAGATAATAGGATACACTTCATGGTAATATACAGATTCTTCCCTGATAATGAGGTGTTGAGAGAAGTCATAAGGATTGGAAACTGCAATGGGTCTGATAGTGATTAGAAGCTTGGGGAAACCCCTGGTGGAGAAGAGAAGGAGGCCTCAAAGGGACAGAATGGGGCCACCTTCAAGGGAATATTCTCTAAAGCCTTTCATTCTCAGGACATAGATCCACAAGTGTGATATGCCTGTTCCTGTGTAGAGGTCAGTGTTAGAAGGGAGAGGTATAGATCCCCATGATCTTCCTACTCTAAGGGAAACAGCCTCCATGATTCTCCTTCCTTCACTCTAATTTTTTCCTCAGGACCTCATGCAGCGCTTTGTATAGCCTTTGTAGACAATACCGCATATTCCAGTTATCAGTTTTGGAGTTTCAGCCCCTGGGACAAAGCACATAAACTCCATGATAGCAGGAATTGTGACTTGTCTAAATTTTGTATCTCCTTATAGCATTCAGCATGTGGTAGGAACTGAATATTTGCCAAATGAATAAATGGATAGATGAATGAATACAAGAATATATGGGTGAGTATATTAGACAGATATCCAAGTATTCTTGTAATACAGGACTCGCAGCTTACCCTTGGCTGGAAGTGAGGAGTGAGGATCAGTCTTTGATCCCCTACTCTTTCTTAGGAACTGGCAAGAGTCAATGCATATATTTACTAGTCAGAGACTCAGCATTAGTATGGCTTTTTATTCATATCCTGTTTAAGCACAAAATGTAAGGTGATGTCTTTGTGGCCTACAGCAGCATTCATAAGGTAGAGCTGAAGAGATGGGAGGCTAAGAGGTGAAGTTAAAAGGAAGAAGTGACATTTTGGATCCATTCCCTGTATTTGTGAACTTTAGTAAAGAGTCCACCACTTCCCTGCAAAACACACCCATATGACATGGTCAAAACCCCATGGATCCGTCCATCACATATGGCTGGAACAGCTGAGATTTCCTGTGATTGAGAAAAAAAAGGAAGTCAATGAACAATTTTGAAAAGCTTAAGAGCTTTGATCAATTCAAATATTAATCCTCATTCCCAGAGGAAAATGATGAAACATTCTCGCCACCTCCTGCCAGAGGTGATAGACTAATATGCAGAATGAGACACATTTCTAGACAGGGACAATATGGGAATTTGTTTAGCTGAACTACACTTTTTTTGTTACAAGAGTTTTGTTTTCCCTTCTTTTTTCACATGGGGGCGTAGAAAGGAAATATATATACATATATATATACACACACACACACACACATATATATATATATATATATATACACATATATATGTACTTGATAACTGAAAAAATTAATTTGAAAAATGAATAATTTTTAGTTAAAAGGGAAAAAAAGAAAGAGGTTTGTTAAGCAGATTGGCACAATGTAAAAAAAAAATCTGTCTTTACAGTCAGACAACTTGGGTTTAAATCCTGCCTCTTTCTCTAGGTGACTATGGACAAGTCACTTCATGAGGGGATTGGGTTAGACAACCTCTAAGGTCTCCTGTGGAGCGAAATGTGGCACCTTGCTGTTGTTCAGTTGTGTCCGACTCTTTTTGAGAACTATTTTTGAAGTTTTCTTGGCAAACATATTGGAATGTTTTTGTTTGTTTGTTTGTTTTTTACCATTTCCTTCTCACATTACAGAAGTGGAACTGAGCCAAACAGGATTAAGTGACTTGCCCAGAGTCACACAGCCTGAGGCTGGATTTGAACTCATGAAGATGAATCTTCCTGATTCCAAACCCAGTGCTCTATCTCCTGTGCCACCTAGCTGTCCCTTAGCATCTTATGATCCTATATTTAGGTTTTCCAGTAGGAGAACCCAGGGCTCTTAGAATTTGTCCTCATTGCCAACTTTATGTTCCTGTCTCCTCCATCCCTCAGCAGGCAGACAAAGCAAAGCCTAAATGCATTTGAAAAGGAAACTGGGTAGCTCTGGGCCTGGTTTCCTAGATACTTTTCCCTCCTTTGTTTAAGGTTCCAGACTCTAGGTCAGGGATAGAGATGGGGAAAGACTTTGTTGTTCAGTTCCTCATTCCCTGAACTCACTGCTCAAGGAGTTGAAGTAAGGAGGGGTGTTTCTTTTCCTGTTACTGTGCTATCTACCACTATAGCACCCTCATCCCTGTTCCTTTTGTCTTCTTTTTCTTCAGGGGCCATTACAGAGGGAGGGATGAGTTACCTGGCATGGGCTTATGAAATCATCGTAAAGTCCCACACACATTTTATTTGCTGACATTTTTTCTGGAAGCATTTTGGCACATTCCTCATCAGGGACAATGTCATGGAACACCCAGTTCAGGATATCTGGGTCACTTGCTACAGGAAAGAGGAGAGAGAAATTGAATCCTAGAGTTACTTTCACCAATAGAATCCAAGTTATATGCTCCACCACACCACTAGTTAGACTCCCCCCAAAACTATACTAGTCACCATCCTTTGAACATAGTCTAGGACTTCCTCCATTTGTGATGTTGCTTTCACTGTCTTCCATATCTGCCCTCTCATCACATTTCCAGTTACTGAAATTCTTCCCAATGTTGAGGTTCAGTTCAAATTCTACTTCCTCCATGAAGCCTTTCCTGATCTAGCCTAGAATGCACTAGATGTCCTCTAACATTTTAGTATAACCTTGTCATTATCTTTTGCCTAGTGTTTACTCTGGCTTTTAAAATGCTACCACCTGACCCCTTTCTATCTTGCCTGTCTTCTTAAACTTTACTCCCCTACATATATTCTATGCTTCAACTATTTTGAGCTACTTACTGCTCTTCATACACGACATCACATCTTCCTTACTGAACCTCTCTCATGCCTGCAATGAGGCTCTCTCTTCCACCTCTGCCTCCTGGCTTTTTTTGCTTTCTTGTTCTAATCCACTATGTGGATTTCACCATCCATTTCTTGTTCTAAAACATTTATAGCAGCTCTCTTTGTGGTGGCAAAGAACTGGAAATTGCAGGGATGCCCATCAATTGGGGAATGACTGAACAAGTTGTGGTATATGATTGTGATGTACTGCACTATAAGAAATGATGATCTCAATGATTTTAGAAAAACACAGAAAGACTTGCATGAAATAATGGAGAGTGGAATGAGCAGAGCCAAGACAACATTATATACAGTAATAGCAATATTGTTTTAAGGAGTTTGAGTGAATGAGTTATTTTGTCTACTATAAATAATCAAATTAACTGTAAAGGACATATGAATAAAGATACTATCAGAAGTCAGAGAAAGAATTGGTAATTAGAATTATACACAGAATAATTTTACATATATATGTATACTAGTCACATGCATATGTATCAATCCACCTACTCAAGTTAAAACTAATTTGATTTTTCTCATATTTTAAATGAACACTATCTAATCATTGATGTGTATAATATTTAGTGATAATCTAAGAACAAAACTGATCAGTTGTGAGGGCTCTATTTTGCTCCCCACCATAGCTAATAAATGTTAGAGCTAAGTCTTCTGACTACAAGTACAGCACCTTTTCTATTATACCAGTTTGATGGTTAGAGTCCATGACCCTGTGGTCAAATTCTCATTGAAAAATTCTCACAGCCCTTCTAGACATTTCCTCTACTTGCTCCTATATGTTGCTAAAATATCCCAGTAATCCAAGTGACTCTGGTGTTCCTTGTGGGCACTCACAGTTATTCAGCTGTGTCCAGATCCATCCAGGGATGAAACATCTTTCAGTTTCAGAAGGAGCAATAGCCAGGGCCACGGTGCCCACGTGTTTGTTGAGATTGGCGGGCTTATTAAGCTTAATCAGCATGAGGTTGTTGTCCAGATTTTTGAGGTTGAAGTCAGGGTGTTTGATGCTGACTGAGCAACTCCGGATCTGCTGCCTCTTTTCATTTACATTGGGTTGAAGAACTCCCAGCCTGATCTCAGACCTTTGAGAAAGGGAACAAATAAAGGTGGGGAAAGGGTCAGGGCAGAGGAGAGATATAAGAAGTCTTGAAAACATGAAATAATCATTCCCAGACACCCTTAAACCATCCAATGCTCAATGTGGTTCATTTCTGTAATTACTTCTATCGTTTAAAACTCCTTCCTATTGTCACAGTAAGAGTGGAGAACACATATCATTAATCTGCACCCTGCTATGTATTCTCTTTCCCTAATTCATACCATAGCCTTTTGGTATATTTGGAGGCAGTATAATATAATGAGAAGAGAAGGAAGTAAGGGGATAGTTTCTCATTTCAATTTGATCACTAACTTCCTGACAATGAGAGCTGTCCCAAAGGGCCATGTGCTGCCTAGAAAGATTAAGAGTTCCTTATCACTGAAGGTCTTCTAGTGGTGTCTAAATGGTCATCTTGGTGGGGAAGTTGTAAAGAGGATCCATGTCTATATATGGATACCTAGGGAAGGGATCTCAGAGATCTCTTCCATCAATGAGGTTCTGTGAACTAGCTAATTGACACAGATCAAGTTCTTTTACTTTGGTTTGTTTTATTTTATTTTAAATGGTGGGATTGAACAATCTTTTAAGGCTTTTAAAAATTCTGCGACTCTATGATTCTTTTAAGAGCCTGCATTGTATTTTTTTTTCTTTTGCCTCCTCCACAGGACCTAGAGCAATTCCAGAAATGTGATAGGGGTTTAATAAGTACAATCAATCCTCAGCATTTACATGGTTAACTTTCATGACTTTAAGCATTCAGGTGATTTTATTAGTAACCCTGTTTTCACTTTTAAGTTGGCAACCTCACACATTTGGGAAAAAATGAGATGCACAATGTGTGCAAGTTTGTGGAGTGACTGGTATCCTACTAGACACTTCATTGGTCTTGTTCAACCTACCATTGTTTTTTTTTTTAAATTTTATTTTAGTTTGCATCATTCATTTCCCCAAGATTTTGAGTTGCATATTTTCTCCCCTTCTTTCCCCTACCCACCACCCCAAAACAGCCATCCCAGTGTGTCCCCACTCCCCCAGTCTATTATCTCCTATGTCACTTTTCAGTAGGGCAGGATGGATCTCCCAACCAGTGCCTGTGTATCTCAAGTTCCAGTTGGATGTAGTCAATAATAATAATAATAATAATAATAATAATAATAATAATAATAATAATAATAAT
>CM053581.1:502344660-502364505 GCA_028627135.1 Pseudochirops cupreus
TTATCTTGTTTGATTCTTAGCTAGGATTCTATTTGGGAACTAGGGAATATCTTATTATCCTCATGTGACAGATGAAGAAACTGATGCTCAGTGAGATTAAGGGACTTGCTCAGATACATATCCCTATCAAGAGGCTAATGCAGGATTTGAATCTGGATCTTCCTGACACCTACTCCAGTGCCACTACACTGGTTGCTTCTAAAAGAGCTATCCTTCCCACACTGGGAGTCAAACCTGTTCCTCCTGGGTGAATACCAGTTATCCTAACAATGAGAGCATATGGGAACAAGAAGGAAATTACTATTTAGGATGAGGAATATAGCCCTCAATAGCTAATCATTGCTTCCTTTCTAAATGTTCATAAACTATACTGTTGTAGAATTTTCTGAGAAAATAAATGGAAGCTTACAATTTGTGGATTTCACTTGCCTCTCCTCTACTCCCTTAAAAAAAAATTAATACGACAGTTGCCCTTCTACGGTGTTGCAAGACCTCTCCCTTGCTCTGCAGCCTTGCAAATGTTATTAATAGCATCTCAGCAATTACATCACAATACCCCTGGGGGAAAAATCTTCATAGGTTATTGTTTGTCCTGGATTCATGACATTGTTTTCTTACTCTCTTATTCTAAATGATACCTAAGGTCTCTTCTGGCACTAATATTCTATCCAACATGAGAAATTTTGGAGATTGTAGCCGGAGACTATTATGCCATCATTTTATTTTCTCAAATAACAATAAAAAAAACCAAGTGTTATGCAGTGAATCCTTAGCTCCGTTTCCCCTTTGTCTTCTCTATTTGCAGATATAGTACATCAAGTCACTTTACACAAATTGTCTGTATTTCTACCATTTTCTTTCCAATGCGTTTGTCCAGTGCAGAAAAGATGTGTTGTCATGAGGATTATTTGCCTAATTATTAAAAATGTATATTTCCTTTCTTCATAATTAAAAAAGTTTTGATCACTTTTATTTTTAATGGCAGTCTTATCATATTTATAACTCAGCCCTATTGTAGCAAAGAATGCTCCCTTATAACAAAGAAAAATGATTAAGAAGAACTGATTGACACAGTGGCTCCAATGTATGTACTACAGGCTCACACCTTTCTAAGGAGAAGCACGAAGTACATTTCATCATCTGTTCCCTAGTACCAAAGTTAGTCTTTGCAATCTGAATTTGTTTGCCTTTTATGTAGTTCTCATTATTGTCATTAGAGTCACTGGGAAGGCTATTTTCAGAAACAATTTATCTCAATGAATACAGAGGCAGGGATAATAAATAAAGACTAGACATCTCACCAGACACCAACAGGAGAGTGGACTGCACCCAGAAGATCACAGGAATGCTCAATCTACAGGGAGAAGGTGGAGAGAAACAGAGGATGAACTGAGTCACCAGACAGCAAGTGCCGCAGGACCATTACTAGGACAATGGAGGAACCCCTTTACCTTACTACAGCTTGGACTATACATGTACAGTGAGGTGGGTGAAAGATGAAATGATTAAGGAATTTGAGCTTCTGAGCACATCAATTTATTAAGCAATGTATGCAAGTTACCTTACAGATTGGGACCAAGCCCCTTCCTCAACTTAAGGCTAGATCCCCAAATACAGGGAAAAGATTTTTATATACAAAAACAATTAATCAAATAAGGCCAACTAATTAAAAGGAAACAACTAACCAGGATATAATGTTGGGTAATCTGATTTCTAATTGGAAGAAAGATTAAGACTTTCCAAATTGCGAAGGTTACAGTGAAGAGATGTAATTCCATGAAATCAGAAAAATTAGGTTTTCCACTCCCCCTAAATATCTATATATACTCAAAGGAACATAGAAACAATAACTTACTGATCAGTACAAGGCCAGGTTTCAGATAAGACATATGGATGGCTTGAGATATAGAATTCTGAGAAAATCCCTTGCATCAATCTTCAGATCTGACTGAGTTTCAGGTCAGCATAACCTAGGTCCTTAGATATGGGTCTCTAAGCAATTGGGCGAGGTGGTCCTGCTTCCCAGCCATGCAGAGCTGGTTTGACCAATGGAATCAAGTCCTCTCACAATTCCCATAACTGAATCAAGTTTTCTCATAGGACAGAGCCATAATTGAATAGAAAGGGAACTGTGCTTGCTCCAGAAATGACTCACATGATGGAGTCAGTGTGGTTCACTCCATCATTCCCTCTACCATTTGCTGCTCCAATCCCATCAACTCCCTCATGGGATTATGTTGATGCATATCAATGATGCTGAATGATTTGAAAGAAAAACATATGCAAGACATTCAGGACTGAGTGACTTTGGGGCAGGGATGAGGGAAGAGCTATGCCCATGAGCATTTTAGGGTTGAGAGGAAGGAAGAGTCATGTCCTCTTGGATGTGAAGGGCTCTATTCTGAGGGAAAATTGAATTGAAGCTGGGCTTGTGCAGAAAGTTTATTCCTGTAACTCTCAGTCAGAACTCTGTGATCTCAGTAAAGTATCTAGATCCATCCATCCAGGTTTTTCCATGTAATTTTTGACACTTGATAGAAGGAGTCTCACTGGGGTAGTTCACATGTTGAATTACATTATTCTAAAACATTTCAAAAGGCTAGGATAAGGGGATAAATCTGTTAGATCAGTCAATTAATACATATTTATTAAATGTTTCCTATTTTCTAGGCATTATGCTAAGTGCTATAGTTATAAAAGTGAAAAAAAAAAAGACAGTCCCTGCCTTCAAGGAGCTTACAATCTAATGGAAGAATACAACACACACAGAAACAATTCAAAGGAGTACAGCCAGGCGGGAAATGAGGTGAAACTTAACAGAAATAAACAGAAACTCCTACACTTGTCTACAGAATAGTACATGTGGAGAAAATAAGTGAATCTTTATGGACTGAATATTCAAAATGAGTCAATATTCTAATATACCGGCTCTGCTTCCTTTACTCCCCATCCAAATGGCAAAGAACTACTCCAATTATAAACTGAATTTAGAGAAATAATAAACTAAAGGGTAGCATCTAAGGAAGGGTACCTAGGATTAGGAGGGAATTGGTGATATATAGGCATTAGGCAAAAGACCTGAGGATGGATAGCCTGAAGAAGAGAAGATGCAGAGGGCTGTAACTGTCTTCCAATATTTGAAAGGCTTTCACAATGGACAAAGGATTAGACATACTTGATTTGGCTCAAGAAAGGAGACTAGGGATTAATGGATAGAAGTTAAGGTTTGTCATAAGGAAAAATGAAGTAGCAATTATAACTGTCCAAAAATACAGTGTCTGCCTCAGGGAGGAGTGTATTCTCCCTCACTGAAGGTTCTCAGTGGAGATTGAATGACTTTGTCAGCAATGTTGCAGTGAGGATTCTTGACGAGGATGGTGTTGGAGAAGATGGCCTCTGACATCATTACAACTCTATGACCTTTGATTCTCTGATCTATGCACGTATTAGGTGGCACAGGAGGTAGAATGTTGAATCTGTCTGAGATACCTGCAAGCTATGTAATCTAGGGCAAGTCACTCAGCCTCCCTTTGCTTCAAGTTTTTCTCATCTGCAAAGTAGGGATGTGTAGCCTCCCAGGGTTGTGAAGATTTAGGGGCAGCTAGATGGTAAAATGGATGGAGTAGTAGGACTGGAGTTAAGAAGATCCATGTTCAGATCTGGCCTCAGATAATTATTAACTGGGAAAGCCATTTAACCTCTGTTTTCCATTTATAAAATGGGGCTAATAATAGTACCTACCTTCCATTATTGTTGGATCAAATGCAATAATATTGTAAAATGCTTAGCACAGTTCCTGACACATAGTAAGCCCTATAGAAATTGTTAGATATGTTAACTGTACAATTTTGTGAAGCAGTGTGCAAACTTTAAAATGTTTATATATATATACATAAAGAGAGATACACATATACACATCCACATGTGTATATGTACACACATGTGTATATATATAAACATATGTATGTATGTGTGTATGTATATGGGAGACTCTGCTAAGAGAGGTTCTATGATATTAAAAATTTTTAAAGTCATTTTCAAGACCTGGAGTTAGAATGGAAATTGTTGCATCACGTTTCCAGTCCTAGAAGAAGGAGGAAGTCAAGGAAGGGAAGTAAGGCAAAGAGTTTAATTGTCAGCAATAGTCTTTTCAATCCAATCCACATAGTTGCAGACTTTGGTATAGACACCAGGATTGCCTTTCTTGGCACAGCCTATGCCCCATGAAACGACACCTTGGAGTTGACCTTTGCAGACCACAGGACCACCTGAGTCACCCTGGAATACAATGGGAAAGAAGGTCAAAGTTTTCTTTCATCCTTGAGAGTACAGAATTCACAACCAGACATATTATTCCTTTTGTGTTTCCTTTCCCTAGGATGTGTGCCCATAGAGAACTCAGTAGAGATAAAGGGGATGAGGGAAGATAAGCTTTTATGTCATTCTTTCTCTCCCAGTTTTTTTCTCAAGGTGCTGCCTACACAATCTCTTCCTAAGATGTCCATGTTGGAGAGACTCTTTTTGTTGTTGTTTTTGAGTAGTTTCACTAATATCTGACTCTCTGTGACTCCATTTGGGGTTTTCTTGGCAAAGATACTGGAGCGTTTGCCATTTCCTTCTCCAGTTCATCTTATAGATGAGGAAACTGAAGCAAACAGCATTAAGTGACTTGCCCAAGGTCACACAACTAGTATGTGTCTAAGGCTGGATTTGAACTTAAGTCCTCCTGATTCCAGGGTTGGCACTCTACTCACTGAGTCATTCAGCTGCCCTAAACAGATACTCATACACACTTTTCTGTATTTCTATTTCTCTTCACCATAAAACCATTTCAAGGGGAACATCCTTAGTTACTCTCTTTCTCCACCTCCACAAGAGCTTTCCATTCCATCATTTAGCTCTTTAGAGGGTCCATGCTGGGAGATGGCTTCTTGCTGGCTCATGGGAGGAGAAATATGAAGAGAAAGAACAGTATTAAGGTAGTGCTAGGGGTGGGGGGAGGGCACTTACCTGGCAGGTATCCTTTTTACCTTCCATAAATCCCAGGCAGAACATATTTCTGGTGATCTTACCAGGGTAAGCATCTTGGCAGATATTGTCAGAGAGCACAGGAGCATTCAGGCATTGAAGGATGTTGGGAGACTTGGCTCCCGGGAACAGGAAGCCTAATTCAGCTAACCACTCAAAGAGACTGATCTGAGTTTTGCCCCAGCCAGAGATGAGGCATTTAGTACCCGCAGTCACACAGGAAGTGGGCAGGGAGATTGTAGATACGTGAGAGTTGAGGGTGGCAGACTTAGTCAGCTTAATCAGCATAATGTCATGGTTGGTACCCCCATCATTGTAACTGGGGTGGCGGATCACCTTAGTAGAGTTGATGATTTGCTCAGTGCCCTGAAGGGCATTAAGGTTGTAGGCACCCAAGATCATCTGCATTTCGCTGGATAAATTAAAAAAAAAAAAAAGAACATCCTTAAACAACCTAATTCCTGTTCTTTTCTTCAGTTCTTCGAACAGAGAACCAATTATGTCTTGCAACTCCCTCCACCCCCTCAGACTCAGAAGCATGAATTCTACAGATGATCATGTTAAAAATGGTGAAACCAACATTGCGCCTTCCTGACATTACTGCTTCCTATAGACAGTTGCCATATCAGAGTGCATAAGCCTGGTAATTTGTTCTAGGGAGTGGAAAAAGAAGAAAGAATGAAGGGTATTAATTTATCATTTACCATTTTCCCTATTGTTAGGGTTGTTTTAGGTACAGGAGATGGAGGAGGAGTTGAAGGAGTCTTGAAATATAATTGAAAGGCTGTCATCAGGGGAGTAGGTTTCCCTATATTCTTGGAAAATTTTACCCTGGAAATTTTGAACTGAGGAGCTCTTTGGTGGGGGTCATCAGGGATAGGACTCCTTTAGTTATAGTGAGATGTTCTCTCCCTTCCTCCACCTTCAGTGCTAGTAGATAGTCATTTATAAAGCTCTCTTTCCACAGAGCAACTTGACTTGTTAACTAACCCTGATTATAATCCTCTTCCATTCCTCCTCCAGGATATCTTATGTTTTCAATTCTCTTTGAGATCATACAGGGAGCCCTGAAGATGTCCAGCTTTTAGAAATTCACTCCACAAATTTCTATCTTCCTTCCAAGCCAAGATAATCACTAAATATTACGACTGAGATAAATACAAGTGTTTGAATACTTCTTCATTTCAGTTCCCTATATCCCCTTCACTGGGGAGCTTCAAGGGAAATCTCTGGACAGTTACCTGAGACTTCAAAAATTCTAGCAAGCACTAAATTTGAAAGCCCAGTGAAGATAAAGGAAGAGCTAAAGAATGAAGGGTTACAGTTGACTAATTCCTTCCTAGTGGGGGGGGGGTGGTGGTAGTCTATCTCTATATCTACCATAGGGGTACTTGGCATAGGAGATAGCGAGTCAGCCTTGAGGGTAAGAAAATGTAGGTTCAAGTCCCATTTATGACACATGCTGTCTATGTGACCTTGGACAAGTCACTTACCTCTCAGAACTCTAGACTACTTTCTAAGGTTGTCAGTTTCAGAAAAGATGCTGACTTTGGTAGAGGGAATTACCTCGCCTGTGAGTTTCCTATGCCAATTAAAATCATAGGTCCAGTCTCCATCCTAACTTTTTAAAGACTTCTCTTCCTAACCCTGTTCTTGACTCCCTCTGGACTTTAATGCCATGGCCCTGCTGGGCACCTTAACCATACTTTTCAGTCCCTTTTTGTGTGTTATCTCTGCAGTCTTCCCCATTAGTCTATAGGCTCCTTGAAAGGAGGGACTGTCTTTCTTTATGGGTGTTTTTATATCCCCAGCTCAGTGCCTGGCACAAAAAGTGACTAATAAAACCTTGTTTCTAAATCCTAAAGGCTGCCACTCTCTTTTCTAGGTTAACTTTAATCTCAGATCTCTTCCTTGCCTGTGTATATGCTGCAGTTTTGAAATATGAGTACCTTGAAGTATATTATCCTCTCCCATCTAGGGACTCCTTGGTTCTCCATCCAGAGTAAACTCTGGGGAGTTCTAGTAACTCACTTTGTTTTAGAGTGATTATGAGTCACTTACGGATTGTAGCAGTGAGCAGCTGAGAGTACCCACTGAGCATTGATGAGGGAACCGCCACACATCAAGTCATCAGTAGCTATATACACCTGGTAAGGTACTGAGTTCTTTGCACAGTTCTTTCCTCCTATGATTCGTTCAACATTATGACTGGGGAAGGCAACTGAAGGGAGAAAGAAATGGGAATTACTCATTAAATCAATCTTCCTTGCAATGTTAACTCTTCCACAATGCCTTCCAAGATTAAGAAGAGAAAAGTTAGCTAATAATGTCCTTTGCCCTACATAACTGGGACAGCAATATTCCAGGGCTACTTTCCTCAAAGCTATCTCGATTATATACTTATCTTTTCTTCACATCCATGGTATACACATGACATAAGTATTTGACTGCACAATCATATTTATGATTTAGATCAGATTCATTAATACTATTGTAGGCACATACCGCTGGCTATTCTGAATTATAGCTCCTGGGGTCAAGAACTGAGTAGACACAATATCCTTTTGCAGAACATTTTTGGTAACCTTTATGTTAAGTAACCTTTAGGTTACCTAAATCATTGGATTTAGATTGTTTATAAAAAAACAACTTAAACTTGAAAGAATTTCTCTCTTTATCCCTGAATTTGGAGGTCATGTAAATATATTCTTTTAAAAAAATTTAATATCTTATTTTCCCCCAATTACATGTAAAATCAGTTTTAACATTCTCATTGAGAAGGCAAGCAATTTGACATAGATTACACATGTGTGGTCATGCAAAACACATTTCCATGTAAGTCATGCTATGAAAGAAAACACAGACCAAAAAAAAAATCCTCAAAAAAATAAAGAAAAAACATTTTTCAATTTCATGCAAACATATGATTTTTTAAAATTAATTATTTACTTTTAGTTTACAATATTCAGTTCCACAAGCTTTTGAATTCCAAGTTTTCTTCCTCTTCCTCTCCTCCTCTCCTCCCCCCCTCTACCCTTACAGGTGCATGCAATCTGATATAGGTTCTATAAATACCTTCACATTAAACATTAGTCAAGTTGTAAAGAAGGATTATAACCAATGGAATGAACAATGAGAAAGAAGGAACAAAACAAAACAGAAAAGAAAGAGCAAGTGGTTTGCTTCAATCTGCATTCAGACTCCATAATCATTAGAATATATTCTTAAAAGATTTGGGATGACAGTGGTGTGGGCAGTGGTGATTATATTAGGTAATTATTCCAGAGCAAAGAAGGGAAGTTAGGTCATCAGGGTTAGGGAAGCTTCAGCCAACTGCAAGAGAATGTCACAACATTGAAACTCTGGTTGTCAATTTTCCAATCTTGTCAGTGGCTCATAGTCTTCACAAACTTGTTTCTCTAGATTTCTCCCAGTCAATCTTTTTCCCTACAGGCTTTTATCTGCCCAGCCCTGTAACCCATCTTCCCTTCATTGCTCTCATTGCTCTGGAATAATTATCCAATATCACTGCCATTGCCCACCACCACCACTATCATCCAAAATCTTTTAAGAATATATTTGTGTGACCTCCAAATCCAGTGATAAAGAGGGAAATTTTTTTTCAAGTTTAAGTTGTTTTTCCAAACAATCTAAACAATCTGCCCCAAACTGTGATGTTATAGTGACTTGGAAAATGCAAAGAGAAAATCATAATGATGGTACCAAAGGATTGTGGCTCTTCTTACACCTTCCTAAAAGTTCAAGAGTATGGTCTCACTCTTCCCTCAAGATCCCTCCTGGCCTAGGTTTCTTCCCCCCCAAAATATGGGCCCTGTTCAAGTACTTTAAAAAATGAACCATTTTGGGGTTTAAAATCTTCTGGAGTCTAACCAGATATACTGATGGCTTCTCTCCAGTAATGATGTTTATTCCCAGCTCTGTGTATGTAAAACTATAATTACTACCCTATTGTCTCTCTGGAAATTATGTTGATTTTACTTGGCAAGATTATATGGGCAAAGAGATTGTACACCTATACCTATCAGTATTATTTAATTTTATTTTTAAAGGAGATATTTTTATTTCTCCAAAATCCTCAGACCTGAACTAAAGTTCACTTCAGAAAAGAATAGAATTGCATTTGCTCAGGGAACCACCTACAAACTCTGGTCCAACTACATGGGAAAGGATTCATGTACAGCTCTATCAACAGTATTTATATTCATTTTACACAATGCAGCCTAGTAATCTTCAGAGAACATCACCGACAGGTTGGTTTCAGGGTGATGATAAAGATTTTTTGGCTACAAGAATTCTCACAAACTACATTGGGACATAGAGTGAGACCTGTGTTAGTAGAGGGAAAGAGGACCTACACATACATAAGTTCTAGCATCCTTGAAGTATTGACATATACTAATTCATCTTATATTGGAGCTAAGAGAAGGGTAGTAAAAACCTACAGCTTTAAATGGTCAAGCCAAACTTCTAATTTTGAGAGGTGAGTCAACTTAGAATTTTATGTTTCAGGCAAACTGGACCATTGCCTATTTCTTGAAGTGGACATGCTATCTGTTTCCCTTTATGTTTTCGAACAAACCATCCCTCATGCTAGAAAGATATTCCTGGGGGATCAGAAAGATTACATCGAGGAGGAAGGACATTACAAATCTGGGGGATGAGGTTATGTGTAAATGCAAAGGCAGGAGAGACAATGTCATGTTTGGGTAATAACTAATAATCCATTTTAGCTGGGAAAATAGGCTACTCGAAAAGCAAAAATGACGTGAAGCAAGGCTGGAAAGGGCCAGAATATAGAGGCCCTTAAATGCCAGGTTAAGGAGATGCATTTAGCAAAGAGTCGATGAATCTTAAAGGAAATGTGCAAAGGCAAACAGACATTTAAGATAAGGAAAAAACAATACAGAAAGAAATGACAGAGACTCAGAAGAGAAAGTTTTTGTCACCAAAGTCCTTGGAACTATAAAACGGTTCAATGCCAGAAACTGGTGTGATCTTATCAGTGGAAATGACATTAAAGAAGAGGCATTACATCTGCTTGACCCCTGCACCCCAAGGACCCTGTAGGACCTTGCCACATGACTTGAGGCTGAAACCTTCCACATGTTCTATCTCCCCTCCCCCATTAGAGTGAGAGCTCCTTGAGGGCAGGGACCGGTTTACTCTTCTGTCTGTATCCCTGGTACTCAGCACGGTGCTTTGTACAAAACGTACGCTCATTTGTTCACATACTGAAAAGTGAAATTGTTTCAAATTTCAGAAGATTTTTCCAAGTCTACTTTTGATTACAGCCCTTTGGTTTTCAATAGTGTTATATTACATATTAGAAAAAATTTTAAACTGTAGAAAGTTATAAAGTATATTGTATATATCAAATAAAAATAATATTAAAAAAATACTCATGCCCCATTCTCACTTTTCAGACTCTTTCTCCTCCTTTAAGGCTCCTTTCAAGTGCTATCTACATGAATTCTTTCCCAATTTCCCTGTCTAAAAGTGATCTCTCATTTACTCCCCCCATTATGTCCTGTTTTTTTTATGATGCTTATCTCTGTGCATATTATTTTCTTCTCTCTTTATAACCTTTTCTCCACCCCCATACCTAGTCCCCTTCAAGTGACTGTAACTTTCTTGAAGGTGGGGATTATTCTATTTGTTTTTTGATCTTTGATCCCCAGCTCCAAACATGGTTTCTAGCACATAACTGGCATATGATAAGCATACAGTGGTTATTTTGAAATAACCCCAAATATGTGGTAAGGACAACATATGAGTTTTCCCTTCCTTAAGTGTCTTCTTCAGAGTTCTTTACTGTTGGTTCAAATTCTTTCTGCTTCCTAAAGCCTTTCCCAAGGACTCTAGACCACATTTCCCTTTCTTTCTCTGAATACCCAGGACATATAGAGTTTATACCATAGAATTCAACACCATTATAGGCTGTATATTTTGCTACTATTTCTTTATGTTAATCTTGTTCCCCCTACTCAGTTGAAAGCTTCTTGGAAGCTAGAACCATGCCATATACTTCTTTGCATTCCATACAGTCACTAGCATAATGATAGGACTTAATAAATACTTGTTCACTGAATGAACAAGAGTGACTTACCAGCAGCTCCTAGGAAAAAAAGGAAGACAATGGCCTTCATAGTGATTCTAGGGATCCAAACACACTGGTGTAATCCCAAGTTCTCTCTCACTCACCGTTTTTAACCCTTTCTACTTGGCACCAAACACTGCTGAGGAATGAAAATAGTGACTCAGCAACTCATTCACAATTCCAGCTTTAGTTTTTCACTCTGTATGGGACGGAAGAGACTCCAGGATTGGCATTAATCATCAAGTGTCAGTGCTATTGTTCACAGAGTTTTGGGAAATGAGAATAAGAATCCACCTGGGAGGGATTTTCTTCCACAAAATGTCAGAATTAGGCTACAGGTGCAGGAGTGCCAGGTGTCCTACTTCTTAGACAAGATTTCTTTTATTTGATTCTGGATAATTTGTCATTTAATGGGCTCCCATGATCACTGTGAACTCTGTGACCACTATGGTAAGAGGCCCTTTTCTGTCAATCATAAACACATTTACCTGAATTTGGGATTTCCTTGGTGTGAAAACGGGGATTATATTGATGCTTTCTGTCCATGTAACATATATGTAGCATCATAGGACTACTGGTTTAGAGAGAGAAGGGACAATCAATAACATCTTGACCAGTTCCTCATTTTCCAATTGAGAAAACTGAGGCCAAGAGAGGTTAAATGATGTCCAGATCAGATAGATAGTAACTGGAGGAGACAATATTTGAACCTAGTTCTATGCTTATAAATCTGATATTATTTTCATTGTACTACCCTATCTCTCACCTGCTTGTACATAAGATTTACATACACATATGTATGTATAGACACATATATTTCAGAACACACACATACATATAATACAATATAGTACAGTGCTGTAATATATTATTATATTATGTCATATCATATATTATGATATTATGTGATATTACATTACCTTATATTATATTAATTATATTATATTATTATATTCATTATATTAACTAGCTCATTGGAATAATTGAGGTTCAAGTTCCCTAGACCAATGAAGTCTTCACAAAGGTTTACCTGCCCTTTGTTGTTGGTGGTTGTGTGGTAGGGGTGGGAAAGAGAAAGAGGTACCATAGCTTACATGGGATAGATGTTTCTCTGACCACCTTGCTCATATCTGCCCATCCTGGACCTATCCTCTCATGAATTCATCCCAAGAATACACCTTCAAGGCATAGATTACGATGGATCCAAAATAATTAAAAAAGGAGAATCACTCAGAGGAAAAATGGAGAAATGCATGGTGAGCACAAGAAGATCAGAACACATAACAAAGAGAAGAAGAATCAGAGTAAAGAATGTCAACAAGAAGAAGTATGGTTGAAAAAGGAGTCACGTTGGTCATGAAGCAAGAGTGAGTCATAACTGGGATAACTGCTGGATAGCCCATGTTGTGATACAATGGTATCCTTGAGATAAGAAACACACACACACACACACACACACACACACACACACACACACACCCGCATTCGCACACACAAGCAGGTACACAAACGTATATATTCAAATACATATATACACACATATGTATGTATACACATACATTTGTAATACATACACACATGTGTATCTAGATATCTGTCTGTCTGTCTATCTATATATCTACCAATGTACCAAAGAGATTTCTCTGACACTTGAAAGGAGGTAGGTTTTTTTTTTTAAGAAGTATTTTTTTGAGAAGGATTAACTTAGTAGATGCTAAGGTTTAGGAAAATCACAGCATTCTCAGGTAGCCAGGGTAGAGGAGGCGAGGTCCACCAGACCAAGAAAGAAACAATTTCTTGTCTGAGCTGGCCAAGGGACCTCGGTAGTGAGAATAGGTGGATTTCAAGGGCTGGTTAGAGGTCTCAAGTTCAAGGAAGGCTTAGAGTCATCTCACAGCCTGGGTTCTATATTTACTACATGCCCTTTAATTGCCTATCTGTATAGAGTTCATCCTTTTAAAAATCATTATCTGTGTTCATCTGGTTTAATTAATTAGTTCATATTTGTTAACCATTCATTTATTAAATGCTTACCACTGAGCTGTTTGTTTAGATTGCCCTCAGGTAGATTAACCTGGGTCTTACTTGTCATCACTACTATTCATTGGGTCATGAAGTACAGCAGATGGAGGAGGGCAGAGCATCATGAGATTAGAGGAGTAAGAAAACCTCTGAGATCTGAAGAACAGGTCTGCCCACTCAGCTCTCTCCACCTGTTCCTGACCCAGTCATGTCTTGCTTAGTGTCAGAAAGATGGCACAGACTGGGTTCAAAGGGTGAGGGGCTGAGAGGATGGGAAACTTGCTCATCCTCTTGCAACATCTTTCTTTTATATCAATACTATCTCCAAACAGCTGTCTCTAATTCGGTGACGCCTGCCTCCACATTACCCCTCGGAACTTCCTTGGTACCTCACTAAAAGAGCTTACCTCTAATTTGAGAAAAAAAAGTCATGAACAAGAGCTTTTTCGGACATGGGGTCCACAGTCTGCCGTTCTCTGCAGAGCTCCCTGGCACACCTTAGGTCATGCCAGTAGAACCCCTTCTTTAAGGAAAGAACACACTTCCACGGGTAATCAGAATGCGCGACACCTTGGGGTGGAGAAAGGGAGAGATGGAGAGAAAATTTGGAACTCAAAATGTTGTGGAAATGAATGTTGAAAACAAAAAATAAGTTAATTAGCTAATAATTTTAAAAAAAGAACATCCTTCCATGGGGAGAGATATATAGGTCGGGGGATTTCCCTTGGAAAGCATTATCGTGGAAATCATTTCAAGGGGGGTTGGTTTGAGATTCTCCGTTTAACAACTAGCATTGATATGGATGATTAACCTAAAGAAAGTTTTTATTTTTATTTTTTTGTTTGTTGGGTTTGGTTTCTTTTTTTGCTCTTTGGAGGGGGAAAGGTAGGACATCTGGGGTTAAATGACTTGCCCAAGGTCGCATGACTAGTTTTTGTGTTAAGGGTCCGAGGCTGGCTTTGAACGCAGGTCCTCCTGAGTCCAGGGCCAGCACTCCATTCATGGAGCCACCTAGACGCCCCAAGACAGTTTTTCAATATCACAGATTAGAAAGTATTTTGGAGGGGAAAGGGGATGGCAGCAAACAGAGGGAGAAAACACCAGTAATCAGGTGTTCTGGTTTGTGAGCCTTCAAAGAAAGACCCTAATGTGCATATGTGTTTATGTGGAAGGCTGTATTTTTATTGGAAAACACCTGTCAGGGGTTTGGGAGAGGTGAAGAGGGGGGGCAATAGTCTTGACTTGACTGGTAGGATTGGCCTAGGTGGCTTCTAAGGTCCTTTCCAAGTCTAGGATTCCATAATTCTTTTTGAAACTTGAAAATCGAGAACCGGGGTGGAAGTCACTGGACTCTCAGTAAACCATTGCTGTTAATTTTGTATTTGGCCAAAGGTTTTGCTATCAGCACCATAAAGGAGTGCTCCTTAGTGTATGTACACTCAGCATGCTGTGGGTTCCCCCACTGCCCCATTTCCTTTCTTCATTCCTTCCTTGTTCCTTTGTTCCTTCTTTCTTGTCTCCCTTCCTCCCTCCCTCCTTCTTTCCTTTTCCCCCCTCCTTTCCCCCCTCCCTTCCTCCCTTCCTTCCTTCCTTCCTTCCTTCCTTCCCCCTCCCTTCTTTCCTCCCTTCCTTCTTCCTTTCTTTCTTCCTTCTTTCTTTCCTTCCTTCCCCCTCCCTCCCTCCCTTCCTTCCTTCCTTCCTTCCTTGTTTTCAAAGTTTTCCATTGTAGTTTGGAGATTATAAGTATTTGATATGGTGATATCAATATAAAAATATTATTCTTAAATCTGGGACACTTCTTTTACATCTTATTCCCCCAGACTACATTTTCAACCTCACTGCTGTACCTCATAATAATATAGGCTAAATAGATTCATGCTTCATCGATTCTCGTAGTTGGCAGCTGTCAAGCCGTGTCTGAACAGGAATCTTCTATGTGATGTCTTGAGCTAGTGAGCTTAGCTTGAAGACTTTCAGTGATGAGGAACCCACTAAATAGTGCTGTTCTAGATTTATGCTTCATCGATTCTCATAGTTGGCAGCTCTTAAGCCGTGTCTGAACAGGAATCTTCCATGTGAGGTCTTGAGCTAGTGGGCTTAGCTTGAACACTTTCAGTGATGGGGAACCTGCTAAATAGTGCTGTTCTAGATTTATGCTTCATCGATTCTCATAGTTGGCAGCTCTCAAGCCGTGTCTGAACAGGAATCTTCCATGTGATGTCTTGAGCTAGTGGGCTTAGCTTGAAGACTTTCGGTGATGGGGAACACACTACCTCTTGAACTGTCGTATCCCATTTACAAAATGGCTCGAGCTGATGTGAAATTTTTCGTTATACTGAGCAGAAATCTTGTCTCCCACCAGTAGCACCTAGCTATATCTTCTGGGCATAAATATAAAATATATTTACTCATTAGCAGGACAACTGTTGGGTAAGGAAGAAAACAAACATTTATTAAACGCCTGCTCTATTCCAGGCATGAGCAGCGAGGTGGTACAGTGGATAGAGATCTTGGAGTCAGAAAGACCTGAATTCAAATAAGGCCTCAGACACTTACTAACTGTGTGACCCAACTCACTTAACCCTATTTGCCTCAGTTTCCTCATCTGTAAAATGATCTGATGAAGAAAATGACAATTCCAAAGATCTTTACCAAGAAAATCTCCCATGGGGTCATGGATTGTTGGACGTGGCTGAAAGGACTGAACAACAAATATGGCAGATACTGGGCTAAGTGCTTTGCAAACGTCTCATTCAGTTGTCACAACAGCCCAGAAAGTTATTATTGTGACCATTTTAGAGTTGAGGGAACTGAGTCAATCAGAGGCTAATGACTTGGCCAGGGTCACACAGCTAGTAAGTATCCAAGGTCAGGTTGGAGTTCCTGACCCCAGGTCCAGAACGTATGTAGCTGCCTCCATGTGGAAGCAGCTGGCATGTTCAAATCCTGGTCCCATATTAACTAAACCAAATGACTGGGCAAGTTATATAACCATTCTGAAAGTCAGTTTTCCCTGCTATAAACTGGGATCAAGAACATTAGCGACACCTATCTCACAAGGTTGTGGTGATCAAGTATGTACTTTTTAAAATAAAATGCCATAAATTGTTCAGATGTCTGCGTGAAAAATTTGGGTGTAGCAACTATATTCCCCCTTATACCATTTTGAGTTTAAACATTTCTATTTCTGTTCACATGTTCTTGAATCATGAGTTTTCAAATACCTTGAACTTATTAATCATATGCTCCAGATTATCAGTGTTTGTTTTTTAATGAAACTATATTTGTTATTTCTGTTTCTCAGGAAGTTGGGGGGGGCAGTGATCTCACAAGGCCACAGAGGACTTTGCACCTGGGGTAAGAGTGGCCTTGGACGCAAAGCACTGCTCCCACGTCTGTGACGGAGATCTTGAGACTGGGTTGGGGGCCTCTTCATTGGCCTCCCCCCCAGCTCTTTTCTTCCCTTACTCCATTTTTCCTTCCCCCTCCCCTCCTTCTTCCTCCCACTCCCCACTGCCTCTGACTTTGGTAGATCTGTTTTCTTGTTCTCAACCCTACCCCTTGGGCCCTTGCAAAGCGCTGTTCTTTTTTCTCTTCTGTAAGGCAGGAGAGAGGAAGAAGTATTCATATAGAGCTCACTGCAAGCCAACATGGTGCTAAGTGCTTTACACATGTGATGTGTATTATTATAAGCGTTATTTATTATGCTTATATTATTATAGATATGATTTCATTTGGTCCTCACAACAACCCTGGGGGGAAAGAGAAGCACCATCCCTCTAATAAATCCATAAATATTCAAGGTTTAGCTGGAAATTATATTAAGAAATGAGCTAAGAATAACAACCTTTACGTAGCACTTCCTGTGTACTGAGTACTTGACAATTATTGTCCACTTGATCCTCACAACAATCTTGGGAGGTAGATACTATTGTCATTTCTATTTTTCAGATGAGGAAACTGAGGCAGAGAGGATAATAATTATAATAGCCGTCATTTCCCTAGTGCTTTAAGGTTTTCAAAGCACTTTACAAATAGTATTTCATTTTATCCACATAACAAACCTGAGAGGTAGGTGCTACTACTGTCCACATTTTAAAGTGAAGCAGCAGAAGTTAAGTGACTTGTCCAGGGTCACATAGCTACCAAGTGTCAGAGGCTTGATTTGAACTCAGGTCTTCCGAAGTACAGGCCTAGTGCACTATCAACTGCCCGCCTGACTGCCCCCAAAACAATGCACTAAAGAAATAGTAATAGCTCATGTTTGTGTAGTACTTAATGGATTAAAAATACATTCATATGTTTTATCCAACTTAATCATTATAACTGTGCTAGATAGTGGTGGTTGCAGCAGCAGTGATATTATTACCATTATTTTGAAAGTGCAGAAACTAAGCCACAGAGAAACTGGATGACTGGCCTGGGGTCACAGAGACAGAATCAGGGTTCAGGCACAGGCTTCCTGCTTCTTCTTGTTCTCCTCGCTAAATTGCTTCATTTATACAAAACCACACCACAAAAGCAATACCAGCTCTCTGAATTGATCTGGAGATAAATCAAGCAGGTTTACATTCTAGCCTTAGGTAGACAGAACGGGTGGTGCTCCCAGGTCTAGCTGAATCATCGGTTCATGCCTTCACCTTCTTCTTTAATTAATTAATTTATTTTTAGTTTTCAACACTCACTTCCATAAGACTTTGGTTCCAAATTTCCCCCCCCTCCATTCCCCTCACCCCAAGACAGTGTGTAATCCTCACCTTCTTCTTGTTACTAATCTATCCTGTGTCCCTCAGATCTTACAGTTCTATGTCAAGGGCTTTCCCCACACTCCTCTCCCTTCCTTTCTTTGGACAAGATTGGGCTGAAAATAACAATTGTTCATCTGTTTGTTACGGTTTCTTTATCTCTGAAGACAGTAACATCAGGTGACCACTCTGGAGATTTACAACAAATCAGAATTTGCGGCCCCCTTATTCAGGATATTTTTTTTCCCTGAAGGTTATGGAGATAGCTCTTTTGTAATATTCAACTCAGAATTTTCTACCTAGTTAGATTTCTTGCTATTCAAAGGCCTAGAGATAAAGGAGTTACTTAAAGTAAATTCAATAACGAAAAAAATGGAACACACAGATATATGTGAAAGACATACTGGGGGATACAGATATGATCTTTGTCCGACTGTAGATCTCAAGCACAGAGGACCAAGATACATTCTAAGCCTTTCTCAATAATACGTGTAGATCAGGTTTCTATCCAAAAGTATCCTCTGGGACTAACAAAATTTGATTAAGTCTCTTAAGTTCCCCTAACCCACTTAAAGCATGGATTCAAAGACATTAAACACAGGACAAGGTAGTAATATCCGCCTCCCTTCAGTAAAGCAATAGTTAGCTCTCCCTCCTCATCTCTCCCTCTTGGCTTCCCTGACTTCCTTCTAGACTCAGGTAAAATCCCACCTTCAGCAAGTAGCCTTTCCCTGTCTCCCCTAATGCTAGCTCCTTCCCTCTGAGATTACTTCCAATTTATCTCGTATGTATATGTGTATGTGCATGTTGAATATGTATGTGTGTGTGTGTGTGTGTGTGTGTGTGTGTGTGTGTGTGTAAATGCTTGTTGTCTAAACTTGTTGACTTACAGTGGTCTCCTCATTCATTGTTTTCCTCCTCCTCCCCTTCAATTAAATTAAATCTTAGTCCCTGCAAAACTCACAGTCCAAAGCTTAATGATGTCCTAGCAATGTCGCAGAATTGAGAGCCTAGTGAATGGGTAGCTCTTGCTTTTCGCCATTTGCCTGCTTCTCTTGGGAGTCTGCTCAATCACTTGCTGCAGCATCTGCACACCCGCCATCATACCTGCTCCACAGGCTCTCAGACTGTGTCTTGGCCCCGTTCATACTCAGGGCAGAGAGGAGAGCCATCAGCTCAAGAAGCTTTCAGTTGCAGAGATTTCGCTCAGCTTTTCCCCAGTAGCTATCCCAGCCACCTCCATGTTCCTCATGGCCGCTCGAACCAAGAGTTGCCATAATCTTCTTCCTGTTGCTGGTGAGCCCCCAGCTTTCTTCTATCTAGACCCTGTTCTCCTGCTTCAGGTCTCTCAACTGTAAAATGGGGGTCATAATAGGACCCACCTCCTAGCGTGGTTGTGAGGAGCGAATGACATAATATTTCTAAAGTGCTCATAGTAGATGCAATATAAATGCTTATCCTCTTTCTCCTCCCTCTCAACCCTTGTGCCAGAGAGGGGAAGAAGCTGCACAGATCCCATCATTATTAGTCCTCTTAGCTCATGCTGGCTACAGAAAGCAGTTGACTCCACCCAGAGTCTACTACTGATGAGGGTCCTCCTGCAGAAACAAAAAACAGTTTTTAGGAATTCTTAATAGTGGGAGAATTCTTGGCACAGGTCTAACCCTTAGCAATCTTTTCAACATCTCTATTTTTGGCAAAAGTCCCTGGAAAACAGGAAGGAGGAAAATAAAAAGAAGCAGGTGGGATTACATCATAACTACACGAGTCCATGATGGCAGATGGCGTGGGAGGCCACATGGAAGTTTAAAGTTTCTGTCCCAGCACATGCGTGGGTAGAATAATTGAAAGACCAACTGGAGTCAGAAAATCTGGCTAGGTCTCAATCCTGCCTCTTGTGACCTGAGTGACCTCAGGCAAGTCATTTCTCCT
>CM053581.1:502365005-502385943 GCA_028627135.1 Pseudochirops cupreus
CTTTCCCTGTCACCCAAGACATCTGGGTGACTCAAGCATCTGTGGGACCACTTATGGGGGTGGGAGGGTAGTGATGGGGTAGAGATAGGAAGAGGGAGAAAATGTTTGGGACAGGAGGAAAGAAAAGGAAACTGGGAAAGATTCTGACATCACCTTAATGAGAGAATATTTAGATAAACAATGGATAGATAGATAGATAGATGGAAGATAGATAGAAATAAAAAATATATGTATATATATATGTGTATTTATATATGCATATATGTATGTTGTATTGTATATATGTGTATAATGGGTGTTTATATAGAAATATTTGTGTGTGTATGTTTTTATATATCCATATGTATATGTGTTTATATGTGTATTTGTATCATTTATGTGTTTATGTGTGTAAATGTGTTTTATACACATACATAAATATTTAAACTTTTTATTGTGTGTATGTATATGTATATATAGTATTTGTAAAGGGGATAGAATGCCTGAGTTCAAATCTGACTTCAGACACTTACTAGCTTACTAGCTTGGGCAAGTCACTTAACCCTGTTCACCTCAGTTTCCTCATTTGTAAAAAATGATCTAGAGAAGGAAATAGTGAACCACTCCAGTATCTCTGCCAAGAAAACCCTCAAATGGATTCATGAAGAATCAGCAATGACTAAACCACAAGAACAACATGAATAAATGCTTGGTGCCTTGAATTCTGAGAACCTCTTCCTCACTGAATGAGAGATGGTTTCCTGTATTTCCAAAATGTGCTACTGTGCCTATGTTTAACCACTTACAAAAGCAATATCGCTGGCAACATCTTCTTCTATGGGTAGTTCATCCTGAGAACATCCCTGTCCTTCTTGACCTCCCCACTTTTTTGTTTCCCCATTTCTTCAAAGACCTTGGAGCCTGAGACCAGATTTAGCCCCTCCCTGATTCTCCTCACATCTCCGTTTTTTTTTCCTATTTCCTGACCAGGGGGGCTTTTTGTGTATAGAGAATAACTGAATCTGTAGCTCTGTGTCTAAACTACTGGCACAGAGATACAGGGCTGAGTCTTCAGGTGCTAGAGGTTGGATCTTCAGGGTGCCAGCTAGGTTTTTGGACCATTCAGCAAAGTATCTATGCTTGGTCATCCCTGAGTCATCCATGATTTGTTCAGTAGTTTGGTAAACTAGGAACTTGAATTCTTTATTCATGAGCTGTTGATACCAGTAAATATAATTGTGTCCTTTGATGGGGTCACAATTCAGCACCACAGTGTCTCCACTTCCCTTGACTAAGAAATCTGGCTTCTGGACAACTCCAGTATCCATGTGGCCTGTGAAGAAAGGAGACAAGATAAGAGAGAAATTGACGTAGACAACAGGAAAAAGTTTGGCTCTAGACCATAGAAAGTTCAAACAGATTTGCCCATCTGTATCTGGCACTCACCTACACCCATGAGACAAATGGCCACACAGCAGAGAAGTCCAGTGCCTACTGTGGAATCATGCCAGGAACTGGACATTTTTCTAGCTCAGACCTATTTTCCTTTGGGGCAGGGCATGTGAATGGCTTAGGACCATGTGGCATATGACACAAAATCTAACTATGATGTCACTGTTTCTGAAAGCTCTCAATGAATACTGTGAGTAGAAGGGTGTATGCCTTCCAAAGAATAAGGGAATGGCTCAAAATAGACCTATCTCTAGAGATAGTCTTCCTTGTTAGGACCCATGGAGTGAACTTGTCTGTTGAACACAGGAATATTTCTTTCTGACTTCAGTGTTTTCTCCAATCACAATCTCTCTTAGGCTTTTAATTTTTTCTGAACCTTGAACTTTGTTGACTAACCCACAAAGACCACACTGGGTTTAGAGAGTACTCCGAGAAAAGCTAGCATCTTTCAAAATATCTCTCTGCCTTACTCTATACATGGAATCTTCTTGGGTCTCCTTAATTTGATGGATCAATAGGGTAATGCCAGTGAGACCTTTTCCAATCCATCTTCTTAAAAAGATGTTAAATTACGTTGACAAGTTTAGTTTTCTGATAAGCTACATGTTCAGCTGTTCCCAGATACTCCCTTGGCCTTTAACATATCACTGCTGATCATGGATCTTTGGCGTTGGACTTTAAAAGGAGAAGTTACAGAATGTAACAAAGGAGAAGATCTGGAACTGAGATGACCATAGAGATTATGATTGGGCACACAAAGATCCAGGCTCCCTAGAGAGAAAACCTTTGAACCCTGTTCCCTAAGCATCTGGGAATACCAGGGGCCAAAGACAGTAGAGGATGATGAAGCCTCAGAGATAGCAGAAGACAGAGGGGAAAGTGGAGCAACAAGGAGTTCCTGGGGCAATCCAAGAACACTGGGCACCCAAGTCAGAATTAGTTGAATGGGAGGAGCAGAATGAGGGAAAATTTTTAGAACCAAGCCTTCTAGACACAAAGAAGGAGCTTTTAAACAATGCAGAATTCCTAAAAACAAGAGCAGCAGAAGCTGAAGAGCAGAATGGTAGAGTCATGTTATGGAGGAGTAAACCTAGACTTTGACCTTGACTTTGACCTTTACTCTTGCTGGGAATTCTGCAAACTGTACACATCAAGGGCTATGGGCTACCTTTCTAGTGATCCCAAGTACTTTCAACCCTAAGGTAGCACAATAAATCTGGAGAACTTTCAAGTCCTTAGGAGAGATGTAATTAACCAGAGGAATATGGACAGGAACTAAAGCTAATATTTCGCTGGGATAAGAAACTTTTGGATGAAACTCTCTCTGCCAATACAGGTCCTCACCTCATTTGTGCTATCAATAGAACACTGAAAATGTGTTGGCTTGTAAGGATCACATAACCAGTATGTTTCCGAGACACAGAGGCACTTGAACCCTGCTCCATCATTGGCTCTTTGTCCTCTCTACTGTAACCCTCATTACACCAAAGGAATGTTGCTGTTGCTGTTGTTTTCCTCTAGAAATGCTTAGAGAGTTCTACTTGGGGGTGGTGTAGGTAGGCTGGAGCAATACTATAAATCTGACAGAGTATATGGTCTGTGTGGAAGGTGAAGGCCTTTCAGAGAGAAAAGAACATTTGTTTTGACTGTCCCTGGGCTTGCGTGCGTCACAAAGTCATAGAATTTAAGACTTGGACGGTATATCAGAGGTCATCCAGTGCAAACCACACCAGAACAACAAGAAGAAAAATCTCCTCTACGTGAGATAAGTTGCAAATCAGATTTTTCTCAGAAGTCTACAGTGAGGGGCAACCTCCAAAGGCAGCACATTTCTCTTTTAGATACCCCAAGCCCGGATTCAGCTCTTTGCAACTTATATCCAGTATTCCTACTTCTATCCTCTGAGTCCAGGCAAAACAAGCTAATTGTCTCTTTTAAAATTAATTTATTTGGCATCCTTTGTCTTTATGTCACAGTCACTAAAATTTTTTTCCTGACTTTGATTTGAATACTCCTTTGTGAAACCGAACACGGGGAAAAAATAAACAAAAACACTGAATAAAGGGACAAGATTTGACAATATTTTGGCAATAGTCTGTCCACCACAGAGGTTGACACAGTTCCTTAATGGTGGATCCCCACTTTTCTGTCTTGAAAGGAAATGTTTTCAATATTTGTGAGATCTGTACTGGATTTCCAGTTTCTAAGAAATCAGAATCCTTTTACTGATTATTTCATTTATATTTCCATAAGTCATTATGCTTATTATTGTTCTGTATCAATTTGTAAAAAATCATTGGATGTTTCTCCAAATTCCTCATTTTTTACCAAAAAAAAAAGTGTTTTTGATTTTGGGAAGTGGAAGATTTACCTAATAAAGGACTTACTATAATCCCTTTTAATTATTCGCTAGCTCTCAAGTAAGTTTAGATCTGATTGGAGAATCAGTTGTAGACATTGATTCTTGTTTATGAAGTAGAGAATTGTTTATGTAAAGTTATCAGGGATATTTCATTTAATTTAGTAGTTGAATGGAAACATGAATACAAGTTCCAGTTGAATGGAGTTTGACTTTTGCTTGGAGCAGAGCCAGTATCATTTCCCTGTTCCTCTTCACAGCACCCTGGAGTTGAGTAGAAGCATGGTATCTCCCAGTGGCCAGTAAAGCAGAACTGCTCCAATAATGCTTCATGGGAAGCTGGAAATCAGAAGAGGTATTTAAGCAGAGTACTTTTGTTACTTTGTTAGACATATGGTTCTTTAAAAATAAAAAAAAGATGCTCTTTGAATCAAATATATATTTCGAGTCACAAGCTAGTTGTGCATCTCATCCCATCACATTTCATGATATCTATGAAGTCATTTTTTTTGCCTATTTTAAGATATGTTTTTCTTCTTAGTATCAAAAATTATTTGTTGATGCTCTTTTTTCATGTCTATCACTACCTACTACTAACCTACCTCTATGCTCCCACCCCAAGTAGAAGTCCTCCATGGTAATGAACATAGCATTGCGTTTTAGGAAGATGAGGAAATCTAGGCACTGTAGATTGGAGGGAGAAAGCATGGTGGAGAATAGTGCTCTTTTCATTTGTTATTTTGGTCTATATTGTTTTCTGGTTCTGTTAACTTCATTATTCATTGACTCATCTAAGTATTCCCGTATTTCTTGGAATTCCTCATTTTCTTATGCTGTAATAATATTCCATTAGCCATTCCTGATCGATGGATAACCACTTGGCTTCAGGTTTTTGTGCAAGTATATGTTATGCTATGATTATTTAAGTATATATGCAACTGTCAGCTCTGTCTTTGTTGTACTTGGGCATATGTATATATTGCAGTGAATCTCTAGGTCGGAGTATATGAAGGCTTTCTTGAATTTTTCACAAAATTCAAAATTATTTTCTAGAAAAATGGGTTAATTTACAGCTCTATCAACAGTACTCATGCATCTGTATTCGTATAGCCTTTCTAACACTATTTCCACCTTTTGTCATCTTGCTCATTTGTTTTGCATGAGACAGAATCTCAGAGTTGTTTAATTCTGCATTAATTTTATTATTATAGATTTGGAGAAATGTTCCATAAAGTTTCTGGTAGTTTGCAATTATTCTTTTGGAAATTGTTCATATCTTTTCACCATTTGTTTATTGGGGAATTGTGTAGTGTCTATTTCTTAGTCTTCTCCTGGGAGATATGTTTATGTTAAATCCCTATTGCCTACCCCCACCTCATCTGCTGATTCTCCAGTATACTCTGTTGTCTCAACCAAAACTGCAAGTTACCTCCTTCTTCAGGGCCCCCAATAGGCCAGCTGTGGGAATAGAAAGAGGAATGGTTCTTGTTCTAGTCTCTGATTCAAGTCATATTCTGTGTCACTGGCACTGCAGAAATAAATGCCATTGTCTTTAGGATCCAAGTCAGTTACTCCCAGAGTAGAGGATTTTTTATCTGTACGATTGATGGGGAACTTGGACTCATTAAAGCCCTCCTCATAGGTGCTTTGCCTGCCCTGGTTTGCAGTCGCAATCAGTACCAAGCTTTGTTGGGGAAGCTGACGATACCAGTACATGAAGGTTAATTGACTATCAATTTGATGACAGTGGATCAGCAAAGAAGATCCTTTTTTCCAGATAGCTCTGCTTGGTTGTTGAGAGATGAGAGCCCCAAGGCCAGAAGCTGGAGAGGTAAAGAACAACATCAGTTAGTGGGAGCCACTAAGCTAGCAATCGGTCTAATATCCCTGATGTGATTTTTTTCCTTTTCATTATCCCTCTTTTCTCTAGTATCCCTCAGACCCCATTTCTTTCTCTTGCTGTTAACCTGCCTCTTTAAGTCTCCCTTACCACACAATTCCCTTTCCCCAAGGCTTTCACTCTCATACAGAGTATGTACTTCACACCATCATGATTTCTTTCCCAACTCCCCAGGATTTCTGGCACATACTGGGTCCTAGAAGCAATAGAAGACTCAGCATCTTCTAGAACTGACTGCACTCCTTCCTCAAAAGAGAGACTGAGGGTCAGGTGAAATGTCAGTGCTTTTCTAGCGATGGATACTACAGAATACTAAAGAAGCTCTCTTCTGCCCTCTGGTGGAACTCTGCATCACTTCACTCCGTGTTGCAATTATTCAAGATAAGGAAGGTCAGCATTTTCTCCACAAGTCCAGAATAACTTTCCCTTCTTCAAACACTAAATATCTCCTATAAACACTATATATCTCAATTATTGTGGCAATCAAATGGCATTTAGTATTTATGAATCTTTTTATTGTCATAAAGTCCCATATTAATATGTCATGTTTTTTTCACACTTTTAAAACATAAGGTCCTTAAGGACAAGAGCTGTTTTTCTCGGTCTTTGTATTCCTAGTGCACATACTAAATGTTTGTTGATTATCATAATGTGCCCGAGTCCAGGGGATAATAGGTACCTCTGTTAGAGAACTCTCCCTACCTTCAAAGAGACACAGAGAGAGAATCTGGATTCATTATACGCTAGCACTTTTGTGGCACTTTAAGGTTTGCAAAGTACTTTACAAATATTACGTTATTTTACCCACTCAATAACCCTGGGTGGCAGATGCTGTCATTATCTTCATTTTCTAAGGAAAGAAACTGAGGCAGAAAAAGTCTAACTGACTTGCCCAGAGTTACATAGCCATTCAGTGTCTGAGGCTAGATTCGAACTCAGGTCTTCCTGATTAGCTCCAACACTGTCCACTGTGTCACCTAGTGGCCTTTCTATCTTCCTTTATACCTATCTCTAGTCATTTGTTGCATTTCAATGCCCAGCAGAGTACCTCCTTTATAGCAAATATTCAATTATCATTTGAATAATCCTAGTTGATAATCCATAGTCAGACCTTTTGTTGCACCTAGGGCAAGGAGCAGTGGGTGTGAGAGGAGTTGGGGGAGGTTGTAGGCTTGACTGGGGTTTGGCCACAAGGAGAATGAAACCTAATCCACCTTCCTGAAGAGGAGAAATTTCCTCTGTTGCAAATAAATAGAGGTGGACTAGGTGGGCAAGGCCATGGACAGTGTTGTCAGGCATCTTCTAAATATCCCTTATTGAATCTGAGATAGAGTTTACCCCCCCCCCCCTTCCCCAATTGTGGCTCTGGGTGTGGTGATGGCCATTTATTTAGAAGCCTTGGGAAGACTGACCTAAGAATGTGTCATGAATAACTTTGTACAAAGTGGTTGGGACAGAGGTGGAGGGTTGGAGAGGGAGAGGATGCAGTAGGGGAAGTTCTTGAATCCTAATCACAATTCAAAAGGCCTAAGTCTTTGGGGAAGTTGGCTGTGCCACTCCTGGCAGGGCAGCCTGAAATCTCAACACTCCAAAACTCACTGTCCCTTTTGTGGAGGTTGATACAAAGGTTTCATGAAATCAGAGACTTAGAGCCAGTAGGTACCTCAGTTGCCATGTAACAAACAGTCCACCTCATTTTACAAATGAGGAAACTCTTTAAGAGTTAATGCTCTACCCCCTTCTGTGAGAGGCTGGGGGACAATCGAAGCTACAACCCCACTTCCTCTTCCAGGGAGGGAAGAGGTGGGAGGCGCCCTGCCCAGGGCTGGGGAAGAGCTTGGAGGGAAAAGAAAGAGGATTTGTGTACAGAGAGGAGAAGACTCAGCAGTGCTGTGGTTGTGCTGCTACCACAGAGATAGAGAGCAGAGTCCTTGTGTTCTGTGACTTTGATCTTTAGTTTTGACGGTGATCCTTTAAGCCATTCAACGGAGAATTGATCTTTTGGCAATCCAGTGGTATCAAAAGGCTCGTTGTTCCTGAGGTATGCCAGGGACTCTATTTTCTCCCCTATGATCTGTCTGTACCAGTAAAGGCTGGCATGTCCAGAAATGGGATCGCACGTCAGGATCACTGTCTTTTTTGTTTCTTTGATAAGCTGCTTGGGAAGCTGAATGACACCAGCATCTGTGAAACCTGCATGAAGAGAAAGAAGTGTTGTCAGGGAAAGGAGAGTCATGGGATTTCCAGTGGCCTCATACCTCACCTGCTCCCAGTAGAAACATGGAAAACCAGTGGAGGAATCTGATGCCCATGTCAGGGACAAGGCAGGACTGGATCATCTCACCAGCTCAGGGCTCAGGTATCTGGAAGTAGAGATCTGAGATCACCCAGTCTCAATAAACATGATCTGTCTTTGACATCACTATCTCTGTCAACTCCCATAGTCCCATAAACACCTCCAGAGAAGAGCATGCACATTCTGTGAAACAAGGTTGGGAAACTTCAGTCCCTTTGCAAACACAAATGGTGTCAGCCTCTGGGATCTGTGATTGTACCAATATATAAAGAGTCTTAAGCCTTCATCAAGTCTCAGCTCATTCAATCCTCTTCGACAGCCCTTCCAGGGCTGGCATAGTGCCTGACTTTTCCTGATACTGACTTTTTAAATCACTTTGTTTTCAGTTATTTTGTTGTTGTTGTTGTCATATATTTACTTACGGGATAGAAAGCTTCTAGTCTCTGTCTCTCTGCCATAACCAAATGTTAGGGGTACACTCAAAGAGATCAGGGCATTTAAATCCTAAATGTACCTTCAAAATCACCTAATCTGAGACTACCACCACCACTGCCACCACCCCTTTGCCAGTGTCACACAGTTTGTGCCAGTATTTAAAGCATACCCTTTCTACCACCACCACTGCCACCCAGTCCTCTGGGCAATCTATCTGTATCTCCTCAATTTCCATCCATTACTCCTACTTTCTATGGCAAGCAGATACACATGTTATCCTTCTTCTATATGACATCCCCTCAAATACGTTTTTTTTGGAGGACGGAAGGCAAGGCAATTGGGGTTAAGTGACTTGCCCAAGGTCACACAGTTAAATGTCAAGCGTCTGAAGCCGTATTTGAACTCAGGTCCTCCTGACTCCACGGCTGGTACTCTATTCACTGCACCAAGTCACCGACCCCATTCTCTCAAATACTTAAAGACAGTTGTCATATACCCTTGAAGTTTTTACCTGAAAACTTCAAGTTACTTACTGTCCTCTCTGCAATGACCTTGTGTTAATTTATTTTGTCTCTCCTGATCATATGTAAGATCCTTTCATTAAAATATATCATTCTTGTATTTTTATCCCGAGCACTTAGTAGAGTCACTGCAACAAATCTCATTGATTGGTTGACAGAGAAATTGTATGAAATTCCAGAACTCAAGCCAATGCCAGTCCCATAGACAAACTTAGGAGGAAGAATAGTAAGGAATCTCTTTCCTTTCCTTACTTGTTAGCAAACAATTCCAGAAAATCTGCCTAACACAGATATCTTTACTGAAGGCTAAGCTTGGAGGAAGTAGGCTTCAACTGAAATAAAACTGTTTTGGATTCTGCAGAAGGAGGGATGGCTTGACAAAGAAAAATGATTGAGCAGCCCCTCATGTTGAAAATGAGATTTACCAGATATATGTCTTGAATAGTGTAGAGAAGACTATTTGGAAGCAAGGGACTGTAGTCACGAAATGTTGAGACCTAAGTTTTCCCATCTGTAAAATTTAAGAATTGTCCTAGATGGTCTCTGAAGCTCCTTCTAGTTCTAAATAATACATGATCTACAGAAATGTAAGGGTTTTGATAGAGTGAGACAATTCATTTAGAAATGTTTTACTGTCCCCATGTGGAGACTGAAGGGATTAAGCCAGGGAGATGACTCTGTGTTCTGTGCCTCTGACCAGGAGTTGCTGGGTGGGAGCAAGAGGTGAGCACTTCACTCTGGTTGACAGCAGCAAAAGAGAAGTTTCTGCTCGCTTGGATGTCATGCTTTCAGGCGTTTGAGCGTGAAGATATCTTTTTTAATGTGAAAAGTGTGTGATCCTTGGTGCCCATATCTCCTAACAAGAGTCCTGAATACTGAACTCCAGGGTTGAATCCCTTGTCATAGTAATTGTTATCAATGATGGTGGTGTTTAGTCATGTTCAAACCTTTATGAGCCTATATTGGGTTTTTTTTGGCAGAGATACTAAAGTGGCTTGCCATTTCCTTCTCTAGCTCATGAGGAGGAAATGAGGAAACTGAGGCAAACAGGGTCAAGTGACTTGTCCAGGTTCTCACAGCTAGCGAGTGTCTGAGGTCAGTTTTTACCTCAGGAAGATGAATCCTCCTGATTCCAGGCTCATTACTCTATCGATGTTGCCACCTAGCTGCCACACTATCACTAACACTAAGTGTCTAATTCTACTGAATCCCAAACCTTCCCATCTCCTCAACTTTCCACTCTATCTCCCCTAGGACCCAGTAGTCCAAGACTAATTTAGATACCTAGAATTTTTTCTTAATGATTCATTCCCATTCACATACCCAGTCCATGATTTTCTGTTTCCTGAGCTTGGGAAGATTTATGCATAGAGAGGTATCAGTGTGCAGCACTGTGGTTAAGCTGCTGGCACAGAAATAGAGAGCCGAATCCTCTAATTCTACAGGTTGGATTTTCAGACTGTAGGGTAAGCCATTGGGCCAGTCAGCAGAGAATACGGGCTTGGACAGCCCTGAACTGTGGATGACTTGATTATTGTCACAATATTCCAACAATGTCGATTCTTGTCCTGGGAGCTGTTGATACCAGTAAACATAATTATGTCCTTTGATTGGGTCACATCTCAGCACCACAATTTTTTTCCTCTCTGTGACAAGGCTTCTTGGGGTCTGGAAGACTCCAGCATCTCCAAGGCCTGTGGAATAAGGAGTAAATTGTAGACTTCACTTTGAAGCCAGGTCTGGCAAGTCCAAGTCAAGAATTTCCCACTTGTGCTCAAGACTCACCTAACCCCAGGAGACAAATGGCCACACAGCAGAAGAGCTTGGTATCCATAGTGGTGACAAGAAAGGAGTGAGGCATCTCCAATCTCTAGAATATAGCTAGCATCTGAGGCTTCCTAGTCTGCAGTTGGCTGTGTCTCTCTGTGACACACTTCCTATAGACTCCCATGTCCATTTAGATGTTTTATATCTCACAGGAAAACAGAGGAGAGATACTTTACCAGTAAAAGCACATATTATAAGGGTTCTTACTGGTTCTTGTGTTTGGGAGGGTAGCAGACTGATACCATGGGCTTGACTTCTTCTCATCTTGTGTGAAATGTTCTTCTCCCTGAAGCACACCCCTCCCCTTTTCTGTGCTAATAAATATTTCAGTGGCTTTCCAGTGCCTAGAAGAATAAACTTTAAAATCCTTACCAGGCAGTTATCTGCCCCCAAATTTAACCCTAACCTGCCTCTCCATCTCTATACCAGGCTTCCTTCCCTGACCTTTATTTCCTTGCCCTTCCCTTCTCCATATTCCTTACCACCTTGTCTACAGTGCATTGTACGAGAAGGAAAAGGCTCTCCCTGCAGTTTCCTGAAATGGCTTAACTGGGAAACATTTCCCTATGTGTTCCTCCTCTAAAGTGCTCATTTCTTTTCCCTGGCTTCCTTTGCAGAGATAAACTACAGCTCTGCTTCCTTCATCTTCAGTCCCTGCCCTGCTCCATCTTTTTAACTCTTTTCTCCAAATGGGTTAATGGAAAGGTCCCTCTGCATTGAGAATAGGAACATGTAGGTCCTCGCCCTAGTCCTACCAACAAGTAGCTTATCTGTGACCTCAGACATTTTGGTATCTTTGGGACCTTCCGTTTTTCACGTTTGTAAATGGAACAGATTACAATGGATGAATGACAGTTTAGGTCCCACACAGCACTAACTCTGTGATCTTGTGATCTCCTAGGGCTCTTTTGTTCTTTTGTCTCTGATGCTCTCTAGTTCTGAAATTCACAACCTCTGCCCTCATGTTTGCTTGACTTGATATCAGATTCTGACCACCCTTAGCACTTTTGCCCAGTTCTTACTATCTACCCGGCTTGTTCAGCCATTTTTCAGTTGCATCTGGCTCTTCCTGATCTCATTTTTTTTTTTTTACAAAGTTACTAGAATGGTTTGCCATTTCCTTTTCCAGCTCATTTTACATATGGGAAAACTGAGGAAAAGAAGGTTAAGTGATTTGCCCAGTGTCACAGAGCTGGTAAGTGTCTGAGGCCAGATTTGAACTTAGGATGATGAGTTTTCCTGACTCCAGGTCTGGCATTCTATCCACTGCATCACCTAGCTGCTCAGCTCTGACCCATGCCAATTTTTGATCATTATACTCAGGGATACCAAGTCTTAGCATGACCTCACCAATAACCACTTTTGATTCAATTCCTGGTCCTCTGTTAATTATTCACCACATGATGCGCCCATGCTTTTAAGGGTTAATGCCCAACTGCTTTCTATAAAAGAGACTGCCGTAACCACAAACCAACTTCGTATCCAAGTAGCATGGAGAAGATTCTTTACAAGACTGGGTTGTTGGGCGTGGATTAAGAGTGGGGTTTATGCCCAGAAAGGAGGTGACTTTACAGCACTGTGTATGCTGACAGCACAAAAGTAGATGGCTGAGTCGTCCAAATTCAGGGAACTGGCAGTAAGTAAACAGAGATTCATTTTTGTCCGATTGGCTTGGAAGTTATCAGAGATGCCCTTTTCTTTGGTAACACCTGACAATTTATAGGCATAGAGAAGTTGCTTTAGCTCCTGTCCTAGCTTCTGTTGGTACCAGTACATATAATCATAATTCTGGTCCTGGTCACATGTCAGTTCCATTGCTTGTCCTATGCCTGTGACCAGATATCTTGGGGTCTGGAGAACGATGCCATCCATCAAACCTGTGAAGGGAAGAGAGAGAAGCTAGGAGGCTGAGGGAATCTGATGTTGCAGCCGAAAGAGAAAGGTTCAAAATTCAGGCCTGACCTGTTCTGGGCTGAGCACTCACCTGCTCCCAAGAAGCAAATGGCCATACAGCTAAGAAGTCTGGTTTCCATGGTGGCTTCAGGTTAAGAGTGAGACATCTGTGAAATCCAGAGTTCTGGTCTGTTTGGGTGGAGCATCTGTGGGACTCAGGCTTCTCGGGTTCCTCCTGCACATTAGGTGTGGTTTGTCTGTTGAGAGAGATTTAAGATCTTTCTCTACTTCAGTACACAGGGGGGGATTGACCTACTACTCAGAATAAGGATGAAGCATCTGAGATATGAATGGAACCAGTCCCCTCAATCAGCCATGGATGGATGTGGTTGCATTTATTGAACATGCTCAGCAAACAACAAAGTCAGAAGTAGCATCATACTGTATAGAATACTGCCCCTGGGATCAGATGACCTCGGTTCAAATGCTGTCTGTGATGTTTACTCTCTATGTGACCTTGGACAAGTCACTTACTGGTCTAGGCTTCAGTTTCCCATCTGCAAAATCAGGGATTAGATTGAGTGAAATTTGAAGTCTACTTAATAAAGCCTTCAGTAGGTTCTTTCTGAAACCTTTGTTTTGTGGAGGGACTTATCTGATCTTCATTCTTCTTTGACCCCTATTCTTAGCTTCTAGATAAACCATCCCTCATCCCTCTCACCTGCTCAGCTCCCTTTTGTGTATTGCCCTTCCCCATTAAAATGTAAACTCTTTGAGGTCAGGGTTTGGTTTTCTTTTGCTTGTATTTGAAGGTGCCTGGCGCATAGTGAGCATTTAATTAATGTATGTTTCCTTCTATTCTTCTGAGGCTCCTTCTCGTGTTAGATCTTGAATGAAGGTTTCATGGCTGGGCTCATATCTGGATGGTTCCTTTCATTTTTTGTACAAATTTATTGTTGCTGTTTAGTTGTGCCCAACTCTTCAGGACACCATTATGGGTCTTCTTGGCAAAGATACTGGAGTGGTTTGCCATTTTTTTCTCTGGCTCATTTTACAGATAAAGAAAACGAGGCAAACAGGGTTAAGTGACTTGCCCAGGGACACAAAGCTAGAAAGTATCTGAGGCCAGATTTGAACTCAGGAAGATGAGTCTTCCTGACTCCAAGCTTGGACCTCTATCTAGTGTGCCACCTACTTGCCTTGTACAAATACTCGCGACAATATCCAAAGCCTTTTGTGAATATTGATTGACATCTAAATTTCCTTCTATATTCTTTTCCTTCCTGCTCCCAAAGGCCCCTCCCTTACAACAAATAATTTTCTTTAAAAAGAAATAGAAACAGAAAGAAGAAAAATATTCAGTAAAACTGAACACACAAAATATACGCAAAAAATGTGACATTATATACAATGTTTTACTCCACTGCTCCCCAAAAACACATTCTTGGGCAAAGGAGTGAGGAGAGATTCCATATCTCTTTTTTTTTTTTTTTTTTACAATTTACAAAGACTGAGGCTTCCTGACAAAATAACCTATTTTAAAGTAATGGGGAAATCTTTGGGTTTTGTACAGAGTAACATCCTTAAAACTCAAGATAAGCAGAGGCTGGAGAGGAAAGCCAAAAACAAAATACATTTTCTTGGCTACAAGGGGGAAGAAGAAAGACCATGTGGTTTAATGGCTAAAAAGCCAGTCCTGGGAGTCAGGAAACCTTGGATTCAAGTCTAGCCTCTGACACATGTTGCCTGTGTGATCCTTCACAAGGTCCTTCACCTCTTGGTGGCCCCAAACAATCCACTAAGACTCTGAAATGCAGGTCAGGTGTTAATCTGAATTGACAAAAGTTTTCTCATTGGAAATTTCCTATGTCATAGCATAGGCCAATAGAAAATGGGGAAAAGAAGGATCAAAAATGCTACATAACTGAAGATTGAAGCAATAACAACAACAAAACTTGAGTTGTTCCTGGTAAGAATTCAAATGCACAGAGAAGTTTGGGGTGAAAAAAGAACCATAGAAAGTCCTCTAGCTCAGGAGTATCAAAATGAAAGTTTCCCTGACCAAAGAGAGAGACGTTTACCTTCATCTGTGGCAGAGAACATATTCTAAAAACATTCTGCTGCAAAGGCTTTGGAAACTTGCATTAACACTTTAGTTATTTCTTAAGATTTGGAACAGTCTGTGTCTAATAAAACCATGCTATAGTAATCAGGCTCAAATTGGCTAAGAATTCATTTGTGAAGACTGGAGACTACCTTAGAAATGGCTCATGCAACCTCAGAAGGCAAATAAGATTGACACTCTAAACTATAAACTCAGTTATTATAATGGTAATGGAATTTAAAGATCCCCCTGTATTGACTTGGTTTTTGGGTTGAGTGTTAAAACCCAGAGCTTGTGAATCTCACTTGTGGGATGGACTTGTTGATGTGAAGAGACAGGGCTGAACTGGGAGAAGCTGTGGATTTAGAGAGAAGCCCAAGCAGAAAGAAGGCCCAAGCAGAGAAGGCCAGAGGGACTTTTGGAGAACAGGGTTGTGGACTTGGGAGGGCCTGTTGGAGCTGCACAGGACTTTTGAGAACTGCCACCCAGAGCTGCCAAGAACTGAGGTGGCATGGTTGTGATGCTGGTATTTTGTCTGTCTGTTTTGATGTTGTTTTGCCAGATTCGCCTGCTTATGAAGGACAGTGCTGCTGTTGTAGAGGTTCTGGAACCTGGCTGTTGGTTCAGAAGCCCTGAAGGAGGATTTTCTTGTTGTATATTTACAGAAATCATTGACGATGGCCTTGCTGATATTTTCAGGGGTTCTGGGACTGTTCTACAGGCAGAGAGTGACTTGATGAGGACACTGGCTATGGCATTGTTGAGCCTTGTCTCCCCAAGGAACTGAGATTGCTGAGGGCTTGGGTCATCAGATGGGTTACCAATGGCAAAGTTGGAGCCAGTGAGGATGAGGGTGGGAGACAGGCTGTAAGGAAAGAATATGAAGCTGATGTTAAAGTCATCTAGGAAGATAAAACCAGGGTCAATAGCAGGAGGGGACAATGGATAGCTTCAGTCATTGTAAGAGAAGATATAGAGAAAGATCCTAGGATTCAAAAGATGAGGGCCAGGGAGAGAATCTAGAACTTGCATTGGAGTATCAAAAAGAGACCCATCTCTGTCCTTTATCATAGAGTCAAGAGGAGCGGGAGAAGATAAAACTTCCAAAGGAATAGCCAAAGAGAAGATATGTTGTCTTAATCATAGAGCCATATTTCAGTTAAAGTAAGGAACTGAACACAGAAAAAAATAGGAGAAATTGGATTAAGAGGTAGGATAGAGTTTGCCCACAAAATATACCAAAATGAAAAATGTAGTATGCCAGAAAGAATAGTAGAAAGAAGCAGTAGCAGAAAGATGATTATATCACAGGAAGCACAGACGTGGAATGGGAACGGGTGAGAGGACATTTGTAAGGGTTCAGAGAGAGGGAGTCAGTATGAAAGGTTGGAGCTTTAAGCAGTGGGATTAAATAATTGGGTATTGATAGAAACCTAGGCCCAGGAGACAGAAGAGAGGCATGTGTTAGAAAAAAACAGAAAATCTAGAATTAAGAGTATGTTGAAACTGAAGGGACCACTTCCAAATCTCCCCATCCTGAAAAAATACAAACAAGACCCTACCAACTCAGCTCAGTTCGATAAACATTTGTTAAGTGCCTAGTATGTGTCTGAAACTATGCTAAGTGCTAGAGACACAAATAAGAAAAAGGAAGACTATTCCTGCCCTCAAGGAGTTTACAATCTAATGGAGAAAGACAATTCATAAAAGGATGCTGGAAGAGGAAGGGAGACACTAGGGGGTACTTGATGTCCCTAATGTTTTTCTTTTCTTGCTGAAGATTTCATAATCACCAGCAGATTCCTTTGCCCACCTAGGCACCCAGTATTCTTTATTCTCCTCTGGGTTTCCTAAAAAACAACAACACTGAAAGTAGAACTCTGTTCTACCTCTTTCACCCTTACCTGCCAAAAGCCACTGGATTGCTTCAATTCTTCAACAACATCACTTCTCTAATCCTCACATCCCATCCAGTTGTCCTCCCTTTGACCTCTGAATTTTCCTGAAATAGCCACAGAGTGATTTACCCTCTCATTTAATATTTTCATCAATCCTTTCTGCCTCTCCTGCTCAGACCCACAGAACTCCCAGACTTCACTACTTTACCCAATATTGTTCAGTGACCCACTTTGGTCCTAGCTAGTACCTTCACACTAGTTTTTTAAGGGTTAATGATGATCTTCCCCCACCTTTCCCCCAAGTGGAGCAGGTACAGCCACAAACCTGCCCTGGACATAACCTGAGCTCCTTAAAAGTCACATTTAAGATCCCTGAGAGTAGCTGTTGGTTATTGGAGATACAGAAGATTTGTGCCAAGAGAAGAAGTGACTCTGCAGTGCTATGTCACTGCTACAGGCACAGAGATATGTAGCTGAGTCCCTGAAACCCAAAGATTTGTTGTTAAGGTAACAGAGGGAATTACTTGGTCGATTGCTATGGAAGTTATCAAGAGTGTTGTTTCTCCGTGTTGCATGCTGCTTGTAAAAGAAGATTATCTTTGGTTCTTGCCCCATTTCCTGTTAATACCAATACATATTGTCTTCTTCCTGATCCTGCTCACAACTCAGTAGCACAGGCTGCCTGGCCACTGTAACTACATTCTTGGGGGTTTGGGTAACTTTGCCATCAGTGAAATCTGTGATGGAAGGAGATAGAAGTTAGATGAACAGGAAACCATGAAGAAAAGCTTTCAAACTGGGTCCTGGCAAATGAAGGTCAAGGATTGTCTCTCATTGGCCCAGACTCACCTACTCTGAGGAGACAAACAGCCACACAGCAGAAAAAACTGGAGCCCATGGTGGGATCAGAGCTACAATTGGGGCGAGCCTGTGTGGGCTATGGTTGATCATGAGGCATTTTGTGTGTGAAGGCTGGGGCACTGGGAATCTCTTGCCTCTGTTGGTGGGTATCTACCTATGATGTCACTGGTATTGATGGTCTTCCCTCCCCCAACTCCTCTCACCTAAGCAAAAATGCACTAGCTGACACTCCTCTTTTTTATGTCATTTTCTTCAATGCTTTTTACAGAGCAGCATGCAGCTAAATTGGTCTTTATAGCACCTAGTACATAATAAGAGCTTAATTAAATGATTGTTCATTGACTGGTTAATCAATCAATCAATATTAAGTGCCTATCGTGTGCCAGGCATTGTAATAATCATTGAAGATACAAAAAGAGGCAAAAGACAATCCCTGACCTGGAGGAACTCATAATCAAAAGGAAAGACAACACAGGAACAGACATAAAAAAAAAACTATATACTTGATGAATAGGAAATAATTAAGACAAGGAAGTCACTATAACCAAAAGGTATGGGGAGCTTTATTACTCTTTGGGCAGGCCCTATAACCATGTATGTCATTGTGGTTCACAAAATCTAAGATGACATAGTCACTCCCTCTCAAGAATCCTACCATTTATTTTTTAGTTACTAGTTCCTCCTTATGGGTCAAAATAAATCTCACTACAAGGCAAAAACCCAGCTTTAGTATTCATGAGAGAGTTGTTTTCTTCATGAGATTCAGTTTTTGGATCTTAAATTTTTGCTAGTAGATTTCAACAAAATACAAAGTGTGTGTGTTGACTTTACAGCCCATCTCCCTTATCATTAGCTTGTTTCCCTCCCATCAACATGTATTCAAATCTGTCCCATTATTTCTTGATCCTGATGGCATTTATGACCGTTTGCTGGCTCCAAGTATCCTCCTTCCAGTCTGTAAGCAATTTGATATTTTATATTTCCCCTCTTCAACCAACTCTTCATATTTTTCCCACTGTGATGTAATGGAAATAGTACTTTACTTGGATTAAAGTTTTGATTCAGCTCTTACTAGTTGTATCAATTTGGACAAGGAACTTAACCTTAAAAAACCTCAATTTCTTCATTTGTAAAATGAGGCTAGTAATGCTTGCCATTCATCCACCATAGGATCTTTGTGGGGAGTGGTTGAGATAATGAATCACAAGATCTATTCATCTAAAAAGGCCTTAGAGGTCACCTAATTCAACATATGTTTATTGTTGTTGTTCAATTGTTTCATATGTGTATGACTCTTTGTAACCCCATTTGGGGTTTTCTTGGCAAAGATACTGGAGTAGTGTACTACTTCCTTTTCCAGTTCATTTTGCAGATGAGGAAACTGAGGCAAACAGGATTAACTGATGTACCCAGAGTCATGCAGCTCATAGGTCTCTGAGGGTGAAATTGAATTCAGATCTTCCTGACTCCAGGCCCAGAGCTCTATCCACTGCTCCACCTAACTCTGTGTGTGTGTGTGTGTGTGTATGTGTGTGTGTGTGTGTGTGTGTGTGTGTATGTGTATGCTTATTATGTGCCAGGCGCTAGAGACACAAATAAAAAAACAAAGCAAAAAAAAGACTGTTCCTACCCTTAAAGAGCATACAATCTAATGGGGGGAAATCAATACATAAAAGGAAGCCGGAAGGGAACAGGAGGCTCTCTGGTATCCCTAAGGTTTTTCTTTTCTAGCCTGAGATTTCATAATCTCCAGTAGCTTCCTTTGCCAACCTGGGTGCCCAGTGTTCTTTATCCTCCTCTGGTTTTCTTAAAAAAAAATACTGAAAGTAGAACTCTGTCTCACCTCTTCCACCCCTATCTGCCAAAAGCAAATGGATTGCTTCAATTCTTCAACAAAATCACTTCTCTAATCCCCTCATCCCATCCAGTTGTCCTCCCTTTGATCTCTGAATTTTCCTGAATCCTTTCTGCTTCTCCTGCTTAGATCCACAGAACTCCCTAACCTCAGGACTTTCTCTAATATTCAGTGATTCAACAGGGAGTCCATGATAGTCTCAGCTAGCTAGTATGCTCATCCCAGTTCCTTAAGAGTTATTGCCCATCTTCTCATCCTCTCCATCTCTCTCTCTCTCCCCTTCTCTCTGTCTCTGTCTCTGTGTCTGTGTCTCTCTGTCTCTCTCTGCCTTTGTCTCTGTCTCTATCCATCCCTTTCTCTGCTGTAGGCACATACCAGCTCAGATGATGGGTTAAATTTCTTAAAAGCCACATTCAAGTTTCCTGAGAGTAAACATTAGTTGTTGGTGACACAGAAGGTTTGTGCCAAGAGAAAAGGTGACTCTGCAGTGCTGTGGCACACTGCCACTCGTACAGACATACGTGGCTGAGTCCCCCAAAAGTGAGGCTGTGATGTTAAGGTAACAGAGGGAAACACTTGGTCGACTGCCGTTGAAATTGTCAGGAGTGTTTATCCGTGCCATATATTTGTTATAATAGTAGAAGATTAACTTTGGTTCTCGTCCCATTTTCTGTTGGTACCAAAACATATTGTCCTCTTCCTGATCCTGCTCACAACTGAGTAGCACAGGCTGCCCGGCCGCTTTAACCACATTCTTGGGGGTTTGGGTAACTTTGCCATCTGAGACATCTGTAATGGAAGGAGACAGAAGTTAGGAGATGCACAGGAAGCCATGAAGAAAAGCTTTCAAACCGAGTCCTGGAAAGTGAAGATTAGGGATTCTCTGTCATTGACCCAGACTCACCTACTCTGAGGAGACAAACAGCCACACAGCAGAAAAGACTGGAGCCCATGGTAAGATGAGAGCTACAAGTGGGTCAAGCCTGTGTGAGCTATGGTTGGTCATGAGGCATTTTATGTGTGGAGGCTGGGGCACTGGGAATGTCTTGTCTCTGTTGGTTGGTATCTACCTATGATGTCACTGGTATTGAAGGTCTTCCCTCCCCCAACTCCACCCACCTAAGTAATACTTGCAAATGCACTAGCTGTCACTCCTCGTTTTTATGTTATTCTCTTCCTAACCTTTTACAGAGCAGCATGGAACTAAACTAGTATTTGTAGTACCTGATACATAGTAAGAGCTTAATTAAATGATTGTTCATTGATTGACTAGTTAATCAATAAATAAACACTTATTAAGTGCCTACTATATGCCAGGCACTGTAATAATCACTGAAGATACAAAAAGAGGCAAAAGACAATCCTTGTCCCCAAGGATCTCACAATCAAAAGGGAGAGAAAGCATAAAAACAGATGTAGAAACATGCTATATACACGATGAATGGGAAATAATTAAGAAAGGAAAGTCACTGTAACCAAGACGGAGTGGGAAAATCTTCCTGTAAAAAAATGAGATTTTAATTGGGAATTAAAGCAATCTAAATTTGGACCTCATTGT
>CM053581.1:502386443-502414866 GCA_028627135.1 Pseudochirops cupreus
TTTTTTTTTTATCAAGAATGCTTGAAAATCCTCTATTTCATTAAATGATCATATTTTCCCCTGAAACATTATATCAGTTTTGCTGGGTAAGTGATTCCTGATTTTAGTCCTAGCTCTTTCGACCTCCAGAAGATCATATTCCAAGTCCTTTGATCCCTTAATGTGGAAGCTGCTAGGTCTTGTGTTATCCTGATTGTGTTTCCACAATACTCAAACTGTTTCTTCCTGACTGCTTAGAGTATTTTCCCCTTGACCTGGGAACTCTGGAATTTGTCTATAATATTCCTAGGAGTTTTCTTTTCAGGATCTTTTTCAAGAGGTGATCAGTGAATTCTTTCAATTTCTATTTTGTCCTCTGGTTTTAGAATGTCAGGGCAATTTTGCTTGATAATTTCCTGAAAGATGGTGTTTAGGCTTTTTTTTTGATCATTGCTTTTGGGTAGTCCAATAATTTTTAAATTATCTTTCCTGGACCTATTTTCCAGGTCAGGTGTTTTTCCAATGAGATATTTCACTTTACCTTCTATTTTTTTCATTTGTTTGGATCTGTTTTATAGTATCTTGATTTCTCATAAAGTCATTAGCTTGCCATTGCTCCAATGTAATTTTGAAGGAGTTATTCTCTTCAGTGAGTTTTTGAAATTCCTTATCCATCTGGCAGATTTGGCTTGTTACAGCATTCTTCTCCTCATTGGCTTTTTGGGCCTCTTTTGCCATTTGAGTTAGTCAATTTTTTAAGGTGTTATTTTCTTCAGCATATTTTTGAGTCTCCTTTAGCAGGCTGTTGACTCATTTTTCATGATCTTCTTGCCTCATTCTCATTTCTCTTCCCAATTTTTCCTCCACTGCTTTTACTTGATTTTCAAAATCCTTCTGCAGCTCCTCCATGGCCTGTAAGCAGTTCATAATTTTCTTGGATGCTTTTGATGCAGGAGTTCTGACTTTGCTGTCTTCCTCCTGCTCCATGCATTGATCTTTTTTGTCCCCAAAAAGGATTCTGTGGTCTGTTTGTGCCTCCATTGCTTGCTCATGTTGGCAGCCAATTACTTGACTTTTGAGCTCTTTGCCATTGTAGAACTCTTTTTCTAGAACGGAGAGAGCTTCGTCCCAAATCACTGGGGTTTTCACAGCTGCTGGAGCTATTAGGAGGGTGCCCTCTCTACAATCCACACACACTCTAGCTCAGTGGTCACACACTCCAGGACCCCCGCCCAAGACCTCAATCCAGATCCAAATAGGTTAAAGCAAAAGCCATTACCCTCTGAATGGTTGCTTGGTCCACCTACAATCTGCAGGCCAGGAGCTCCTGAAGCAGCCACATTGCAGCAGCTACCCAGCCACCGCACCTCTGCTACTTCTTGACCCAGGAACAGAGGCCAGACAGCACTCTTCCATATACTGCTGTTCCAACAGAGGTCCACACTGAATTTGTCTTTGGTGTTTATGGGTTGAGAAATCTGGAAACCACTACAGCTGCTGGTGATTCACTCTCCTGAAGTCTGCTCTGGCCACCCTTGGTCAGGGCTGCCCTGGGGCCAAAACTGCGTGGCTGGGGCAGGTGGAAAGGCTGCACTCAGCTCCTAGCTCAGTTTGATAGACCCTTCTTGTCCTCCTGCTAGGCTTCCTGCAGCAGGAGATTTCTTTCTCTCTGTTACTTTGTGGGTTCTATAGATCTAAAGTTTGTTTGGAGTCACTTTTTACATGTATTGGAAGTGATTGGAGTGAGAGCTCATGCTAAGTTTGTGCTTCTACTCCTCCATCTTGGCTGTGCCCCCAGAGAGAGAAATTTTGTATGTATAGTTCAGAGGTGGGAAATGTGTGGCCTCAAGGCCACATGTGACCCTCTAGGTGCTCAAGTGGGGCCCTTTGACTTAATCCAGACTTCACAGAACAAATCCCTGTGAAGTTTGGATTTAGTCAAAGGGTTGCACTTGAGGATCTAGAGGACCACATGTGGCCTTGAGGCCACAGGTTCCCTATCCCTGGTTAATTGCAGGTTGTCTCCCCTTTAGAACGTGAGCTGTTTTAGGGCAGAGGAGACTGTGTTTTTGTATTTGTATCTGAAGCACTTTGCACAGTGCCTGGGGCATAGAAGCATCTTAATAAATGCTTAATGACTGACCAAGTTGAATTAAATGATCAATAAATTATTTTCTAGCTCTAAACTTCTAAGACCCTGGGTTGTCATAATTTTTAAAGATAAAACTGGCACATTGAGGACAGTAAAACACACAGCAATGATGTACACACAGTCCCTTCCCTTGAAGCTACTTATTAGAATCTAGCTTTAAAAAAATTCTCCCACCAGGTAGTGTTCATTAAGTGCCACGCTGGTCTTGCAGGGGTTAATGTGGGTGGAATTGGAAGAGCAAAGAACAATGGTGCAAAATGTCTCCAGTGTTCTAGTCATGCCAGTAACTGTGTTTCAAGCGTCAGACTGCCTTCTCTCTAATACACCAATCTTTCCCAAAGTCCCTTTGGGGAATCTGAATTTCAAAAGAACGACAGCTCCTTCTAGTGGCCAATAGGGTAAATTGGTCAGATTGAAGCCCTTTTCTCCTTTCCCGGTCTTCCAACCTTCGCCAAAGCAAAGCTGAACATTTAGGGAACTAGATAGTTAAGGCTGGGGATCTGTGAAGCATCAACAGGAGTGGACAGCACTGTCATCTGTTGTAATGAAGGGAACTCCATTACATTTGATTTTCTACATGTGAATTCATTCCTTAACTCATTCAGCAAGCATTTATAGGAAGCCCAAGGTCAAAGTGCTTTCCTAGGTGATGAAGAAGATAAAGGAATGAGTTCTCTACAGTGAGGAAGAAGCTTAATATCTGATTGGGGAGATGAGGCATGTACACAAATAAGTCATAATAGAAAGCCATATATATTAAATGCTATAATGCATGTGAGTAGCATAGCATTCTGACGTAGGAAAAAAAAAGCTTGACTCAGTATATATACATATATACACATACTTTTATATGTGTGTGTATATGTATATATATATGTATATGTATGTGTGTATCTATCTATCTATCTATCTATCTATCTATCTATCTATCTACACACATATTTCTGGATAATGGACGATGCTCTTATGCTTTCCCAGTCACCAAAAACAAGGCTGTGTGCTTGCTTCCATGCTTTTTTTTTTAGCAGCATTGTCAGATGCCTGCAATGCCTTCAATGAGTTCAGACTTGGCAACAAAGTCAACTACCACACTGATGCTAAGTTATTTAACCTTGAAAGGCTGCAAACCAAGACTAAAGTAGAGGAAGAGTCGATGCATGATATTTTTTGTTCCCAGATGACTGTGCACTCATTGCTGCCTCTGAAGTTGAGATACAACAAAGTATGGATCCATTTGCTGCTGCCTGTGCTAACAATGAACACCAAAAAAACACAGTAGTTCCACGAGCCAGCTCCACACTATCCATACATGAAACCATTGGTTACAGCAAATCAAGAAGTTTGGAATACTGTGGATAAGTTCACTTACCTTAGCAGTAATCTTTCCAGGTATGCAACATTGATAATGAGGTTGACCCATACATTGCAAGAGTTAGCTCAGTGTTTGGGAGACCTGAAGGAAAGCATGTAAGAGAAGAGGTATTTGATTGCCTACCAAACTGTACAGAGTTGTTATGCTGACCTCATTGTTGTATGCCTGTGAAACCTGGACAGTCTACCAGTGCCATGCCAGGAAACTGAATCGCTTCCATTTGAATTGTCTTAGGAAGATTCTGAATATCATCTGGTAGGATAAGGTACTGGACATTGAGGTTCTTTCTCAAGCATTCAAACTCCACTGCAGAGAGCACAACTCCAATGAGCTGGCCATGTTGTTTGAATTTAGAGAGGATTCATACAAGGAAGGCACTCACGCGGTATTCAGAAGAAGGAATACAAGCACACTCTAAAGGAAACATAAGTATGGAGTGGGAATAGGTGAGAGGACATTTGTAACGGTTCAGAGAGAGGAAGTCAATGTGAAAGCTTTGAACTTTAAGCAGTAGCATAGGAGACAGAAGAGAGGCATGTATTAGAGAAAAAGAGGAAATCTAGAATGAAGAGTATGTTAAAACTGAAGGGACCACTTCTAAGTCTCCCCATCTTGAAAAACCCTAACTAGACCCTACCAACTCAATTCAATTGGATAAACATTTGTTAAGTGCCTAGTATGTGCCTGGAACTGTGCTAAGTGCTGGAGACAGAAATAAGAAAAAGGAAGACTGTTACTGCCTTCAAGGAGATTATAATCTAATGGGGGAAGACAGTGCTTAAAAGGAAGCTAGAAGGGGAGGGGAGACACTAGGAGGTACCTGGTGTCGCTAAGGTCTTTCCTTTCTTGCCTGAGATTTCATAATCACCAGCAATGCTTTCTAGATTCTTTTGCCTTCTTAGGCACCCAGTGTTCTTTATCCTCTTCTGGCTTTCTTTTTTTTCTTTTACTTTCTTTCTTTCTATTAATTGATTTATTAATTTTTATTTTTCTACATTCACTTCCTTAAGCTCTTGATTTTTAAATTTTATCCCCCTTCCTTAACTTCCCCCTCCCCAAGATGGCATGCAATCTGATATAAGTTCTTCATATGCATTCTTATTAAGCAGATTTTCACACTATTCTGTAATCAGACTCCATAGCTCTTTCTCTGGATGCGGACAGCATTTTCCATCATGAATCTTTTGGAGTTGTTTTAGGTCCTTGCATTGCTGAGAAGAGTTAAGTCTATCAATTAATCATAGTACAATGTAGTTGTTGCTGTGTACAGTATTTTCTTGGTTCTGCTCACTTCACTCAGCATCAGTTCATATATGTCTTTCCAGGTTTTTCTGAAGTCTGCCTGCTCATCAATTCTCTTAGCATAATGTTATTCCACTACATTTATATAGCACAACTTGTTCAGCCATTCTCCAATTGATGGCCATCCCCTCAAATTCCAATTCTTGGACACCACACAAAATGCTGCTTTAAGCATTTTTTTACATGTGGGTTATTTCCCCATTTGCATGATCTTTTGGGGATATAGACCTGTAAGTGGTATTGCTGGGTCAAAGGGTATGCACATTTTATAATTCTTTGGGCATAGTTTCAAACTGCTTTCGAATATGGTTGGATCAGTTCACAACTCCAACAACAATGCATTAGTGTTCCACTTTTCCCACATCTCCAGCATTTATCATTTTCCTGTTTTGTTAAATTAACCAATCTGATAAATATGATGTGGTACTTCATAGTTGTTTCGATTTGTATTTCTCTTATCAGGAGTGTTTTAGAGCATTTTTTCACATGACTATAGATAGATTTAATTTCTTCCTTCGAAAACTGCCTGTTCATATCTTTCAACCATTTATCAATTGGGGAATGACTCTGGCTTTCTTAAAAAGAAAAAAATACTGAAAGTAGAACTCTGTCCCACTTCTTTCATCCCTACCTGCCAAGAACCACTGGATTGCTTCAATTCTTCTGCACCATCACTTCTCTAATCCCCTCATCCCATCCAGTTGTCCTCCCTCTGACCTCTGAATTTTCCTGATGTAGCCAAAATGATTCACTCTCTTATTTCATATTTCCTTCAATCCTTTCTACCTCTCCTGTTCAGACCCACAGAACTCCCTGACCTCAGTACTTTCTCCAGTATTAATCAGTGGCTCAATAGGGAGCCAGGTTAGTGCTAGTTAATATGCTTATGCCAGTTTTTTAGGGTTGATGCCCATCCTCTCCATCTCTCCCTCCTTCCTTCTCTCTGTCTCTGTATCTATGTCTGTGTCTCTCTGTCTCTCCCTCTGTCTCTTTGTCTTTCTGTCCCTCTCTGTCTCTCTCTGTCTCTGTCTCTTTGTCTGTCTGACTCTGTCTCTCTGTCCGTCTCTGTCTGTCTCTGTCTCTCTGTCTCTGTCTCTCTGTCTCTGTCTCTGTCTCTCTCTCTTTCTCCTGTAGCCACAAACCTGACCTGGAAATAGGTTTAACTTCTTAAAAGCCACATACCAAGGTCCTTGAGAATAAGAGTTAGTTGTTTTGATACAGATGGTTTGTGCAAAAGAGGAGGCGACTCTGCAGTGCTGTGGTATGCTGCTGATAGAACAGATATATGTGGCTGAGTCCCCCAGATGTGAGGATGTGATGTTAAAGTAACAGAGGGAAACACTTGGTCGACTGCCATTGAAGTTGTCTGGAGTGTTTATCTGTGTAATATATTCATTGTAATAGTAGAAGATTATCTTTGGTTCTTGCCCCATTCTCTGTTGGTACCAATACATATTGTCTTCTTCCTGATCCTGCTCACAACTCAGTAGTACAGGCTGCCCGACCACTGTAACCACATTCTTGGGGGTTTGGATAACTTTGCCATCAGTGAAATCTGTGATGGAAGGAGATAGAAGTTAGGAGATAAACAGGAAACCACGAAGAAAAGCTTTCAAACTGGGTCCAGGCAAGTAAAGGTTAAGGATTGTCTCTCATTGGCCCAGACTCACCTACTCTGAGGAGACAAACAGTCACACAGCAGAAAAGACTGGAGCCCATAGTGGGATCAGAGCTGCTATTGGGATGAGCCTGTGTGGGCTATGGTTGGTCATGAGGCACTTCATGTGAGGAGGCTGGGGCACTGGGAATCTCTTGTATCTCTTGGTTGGTATCTACCTGTGATGTCACTGGCCTTGTTAGTATGTCCTCCTCCAACTCCACCCACCTAAGTAATACTTGGAAATGCACTAGCTGTCACTCCTCGTTTTTATGTTATTCTCTTCCTAACCTTTTACAGAGCAGCATGGAACTAACTAGTCTTCACAGTACCTGGTACATAGTAAGAGCTTAATTAAATGATTGTTCATTGACTGGTTAATCAATAATAACTATTAAGTGCCTATCATGTTCCAGGCACTGTAATAATCACTCGGGATACAAAAAGAGCCAAAAGGCAATCCCTGCCCTCAAGGAATTCACAGTCTAAAGGCAAACAGATGTAGAATCAAGCTATGTACAGAAAAATCAGGAAATAATTAAGAAAGGGAAGTCACTATGACCAAAAGTGATTGGGAAAGGCTTCCTATAAAAGATGAGATTTTAATAGGAAACTAAAGGAATTCGAATTTGCACTGAGTTTTGATGAGTGTGAGAAGGGTCCCATTCCTGAATATCTAACGAGGTTACTCCATCTGCCTGAGCCATGACAAACACAGATATGCCCACATGGTTTCCTATGACCCTACCATTTCATCTTCCCACCGTCTTTGTTTATCTTTCCCCTGCAAGACTTACAGAATTTCCTGAATTCGGTTCTATAGATAGAGTATTGTTTACCAGCTCATCATAGATCCCATTGTAGTCCTCTCTAGAATGAGGCCAATCGGATCTCCCTTTATCACCTTCCCTCTCGCTCAAGACTCTACAAAGATTCCGCGGACACCCTTGTCATCCATGACTGAACTTTAAGGCTGCTGACAGGGACAAGTCACCGGGGTGACCCCCCAGATCCAGATATCCATCTCTTTTCCCCGTCACTATCCAAAGCTCATCTCCTTGCTCTTTCTCAGAATTCTCTGAATTCTAGAGGCAAATGGGGCTCAGCTCTCTCCATCTATACTAGTTCTGTCACTACCCAGCTCCTTCTCCTTCCCACCACACTCCTTATGTCCTACAAAGAGTCATTTGCTGCCCTCTGCCAGCCCCCTTCAGTGGTGGGCACTTGTCCTTTGTGTTGGTTGCATTTATTTCTCCCATCCCTAAACTGACTTTAGAGTTCCTAAAACTTGATTAAGTCTATACTACTAAGGGCTCTTTTTTTAAAATTCTTTTCCCACCCAGACCTAATTTCCCTCACACCACCTCCCCTGTGGGACATTCCCAGTCCCCTCTGTATTTTCAGTGGAATCACAGAGCCTCCTAGTAGCCAAGGGGCTAAAGTCACCAAGGTCTACACTCTTGCTCTATTCTGGCTGTATCTCCAGGTACAGAACATCTTTGGCAGAGCTTTTGATGGGGTGCTTGTGCTTGGACCCCAGGCCTATCTCTCCCCAGTCCAAAGACACTATCTCTGGCAATAACTCATGACTGGGACCCTTGTATGAACAGCACTATCTTGTACCAGCAGAACTATCGTGTACTGATTACCACAGCTTTGGTATATAATTCAGAGGTCAAGCTGTAGAAGTCAATTCCTGAGCCTATCATGTTACAGACATAACAGAGTAAAAACATACCCCTCAGAAACACCCCACCCCACCCAGACCATAGTGCCCAAGGTACAGAAACTGTGTATTCACCACCTAATTGGCATACTTGGTACACCACTCATGGAACTTTTTCTATATAAGCTTTAGCATCATCCCCATAATGTTTCAAATTCCCTAAGGAGTTCTGCCTGCTATTCTGTTTCAATAAATATGACTGGAAGACTGCTCGAGTCTAAGCATTCTTTCCACATGAATCTGCCCTGTACCTCCATAGTTTTGGGGTCCCTGAACCTCTAAACCACATCATTTAGACTTGTCTGGATGCTTTTCTGTCAGTCTTTCCTCCCTGCCCATCTGAGCAAAGCCTCAGAATGCCCTATTAGTTTTGTTGGACTCTCCCATCACAGCACACATACCTCCTTGCCCAGTTACTCAGCTGTTCATCTTCGAGCCTCCTTCAAAACAAAAGTCCCTCCCACCCCCAATGCATTCCTTTTATGATTTCACAACTTCTCTTCCTTTATCATTTTGTCTCCCTTCCATGGATAAGAATGGGCACATATTGACCTCTCAGTGCTCAGTAAAATGAGAAACTGTCATTAAAACGGTCCCCAAGTCAGTTGTGTAGGGTGAGACTCTCACAGACTGCCCAACACAGCCGTGCCTCCCAGGACAGCAGGGTGATTGTCCTGAAAAAGGCAAAGAGGGCAGTTTCTCACAAAGTTTAAGTAAGCTGCACCTGCTGCCCTCTACCCCACCCTTCACCTGTTCCTGTGGCTGTATGGGAAATGCACTTTGGATAGGAGATGATTTTAAGAGCTATGGAAAGGAGCTTTAATCCAAAATCTCCAAGAGACCCTTTGAAATACGTTTTCTGCATCTATCCCCTCCAATATTTAGAGAAATTACATCTGATTTCTTCCCCTCCACCCTGCATTATCCTCATGGAAGCTGGTGGCACAGTGAATAGAGGACTGGACATGAGTCAGAAAGACCTGAATTCAAATCTGGCCTCAGTTGTTTGACCCTAAACTAGTCATTTTACTTTGTTTGTCTTAGCTTCCTCTACTGTAAAAAGGGGGTAATAACAGCAACTACTTCACAGAGTTGTTGTTCAGGATCAAATGAGATTTTTTTTTAAAGCCCTTAACACTTCCTGGCACGTAGTAGTTGCTATATAAAGGCTAATTCCAGTTGTCTCAACCATTGCTCTGGTTTGCTTTCACTGGCAGCAATCGACAAAGCTTGTCCACAGTGTGGAGGGAGGAGAGGAGGTACACAGCTTCTCCCTGAGGTCCCTCTTTCCTTGCCATGTGCACAAATGCTGGAAATACAGAGACTCCTGGCACTAGGGTTTACAGCAGTCACTGTCAGGGGAAAGGGTTTTAACTTTAACTGACCAATACAGAGTCTGACCCCATCAAAGCCTTCTAACAGATGGCTCGGGAGCCACATTCAAAGCTGGAAAGGATCTTAAGGGTCATCTAGTCTTATATGTTCAAAGCAAATAGAAATCAGGGCCAATAAGCCCTACATAAGGATCTCAGTTGGTTGCACAATCACTTAGAAAACCACATATTAATATTTTCTACATTTTATTGTATTTTAATTTATTTTATTAAATATTTCCAAACTACCTTTTAATCTGGTTCAGGCTGCCCTTGGTAGGCTTCTGTGTCCCAGGAGGCCCATGGGCCATTTGTTTGACACCTCCGATCTAGTCCAACTCTGAATTCTAAAGTGATTAAATAATTTACCTAAGGTCACCCAAATGATGAGGAAAAGGGTAATATTTTAATCCAGGGCCTTTGACTCCAAAATGAAGAAATTTTTTTCATGCCCCTCCTTTATCTTCTTTCCATAATATTAATAACATTCTCCTCTTTATTTTCACTGCTATCACTATACTAAAGCATATTTTTTTTTTACCACCTGTTTGAACCAATACCGAAGAGCAGATTTCTGCCAAACCCTAAGCCAACAGAAACCTTCCTCAGCTATTGTTTATGAGATGGGCTTAAGTAGAATGCTAAATTCCTGTCCTATTTTGTAATAACTCCATTCTAGGAACTTTTTGTTCTACAGGAAAATGGGGAGGGAGGAGGAGGGCTAAGAGAAAATTGATTAAATCCAACCTTAAGGAGGTGAGATATTTCAGCTTGAAGGATTTACCTTGGAGGTAATCATTTAAGATTGATTAGCACTAACACTTTCATCTTCATTTACTATTTTTAAAATAATTCTTATTGACATCTTTTGTTTTTTGGGGTTTTAAAAAAACTAAAATTTCCCTAGGTATCTCCTCTCCTACATCAGGGAACCATCTCAAATAATAAATAATATTTTAAAAAGAAAAAGGAGAGAAAAATCAACAAAAAGCTATCGAATATATATATAAAAAAACTAGCAAGACTCTCAAACAGTCTTGAAAAAGACTGAAAATGTATGCAATGTACCCACACCCAGAAGCCTCTGCAGAGGGGTCGGGCGGTGATCTTTGCTCCTATCTCTTATGGCAAGTCGTGTTTGTTCTTTGTTATTTTTTTAACATTCACTTGTGATTGCTTGTGGTTGTTTTTTTCCACTTACAAAGTGAAAGACATTGTGTATATTCTTTTCTTTACTCTGCTTACCTCATTCTGCATTGTTTCACATAATTGAAGTACACTCATTTTCCTGTAAATTCCACATGCTGGCTGATCATGGGGATTGAGTCACATCCTGTTTCGCATCCAGAAAAGTTCACCTGTTTGTTCTCCTACCTCGTCCTGCCAGCTCTTTTTTTTTTTGAGGGCAATTGGGGTTAAGTGACTTACCCAAAGTCACACAGCCAGTAAGTGTGTCAAGTGTCTGAGGCCAAATTTGAACTCAGGTCCTCCTGACTCCAGGGCCGGTGCTCTATTCACTGTGCCACCTAGCCTCCCCATTGTCCTGCCAACTCTTAAAACTCATCCCTTCCCCAACTCAGAAAGTCCCTAATTTTTCCTCTAATTAGAAATCAAATTACCTGATCTTGTATCCTGGTTTATATCCTGTCAATTGTGTTCTTTAACGCATAAAAATCTGTCTTCACCTGTATCCAGGCTCCAGTGTGAATGAAGCTGAGAAGGCCTGATTCTGATTCTTTATGAAGTGGCACGCCTTGCTTAATGAACTGAGATTCTTTTTGTTTGTTTGTTTGTTTTTGTTATTTCTTTTTTTTTTCATCTTTTTTTGTTTTGGTGGGGGGAAGGCTGGGCAATTGGGGTTAAATGACTTGCCCAAGGTCACACAGCTAGTAAGTGTTAAGTGTCTGAGGCTAGATTTGAACTCAGGTCCTCCTGCCTCCAGGGCCGGTGCTCTATTCACTGCACCACCTAGCTGCCCCAATGAACTGATATTCTTAGAAACTCGAATTTTTGTTCCTCAATTTTTTCTGGTTTCTCCTGTCACACAACACAATATCATGGAGCTTCCTGAGGATCTTGAGTGCTACATACTTTAGTGGTTTTTGATGGAAAGTTTCCTAAGACTCCTTTCCTTTGAGTATTGTCTTGCCTGCAAACATTTGCCAGCCCATTCCTTATAGGAAACATTGAGTTGGTCAAGGTTAGCTCCTCAGTAGGCAGGTTTCTAGCAATTACTCCATATCTCATAGAAGACATCCTGAAGTTAAAGCTGATCCTGAGAGACCTGACTTAGTATTTTTTAATTAAATTGTATTTTCTAATTAAGAAGAATTTATTTTCCTTTTTCCTCTCCATCCCCCATCCCACCATTGAGCAAACAAGTTTTATTTTAAAAAAATTAAATATTATAACAAACATGCATAATAAAGAGAAGCAAATTCTCTCATTGGCCACGTCCAAAATTGTATGTCTTATTCTGAATTTTGAGTTCATCACCTCTCAGACAGAAGTTGGCACTGAGTTTCATCTTCAGTCTCCTGGAATTGTGGTTTGCCTTCCAAAGTTCTTTTTCTTTATAGTGTTGTCACCATATAAATTGTTCTCCTGGATCTGCTCACTTCACTCCACATCACCTCATATGGTTTTCTCTGAAAGTGTTCATTTTGTCCTTTTTTGGCACCATAATATTCTATTACATTCGTAAGTTAAAGTTTGTTCCTTTACCTCACAATCAATGGGCATCTCCTTAGTTTCTGGTTTTCTGACACCATAAAAATAACTGCTAAAAGTATTTCTGTACAAATGGGTCCTTCTTTTCCTTCTTTTATCTCTTTGGGATAAACCCAGCAGTGGTATCACCAGATCACAGTTTAGTGAATTGGGGAGCACAGTTCCAAATTGTTTTCCAGAATGACAGAACTGATTCGCAATTCTACCAATAGTGCATGAATGTATAGTTTTCCAAAGGCTGCTCTAGCGTTTATAATTTTCCTCTTCTGTGACCTTCGTTGATCTGATAGATATGAGAAGGAAACTCAGAGTTTCTTTAATTTTTATATCTCCAGTTATTAGTGATTTGGAACATTTTTATATAGTTGTTGATAACTTGGATTTCTTATTTTTACACCTGCTGTTCATATCCTTTTAGTCATTTTTCAGTTAGGGATCTTATTCTCATAAGTGTGAATTATCTCAGAAATGAGACTATTATCAGAAAAACTTGCTATAAACTACCATAGTATGTAATGTCAAAAGTGTATATCTAGGAGTTCCAGTAAGAATTTTAAAAAGTAGTTTGTGAAAGAAATGAGGTCTCATGAAGGTAGTGGTAGGACTTTTCTGAAAACCCAATTATTTCCTTCCTTTGAAAGAGAAAGCCCTTACCTGACTGGCCATAAACATGAGTATCTTCTCTCCTAGAAAACATGAAAAAACACTACATGAATTAACAATTCTAAATTTTACCCCAAATTAAAACAGAATGTAAAGAAACCAGGCCCATCAAAATCAATCAATGACTCAACATGCCTACTTTAAGGTAGACATATAGACATAACACAAAATATAACGCAAAAATGAGCCTATCCCTATTCTCATTTGACTAGAGGACAGAGCAGGATATACAACAAGTTCACAGCTAAGCAACTGCAGATACAAAATAAATACATGGGGGCAGAGCCAAAATGAAGGAGTAAAAGCACAAACTTGGTGTGGGCTCCAGCTCCAACCACCTCCAATACCTGCAAAAAAAATGACTCGAAACAAATTTTAGAGCTACAGAACCCACAAAGTGACAGAGAGAAACAAATCTCCTACTGAAGGCTGCTTGGCAGGCCGGCAGGAAAGGTCTATTGCAGCATGCTGGGAGCCAAGCTCAGTCCCCTGTGAGCCGCATTTCCAGCCCCAGGGTGGCCCAGACTGGCCAGAGCAGATTTCAGGAGAGTGAATCACCAGCAGCTGTGGTGGTTTCCAGGCTTCTCAACCCATAAATGCCAAAAAGTAAGTAAAATGTCAGTTGGAAACTCTATTGGAAGAGTGAAGGAAGAGGGGGGTCCAGCCCCTGCCCCCAGGGTGAGAAGTGGCAAAGGTGTGGTGGCTGCAGCTGCTGCCACATGGCTGCTTCCAGAGCTCCTGACCTGCAGATTGTAGGGGGACCAAGCAACCATTCAGAATGTAATCACTCTTTCTTTGGCCTGCTCGGATCTGGATTGCAGTCTTGGGTAGTGATCCTGGGGTGTGTGGCCAGCCTGCTAGAGCTTGTGAGGGCTGTAAAGAGGTCATCCAACTAATAGCTCCAGCAGCTGCAAAATCCCTGGGAATTTGGGACAAAGCTCTCTCCATTCTGGAAGCAGAGTTCTACTGTGGCAAAGAGCTCAAAAGTCAAGTAATTGACTGGCAAGATGAGCAAGCAGAAGAAGCGCAATCAGACTATACAATCCTTTTGGGGGGGCACAAAAAGGATCAAAGCATGGAACTGGGGAAGGACAATGAAGTCAGAACTCCTGCACCAAAAGTCTCCAAGAAAAATATGACTTGGTCACAGGCCATGGAGGAGTTCATGAAAGATTTTGAAAAACAAGTAAGAGAAGTGGAAGAAAAACTGGCAAGAGATATGAGAACGAAGCAAAATAAATACATACACAGCAAATCGGTGGGAGCACTGACAGCTGGGAGAATCAGGAAAGGCCTCTTATGATAAATTAGTATTCAACCCAAGTCTCTAAGGGAGCTAGGAGCTCTAAAAGGTAGTAGGGAGGAAAGAGAGTATTCCAGGCACAGGGAATTCAAAGGCAAAGAACAAGGAGATGGAATCTCAGTAAACAGATTATTTGTAGAATGTATGAATAGGCATAATGTGTAATTAAGCTAGAAATTAGTCAGATTGTGAAAAACTTTAGATGTCTGAGGAGCTTATATAGTATATTTTAAAATAAATACAATGGGAACCATTAAAACATCTTGAATTACTTGAGCCCAATCTATCATTTTCAGAAAAGTACCTGGCAGAATATAGTCTACAGAATGTTACTACAGGGTGTCTTTCTCCCTTTCTGAGTAAATCTGCATGTTCCTGGAAAAAAATTTTTAACTCTTTAAATCTTTTTTGTTCCATTATATAACTTGAGTACATAAAGATGAAATAATCACTTGCAAGGCCAACCTGAAATAGAAAGAGATATTACAGAGCAAAGAACATCCCCAGTGCATTTTGCAGAGTCAGATTTAGACTTGATATAAGGATAAACTTCCTACCAGTTAGACCTACCTAAAAATGTAATGGGTAGCTTCAAGAGTTATTGGATTTCCCCTTACTAGATATCCTCAAATGGAGTCTGGGTGATCTTTTACCAGATATATGGTAGAAAGGATCATTTTTTAGTTATGAATCATATTATATGACCTCTGTGGTTGCTTAAACTTTAAGATAATGTAATGCTATAAGACTTATCTAATAAGTTCTCATCTGTGGAATGAATGAATGAAACCATGACTAACAATTCTGGCTCCTGGGGCAAGCATCTCAAAACCTATTGATGGGCAAAAGGCATGAAAGGTACCCTTAAATCACCCTTTTAAGACAAGTTAAACTAGGCAAAGGAGATCTCAGATTTCAGGGCACAAAAGGCCAATGCAGCAAGAATCCCAGGGACATTACCCTGTCTCAGAGAGATGGAGACCCTGGGACACCATGAGGCTGCTTGGGAGTTTTCTGCCTGGAGAGAAGGTATAAAGAAGGCCAAACTATGGATAAACTCATATAAGGTACAGAAGAATGTCATCTTCCTGTTTTCACTAATTGCTTTCTCTAAATAGGTACTAAATTGGGTTGTTTTGCCCTTTAGAAGGCCTCTAAAATTCAGTGCTCTCAAATAAAGCTCCAGGGTTCCCATGTTATGAGTATGAAAATCAGAAATACCAAAAGATACATTTTCACATAAAAAAGGTTAGACAGTGTAATGCTTTCACATATCCCTTTATTCTCTCTGAATAAGGACATTCTTAGCATAGATAAGCTTGAAACTTACGGATAAGTATATGTAAATTTATATAAATTTATACTTCTCAATCTTATTCTCTTCCCATCAGAAGAATGATATGAAGAACTTCCCTCCTCTGGAAGTCTTACATTCACCTAAGTTGCTAAGTGTGTTTGCTCAGCTACTCTCACTGATGAACCCTGGGCTGCTTTGCCATCTGTCACAGGAGACAAATATTAGCTGTGCTGCAAAGGTGTGCTAATACATATTTAATGATTAGAGTAGAAAGGTACATACTGAAATATGAAAGAATCTTGTAGATATAAATTTAATTCTAGTACCATATTTAGAGTTACATGGATTAGTCCTACAACCAAGATGTAAGTCCCTTTCTCATGTGTTTGAAATATTCTGGGGGTTGAGTAACATTTCTAAGATGTTTTGTGAGAAGCAACTTTATCCCAAACTCCCTTGGGGTCCCTGCTTTATATTATCTGATTTTACTTCCTTCTCCTTATAGGCACTAGACCCATCTTTGCCTCTTCCCTCATTTAGCTCATGCCCCAGCATACAGAACTATCTTAGCCATAGCTGTGATTTGCCTTCCTTTACAACTTTATTCAAGTGGCTGGGAGAGAAGAAGCTAATGTTTTTGCTTTGGTCTTTGAGCCAAGTTCCTCACTGTGTCACTGCCACCACAGAAATAGAGGCCGCTGTCACTATAATTTACACCAGTCACTGTTAGAGTAAAGGATGTTGAATTTAGTTCTTTGATGGGGAACTTGGCTCGATCAAAGTCCTTCTCATAGTTCGGAGCAGAGCCTGAATTGATAATGGCAATCATTACCAGGCTCTGCCCTGGAAGCTGCTGATACCACGTAGCGAATGGAACATTGAAGCCAATCAGATGACATTGGATCTGCACTGAATCTCCACTCTTCCATATGCCTTGGCGTGGCTTTTGTGAGACGAGAGCTCCAAGCCCAAAGCCTGGTGAAGAAGAGGTCAATAAGCATAGTGGGTCTGGAGTCAAGTAAATCTAGAAGTTAAAAGCTCTATATTCTCCTTTCACCCTTCATTCTCTCATCACCACATGGTCCTCTAAGAACCAAGGACCATGATTCAATCTTAGCTTCAGGAGTATTTTCCCTATTAGAACCTTCCTATACTTTTGCTTCTCTCCTGGTTAGAGAGTATAGTCCTCTCAAGGACCCCTTATATACTCCAGAAGACATGGGACTTTTTTCCTATTACCTTCAGCATTTTCCTACCAGTTCTCCAAGTTCTGTGGACTTACTAGGCCCAAGAAGCAACAGCAGTCTCAGCATCTCTATCATTGGTTTCCCTTGTTCTCTTGTTTCCCTTAAAGAAAAGATTGTGGATGAGGCAGTTGAGTTATTTTCTGTTCAGCTCTTCTTTCTTCCTTGCTCCTCCTTTTTCTCTTGCAGTATGATGGATTTCTACAAAATCACAGGGAGAGAGCAGACTGCCCTCTGGTGGAACACTATGAGAAGTTAAATGCCCTTTCTAAGGTCATTCTTACTTAGCAGTATTGTAGTACATGTGTGATCATCTAGTTTCATCCTCTCCTTTTATGAAGGAGGTAGTTGAAACCATCACTCGTCATCTTGACTTTTGTCTTGCCACTGAACTCTGATGACTCTGGAGGAGAGAGTGAGGCTGATGATTTTGTACAGCCCTGACTCACTAAGATACAATTCGCTGGCAAGTCAAGACATCATCGTCATGTTGTTATTAGTCCTCTTTGAAAATGAAGGATGAAAAAAAAAGAAAGAAAATTTAGGATGAACATCAACAGTTGACACCTAGACTGGTCAAATGACTTGTCCTCACAAGTAGAAAATAATAGACTTAATTGAACATAAGTCTTAAGACTCCAAATCTAATACTCTCTCCTCTAGATGACTCAATGAACCCAAAATTATCTGCCTTTCTCCGTTCTTCTCAGAATGAATAGACTTTCTTTACAACTGTTAGGTCATGGTCTTTCAGAGTTGGTTATTCAACTCCATTCTCTGAGAGTAAGTGCTTGGTGCACTTTCTGAGAGACAAAATGGAGACTTTATAGCTTCTGTCCAAATATTACTATGAAGTTCATTTTCAACCCAACACTTTCTGAATCCCATGGAACTAATTCTCTGGTGATTTCTTAGGCCAAGGTCTAAATACAACTAATCCAGAGATAAATTGAGTATAAACTGTTTGGGAAAAAGGAAACAAATTAGATGACCTCCAAAGAAGTATCTTAAAATGTTTAAAGATCTTTTCAAAATCCGATCCTTTGACTTACTGGAGGAGGGTAAATGATAAAGTTTGAATCTTGGAATAAAATAAGTTTTGGAAAAGCTGAAAACTTTTTTTTTTTTAATTCTTTACAAGTTTGGAAAATGTTAGACTTTTCAAAAAGCTATCACCATGGAAAAAATCCATCTGATTTGAAATTGGGCATGGATTTGAAAAGGTCAAACAACCTTTAGAAAGCAAACAGCCTTGGAAAATCAGAATCAAAGTGCATTTGTACAACATGCAATCATCTTTCAAGTCTTCCTTCTCCCAACATGTCAACTAAAGAAAATGGCATGAAAGACCCCTGAGCTGTTACATCAATAGCTAAATATCAGGACAGTACATGCAGAGAAAACAGAGGGAATTGCAAAGATGCTACTTGAATTGGAAAGTGAGCTTAAGTCCAGGAAATAAAGGCACCAATATAAATAGGAAGTCAAGGTTTCATTGCAGAAAGTACTTAAGATGAGTGAAGGAAAAGATAAATAAGGTAACAGGTAAGTTTGAGTGAGGCAGGAGTCTAGTCCTAGTTAAGGTCATTGGGTTATAACTCTACTTATTTGAAAATACAATAGATTTTTTAACATCATTTTAACATCATTTATTAATTAAGCAAATATCTCCATTAATGATCTGTTACTCCCTCTCAAATACCAGCCTGAGTTAAACCTCCCTAGTGACTTTATATGGATCCAAAAAAAGGATCAGAGATGATGTCTCCTCAGAGTCTAAGGCAGTGCTTCTCAACCTTCCTAATGCCATGACCCTTTAATACTTGTATGTGGATTTATCTGCATGTGGGTGGATCTCCCTGGAGATGGATAGAGGAGTGGTGTCTCCATTCCTAAGACCATCAGAAATGTGTGTTTTCCTATGGTCTTAGGCGACCCCTGTGACCCCTTAGGCGAAAGGGTTGTTTGACCTCCAAAGGGGTCACGACTCACAGGTTGAGAATCACTGGTCTAAGATATGGCCTTTTGACGTCCAAGTTTTACAGAACAAATCCCCTTTTATCAAGGGGATTTGTTCTGTGTAGTTTGGATTCTGTCAAAGGGTCCCACTTGAGGATTTAGAGGGCCACATGTGGTCTCAAGGCTGCAGGTTCTCCACCCCTGTCTTTGAGACCCCAGACTTTGACCACAAGCCTAATTGACCTTCATTCATCTGATTTTCTTTAGGGTCTCCTCTCCATAATGGTTCTAGAGTACTTTATGTTCAACCACAAGATGATTAAAATAGAAACACACCATACTATGGGGTGTACAATTTAGAGCATACAAATGATATGCTGGTAGAAAATTTATACCTCTAGGGTTCTGTCACAGAATCCAGTTTGAATTAGTTTAGTAGATTTATTTATTATACTTATAATTCCAACCTAGTATTATGATTTATATTCTCCAGTTATAATCCCAACACTTTTATATATCAATCAGTCTTGACATTCACCTTTTTTTATTTTTTTAGCATGTTAAATTTTTTCCCCTCTCCTCCTGAAAGGCCAGATGATGTAGTGCTGTGGTATCAAATTCAAATAGAAACAGGGATCACTAATGGGCAGCTGGTGGTACAGTAGATAGAGCAGCTGACCTGAAATCAGGAAGGCTCATCTTCCCGAGTTCAAATCTGGCCTCAAGCACTTATTAGCTGTGTGACTTCAGGCAAGTCACCTAACCCTGTTTGCATTAGTTTCCTCATCTATAAGATGAACTGGAGAAGGAAATGGCAAACCACTCCAACATGTCTGCCAAGAAAACCCCAAATGGTATCATGAAGAGTCAGGCATGATTGAAAATGACTAAAAAACAAGAACTCCATACATTACAGGTTCCTGTGGGCTGTGCATTGATTTGGTTTTTAAATATTGCATCATATGTTATTGTATTTTTATTTCTTTTGTTAAGTATGTCCCAAATACATTTTAGTCTTGTTCAAGTCTGCTCAGGAATATTGTGGTTTGCTACCTCTGGTTTAGTGGATAATCGAACCAGTCAAGAAGCTTGGAAATCCTAGTTTCTGCTACATGCTGCTTCTGTCTCCCTGGGCAAGTCACTTACCTCTCAGTATTCTCACCAGTTCTTTAGGACTCTTAGTTACATGGAAGGTGCTACCTTAAAATGTAGAGGGAATTTCCTCACTTAGAAATACTCTATATCAGTGGTTCTCAACCTGTGGGTCGCAACCCCTTTGGGGGTCAAATGACCCTTTCACAGGGGTCACAGGAGTCCATATTTCTGATGGTCTTAGGAACCGAGATACTGTGCTCCTCTATCTGTCTCCAGGTGGATCTGCCCACATGCAGACATGCCCACATACAAATATTAAAGGATGGCAACATTAGGAAGGTTGAGAACCTCTGCTCTATATGAATGAAATCACAGGTTCAATACATATACATATACATATATATATATATATATATATACACATACATACATATATATGTGTGTATATATATATACATACATACATATATATGTGTATATATATATATATATGTATATACACACATATATATGTATTAATCCCATGATTAATTGTGGAAGATGTTATTTGTTTTCACAGTGTCAGGGCTAGTAAGGAGAGCAAAATATGAATTTGGGACAGCTGGCATATTGGTCTTCATTATATAATAGAACAGAAAACCACATCAGATCTCACCTCAACAAGTCTCTTTTGTTTATGAGGTCTTGACCACATTCTCTTTTGTAAATATCTTCTTTGCAAATGGAATAAATTTGTGTCATGGTGGCTAAGATATTAAACTAGTGTTTCACATTATATTATATGATAGCATCTCCTACTACTTAGATGCCCCAGCCAGACATCCTCTCTCTCTTCTTCCCATCCACCTCCACCTTTCTTTCACTGGTTGCCCAAAACCCTGCTATCTTAGCCATAGCTGTGGTTTCCCTCTTCTCAGAATCCCTGCACTTCTCCAGATGTGAGTAGGAGAGAAAAAGCCAAGGTTCTTGTTGCAGATTTCCATCTAGTTCTCTCACTGTGTCACTAGCACTGCAGAAATAGATGCCACTATCTTCAGGACTCATACCAGTCACTGTCAAAGTGGAGAGTTTTAAGTTTGACAGAGTAATAGGGAACTTGGTCTCATTAAATCCCTTCTCATAGTTGGCTGAGAAGCCCTGATTTATACTTGCAATAAGTTCCAAGACCTGCTTTGGAAGCTAGAGGTACCATAGCATGGTAGAGAGTTGACCCTCATTCTGTTCACAATGAATCTTCATGGAGGCTCCACTCCTCCAGATCCCTTTCCTTGTCTTCCGAGTGATGAGCACCCCAAGACCGGCACCTAATAGAACAGAGAATGGAGAGGTAAGAGAAAGCAGCCAGTTCTGGACTGAGACAAAACCATAACTGGGGAATTCTGTTATTTTTGCCTTTCTCCAACCACTACCTCTGTCAGAACCCAACACTGTCATATTACCTTTCTACTATTTTCTTCCTGGAAGATAGAGTGGAGTCTCCTCCACCGTATACTTCACTTATTGCCTGAACCAGAGCCTTAATACCCTTCGGTACACCTTCATACCTTCTAAAGAGCATGCAGCTACTCTCCTCCTTCTTTATCTAGCACCTTCACCACCACACTGACCCCCAAATCAGTAGATTTCATAGTACGTACTAGGCCCCAAGAGCAACAGGATGCACATTTTCTCTTCTTGGCTTCACTCTTTTACTTTGGGGACAGGCTGAGATGAAGAGGAGTCTCAGTATTTCTCTGCTCTCCTCTTTTCTTCTCTTCTCTCCTTTCCTCTTCTCTCCCCTCCCCTAGAAATTTGATTCCTATAGAAATATGGGGAAGCTATGGTATGACCTCTAGTGGAACTTTGTGACCATTTCACCTAGAACACAGCCTCATCATTCACAAGACTTCTTTATCTATCCCATTCCATGTATCTGTATAGAACCCCAAGAATGTTGGAATAGGAAGGGACCCATTTTAGATTAGGAAAATTGAGCTTCTAAAGGTTTGGTCACTTGCTCAATCAAGGTCATTCCTTTCATGAGTCTAAGGTAGTATCTTGGATGGCTTATTGAGCAGAGAGCTCTCACCCACTCACCCTTTTACTCAGAACGACCAGATTTGGTTCCTTGAATATATTAATCCTTGGATGTTCAGATCATGAATCTCAACCTATTCTAACTTAAGAATAAAAGCTGAGGTCGTTCATTGGGAGAAAATGAAGAAGGCAGATAGCTTTTCTCCAAGGACTTCTTTTCATTTACATGGCCATAACCCTAATAGAAAGGGCAGATAGTGGCCCAGTGGATAGAGTTCTGGACCTGGAGTCAGGAAGACTGATCTTCCTGAGTTCAAATCTGACTTGAGAGAAATGATTATTTTTCTATTATATTAATAACCTATTATTAAGTTAGGATCCAGGCTTTTTATTTGCTTATTTAAGGCTTAGTCCCTATAGAGGGTCAGTCTCTGAAAAACGTGACTGATTGATGAGATGTTCCTTACCGTCAGGTAACATGCTTCTCAGTCTTGGATCAGATCCCACTCTTTTAGGAGACCTGATTTCAATTTAGAGTGTAAATAGAAGTGTTTAGAGTGTAAATAGAGCCCAAAAGTGAGTTCTTGCCCCAAGGAAATGAACCCCTGTCCTTGTAATCCTCCATTACAATTTAGGGTGACTCAGCTTAGGAAGAAAACCAGTCAGAGTGGTCTGGGTAAAAATGGATTCATTCCCCTGTTCAGATTACTTGGATGCAGCTGAGTCTCATGAGCAGGAGAAGCTCTCGCTTAGCCCATCTCATTATTAAGTGTCCACCAGTCAGGGCTGATTTTCACTAACCAAAGGCATCCCCTATTTAAAGCATTCATGGTCTACAGTGAGAGTCTTCAGTTTTCTGAGAGAAACCACTGACTGTCAACTTACTGATTATTAGCTAGCCTAATTAATAAATTGATTATTAATTACCCAGAAACTCTGTTTCTTGGGTTTTTCATTAATCACAGGCTTCAGACACTTACTAACTATGTAATCCTGGGCAAGTCACTTGATCTCGTTTGTCAGTTGTAATTGTTCTGCCTTTGCCCAGGTTCTCCCTTCTTAAACTGAGCTTCCAATTAAATATCAAAATAATTTTGAAGCACATGTCTCTCCATGTCATTGTCCTCTTTGTCTCTTGTCCTTGGTGGTTCTTGATTACCTGTAGAATAAAATGCAAACTTCCCAATTTAGAATTGAGAGCTTTTCATTCTGCCTCTAACTTCTCTTCTTGATACTTAAAGCCAATCAGCCTGGGATTCTATTTTTGCCTTCTTCTTTGGCACAGGCTGTCCCTTCTATATTTTTAGAATAATTTTTTGCTTCTTGGGATTCTTAGTTTCCTTCCAGATTCAAATCAGTTGCAATCTTCTATATGAAAGCTTTCCTGATTCCCCTTCTCCTTCCTCAAATTATCTTGTACTTTACCATATGTTAACTTACTACCAATGTTGTGGGATGAAAATGCAGGGAATATATCACGGCACACGCATTTTAGGAACACAAAGATCATATGGCCACATTACATGCATAGCTAGGGAAACTCACACCTCTGATGCTGTACAGCTTCCAAATTCAGAATTGTTTTGGTCTTCCAATGTTGCCACTGGGTAAATTCCCTTTTTTGTGAAGCTGTATGTATCTACTAGCTATCTCTCTTGTGGTTGGTCTCTGCTGCCATCTGCTGCACCTCATCTACAATTCTATAAGAGAAGAGCCTGTCAGCTCTCTAGCTTGATAGCCCCAGGCGTTATCTTTAGTTTTATCCAGTGTTGAGCTTCTGACAAGAATTCTTAGAACTAGTTAGCTCAGGGAGTCCTTATACATCTAAAAGTCATAGGTAGCCACTTTTCTAGATGGGGGCAGGGGAGAATTTGGTTTGATTATTACTGATTCTATCATAATCCTAGCTAGTATATTCACACCAAGCCATTCAGGCTATTCCCTGACTAATCCATATAAACAGGGTAGTCATAGAACAAAACCATATCCTACCCATGGAAGGACAGCTAGATGGTAAAGTTATGGGTAGAGGGCTGGACCAGAAGTCAGGAAGGCTCATTTTCCTGAGTTCAAATCTAGCCTCAGACACTTACTAGCTGTGTGACCCTAGGCAAGTCACTTAGCACTGTTTGCCTCAGTTTCCTCATCTGCAAAAAGAGGTGGAGAAGGGCATGGCAAAACACTTCACAATCTTTGCCAAGAAAAACCTAAATGAGGGTCACAAAGAGTCAGACACAACTGAAATGACCAAGCAATAGCAATCCCTGGGAGATAGCTGAGCATGCTAGAGGTCCTGTAGGAGGCTGCTGACCACAGAGATTGGTGGATGAAGATGATTCTGCAGTCTTTTGTATTTGCTGTTGGCATGGAGATATATGGCCCCGTCCTCTAGAAGCAGAGAACTTCTATGAAGATAACAGTGGTAAGTGCTTGGTTGGTTGGTTTGGAAGTTTTCTGAAATACCTTTTTTCCCTTTTTTACTACAGTGAGATCACTGTTGTAGTAATAAAGAATCAATTTTGATTCCTGCTTCAGGTCCCATCAGTAGGAGTATCAATCCTGGTCACATCTCATTGCTACTTCTTGCCCAGATATCTTGGAGATTTCATGAATGAACTTCATGTTAAAACCCTGAAGAAAAGGTTTGGAGCTGGAGTCCTCCAAGTCTAGGGCTCAGATGGGAACTTCCTGACCTAGACTCGGAGGACTCCAGCTCCAAACCTTTTCTTCAGGGTTTTAGCATGAAGTTCATTCACAGGATCAGTTTCCCAAGTTCTGTGTCCTTCCTTTACACATTTTACTAACAGGGAAGAAGGACCCATCTGGGTTAAATTACAGTTCCCCTGGAGGATAATGCAAGGATGGAGAACCGACATGAACTTATTTTTGTTACTCCACAAAATTCCTTTACTTCTTCATGGGCTGTGGAATCTAGGGTTGGTTTCTATGTCCAGTGCTTTCTGTAGCCCCGTCTCCTCATGTGATGCTCTTATGTTCTACCTCAAAAGTTCTTAACCGTGTGTGTGTGTGTGTGCGCGCGCGCAATGGAGCCCTTAGGCAGTCTGATGAAGCCTATGGATTCCTTCTCAGAACAATGTTTTTAAATGCACAACATAAAATATATAGAATTATGAAGGAAATCTGATTATGCTGAAACACAGTAGACATGTTTTAAAACAAAAAAACAAGTTCATGTATTCCCTGTTAAAAGCTGCTCTTTCCTATGTGGGATCACTGGAGGTTTATGCACAGAAAGGAGGAGACTTTGCCGCGCTGTGGTTGCACTGCTGGCACAGAAATAGATGCCTGAGTCCCCAGGCTCTGTGGTTTGGATTGACAGCTCACAAGGTAAGCTTTTGTTACAGGTGGCTGAGAGTCGAGTATTATGCATTCCTGATTTGTCTACAGGAGAGCTGCCCTGGAAATTAATCAAGAACATAATCTCTCTTTCTAAAAGCTGTTGATACCAATAAACCCAAGTATGTCCTTTGATAGGGTCACAATTAAATGTCACATCCTCTCCTTTCCTTGTGACCAGGTATCTTGGAGTCTGAGTGATTCCAGTATCGGTTAGGCCTGTGGGGAGAGAGATAGAATGAGAGAGGCTGAATTCAAGGGGGACTTCTGATATAGAGAAGAATTTGCAGCTAAGGCTTAATAAATTCAGAGTGAGGATTTCCATCTGTACTCAGAATTTACCTGTTCTCAAAAGAATAATGGTCACATAACAAAAGAACCAGGTCTTCATGATGGGTTTACAGAATGTAGAGTCACATGTAAGAGGACCACCTATTAATAAGCTGTATTTGTCATCTTAAAATGTTCCCTCTCCCTTTTAAGATGCCTTGATCTGTGCTATAACTCTCTCCAGAAACTCTCAACCCAAGGGTTACTTTCTTAAATAGGACAGGAACACCTCAGATGAACAGGAAGGAAACTCCCTTTCTAAGCCCAGAAACTGAGTTTCTTAGTGACTGAGTAGCTTTTGTATTTCAATTGGATAACAGGCTAAAAGTGAAAGCATTGCTTTACTACATTGTCCAAAGCATTCTTGCTATCTCAAATGAGCACACACACACCCCTAAGCAACTCAGTTCTGGACTTCCTTCATATAGAAATATATATGTGTATATATATATATATATATATATATATATATATATATATATATGTATGTATGTATATATGTATATATATATATATACACACATACACACACACATACATACACACACATATACACATATATACACATATACATATACATACACATATACATATACATACACACATACATACATGCACAGACACATAAATTTCTGTTATCTGGAAATTACACATGATTAAGTATGTAAATGTCCAGATTTTACATATACAATTACAGTTTTATTTCTTGCTTTATTTTATTTTAAATTTTATATACATACATGTTATATGTGTATATACATACAGATACACACATAAATATACATATGCATACATAATACTTTCATGTGCATACATACATATACATATATATACATATATACACACGCATATAAATTTCCAGATGACAAAAATCTATGATAGCTAATAGAGAAGTGACAGAGTTGAAATAAAAAATGTCTTTGATAGAGTGGAACACTGGGGCAATGGAATGGAATTTAATATGAATTTATGTAATGGTGATTATTTAAATTTTTAAAAAATTAATTGCAAAAACATAGCATGGGAGAAACTTAGTTTAAATGTCATTCATGTGAAAAAGGAATGAGAATTTAGTTGACTATAGATACAGCATGAGTCAATGGTGTGATATAGTTACCAAATAAGGCTTAGGTCTCACTGATTTAAGCACAGGATCCTGAGGACTGGAAATCATAGTCCTATTTCAAACTGCTAGTCAGAACACAGCAGGAGCACCGTATCATTTTCTAGGCATCACATTTAAAAGGAGCCCTACAAGCAAGATGGTCTGTGTGTGTGTGTGTGTGTGTGTGTGTGTGTGTGTCTGTGTGTGTGTGTGTGTGTCTGTGTGTGGCATATTTCTCATTCACTGGGTTTTTATTGTTGCTGTTGGCTTTTGATTTGGGTTTTTTGCTTTACTAGGGGATAGAGATGTTTTATTTATTTTATTAATAAATTTTGTTTATTTTTCCAAAGATAATAATCTTGAACTATATGTAGTGAAACATTGAGAAAATAGAAATGGAGACAAAAACCTTTCAAATAAATTGAGGAGCAAGGAAGAAGAGGTACATAATTTTTTCTAAGAGGGAGAGAGAGAGACTAAAAGACAGAGAGGTGAGATACAGAGATTTCCAAAGTGACCAAGATAGAGAAATAGGGAAGGAAGCCAGAGATGCCTCAGGTATATCTATATCCATATCAAAATATAGACATTTTCCTATAGTAATACCATAGCTATGGATATTAATATAGATGACATAGGTATAGATTTTAAAAGATATAGTTCATAGATACAGATAGATTTATAAATAAATACCTCATCAAGATACTTCCTTTCATAGAAAGATTTTATCCTGTGCCACTTCACTTAGGTTATCACTGTAACCTATCTTTAGACACTTTAGATTAGAAGATGGGCATAGGGCTTGCCAAATGATCCCTATTCCTACTGACCCCTCTCTTCTTTTCCTATTTATTTTGTTTCCTTGTCTCTTGTCCAAATAGCTCCCTGGATTGTGACTTTCTAAGACATCTTTTTCCCCCATCCTTTTCTTCCATGTCCCTCTGTGCTCATCTTTGTTGTAAATAGTCTAAAAAGGGGTAAACAGACTTTTGCTGTGTTGGAGAAAGGAGGACACAAGATCAATGTCTCCATTTCCTCCTGTGTTACTAGTGCTTCCTTGAGCCCCCTCTGCTTAGCAGAAGTGAACAGCCAAAATACAAAATCAGACAGATCCACCAGTATTTAGATTGTCTTTGAATCAGCAATGACAATGTAACTGCCACACTTGTACCTGAACCCCTCAGAGCCTCATTAACATACATTGTGAAGTAATGTCAGTTACACTTAAGAAGATGAAGTCAGGAAGAGAGACTGTACCTTATCAAGTACAGAAGAAATCCACACTATGTATAATCAACAGAAATTTTAATGGCACTCTGAGACTGTTTTTGAACAATTTCAAAGTTGTGATTCCAAGAATGGTAGAAAAGATCCTAGACAGTATTGGTCCCTGCTAACCCTCCTCCCTCAAAGGTGATGGAATAGACTCCAGAAATGACAGATTTATATACCTCCCTGTGCATTTATTCTGGTGGCTAGAGAAAAAAAAACCTGTAATATTCTGTTCTCTCCTTTGTCTTTTCTTTCTGGAATCTATTTCTATCTTATTTTCAGGAACATTTATATATCTGTGTATTTAAGAATTAGTGTTAATAATTATATCCCCAATATATAGAATTTGCTTTAGATAGATTTGGATATTTCTTTTGAGCTAGAATTTTCCCCAAAATCTTCATTCTCTCTCTCTCTCTCTCTCTCTCTCTCTCTCTCTCTCTCTCTCTCTCTCTCTCTCTCTCTCTCTCTCTCTCTCTCTCTCTCTCTCT
>CM053581.1:502415366-502430451 GCA_028627135.1 Pseudochirops cupreus
TCCTTGAGACAGGGTAACTTTGGCCTTGAGTGACTCTATCATCCAGCTAACCCCTGTGGGGTAAGAAGGCAAAGAAATGTCAGTAACATCCAGGAGGAGAGCTTTTACTGAAGCCCCAAGGGAAATATTTCGAGGTAGAACCTGAAAAGGCAATTTCATAGCTGGGACCAATATTCACCTGTTAGTAAGAAAAAAAAAACATAAAAGACAAGAAAAACAGGGAAGGCATAGTATAGTGAAGGCTGGAAGAGGGCATTATCCCTCTCAGGAGTCTGCAGTGATAAAGGTTCCTCTCCTAAACAGGTGGAATATGTCTCTATATTATTATTCTTAATCACTGCCCTTTCCCCCACTTCCCACATCTATCCTGCTCTGACATGGTGCAAGCTCAGCCCTGTCCCTACCTACTCTTCCTCTCCATGTCATTAATGACTTCCTACCCAGCAGGTGGGGCTGGCCTTGGATGGCAGGCAGAGAGTTTGTGTGAGTGTGAGGAAGGGTGATCCCCATTCTGGCAAGCCTCAAATGATGTTTATCTGAGACAATGTTCCCTCTGCCAACAGAATGTACTTTTTAAAAAGTCAGTTACAAGCTCCCTACTCCTTTAATATACAACTGTGCAGCAGGCTGGCTTTTAAAACCGGAGGTTGCCTTCCCAGAACCAGCTAAACATGAGAGACTGATAAAGCAATCATGTCTTCATCTGAAGATTCTGTATTTTTTTTTTCTGCAGAAACATCCAAATTTGAGTGGAACTAAAGCACTGCCTAGTGGCCAAAGGTGGTAGGGCTTGTCCTTGCTCTTTAGGGGATCTGGATCAGAAGGTAGCTGTAGCCTTAGGAGAAGGAAGAGAGTACGGGGCTGAAGAGATGGTCTCAGGGCTTCAATCAGCATCTCCTTCATCTTTACCTGTACTTCTAGGCTTCAGGATAGAAAGACAGATAGATAGGTAGATAGATAGATAGACAGATAGATAGATAGATAGATAGATAGATAGAAAGAAAGAATAATAAAAAGTACAGATTGACACAGAGATTTGGAGATATAGCTATATAAAAGATAACATTTATATAGTGCTTTCTCTCAATTATGCTAAGGGTTTTACAATTATTATCTCATCTGATGCTCTCAGTCACCATGGAATGTAGATGCTCTAATTTCCCTCAATTTACCAATGAGGAAACTGAGATAAACAAGGGTGAAGTGGCTTGTCCAAGGTCACACAGCTAGGAATGTCTGAGGCCAGATTTCCACTCATGTCTTCCTGACTCCTTCCTTGGTTTCCTATCTACTGTCTTACTTAGATGTTTATGTATATGTAATCTAAGTATATGTGAAGTGCCTATGTACATCTTATATATAATTCCTATACATTGTTGTTCTTCTGTTACTGAGCCATGTTTTGTGGGACAATTTGCCCCTCCTGCTTCAAAGGAGACAATGTCCTATTGCTACTTTGTATTTTACTGTGCTATTTCATTAAATGCTTCTTCTTTGAATTATTAGTTGCATCCCTGAGTAGAAAAGCAAATACAACCATAGGGGCTTGTGAGTTACGGTTTTGAGTGGATAGCTTTGCTGAGTGTTACCTGAGAGGCAGTGGTCCAGGTACTACAGTGAATAGCAGCTAAAGTTAACACGAGTGAAAATGTTAAGTGACCCCAGTACCTGGTGCTGAACTGGAACTGATAGCAGCCTCCTGCTTCCTGCCTCCACTTGTCATTGCTCCCTGGGTTGGGCCAAACAGGTTTGTGAACAGATGGGAGGTGCCTCTGTGGCACTGTGTCTTTACTGCTGGCACAGAGATAGAGGGCAGAATCCCCCTGCTCCAAGGAGCTGATGTTGAGATTGAAGTGGAAATTTTCATGCTGATGAGCTGTAAATCTCTGAGAGACTTCTTTCTCCTCTTCTTTCTTATTATAAAAGTAAAAGAGCATCTGAGGGCCTTGACCTTGTATCTGACGGTACCAGAATGCATCTAAGTGTCCAGAGATGGGATCACATGCCAGGGTCACAGACTGTCCTGTTTTTGACACCAGATAACTTGGCTGTTGAGTGATTCTGGTATCCAGATGACCACCTGTGGGGTAAGACGAGACAAGAAGCTGGGTAACAGATCTAGGGAAGGAGGGCTTCCATTGAAACCCAAGGAGATGAGTAGAGGCAGAACCTCAGAGGGCAATCTCTTAACTGGAACAAATATTCACCTGCTATTAAGAGATAAAGTATTATGTAGATTAAAAACCTGGTATGCATAGTAGAGCAAGGTCTGGAAGAGGACATTTTGTCCCTCAGGAATCTGCAGTGAGCGCCTCCTCTCCTGAACAAGTGGAACGTATCTGTGATATCACTGTTCCAGAGCACCTCCTCTGTTGCAGCTGAGACCTGTCACTGCATCTTTCTCATCTGTAAGTCATTAATGACATGCTGTGCAACAGGTGGGGCTGGCTTCGGTTAGCAGGCAAGGAGTGGGGAAAGAGGATTCCCCCTTTTTCTAAACCTTAAAGGATATTTATCTGTGACAGTCGTTCCCTCTGCCAACTGAATTTATTTGAAAAAACCAATGACAAACTCCACTCCCCCTGTTCCTTCATTACACAGCTGTGCATCAGGACTGGCTTCTAGGATACAAGGTCTCCTTTCTAGATCTCACTAAACATGGGGGGTGGATACAACAGTCACATCATTATTTGAAGATTCTTTACATTCTGGGAATGAATGGAAGAGAATCATTTGTTGCAACAGTTATGAAGGGGGCTGAAACCGGGACTGTGGATCACTTAGAGCTTGGGCGGATATATGCCTGACACCAAGGCCATCCATTGCATCTGGGCTGTGGTCATTTGTCTTGACTTTTATCTTTTCACAGTACTTGGATGATTCTGGAATGAGGCTGACAGCAACAACTGTGCCTCACTTAGATCCAATTCACCAGCTAGGCAAGATCTTACCCTTGTGATGTCATTGATCTTCTTCAAAAATGAAGGGCAAACACAGCAACAAAGGAAGCTTCCCCCCACCTCACATCCATCAGCATTTGATGGACCATAGATCCTTCTACTGGCCAAAGGTGACAGAATCACTAGAACTTGTCCTTGTTCCTTGGGGGAACTGGGTAGAAGGGTAGCTATGGCCTTAGAAGATGGACTCAAGGATGCTTGGCTTAACTTTCTACTCCTACAAGTGAGAACTCCTTAAAGCCAATTTTGAACTTCAACTCTTCCTACTCCTGAAAATTCCCATTATCTGTACTTCTAGGCTTTAGGGTCACTTTATATAATAATAAATCATAATTATAATCATGATCATAATAACAATAATTCAATTATCATTAAAGGTTACACTCATATAGTGCTTACTGTGTAGACAGCGCTGTGTTCAGTGCTTTACACATTGCTATCCCATTGATTCTTATAACAACTCTGGAAGGTGGGTGCTATTATTACCCCCATTTTAAAGATGAAGTAAATGATTCAAAGAGAGGGGAAGTGATTTCCCCAGGGTCTTATACCAAACAAAGTGTTTGAGGCTAGATTTGTGCTTATGCCTTCCTGAACACACCTGGTGCTCTACCCATTGCATCATCTGGATGCTTTTGTGAATGTGAGTTCATTATATAAACAACATCTATACCCCATATATAATTTCTACGTATAGTCAGTCTTCCACTGTGACCACTTGCTCTTGTGGACAACGTACCACAACATAAAAGGATGCAAGGTCCTACAGCCACTTTGTGTTTTAGCATGCTATTTAATGAAATGCTCTATCTTTGAACTCACTGCATCCTCTCCTTGAATAGAAAAGGCAAATACATTCATGGTGGCTCATGAGCTATGGTTTTGAGTGGATAGAGACCCACAGAGTACCCTTAACCAAAATAACTTCACTGGAGTGTCCAAAGTACTGCAGTGGGATGTAGCTAAAATCTGAACTAGAGGAAAAGACAGGGGTGACCCCAGATCCTGGGGCTAAACTGGAATTGATGTTAGCCTCCTGCTTCCTGCTTCCCCTGTCATTGCTCCCTGTGAACAAATGAGAGGTGCCTCTGTGGCGCTACGTCTGATCAGCTGATATAGAGATAAGGGCAAAATTCCTCTGCTCCAAGGAACTAATGTTGAGACTGAAGTGGAAATTTTTGTGCTGTTTAGCTGCAAATTGTCCAGAGATTTTTTCCTTTCTCATTCAATTGCTTAAAATTAATGTTGCTTAAAAATAAAAGAATATAAAAAGCATCTCAGGGCCCTTACCCTATACCTTATGATACCACAATATTATGAAGTATCCAGACATGGGGTCATATCCCAGGATCACTGACTGGCCTGTCCTTGACACTAGGTTACTTGAGTTTTGAGTGACTTTAGTTTCCAGATGACCACCTGTGGGGAAAGAAGAAAGAAGCTGGGTATCACTTCTCAGGAAAAGGGCTTCTATTAAAGCCCTAAGAGAACTGTTAGATGTATAACCTCAAAAAGCAATTTCCATCTGCTACTAGTATTCATCTGCTACTAAGAGATAAATCATTATACACAAGGAAAATCTGGCATGGATGGCAGAATCAGGGCTGGAAGGGGGCATTTCATCCCTGAAGAGTCTGCTGTGAGAAATGTTGCCTTCATAAACAGGTGGAATATGCCTCTGGCATCATTGTTGCTGATCACTCCCACCTTCTCTCCCAGTCTGAGATCCTGCTCTGACATGGTGCAGGCTCAGAACTGCCACTATCTCTTCCTCATCTTCATGTCATTAATGAGGTCCTATGCTGCAGTTAGGACTGGCTTTGATTGGTAGACAGGTATTGTGTGTGAGTGTGGGAAGGGGTGATTCTCTTTCTGCCAAACCATGAATTATATGTGTCTCAGACAGTGTTCCCTCTGCCAACAAAAATTTAAGAAGACGGGGGGCAGCGGGGGAAGAGACAGAGAGAGAGAGAGAGAGAGAGAGAGAGAGAGAGAGAGAGAGAGGAGAGAAAAGAGAGAAAGAAAGAAGTGGAAAGAGGGAAGGAGAGGGGGAGAAAGGAAGGAAGGAAGGAAGGAAGGAAGGAAGGAAGGAAGGAAGGAAGGGAGGGAGGAAGGCAGGCAGGCAATTATAAGCTCTATAATCCTTTAACATAGAGCTCTTTATCAGGGCTGACTTCTAAGATACAAGATCTCCATTCCAGAATGAATTAAACATGAGTGGTGAATGCAGTAATCATGTCTTTATTTGAAGACTTTTTATGTTCTTCCCAGAAACACCTGAAATTAAGAGAACCATAGCTCCTCTTAGTGGTCAAAGATGGTAGGATCACTAGGACTTGTCCTTGCTCCTTAGGGGAGGTGGCTCAGAGGGTAGTTGTGGCCTTAGGAGAAGGAAAAGTAGGTGATTGAAGAAATGGTCTCTTGGATTCAATCAGTGCCTCCTTCTACTCCTACTAGTCAGTGCTGCTTACAGACAGATTTGAACTTCAACTGTCCCTACTCCTGAAAATTCCTTTACCTGTACTTCAAGATTCCAGGATCCACATGTGTGTGTATGAGAATGGATGTATGAATGCATATGTGTGTGTGTGTATATATAAATGTGTGTGTGTCCTAACATTTTGTTGTGACTATTATGTGACCAGTACTATCCATGCTAAGCATTTATAACTGTTATCTCACTTGATCCTTACAACCTGAGAAGTAGATGTTATTATCATCCCCAATTTACAAATGAGACAAACTGGGTAAATGGACTTGCCCAAGATCACATAATCAGTAAATTTTCGAGATCATGTTTTCACTCATGTCTTCCTGATTCCTTATGTGGTTTTCTCTCTACTATGTCTCTAGATACTTTATGTATATATATACATATATATATACACATATACACACATATATATATATACATACATATATACACACACATATATGTATGTATATGTGTGTGTATATATGTATACATATATCTGTGCCTATGTAGACCCCATGTGCAACTCCTATGTATACTCATTCTTCCAATGTTGATACATGTATTTATGGGACAATGTGTCCCTGGGGCTCAACTGGTATTTATAGATGTCTCCTCCTTACCTTCTCCCCTGCCATTTCTCACTGGCATTGGGCCAAAAATGTTTGTGAACAGATGAGAGTTGACTCTGGCACTGTGGCTTTTACTGCTGGCAGAATCCCCCTGCTCCAAGGAACTGATACTGAGGTTGAAGCAGAAATTTCCATGCTGTTTAGCTGTGAATTGCTCAGAGAGTTTTCCTCTCTCAATCAATTACTTAAAATTGAAGTAAAAGAACATGTTGAGGCCCTGATCTTGTATCTGACAATACCAGAAAGTATTGTCCCTTCTGCCAGAAAGTATCTTCATGTTCAGAGATGGGGTCACATTCCAGGGTCAATGACTGTCCTATCCTGGATATCAGGTAACTTGGATGTTGAGTGACTCTAGTATCCATTTGACCACCTGTGGGGTAAGAAGAAGAAAGAAGCTGGATAACAGATAGAAGGAAAAAAACTTCTGTGGAAGCCTTAAGGAAAATGTTCAGAGGCAGAACCTAAAAAAAGGTAAAAATCCCACCTGGGACCAGTATTCACCTGCTATTAAGAAACGAATCATCATATTGAAGAAAACCTTGCTATGCATAGTGGAGTCAGGGCTGGAAGAGGGGATTTGCTTTGCCCCCTTGGGCATCTGCAGAGAGAGAGGTTCTTCTCCTGAGCAGATGGAATGTGCCTGTGTGTTCCTCCTCACCTCTCCACTCCCCCCCCTCCCCCAACTGGGATGAGATCCTGCTCTGACATGGTGCAGGCTCAGCCCTGTCTCTACCTCCTCCTCATCTCCATGTCTTTAGTAATGTCCTAGCCAGTGGGTGGGGCTGCCCTTGGATGGCAGGCAGGAAGTGCATTGAATGTGGGGAGGAGTGATTCCCCCTGCTTCCAAGCCTGAAATGATATTTATCTGAGATGGTTGTTCTCTCTGCCAACTGATTTTTTTTTCTTTTTGAAAACTAATTATAAGCTCCTTAGTCCCTCAATACCTAGCTGTGCGTCATGGCTGGCTTCTAGGACACAAAGTCTCCTTTCCAGACATAGATAAAAATGTGGGGTGGATGCAACAAAAACATCTTTGTTTGATGATTCTCTATGTTCTTCCTAGAAACATCTGAACTTAAAGGAACCAAAGTTCCTCCTAGTGGTCAAAGGTAGTAGAGTCACTAGGACTTGCCCTTGGTCCTTAGGAGAGCTGTGGCTTTGGGGAAGGAAGAGTAGCAAGTTGTAGAGGTCATCTCAGGGATTCAATCTGCTCTGCCTCCTGTTTCTAGCAGTCAGCATCCTTTAAAACCAAATTTGAGGTTCAACTACTCCTGTTTCTGAAAATTCCCTTTACCTGTACTTACATGCTTCAGGATCTATCTATTGATCGATCAATCAATCTATGTCTGTCTGTCTGTCTATTTATCTATTTGTGTGTGTGTGTGTGTGTGTGTGTGTAACATAGGTAACATTTATATAGTGCTTACTATATGGGCAGCATCATGCTAAGCACCTTAAACGATTATCTCATTGGATCCTCCTACAACCCTGGGAAGTAGGTGTTATTAGTATCACTATTTACAGATGAGACAAACAGGGGTGAAAGTAACTTGCCCGCAGTCACATAGCTAGCAAATGTCCAAGGACAGATTACCCTCCCCCATGTCTTCCTAACTCCTTACCTGCTGTTCTATCCACTGCATCACCTCGATGTTTATGTGTATTCGAGCTCAGTCTTGGTGAGCTGCCTGTGTATAACCCATATGTAATCATAATTCCTCTGTGTAGTCATTCTTCCAATGAAGATGGATGGAATTGTGGGACAATGTGCCCCAGCTCCAGAGGCAGTGTTCTACTGCCACTTTGTGTTCTACTATGCTATTTTATTAAATGTTTCTGCTTTGAATTAATTGCATCTTTTCCCTGAATAGAAAAGAAAATACACCCACAGAGGCTTGTGAACTATGGTTTTGAACTATGGACTGTTCCTGTGATATCTCTATTCCTGATCTATCTCCCCAGTCTGAGAATCTGCTCTAACATGTCACAGGCTTAGCCCTGTCATCACTTCCTCCTCATCTGCATGTCAGTAATGTCACCACCTCCTATCCAGCATGTGGGGCTGGCTCTGGATGGCAGGCAAGGAGCATATGTATGAATAAAGAAGGGGTGATACACCTTCTTCTTAGCCTTTGTTCAGTTGTTTTAGCCATGTCAGACTCTTCATGCCACCAATTGGGGTTTTCTTTGCAAATATACTAAAGTGGTTTGCCATTTCCTTCTCTAGTATTTAAATTATATAGTCAGGACAGCTAGGTGGTACAGTGGAAAGAGCATTGGACTTGGAATCAGAAAGACTGATCTTTCTAAGTTCAAATCCAACTTCAGACACTTACTGTCTGTGTGACCATGGGCAAATTACTTAGACCTGTTTGCCTTAGTTCCTCATCCATAAAATGAGCCGGTGAAGGAAATGGCAAACCTCTTCACTATCTTTGCCAAGAAAACCCAAAATGGAGTCACGAAAAGTCAGACCCAACAGTAACAACTCAATGACAGCAATAAAACCGGAAACAGTTGTTCCCTTTACCAACAGATTTTTAAAAGCCAATTACATACTCCTTACTCTTTTAATACAAAGCTGTCTTCTAAGACACAAGGTTTCTTTTCCTGAACTAGCTTAACATGAGTGGTGGATGCAACAATCACATCTTCATTTAAAAATTGTCTATGTTCTTCCCCAAACCATTTGAAGATGAGTGGAACCAGAATTCTTCCTAGCCACAAAGATGGTAGAAGAACTTGTCTTTGCTCCTTTAGGGAAGCTAGGTGAAAGGATAGTTGCAGCCTTAGGAGAAGGAAGAGTAGGTGACTAAAGAGATGGGCTCCAGAGTTTGATCAGTTCCTCCTTCATTTCCTACTAGCAACCACATCTTAAAACCAATTTTGAATTTCAGCTCTTGCAACTCATGAAAATTTCCATTTCCTGTTCTATACTTGAAGATCCCAGTATATGGTAATAAATAATAATCATAATAACAAAAATGGCTACTACTTATGTAGCACTTTCCATATATGCTCCAGGCCTTGTGCTAACCTCTTCATAATTATTATCTCATTCGATCCTCACAACAACCCTGGGACATAGAGCCTCATCGTAAAGATTAGGTAACTGAAAGTGTCTGAGACTAGATTTGAACTCATGTCTTCCTGATTCCATACCAGCTTCTCTATTAGCTGTATCATCTAGATCAGGGGTGGGGAACATGTGGCCTTGAGGCCACATGTGACCCTCTAGGTCCTCAAATGAGGCCTTTGTCTGAATCCAAACTTCACAGAACAGACTGAATCCTAACTTAAAGCATCATATTCCACTTCACTGGGATTTATTCAATGAAGTTTAGATTCAATCAAAGGGTCGAGCTTAAGGACCTACAGGGCTACATGTGGCCTCAAGATCACAGGTTCCCCACCTCTGATTTAGATGCTTATGAAGATGTGGGTTCAGCGTAGGTAAACTGCCTGTAACCCATATATAACTGCTGTGTGTAGTCATTCTTCCATTGCTGATGCATCTACTTATAAGAAAATGTGCCTCAGCTTCAAAGGAAAATGTCACATCACTCCTTTGTCTTTTACTCTGCTATCTAATGATATGCTTTTGCTTTGAATTAATTGCATCCTCTCTCTCATTAGAAAAAGCAAACACATGTCAGGGCTCACGAGCTGGGGTCCTGATTGAACAGGAACTCAAAGAGTACCTTGAAGCAATACAGCTTTGCTTGAGTATTATATGACAGGAATTATCCCAGGTACTACAGTGAGAAGTAGCTAATGTCAGCACTAAAGGAAGAATGATGGGTGACCCCAGTTCCTGATGCTGAGCTAAAATTGATGTCAGACTTCTGCTTTCCACCTCCCCTGCCGTTGCTCCCAAACGAGTTTATCAACAGAAGAGAGGGGCCTCTGTGGCACTGTCTCTGCTGCTGGCACAGAGACAGAGGGCAGAATATTCTTGTTCCAAGGGACTGATGTTGAGGTTGAACTGGAAATTTCTATGCCCTTGATCTGTAAATTGATTAGAGATTTTTCCTTTCTCATTCAATTGCTTATTATAAAGTAAAAGAGCATCTCAGGGCCCTGACCCAGTATCTGATGGACCTGAATGCCTTCTCATGTCCAGAGATGGGTCACACCCCAGGATCACTGATTGTCCTGTCCCTGACATCAAGTAACTTGGATGTTGTGTGACTCTAGTATCCAGCTGACCACTTGATGGGTGAGAAGAGGAAAGAAGCCGGGTAACAGTACCAAGGAGTAGGGCTTCTATTGAAGCCTCAAGGAGAATGTTTAGAAGCAGGACCTCAAAAAGTAATTTCCCAACTGAGACCAGTATTCACCTTTTGTTAAGAGATAAACTATCATTCAGAAGAAAAACTTGTTATGCACAGTAGGTTCAGGTCTGGAAGAAGAAATTTCTCATTTCAGAAGTCTGCAGTGAGAGAGGTTCCTCTCCTGAACAGGTGGAATATGCTATGATCATCACTACTCCTGATCACACCCCTCCCGCAATCTGAAAGAATGTTCTGATAGGTCTCAGCCCTGTCAATGTCTATTCCTTGTCTACACATCATTAGTGACATCCTGTCCAGTTCATGGGGTTGTCCTTGAATGGCAGGGAATATCTGTGAGTGTGGCGAGGCGTGATCTCCCTTCTTCCAAGTTTTAAATATGTTTTATTTGAGATAGTTGCTCCCTCTTCCATCAGAATTTTTTTTCTTGAAAAGCCAATTACAAGCTCCCTACTCTTTCATTACACAGCTGTGTATTAGAGCTGGCTTCCAGGACATAAGGTCTCCTTCCTAGAACTAGCTAAACATGAGGGGTAGTTATAACAGTCACATCTTTATTTGAAGATTCTCTATGTTCTTTGAATGGGTGGGTGATAAAATTTTATTCCCATGGCCATGAAAGTGACTGAAGTAGGTGCTGTGGATTGCTTTGATCTTGGTGAGACATCAGAGATAGCAAAGGCATCCGCTGCATCTGGGACCATGGGCAATAGTCTTAGTTTTGACTTTTGTCATTCCACTGAACTTGGATGGCTCTGAAAGAATTAGCCTGACATCTTTGCACAACTCCACTTCCCCTTGATCCAATTCACCTGCTTGTCAAAGGTCATCCTTGTGATGTCATTCATCTTCTTCAAAAACTGACAAATAATGACAAGAATCCCAACAAATGATCCCCCAGAACCATCTGAATGTGAGTGGAACCATAGCTCCTCCTAGTGACCAAAGATGATAGAATCACTAGGACTTGTCTGCTCCCTAGGAGAACTGGATCAGAGGGTAGCTGTGGCCTTAGGGAAGGGAGAGTAGGAAGCTGAAGAGTTGGTCTCAGGGATTCAGTCAGCTCCTCCTTCATTTCCTCCTAATGAACACTCCTTAAAGCCAAATTTAAATGTCAACTCTTCCTACTAAAATTTCCCTTTACCTGTACTTCTAGGCTTTAGTATCCATACATGTAAGTGTGCATATGAATAAATGGATATATATACATATATGTGCATATACATATATATGTGTGTTATATATAAACACATATACATGCACATACGTATGTATACATATATGTGTGTCTGTATGTATACAGATATGTATGTGTGTGTGTGTGTGTGTGTGTATGTGTGTGTGTGTGTACACAAAATAGCTAACATTTTCTTGTGCTTACAATTATTTTCTCATTTGCTACTCACAGTCCTGGGAAGTAGGTACCATTATCACCCCCATTTTACAGATGAGACAAACTGGGTGAAGTGACTTGACCAAGGTCAAAAACCTGGTAAATGTCTGAGGCCAGATTATCATTCATATCTTCCTGACCCCTTACCTGATTTTCTATCCACTGTGTCACCTACATGCTTGTTCATATGTGAGCTCAGCATATGTGAAGTGCCTGTGTATACCCCATGTATAATTCCTGTGTCAAGTCATTTTTCTAATGCTAATGCATATATTTGTGGGACAATGTGCCTTAGTTTCAAAATAAGACAATGTATTACTGCTACTTTGTTTTTTACTGTACTATTTCATTAAATGGTTCTGTTTTGTTTTAACTGCACCTTCTCCCTGACTAGAAAAAACAAATATGTCCACAGAGGCTTCTGAGCTATGGTTTTGGGTGGAGAGAGAGACCCACAGAGTACCTTAAACCAACATAGCTTTGCTGAGGTATTATGTAAGAGGGAATGGCCCAGGTACTACAGTGAGAAGGAGCTAATGTCAGCACTAGAGGGAAAATGTAAAGTGACTCTAATACCTGGTGCTTAGACAAAATTGATGCCAGCCTCATGATTCCTGCCTCCCTGTCTTTGTTTCCTGGGTCAAACAAGTTCCTGAAGGGATGAGAGGCACCTCTGTGGCACTGTAAATATGTGCTGACACAGAGATAGAGGGCAGAATCCCCCTGCTCCAAGGAACTGATGGTGACATTGAAGCAAAAATTTTCATACTATTTAGCTGTCAGTGGCTCAGAAATATTTTCTTACTCATTCAATTGCTTAAATAACACATAAAAGAGCATATCAAGACCCTCATCTTGTATCTGACGGTACCACAATTCATCTTCACATCCAGAGAAGCGGCCACATCCCAGGGTCACTGACTGTCTTGTCCTTGAGACCAAGTAACTTGGTTGTTGAATGACTCTAGTATCCAACTAACCACTTGTGGAGTAAAAAGAAGTAGAAAGATGGTAACAGATGCATGAGGAGGAAGCCCTAAGAAAACTGTTTAGAGACAGAACCTAAAAAAGGCAAAATCCCAGCTGGGACCAGTATTCACCTGCTAGTTTAAAAAAAATTGTTATAGAGAAGACAAACCTGGTATACACGGCAGGGTCAGGGCTGTAAGGGCATTTCCACCCTCAGGGATCTATAGTGAAAAGAGTTCCTCTTCTGAACAGGTGGATATGCCTGTGATACCCCTATTTTTTTCTTTTTGGAGGGAGGGAAAGCAGGGCAATTTGGGTTAAGTGACTTGCCCAAGGTCACATGGCTAGTAAGTGTTAAGTGTCTATTTGAACTCAGGTCCTCCTGACTTCGGGGTCACTGGACCACCTAGCCACCCTTGATATTGCTATTCTTCATCACCACCTTTCCTCCACCTCCAACATCTATCCTGTTCTGATATGATGAAGGCTCAAACCTATCCCTACCTCCTCTTCCTCTCCACGTCATTACTGATGTCTTACCCACGGGGTGGGGCTGGCCTTGGATGGCAGGCAGGGAATATGTGAGCGTTGAAAGGGGTGACCTCCTTTCTTCAAAATGTTAAATGATATTTATCTGATAGAGTTGTCCTCTTTGCCAAAAGAATTTTTTTTTTGAAAAGGCAATTATAAGTCCCTTACTCCTTCAAAACAGAGCTGTGCATCAGGGCTGGCTTTTAAGACACAATGTTACTTTCCTAGGACCAGCTAAACATGAGAGGTCAACACAACAGTGATATTTTTATTAGAAGCTTCTCTGTTTTCCCCCCAAACCATCAGAATTTGAGTAGAACCATACGTAGTTCCTCCTGCTGGTCAGAGGTGCTGGAATCACTAGAATTTGTCCTTCTCCTTAAAGGAGCTAGGTCAGAGGGTAGCTCTGGCCTTAAGAGAAGGGACACTAAGGGGTGGTAAAGAGATTATTTCAAGGATTCAATAGCTCTTCCTTCTATTCCAACTAGTCAAATTTGAAGCCAAATTTGAACTTCAACTCTTCCTACTCCTGAAAATTCATTTTACCTGTACTTTCTATGCTTCAGGAGAGAGAGACAGAGACAGAGAGAGAGAGGGAGAGAGAGAGAGACAGACAGACAGACAGAGAGACAGACAGACAGACATAGAGACAGACAGAGAGACAGAGAGAGACAGAGAGAGAGAAAGAGAGAGAGAGAGACAGAGAGAGAGACAGAGAGAAAGAGAGAGAGAGGGAGAGACAGAGACAGAGACAGAGAGAGAATAGTTGACATTTATATAGTGCTTTCTATGTGGCTGCCACTGTACTAAGAATTTACAATTATTATCTCATCTGATCCTCACAACTAATTTTCCCCATTTTACCAATGAGGAAACTGAAGTGATTCACTCAGGATCACGCAGCTCATAAATATCTGAGGCCAGATTTCCATACATATCTTCCTGACTCATTACCTAGCATTGTTTTTCTGTGTCACCTAGATGTTCATGTATAGGTTATCTAAATATATGTGGGGGGTGGAGCCAAGATGGCAGCATAGGAGCAGCAACATATCGCAGCTCTCACATGGCCACCCCAAAATACCCATAAAATATGACTCTAAACTAATCCTAGAACTCCAAAACGCACACAAATATACTTTCCACTAAAGTCAGCTCAGCTACGAGGAACCATACCAGCACTGCGAACTGAAACCAGCCTGGCCTGAAGCCCTGGCAGAGCCCCGGGGGAAGCTGGACGAGAGGAGCCAAAGAGCCTTGGGTGAGCAGATTGGCGGCAGCTACAGCAGTGTTCAGAACTAGGTCAGTGGAGCTTGCGAGGTCTTGGGAGAAAAGCGGTCCAGCTGAAATGCCTCCAGGGTGGGAAAGCAAAAGGCAGAGATTTTGCACCCGCCTCTGCATTGCAGCTTCCATGCCCGCAGCCTGCAGACTGCAGGGGGACTAAGCAATCGTTCAGAGGCTAAGTGCTCTCGCGTTGAGTGGCCTGGATCCAGATCACGGTCTTGGGCTTTGCCCCTGTGAGTCTTCTTTATCCAGTGAGCCAGAAGTGGGAAAGGGACGCAGCACCTTCCTGAGAGCTTTGGCAGCCAGGAGGACCCCAGCAATTTGGGACAGAGCTTTCCCTTCTGGAAGAAGAGCCCCACAGAGATAAAAAAAAAATCATGGACTGACCAACCATGAGTAAGAATAAGCATAAGAAGCAGAGTAAGAACAGCAACCAAGCCCTAGATTCCTTCTTTGAAGAAAAGAAGGACCAAGGCAGAGAGCTGCAGGACAGCACAGCAAGAGCTCCCCCATCAGGGGCTTCCAATAAACATGAAGATTGCCTTAAA
>CM053581.1:502430951-502449660 GCA_028627135.1 Pseudochirops cupreus
GCGGGAAGCTGCAGAGCCGAGGTGCAAAACCTCTGCCTTTCACTTTTCCGCTCTGGAGGCCTTCTGGCCTGCTTATCTCCCCCTTTCACAATTCCCATTCACAGCTGGCGCTAATCCGCTCACCTGAAGCTTCTCAGCAATTCCCGTCCAGCCGAGGGGCTGGTCTTGAAACAAGTTCTTCCCAAATCCAGGGTCAGCTTCCTGGCTGCTGTAACATGTTGGCATTCCACTAAGCTGGAATAAATTTAACCAAAAAGGTTTTCCCCTAACTACTAGAATATCCTTTCCCACAGACTCTCACGATAACAGGACTCAAGGAGAGTCATGCAGGTATTATGTGAGAGAAGAAACAGGAAAGATGAACAAGGCATGCACATAGGGAACATCTGATGCCCAAACATATGTGTCAAGTGACTATCAAATGAAAAATTTAATAAAATACTTGGGAAAACTTATGGTGCTATAAAAATCTGACCTCTTTTCTTCAATCCAGAGGAAAAGGGCATTATTGCTGTATAAATTAATTAACCATCAAAGAGTAGGTAATCTTTAATTGCTCATCCACCAAGATGTGATGCTCTCAGTCAACAGTTAGATGGTTTCATTGGCACCATTTGGGTCTACCTCAAAACCTGTAGTTCCCTCAATGCCCAGCTGAGGATGGTCAGCATATAAGTTTTTATCTTTTCTCTCTCTCTCAGTACTCTTGTTTATGGATCTTCTGGTTAAAAGCAGATTTATCAGTGACCTAGGAGTATTAAAACAAAATGGAGCTCAAAAAAGAAGGCAACCTAGATGTCTAGAGCCCCACTGTAGACATGACGAACAATCACCTGATCTCTGTTAAACAACCTCATTGCTATGATCTAGGCAAAATACATTTCAGGTACATATTTGATTAAAGCACAACAAAGTAAAAGTCAAAAGAAATTGTCAAATATTCCTCCTTGTGATTCATTTAACCCAATCATCTCTCCAAGACTCCTCTATGCACATGCAGATTGTAGGAAAGCTTGACAGAAGGAATGTCTCTCCCACAATTGGAATCCGCTGAGATTACTGCTATGAAGAGTAGGGAGAGCAGGGAATGAAGGGCCTGAGGTTAGGATTCTCTCCCCCGTCAATCTCAGCTATGATGCCAGGAGGTTTCACAGAACCTGCTTCTGTCTGCTGGGTCTATCTCTACATGTCCTTGGCCTAGACACCATTCCAGAGTTTTAGGCAAGTCACATAATTTGTCTGGGCCTCAGTTTTCTCATCTGTGAAATGAAGGTAGTGGGGCTAGATGGTCTTGATGATACCAGCTAGCTCTGCATCCATAATCCCCTGAAGGCTGGGTCTACAGTCCGCTCAAGGATGAAGTATCTAAGAACTGGCCAAGGCCCTTTGGACAATGAAAAGAGGGCAGGTCCTGAGGAGATAATAGACAAGATAGGCTCTTGTAATAAATAATGTTACCACTGCCTGTCACCAGAGAAGACCAGGAGAAGGTATTCCTTCAGAGAGACATTGCTAAAGTCAAATGCTGTGAGAGTTTGAAGGGTCAACATTGCTTGAAGTAACAGCTAGTGTTTCTATAGAGCTTAATAGTTTGCAAAGCACTTCACAATTATAATGTCTTTGATCTTCACACCAGCCCTGGGAGGTGGATGTTGTGATTATCTTCCTTTTCCAGATGGGGAAACTGAGGCAAGCAGAGATGAAATGATTTGTCTAACATTACTGAGGTAGTTGGTGGCAGAGCCAATACTTGAATTCAGGTTCTATGAGTCCCAGAACAGAAGTCTCTCCATTGTAGCTTGCATTCTTCCTGAGGCATTTTATTTATTGTCCATGACTGGGAGCAGAGAAGACAGCTGGCAGACTGTCAATGGCCCATGTGGTCACCACTTGCTGCTTGCTTCTCTTGTCTCAGAGTCACTGCAGCCCAAGCAAGAACAAGAGATTGAAGAGCTGGAGTCCTAGAGGCCTGTGCTGCAGAGATGAAGAGCCTGCAGGGTGTTTTACACTTGTGGCTGAGATAGTATCTTCCTTCCTTTTTCTAAGGTGGGGCCTGCTGAGGCCAAGTCTTCACACTTCTCCTGGTTGTATTTTTGTGCAAGGAAGAGGTGACTCTGTCCTGCTGTGGTTAAACTGCTGGCACAGAAGTACACAGATGTCTGGTTTCTTTGTGCAGACTTGAGAATTAGCTGGAAGACGGATTTCTTTGTCCTAGAGGCACTGTATCCATGAGGGAGTTCCATTTCAAAGGAGTTATCATCATAGGAATAAGAGATCAGTTGTAGGCCCAATCCTGGGTCCTGTCTATACCAGTACATAGAGTTATGTCCCATGTCCTGGTCACATCTCAGTGTCACCTGATGTCCTGTCACTTTTATCAGGTAACTTGAGTTCTGGATAACTCCAGCATCCATGGGGACTGTGGAGGAAGGAGATAGAAGGTAGAAGTCAGTTGAAAAAGATGCCAACGTATTGCATTCCAAAGAGAAAAATTATCACTGGAAGTGCCCATCTCAGGGGAGAGATTCTCCATTTGTATTAAACACTCCAGTGGCACTTATCTAACAGTGGTTACAGAATGGACCTTGTCAGGAAATCCTCAGTTCAAGTAAGGGAAGACTTGAGTTTGAGTCTTGCCTCTGACATACTGACTCTGCAGTCCTGGGCAAGACACTTAGCCATTCAATGTATGAGGCCAATCTCTTAAGATTTTGGTAGAGACAGAGGAACAACCGATTAACAAAGGTAGAGTTTCTTCACTTGCACTCCATAAATCACAATTCTAAATCAAATGGAATAGAACAAAAAAGCCCAAGGCTTACCTACTGTGAGAAGAAAAATGGCTCCTGCACAAAGGAGTGAGGTGCCCATGACAGCTCTGGCCTTTGGTCTCTTGAGTCACACAGACCCTGCTGGCTCCTGTAGCACCAGGTGTTCCTGTTGCTCAAACCTCCAGGGTAAGAGGGAAGAGCTCTAGAAAGGAGTGGCCACACCCTCCTGCCTTTCAAGGGAGACAGAAAGAAAAAAAAATTGCTTCTAGAGGAGACCATAGGAAACTTGTTCCACTTTACATAACAGTAAATGCACATGCAGAGAGCTGAAATGATAAAGCTTCCACATATGTGGACGTCACAGACAAAGTCAGAAATAGGAATCATATCTCCCAATATTTTCTCCTCATTTTCTCCTACAGCACACTGACCCTAAACCCTGCTGATCTGCTGAGAATTAGAATTCCATATGAAGCAGTCTGATGTCTCTAGGGATTTCCCCTTCCCTATGTGTGTTATTTCCTTATTCAAGTACCACAACTGAATTTTTCCAAATTACTGCATACGTTGAATCTTTTAATATAGGTTAATGATCTCTCTGGAATCCTCTAGGTCTTCTCTCCTCAAATGCCTGCAGGAAGCCTTTCTCAACTTACTCAGATGTCCAAATGAGAAACCGAATTCTATGTAGCCCCCTATGTTCACTTGTTACCTTATTTCCTTTTATGTTTTCTACTAAAATCTTCTTGTTGTACCTCATCATTGGTTGAAGGAATTTGTTCTATTTAACCTGCTGCAGTGGATAGAGCAGAGGGCCTGTGGTGAGAAAGATCCAAGTTCAAATCTGGCCTCACACATTTAACAGATGTGCGATCTTTGGCAAATCACTTAACCCTGTTTACCTCAGTTTCCTCATCTGTAAAACAAGTTAAAAAAGCAAATGGCAAACTTCTCAGTATCTTTGCCAACAAAACCCAAAAATAGGGTCAGAAAGAGTCAGACACTCCTGAAAGGACTGAACAACTACAAAATCTATAAGAATAAAAAAATGAAAAGGAGCTAATATATCAATAATCAAATCACTCTCTCCAGTGGTTGAAGGGGAAAATGTAGGCCAGAGTGTTCTAACCACAATGACCAGGTAAAGTATTCATTGTACTTGGGCAGCATGGTACCAATGGTGCCTTCTCTAAAGAGCATATAAGGGAAACTGTGTGTGTTGTACCTGTAGGGTGCTTCTGTGCTGCAGACTATCCTACCCTCTGTTCAGAAGCTAGCATGCCTATAGGGAAGTAACGTTCTGTCAGAACATGTCTTTTTCCACTGAAACATTTCCCCATCATAAAAGTGTTAAAGGAACCTAAATTCTTAGATCTTGGCCTTTTAGAGACTGATCAATTTGACATTTATTGTTCTAGTGTCTATTGAGAGAGATGGAGGGCAGACAAGAGAATTTTAGGAAAAACAGTGTTTTCCAAAAATCTTACTGCTAGTGCAGTTTTAATTTTTAGATCAAATATAATACCACCTCCATTGTCCACACACACAAACATACACACATACCTGCACTCTCCTAAAGGCTGCCCCAGGTCTAAAACATATTGTAGTTGCTGGTCATAAACAATTATATCATGAACCTCTACCAATACCTTTTTAGGAACCAAGATATGAATTGGCAACAAACGATCTAATTCACTCATTCGTTAATTCAATAATCATCTATTAAATGTATTTATTAATTCATTCTGTCGCTGAGGATTCATTCATTCACTCTGTAAGTATTTATGTAATGAATATTTTCTATGCTACTTTCTTCAGATGCAGAAGACAAAAAGGAAAGAGGACTTGACCTCATAGAACTTATTTTATTTCTTGCGGGAAAGAAAAAGTGGACAGAAAAAAAAATGCATATACTAAGTAATTTAGGATGCTGAATATTAAAAACAGGTAGGGGGAGGGTCAAGATCAGGAGAGTTTTTCTATGGGAACTGTCGTAAGATGAGCTTCAAAGGAAGCTGTGAATCTATCATCATCGTCATTCTCATCATCACTAACATTTATATAACACTCTGTCTCAACCACTATGCAAAGCACTCTAAGAATAAGTAGAATGCTAATGTTTATATTGTGCCTACCAGGTGCCAGGCAGTATGTGAATCACATTATAAATATTATCTCATTTGATTCTCCCAATGATCCTGGGAGACAGGCGCTGTCATTATCTGCTTTCTTCATACAAGGAAACTAAGGCACAGAACACATAAGTGATTTGTGCTGTGTCTGAGGCCAGATTTAGAACTCAGGCCTTCTTGATTCCAAGCTCAATGATTTATTGTCTGCACGACCTCACGACATAATTCCACAAACAGGGACAATTTCTGTGAAAGCACAGATAATGCATATGGACATTCCACATTCCCACATGGGCAATGGCAGTTTTCCTGCAGTGCAGATTTTGAGAAGGCTAGTAAAATAGAATAAGCCAGGAAAGGTTTACTGGAATATGTTAATAAATATATATATGCGTATATATATATATGTATATATACATATATATGCATATATATATGTATATATATGTATATGTACATATATATATGCATATATATGTATATATATATATGTATATATATATACACACATATGTATGTATATAAAGAACTTTAAATTACAGACATGGGAGGCTCTATTTTTCTTAACAACAAAAGTTCCTGGAACAGGTGAATGACAAAGCTAGGTCTGTGTTTTAAGGATGAACCTTGGCAAATATGTGGAAAGTATGCAGTTAAGGGAAGAGTCTAGAGGCAGGGAAATGAATTTGGAGGCTACAGAAATAGTCTATGTGAGAGCTCCTAAGGGCCTGGGTTAAAGTCGTGTCCAACAGAGTAAAGGTTAGGGAGTTGATGCAAGCAACGTTGCAATGTAGAGTTGAAAAGACTTGGCCACTGAGTGGACATGAGCTAAAGTGATGACCTAGAATGACTCTGAGGTTGAAAACATGGGTCAGTGAATGAATGGTGGTTGGTGGTGCCCTCAACAGATATAGAGAAATTAAATGAGGGGAGGCAAGGAGAATGGTAATCTAGCTTGTGATGTCTGAAAAGCACTTGATAACATGTAAATGGAGCTCAAGAGAAAGATAACTACTTTCCCATGTTTGCTAATCTTACAGAGTGGCCTAAGGCAGTATGAAGTGAAGTGACTTCTCTAGACTCACATGATCACTATACATCAGAGGCTGGTCTTGAAACAAGTTCTTCCCGAATCCAAGGTCAGCTTTCTGGTTAGTATAACATGTTGGCATTCCACTAAGCTGGAATAAATTTAACTAAAACGATTTTCCCTGAACTACTAGAATATCCTTTCCCACAGACTGCCACGTTAACAGGACAGAAGGAGAGTCACGCAGGTATTATATGAGACAAGAAACAGGAAAAATGAACAAGGCATGCTCATAGGGAACATCTGATGCCCACACATATGTGTCAAGTGACTATCAAATGAAAAAAGTACAATACTTGGGAAAACTTATGATGCTATAAAAATCTGACCTATTTTCTGCAATCCAGAGGAAAAGGGTGTTATTCCTTTTTAAATTAATTAACCATCAAAGAGTAGGTAATTGTTAATTGTGCATCCACAAAGATGTGATGCTCTCAGGCAACAGTCAGGTGATTTCATTGGCACCATTTGGGTCTCCTCAAAAGCTCTAGTTCCCTCAATGCCCAGCTGAGAGTAGTCAGCATATAAGTTTTTAGCCTTTCTCCCTCTCTCAGTACTCTTGTTTATGGATCTTCTGGTTAAAAGCAGATTTATCAGTGACCTAGGAGTATTAAAACAAAATGGAGCTCAAAAAAGAAGGCAACCTAGATGTCTAGAGCCCCCCTGTGGACATGAGGGTCAATCACCTCATCTCTGTTAATCAACCTCATTGCTACAATCTAGGCAAAATACATTTCAGGTACATGTTTGATTAAAGTACAGCAAAGTAAAAGTCTAAAGAAATTGTAAAATATTCCTCCTTGTGATTCATTTAACCGAATCATCCCTCCAAGCCTCCTCCTGCACCTGCAGATTGTGGGAAAGCTTGACAGAAGGGTCATCTCTCCCACAATTAGAATCCACTGAGATTACTGCAGTGAACAGTAGGGAGAGCAGGGGATGAAGGGTCTGAAGTTGGGATTCTCTCCCAGGTCAATCTCAGCTATGATGCCAGGAGGTTCCACAGAACCTGCTTCTGTCTGCTGGGTCTATCTCTACATGTCTTTGGCCTAGACACCATTCCAGGGCTTTAGGCAAGTCCCATAACTTCTATGGGCTTCAGTTTTCTCATCTGTGAAATGAAGGTAGTGGGGCTATGTGGTCTTGATGATACCTGCTAGCTCTGCATCCATAATCCTCTGAAGGCTGGGTCTACAGTCCGCTCAAGGACCAATATCTAAGACCTGGCCAAGGCCCTTTGGACAGGGAAAAGAGGGCATACCCTGAGGGGATAACAGTCAGGGCAGCCTCTTGTAATAAATAATGTTACCACTGCCTGTCACCAGAGAAGACTGGGAGGAGGTATTCCTTCAGAGAAACATTGCTAAAGTCAAATGCTGTGAGAGTTTCAAAGGGGTAAACATTGCTTGAAATAACAGCTAGTGTTTCTATAGAGCTTAATGGTTTGCAAAGTCCTTTACAATTATTATCTCTTTGAGCTTCACACCAGCCCTGGGAGGTAGATGTTGTGATTATCTTCCTTTTCCAGATGGGGAAACTGAGGCAAGCAGAGATGAAATGATTTGTCTAACATTACTGAGGTAGTTGGTGGCAGAGCCAACACTCAGGTTCTATGAGTCCCAGAACAGAAGTCTCTCCACTGTAGCTGGCAGTCTTTCTGAGGCATTTTATTTATTCTCCATGACTGGGAGCAGAGAAGACAGCTGGAAGTCTGTCAGTGGCTCACGTGGTCACCACTTGCTGCTTGCTTTTCTTGTCTCAGAGTCACTGCAGCCCAAGCAAGAACAGGAGATGCAAGGGCTGGAGTAGATCCTAGAGGCCTGTGCTGCAGAGATGAAGAGGCTGCAGGGTGATCTTCACATGTGGCTGAGATAGTATCTTCCTTCCTTTTTCTAAGGTGGGGCCTGCTAAGGCCAAGTCTTCATACTTCTCCTGGTTGTATTTTTGTGCAAGGAAGAGGTGACTCTGTCCTGCTGTGGTTAAACTGCTAGCACAGAAGTACACAGATGTCTGGTTTCTTTTTGCAGACTTGAGAATTAGCAGGAAGAATGATTTGGCTGCCCTAGAGGCGTTGTATCCATGAGGAACTTCCATTTCAACAAAGCGAACATTAAGGGAAAAAGAGATCAGCTGCAGCCCCAAACCTGGGTCCTGTCAATACCAGTACACAGAGTTATGTTCAATGTCCTGGTCACATCTCAGTGTCACCTCACATCCTGTCGCTTTTATCAGGTATCTCGAGTTCTGGGTAACTCCAGCATTCATGGGGACTGTGGGGGAAGGAGACAGAAACTAGAAGTCAGTTGAAAAAGATGTTGACGTATTGCATTCCAAAGACGAAAATTATCACTGGAAGTGCCCATCTCAGGGGAGATATTCTCCATTTGTGTTAAATACTACAGTGGCACTTATCTAACAGTAGATACAGAATGGACCTTGTCAGGAAATCCTCAGTTCAAGTAAGGGAAGACCTGAGTTTGAGTCTTGCCTCTGACATACTCACTCTGCAGTCCTCGGCAAGTCACTTAGCCACTCAATGCATGAGGCCAATCTCTAAGGTTATAGTGACAGAGGAACAACCAATTTACAATGGTGGAGTTTCTTCACTTGGAGTCCATAAACCACAATTGTAAATCAGATAGATCCAATATCAATCCAAAATAGATCCAAATCTATAGGTTCAAGACTTACCTACTGTGAGAAGAAAAATGCCTCCTCAACAAAGGAGTGAGGTGCCCATGACAGCTCCAGCCTTTGGTCCTGTGAGTCACTGGATGGAATCAGCACCAGACCTTGCTGGTTCCTGTAGCCCCAGGTGTTCCTGTTGCTCAAACCTCGAGAGTAAGAGGGAAGAGCTCTAGAAAGCAGAGGCTACACCCTCCCGCCTGTCAACAGAGCATTTCAACAAAGAGAGAAAGAAAAAAAATTGCTTCTAGAAAGACCTTTGGAAATATGTTTCACTTTACCTAAATTCAAATGGAAACTCAGAGAGCTGAAATGATATAGCTCCCACATATTTGGATGTCACTGACAAAGTCAGAAATAGAAACTGTATCTCCCAATACTTGCCCCTCATTTTCTCCTACAGCACACTGCCTCTACACACTGCTGATCTCCTCGGAATCAGAATTTAGTATGAAGCAGTTTGCTGTCTCTAGGGATTTCCCTTTCCCTATGTGTGTTATTTCCTTACTCAAGTATCATAATTGAGTTTTTCCAAATAACTGCATACACTGACTCTGTGTAATACAGGTTAATGATCTCTGTCTCCTCGAATGCCTGCAGGAAGCCTTTCTCAACTTACTCAGATGTCCAAATGAGAAACTGAATTCTATGTAGCCCCCTATGTTCACTTGTTACCCTATTTTCCACTATGCTTTCCACTAAAATCTTCTTGTTGGACCTCATCATTGGTTGAAGGAATTGGATATATTTGACCTGCTGCAGTGGATAGACCATAGTGCCTGGAGAGGGGAAGATCCAAGTACAAATCTGGCCTCAGACATTTAACAGTTGTGTGACCTTTGGCAAATCACTTAACCCTGTTTACCTCAGTTTCCTTATGTGTAAAACAAGTTTAAAAAGCAAATGGCAAACTCCTCAGTATCTTTGCCAACAAAACCCAAAAATAGGGTAAGAGTCAGACACTGCTGAAAGGACTGAGCAACTAAAAAATTAATAAGAATAAAAAAAATGAAAAGGAGCCAATATGTAAATAATCAAACCACTCTCAACAGTGGTACAAGTGGAAAATGTAGGCCAGAGTATTCTAACCACAATGACCAGGTAAAGGATTCATTGTACTTGGGCAGCATGGTACCAATGTTGCCTTCCCTAGAGAGCTTGTAAGGGAAATTGTGTGTGTTGTACCTGTACGTGTTTCTGTACTGCAGACTATCCTACCCTCTGTTCAGAAGCTGGCCTGCCTATAGGGAAGTAAGGTTCTTTCAGAACATGTCTTTTTCCACTGAAAAACTTCCCCAACATAAAAGTGTTAAAGGAACCTAAATTCTTGTATCTTGGCCTTTTAGAGACTGATCAATTTGACATTTATTGTTCTAGTGTCTATTGAGAGAGATGGAGGGGAGACTTAAGAGCATGTGAGGAAAAACAGAGTTTTCCAAAATTCTTATGGCTAGTGCAGTTTTAATTTTTAGATTATACATAATACCACCTCCACTGTCCACACACACAAACATACACACATACCTGTACTCTCCTAAAGGCTGCCCCAGGTTTAAAACATGTTGTAGTTGCTGGTCATGAACAATTATATCATGAGCCTCCACCAATACCTTTTTAGGAACCAAGATATGAATTAGCAAGAACGATCTAATTCACTCATTCGTTAATTCAATAATCATCTATTAAATGTAGTTATTAATTCATTCACTCGCTGAGGACTCATTCATTCACTCAATAAGAATTTATTTAATGAATGTTTTGTTGCAGGGTCTATGCTATATTCTTCAGATGCAGAAGAAAAAATGAAAGAGGCCTTGACCTCATAGAACTTATTTTATTTCTTGGAGGAAAAAAAGGTGGACAAAAAAAATAGAATCCATATACTAAGTAATTTACGGATGCTGAATATTAAAAACAGGTCGGGGGGGGGTTGAGATCAGGAGAGCTTTCCTATAGGAACCGCCATAAGATGAGCTTCAAAGGAAGCTGTGGATCTATCATCATCATCACTAACATTTATATAACTCTGTATCCCAACCACTATGCTAAACACTCTAAGAATAAGTAGAATGCTAATGTTTATATTGTGCCTACTAGGTGCCAGGCAGTATGTTAATCACTTTATACATATTATCTCATTTGATTCTCGCAATGACCCTTGGGGGCAGGTGCTGTCATTATCTGCTTTCTTCATACAAGGAAACTAAGGCACAGAACACAGAGGTGATTTGTGCAGTGTCTGAGGCCAGATTTTCAATTCAGATGTTCTTGACTCCAGGCTCAGTGATTTATTGTCTGCACCACCTAGCCACATCATTCCAAGAACGGGGACAATTTTTGTGAAAGCCTGGATATAGTATATGGACATTCCAAACTCCTACGTGTGCGATGGCAGTTTACCTGCAGTGCTGATTTCGTGAAGGCTGGTAAGATAAGCCAGGAAAGGTTTGCTGGAATCAAGCTATCAATAACTTCAAATTCCATACGCAGGAGGCTCTCTTTTTTCTTAATGACAAAAGTTCCTGGAGCAGGTGAATGACAAAGTCAGGTCTGTGTTTTAAGGATGAAACCTTGGCAAATATGTGGATAGTATGCAGTTAAGGGAAGAGACTGGAGGCAGGGAAATGAATTTGGAGGCTACAGAAATAGTCCCTGTGAGAGGTTGTAAGTAGGTTGTAAGCCTGGATTAATGTAGTGCCCACTAGAGTAAAGATTAGGGGTTGATGCAACCTACATTGGAATGTAGATTTGAAACGACTTGGCAACGTGAGCTAGAGTGATGACTTAGAATGACTCTGAGGTTGAAAACATGCGTCAGTGGATGAATGGTGGTGCCCTCAACAGAAATAGAGAAATTAAAAGAGGAGAGGCAAGGAAAATGGTAATCCAGCTTGTGATGTCTCAAAAGCAGTTGATGATGTGTAAATGGAGCTCAAGAGAAAGACGTGTACTAGATATGTACTTTCCCACATGTAATAACCTTATAGAATGGCCTAAGGCATTGAGAAGTGAAGTAACTTGTCTAGACTCACATGGTCACTATACATCAGAGGCTGGTCTTGAAACAAGGTCTTCCCAACTGCAAGGTCAGCTTTCTGGCTAGTACAACACATTGGCATTCCACTAAGCTGGAATAAGTTTAACCAAAAAGATTTTCCCCTAGCTCCTGGAATATTTTTTCCCACAGACTACCACACTAACAGGAGGGAATGGTACTTAGGCAGGTAGTATGTGAGACAAGAAATAGGAAAGATAAGCAAGGCATGCACATAGGGAACATCTGATGCCCAAACATATGTGTCAAATGAATATCAAATGAAAAAATTGAGTAAAATACTTGGGAAACCTAAAAGTGCTGTAAAAATCTGACCTTTATTCTGTAATCCAGCTGCTAAGGAAGTTATCACTTTATGAATTAATAACCATCAAAGAGTAGGTAATCTTTAGTTACACATCCACCAAGATGTGATGTTCTCTGCCAACAGCTAGGTGGTTTCATGGGCACCAACTGGGTCTCCTTGAAACCTGTAGTGTCCTCAATGACCAGATGAGTGTGGTCAGCATATAAGTTTTTATCCTTTCTCCCTCTCCCACTACTCTTGTTTATGGGTTTTCTCCTGGTTAAAAGCAGATTTATCAGTGATCGAGGAGTATGAAACAAAATGGAGCTTGAAAAAGAAGGCAACCTTGTTGTCTAGAGCCGCATTCTAGACATGGGGGACAATCACCTGATTTTTGTTAATCAACCTCAATGAAATGACTCAGCCAAACAACTTTTCAGCTACATGTATGATTTTAAAGTAAAGCAAAGTAAAAATATAAAGAATCTTTCCAATATTCTTCCTTGTGATTCATTTAATCCAATCATCCCTCTAAGCCTCCTCCTGCACATACAGATTGTGGGAAAGCTTGACAGAAGGGACTCCCCCCCACCATTAGGATCTGCTGTGATTGCTTCTGTGAACAGTAGGGAGAGCATGGGATGAAGGGTCTGAGATTAGCATTATCTCCCAGCCCAATCTTACCCATGAAACCAGGAGGTTTCAAGGAGCCTGCTTCTGCCTGCTGGGTCTGTCTCTATAGCTCCTTGGCCTACTGTCCATTCCAGGGTCTTAGGCAAGCCACATAACTTTTATGGGCCTCAATTTACTCCTCTGTAAGATGAAAATGGTGGGGCTAGATGGTATTGAAGTTACCTGGTAGCTTTGGATCCATAATCCTCTGAAGACTGGGTCTACAATCCCCTCAAGGACCAAGTATCTAAGAACTTGCCAAGGCCCTTTGGAAGGGAAAAGAGGGCAGGCCCTGAGGGGATAATGGTCAGGGCTGCCTCTTGTAATTATGTTTCCCCTGCCTGTCACTAGAGAAGACCAGAGGAGACATTCCTTCAGAGAGACATTGCTGAAGTCAAATCCTGTGAGAGTTCCAAAGGTCAACATTGCTTGAAAGAATATCTGGTACTTCTCTAGTGTTTCATGGTTTGCCAAGCACTTCACAAATATTATCACTTTTGATGCTCACACCAGCCTTGCAAGGTAGATGTTGTGATTATCTTGCTTTTCCAGATGGGGAAACTGAGGCAAGCAGAGATGAAAAGATTTGTCTAAGGTTACTGAGTTAGTTAGTTGCAGAACCAATATTTGAAGTCAGGTTCTATGAGTACCAGAACAGAAGTCTCTCCACTGTAGCTTGCATTCATCCTGAGGCATTTTGTTTATTGTCCACAACTGGGAGCAAAGAAGAGAGCTGGAGGACTGTCAGTGGCCCACGTGGTCACCACTTGCTGCTTGCTTCTCTTGTCTCAGAGTCACTGCAGCCCAAGAAAGAACAGGAGATGGAAGAGCTGGAGTAGATCCTAGAGGCCTGGGCTGCTGAGATGAGCCTGCAGGGTGTTCTTCACTTATGGCTGAAATAGTATCTCCCTTCCTTTTTCTAAGTTGGGGCCTGCTGAGGCCAAGTCTTCATACTTCTCCTGGTTCTATTTTTGTGCAAGGAAGAGGTGACTCTGTCCTGCTGTGGTTAAACTGCTAGCACAGAAGTACACAGATGTCTGGTTTCTTTGTGCAGACTTGAGAATTAGCAGGAAGGAGGATTTGGCTGTCCTAGAGGCATTGTATCCGTGAGGGAGGTCCATTTCAACGATGCCAATATTACGGGAAATAGAGATCAGTTGTAGGCCCAATCCTGGGTCCTGGCGATACCAGTACATATAGTCATGTTCCATGTCCTGGTCACATCTCAGTATCACTTCATGTCCTGTCACTTTTATCAGGTATCTCAAGTTCTGGGTAACTCCAGCATCCATGGGGACTGTGGGGGAAGGTGAGAGAAGTTAGAAGTCCGTTAAAAAAGGGGCCCATTGAGGTGGCTAGGTGGTGCAGTCAATAGAGAACTGGCCCTGGAGTCAGGAGAACCTGAGTTCAAATCCGGCCTCAGACACTTAACACAAAAACAAGTCATGTGACCTTGGACAAGTTACAACCCCAATTGCCCTCCAAAAAGAAAAAAGAAAGAAAGAAAGAAACAGAACCCACATGTTACAGTCCAAAGAGGGGGAAAATTAGCACTGGAAGTACCCATCTCAGGAGACATATTTTCCATTTGTTTTAAACACTCCAGTGGCACTTATCTAAGAGTGGATACAGGATGGACCTTGTCAGGAGATCTTCAGTTCAAGTCAAGGAAGACCTGAATTTGAGTCTTGCCTCTGACATACTGACTCTGCAGTCCTGGGCCAGTCACTTAGCTATTCAATGTATGAGACCAATCTCTAAGGTTATTGTGACAAAAGACCACCAATTCACAATGGTGGAGTTTCTTCACTTGGAGTCCATGAAATCACAATTCAAACTAAAGTAGAATAGAAAAAAATGACCAAGACTTACCTACTGTGAGAAGAAAAATGGCTCCCCGACACAGGAGTGAAGTGCCCATGACAGCTCTGGCCTTTGGTCTCTTGATTCACTGCATGGAATCAGCATCAGACCCTGCTGGCTCCTGTAGCCCCAGGTATTCCTGTTGCTCAAACCTCCAGGGTAAGAGGGAAGAGCTCTAGCAAGCAGTGGCCACACCCTCCTGCCTGTCAACAGAGCACTTCAACAAAGAGAGAAAGAAAAAAAAATTGCTTCTAGAGAGACCATAGGAAACATGTTCCACTTTACATAACAGTAACTGGAAAGTCAGACAGCTGAAATGATAAAGCTCCCATGCATCTGGAGTTCACTGACAGAGACTGAAATAGGACCTATATCTCCCAATATTTTCTCCTCATTTTCTCCTACAGCACACTGCCTTTAAACACTGCTGATCTGCTCAGAATCAGGATTCCATATGAAGCAGTCTGATGTCTCTAGGTATTTCCCCTTCCATATGTGTGTTATTCCCTTATTCAAAAACAGTAACAGAATTTTTCAAATTAACTGTATACATTGCCTCTTTGTAATACATGTTAACAATCTCTCTGGAATCCTCTAAGCCTTGCCTCCTCAAATGACTGTAGGAAGCCTTCCTCAATTCACACAGATGTCCAAATGTGAAATTGAAATTTACGTAGCCCCTTATGGTCACTTTTTACTTGATGTCTCTCTCTGGTCTCCACTAAAATCTTCTTGTACCTCATCATTGGTTGAAGGAATTGGTTCTATTTAACCTGATGCAGTGGATAGAGCTCAGAGCCCAGAGTTAAGAAGATCCAAGTTCAAATCTGGCCTCAGACATTTACCAGCTATGCAATCCTAAGCAAATCACTTAACCCTGTTTACCTCATTTTCTTCATCTGTAATATGAGTTGAAAAAGTAAATGACAAATCACTCAGTATCTTTGCCAACAAAATCCCAAAACAAGGTCAGAAAGAGTCAGACACTACTCAAAGGACTGAGCAACTACAAAATTTATAGGAATAAAAGGAATGACAAGGAACTAATATATCATCAATCAAGTCACTCTCTCCAGTTGTAGAAGTGGAAAATGAAGGCCACCGTATTATGAAAACAAAGTCCAGGTAAAATATCAGCTGTGCTTGGGCAGCATGGTACCAGTGATAGTCTTCTGGTGTTTGGTGCCTTCCCCTAGGAAGCACATAAGGGAAATTGTGTATTTTGCACCTGTAGGGTGTTGCTGTGCTGCAGACTATCCTACCCTCTGTTTAGGAGCTGGCCTGCCTATAAGGAAATAAGCTACTTTCAGAAGCCTTTTTTCCCCACTGAGGCAATTCCCCATCATAAAAGTGTTAAATGAACCTAAGTCTCTGAATCTTGGCCTTTTGGAGACTGATCAGTTTGGCATTTATTGTTCTAGTGTCTACTGAGGGAGATGGGTTGGAGACTTAAGGGAATTCAAAGAAAAACTGAATGTCCCAAAAATTTTATGGCTGTAGCAGTTTTAATTTTTAGATTAAGTATAATATCACCTCCACTCTCCACACATACATGCATACTCACACACCAGCACTTTCCTAAACGCTGCCCCAGGTTTAAAATATCTTGTTTCTGGTCATGAACAATTAGTTCATGAGCCCCCACCAATATCTTCTTAGCAAACAACTTTCAAAAGATAGGAATTGGCAGCAGACTGTCTGATTCATTCATTCATCCATTAATGCAGTAAGTATTTAGTAAATGAATTCATTCATTCATTCTTTCACTAATTCTTTCATTAATTCGTTCAATTAGTAGTTATCAAATGAATATTTTCTTCCGGAGTCTTTACTATACTCTGGATGCAGAAGACAAAGATATAACCAGGCCTTGACCTCATAGAACTTATTTTATTTCTTGGGAAAGAAAAGATACACAGAACATAAAATACAGTGCATATACTAAGAAATTTATGGATGCTGAAGACTAAAAACAGGTAGGGGAGGGTTGAGATCAGGATATCTTTTCTATAGAAACTGACGTAAGATGAGCTTCAAAGGAAGCTAGGGCTCTAACAGGCAGAGGTGAGGAAGCATATCATCATCACCATCCTCATCATCCTCATCATCACTAACATTTATATAACACTATGTCCCAACCACTATGCTAAGCGGTATAAGAACAATAACATGGCTAATATTTATATTGTGCCTACTAGGTGCCAGGCACTATGTTAATCACATTATAAATACTGTCTCATTTGATTCTCACAATGGCCCTGGAAGGCAGGAGCTGTCATTATCTGCTTTCTTCATATGAGGAAACTAAAGAAAACAACAGAGAATTGATATGTGCAGAGTGTCTGAGGCCATATTTTCCACTCAGCCTTTCTTGACTCCAGACTCAGTGCTTTATTCTCTTGAACCACCCAGCTACTTCATTCCAAGTATGGGGACAATTTATGTGAAAGCACAGATATAGGATATGGACATTTCAAATTCCCACATGTGCAATGCCAGTTTATCTGCAGTGTCGATTTTGTGAAGGCTGGTAAGACAGTCTTTTTTTTCTTTTCTTTTCTTTTCTTTTTTTTTTTTTGCTTTTTGGAGGGCAGTTGAGGTTAAGTGACTTGCCCAAAGTCACAAGGCTAGTTTTTGTATTAAGAGTCTGAGGCCGGATTTGAACACAGGTCCTCTTGACTCCAGGGCTGGTGCTCTATTCACTGCACCACTTAGCCGCCCCCAGAATAAGTCTTGAAAGGCATTCTGGAACCTACCTATTTAGCATTCCAATAAGCTGGAACAAATTTAACCAGAAAGATTTTTCCCTAGCCACAGGAGTATCCTTTTGTGGAGACTACCACACCACCAAGAGGGAAAGGTACTTAGGCAGGACATATGGGAGACAAGGAACAGGAAGGATGAACAAGGCATATAGGTAGGGAAGCTCTGATGGTGGGACATAGTTATCAAATGAAAAAAAATTAAGTAAGTTTGGGAAAAGTTACAATGCTCTAAAAATCTGACCTATTTTTGTGCAATCCCACAGGAAAGAAGGTTTCCACTGAATTCATTAACCATCAAAGAGTGAGTAATCGTTAATTACACATCCACCAAGATGTGATACTCCCAGATGAACAGCTAGGTGGTTTCCTAGTCACCCTTCAGGTCTTCTAAAAAGCTGTAGTTCTCTCAATGCCCAGGCGATGGTAATCAGTTTTTCTCCTATCTCCCTTTAATATTACTCTTGTTTATGGATCTTCTCCTGGCTAAAAGCAGATTTATCAGTTATCTAGGAGTCTGAACATTAAATGGAGTGCAAAAAAAGAAGGCAACCTAGATTTCTGGAGTCTCCACTATAGACATGGGGACAATCACCTAATTTCTGTTAATCAGCTTTATTGTAACGACCCAGGCAAACAACTTTTCAGCTACATGTCTGATTAAGGTACAGCAAAGTAAAAGTGTAATGAAGCTGTCAAATATTCCTCCTTGTGATTCATTTATCCCAATCATTCCTCCAAGCTTCCTCCTGTTGCTATAGATTGTAGGAAATCTTGAAAGAATGGATGTTTCCCCCACAATTGGAATCCACTGTGATTGCCTCTCTGAACAGTAGGGACAGCATGGGATGAAGGGTCTGAGGTTAGGATTAGTCTCCCAGGCCAATCTCAGCTATGATGCCAGAAGGTTTCAAAGAACCTGCTTCTGCCTGCTGGGTCTGTCTCTACAGCACCTTGGCCTAGTCACAATTCAGAGTGTTAGGCATGCCACATAACTTCTCTGGGCCTCAGTTTACTCATCTGTAAGGTGAAGGTGGTGAGACTAGATGGTCTTGAAGATACCTGCTAGCTCTGGATCCATAATCCTCTGAAGGCTGGGTCTACAATCCCCTCAAGGACCAAGTATCTAAGAACTAGTCAAGGCCCTTTGGAAAGGGAAGAGAGGGCAGGCCCTGAGGGGATAACAGTCAGGGCAGCCTCTTGTAATAATGTTACCACTGCCTGTCACCAGAGAAGACAAGGAGGAGGCATTCCTTCAGACAGACATTGCTAAAGTCAAATCCTGTGAGAGTTCCAAGGATCAACATTGCTTGAAGTAACAGCTAGTGTTTCTATAGAGCTTAATAGTTTGCAAAGCACTTCACAATTATTATCTCTTTCATCTTCACACCAG
>CM053581.1:502450160-502476275 GCA_028627135.1 Pseudochirops cupreus
TTTCTCGAATCAATAGTGATTTAGAGCATTTTTTCATATGCTAACAGATATCTTTAATTTCTACCTCTGAAAATTGCCTGTTCATATCCTTTGGCTACTTATCAATTGGGGAATGACTTGTATACTTATAGATTTTACTTAATTCCCTGTATATTTTAGAAATGAGGCCGCTAATCTGTATTTATATACAAAAATAGATACGCACATGTATGTATGCATATCCATATATCTATATCTAAATGTATCTATCTATATACCAGCTACTGCACAACACAACAAAGAAGATATAAAAGAAGGCTGCACCCCTAGTACAAGCCAGAAGGGTTATCACCCCTCTAGTAAAAGAAAAAACTAAGCCCTGAAGACTACTGAAAGCCAGCAAGAAGACCCCGCGCTGTGGCACAAAAAACTTTGGAATGTGCAGGACTAGATTCCAACTCTCACAGAAAAACTCCAAGTCACAAAACAGAAAAAATGGGCAAAAAACAAACAAAAAAGAAATTTGACTATGGAAAGTTACTAGGGTGACAAGGAGGCTCAAGGCATAAACACAGAAGAGGACAACAGGCCAAAATGGCTACATGTCGAGCCTCAAAGAGAATTTGACTCAAATTCTGTATCTTTTAGAAATGAGGCCTTTATCAGAGACACTGGTTGTAAAAATTCTTTCCCAATTTTCTACTTCCCTCTTAATCTTGGTAACATTAGCTTTGTTTGTACAGAAGCTTTTCAATTTAATATAATCAAAATTATGCATTTTGCATTTTGTAATGCCCTCTAATTCTTGTTTCATCATGAAGTCTTCCCCTCTCCATAGATCTGACAAGTAAACATTCCCTTGCTCTCTCAGATTGACTGAGATGAATTTTCATTAACAGATGAATTATTTAGTTTTAATTAATTTAAATTTAATTAAGTAAGTATCCAAAGGAGGCATCTAGGTGGTTCGGTGGATAGAGTTCTAGGCTTCCTGAGTCAGGAAGACCTTGGTTCAAATCCTGCCTCAAACATGAGCTGTGTGGCCCTCAGGCAAGTTGCTTCACCTCCATTTGCCTTAATTTGTAGGAGAAGGAAATGGCAAACCACTCCAGTATCTTTTCTAAGAAAACCTCATACCAAGTCACAAAGAATCAGATATAATTGACTGACTAACTAAAAGAATGCAAAATCCAGTCTTATCTCTCATGATAGGTACAGATAGACTATTTAAAAACTTCTGTAGCTTAATAATTCTGCATTACCTTTTAAAAATCTGTGGAGGTACTAAGGCCAAGGATATCTTACACACACAGGCACAGGATCAATTAAATAGGAAGGGATGATATTTAAAAGGTGAAATTGAGAGGTGAGAGAGGAATATAATGAGAGGAGACAGGGAGAGACAGAATGGGGTAAATTATCCCATATATAAGAGGCAAGGGATAACTGTTACAATGGAGGGGAAGAACAGGAAGGCAAAAGGGAATTGGTCAACCTAACTTTCATTGAATTTGGCTTAGGGAGGGAATGACATACACTCTGAATTGGGTATCTTGCCCTACAGGAGAGTAGGGGAGAAGGGGATGAGAGGGGGGAGGATGGAGGGAAAGGCAGGTTGGAGGGGAGGGTAGTTAGAAGCACACACTTTTGCAAAGGGACAGGGACAAAATAGAGAATAGAAAAAAAGAAGGAACCCACCAATTGATCCCTGAAATAAACACCAAAATAAATAATCCTAAAGGCATAATAACCAAAAATCTGGAGCTTCCAGGCCAAAGAAAAAGAAATACTGGAAGTAGCCAAAAAGAGAGTTGTTACCAAGAATCTGATGTCAGTATCATACAAGATCTGACAGCTACCAAGTAAAGGAGAAGAGAGCCTGGCATATAAAGGAAAAGGCTTGCAGCTGAGGATCACCTATGCAGAGAAATTGAATATAATCCTTCAGGAGGAAAAAAAAAATTAGATTAAAAAAATGTAATAGAAGACTTCCCTGGATTCCTAATGAAAAGGCAAGCTCAGCAGAAACTTTGAAATGCCTGCATAGATGTTGAGAAAAACAGAAATGTAAATACATTTGTGATTATATGATAATGAATCATTTACATTTTCATAGGAGGAGGAAAAAATAAGTATCTTCTGAGAACCCTAAGGTTTTGAAGACTCAAATTAGAAATGACTGGCAAAGGCCTAGAATTGGCATTATTCTTTTTTGATAGTCTTAGGAGAAGAAAATAGGCTGAATATAAGAATAAACTGGGGAAATGAGGAAGGGGAAGCACCTGATCTCATACAATAACGGTACCTGAGATAATGGTCACTCAAACATAGAGAAGTGAGTGAATGGATATCTCATGAATTTCACTTTCATCTGAGCTAGACATAAAAGTTGAACACATGCAGTTGAACACACTCCAGAGCACCGGCCCTGAAGTCAGGAGGACCTGCGTTCAAATCCAGCCTCAGGCACTTAACACTTACTAGCTGTGTGACCTTGGGCATGTCACTTAACCCCAATTGCTCTCCAAAAAGCAAAAGAAAAAAAAAGGTGAATACAGACCCAATAAGAAATATGTACAAGCAAAAAGGAAAAGACTATACGTGTCAGAGTACTGGTAAGGGCTTGGATGTCTGTTTTACAACTGTTAGAGGAAGGGTTTAATGGCAGCTCGGAATATTGGGAAGTGAATATAATGTAAAAAGTAAAAAGCATTAATAAAACTTTTTTAAAAGAAAGGATAAATGTGGATTTCTAAAACTGCTAATCAATGAACTGTTAGTTACTAGCAAAATTCTACAACACATTACTAAAGGGATGATTTGTGAGCTTTTAGAAAAGAATATGTGACTGTTAGGAACAAATGAAGGACAAATCATGGCAAATTGTACCCTTTCTTCCTCTGTCTCTGTCTCTGTCTCTGTCTCTGTCTCTGTATCTCTCTGTCTCTGTCTGTCTGTCTCTGTCTCTCTGTTTCTCTGTCTCTGTCTCTCTTTCCCTCCCTCCTTCTCTGCCTCTCTCCTTCCTTCCTGCTCCCGTTTCTCTCTCTTCAGTTATCAGATTGCCATAGCTATAATACACATTAATTAAGGAAAGCTATTGAAAAAGTCTCTAAGTTAGATGTTTGTTAATAAGATGCTGGAATTTGGAAGAGTAAAGGATAATTGGATGGATCTTCAGCTGGCTAAATTAGCAACAGTTAGTTAACTCCTGTGCAAGGGCTTCTTTGATTCTTGAAATCCCAATAAAAATCACTAAATACATTCCTATGATTGCATTTGGTTTCTTGTGTCAGTCCCCTGGTGTCTCTCTAGGGTCCCCCAGGTTCTGTCATGACTCTGCATCCAGCCAACCACATGCCACTCCCTTGTTTCCTGTACTGAGTTTGTGCATAGAAAAGAGGAGGCTGTGTGATACTGTGCCTTTTTTGCAACTGGCACAGAGATATACAGCCAAGTCTTCCACTTCGGTGAAACCAATCTTGAGAGTGGAGAATGAGTTCTTGGGCCATATTGCTTTAAACCTGGACTTATCCACCTTCGATTCCACCATTTCATTATCCCGAAAGTCATACAGGAACTGTGGCCTTTGCTCTGCTTTCTGTCTGTACCAGTAGAGGACATTATAAGTGGGCATTGGCTCACACTTCAGGATTACTTCCTGGCCAGTCCTTGTGATCAAGTGTTTGGGGGTCTGGGTGACTCTGGCATTCATAAGGCCTATGAGGAAAGGAGACAAACACCAGAAGTGAGATGTTTCAGGCAGGATGGAGCTGAAACTGGTCTGACCTAGCACTGGGGTTTTGCATCAATGATCAGAGCTCACCTGCACCTAAGAGACAAAAGGTTGCACAGCAGAGGCAGTGGATGTCCATTGAGAGTTCAGAGAATGAATGAAGCATGTGTCTAGCTCAGGGCTATGCCCCAGTGGGAGGAAGGTCTAGGGCTCTGACAACTAGCCAGCCTTTCTGAGCAAGATCTATTGGTGACATCACTCACCTCATGAGCACACACATACCTCTAGAGAGGGCCAGATTCTCTACTCCCAGTAGATAATCAGGTGCAGCATGTTATAGCAGTGAGGGACCTGAACTGGGGGTCAGTAAGACCTGAGTTCAGATCCCCACTTCAACCACTTACTAGATGCATATCTCTGACCAAGTAATTGAAAGTTTTGTGCCTCAGTTTCCCCACCAGTAAAATTGAGACAAGACTAGTACCAACCTAATAGGATTGTTGTGAGGATCAAATGAGATAATATATGAAAATGTTTTATAAACCTTAAATTGTTACATAAATTCTATTATTGCCATTATTGTTATCCTTGTCCTAAAATATACCCTGTTTATAATGATTCAGACCCATCGTGCATATCTGGGATTTTTATTTCAATTCAGGTTAATTCAATAAAACTTTAGATAAGCATTCACTCTGAAAAAAGATATGGGCTATGTGGTCCAGGACTCTGCCTGGTAGAGTAGCAAATACACTGGATTTAGAATTAGAAAATCTTTAATTAAGAAAAAGAAAAAAAAAGAGCAAATGATAGATGTTCATATTACAAATGGAGACCTCAGGATGTCCTTGGAAATTAAAAGATAAATTGCACTGGAACTGCAAAAAAAAAAAAAGAATGAGAAGATCTGACGTCCAGTTTTATCTCTGCTATTTTCTAGCTATGAAATTATAAGTCACTATATCGTCTCTGAGACTTGTTCATCTGCAAAATGGTGGTGATAATAATTGTGCCACAAACCTGACAAAGTGGTGAGGAACATATTTTGCAAACAGGAGAGCAAGAAGCCTGCGGAGAATCGTTGCTTGAGAATGACATTTTTTTCATCATTCATCCTTTGATTGACTTAGTTGAAATTCATTTTACTCACTTGTGTCTTAAATGGAATCATTTAAGGGACCTGGAGTGAGAAAAAATCAATTCGGAATATGCCACCGCCACCTAGTGGAAAACCAGCTAGAAGGAGAAACCCTCAAAAAGGGAAGAGGGGCGAAAAAGACTGGGAATTGGAAATGGGCAGGAAGAGTGAAGGTGCTACCATATGAAAGGCTGAAAGGCAGACTGCGTCAGTCAGTCAATCTATTAATCATACAAATATTTCTTCAGTATTTAGTGTTCCAGGCACTGAACTAGATAATGAGGATAAAATGACAAAAATGAAACAATTCTTGTCTTTAGGGAGTTTGATTTCCATCTTGAGAAATAACATACACATATATTAGTATACACAATATATACATATAAGGCAATTATTAGAAGGAGGAGTGAACTGTCAGGGATTAGACACCCAGATAATCAGGGCTATGGTGTTTAGAGAAAGAGAAGTGACTTCAATGTATTTGAGAAAAAGGAAGATATTTTTACTTCCAAGAGCTTATAATATAATGCCACATAATATGAGTCACTTGACTTACGAAAATTTCTCTTCACTTATCAAATCCCTAAGAGCTGAGGAAACCCTTCTGGAAATAGAAATAGCGAGTATACATTAAGGTGATGACAGAATTAGTACAATCCTTTCTGCTAGTTCACCACTTAGCTACCATCAGAGAGACATTCATGATAGATATCCATTCAGACTGAGATTAACGGTATAGATAGACAATGGGAAGATTTTAAGGAACAATAATACCATGTTGATATGTGTCCCTGAAATGACATTTCCTTCTCTCTCTTTTTTTCTTTTTTCTTTTTAGAGTCAGATTAGATACATCTCAGCCACCTTTCTCTTATGATCTCACTTTTTGTTTAGGAAGGAAGATACTCCACTATACTGTGGTTAAACTGCTGGCACAGTAATACTCAGATGTCTGGTTTTTGTTCGTAGATTCCAGGATCAGAAGGAAGAATCGCTGCTCTGTCCTGGAGACACTGTAGCCATCTGAGATTTCTCCTTTGTCCGTAAGGTTCACATCATTAGAATAGTGGATAAGCCGTAACCCCAACCCTGGGTCCTTTCTATACCAGAACATATAGTCATGCCTCAGATCCTGGTCACATCTCAGTGTCACCTTATGACCTATCCCTATAACCAGGTACCTCAAGTTCTGAGTGACTCCAGCATCTGTGGGATCTATGGACAAAAGAAAAAAAAAAGAGCTCAGGAAGAAGCTAGGTGCTAGAAACACAAGGGAAAAAGTTCATAGTTAGATTTGGAAATTTTGAGAAAGAGGTTTCTCATCTATGTCAGGAACTCACCTACTCCCAGGAGAAAAAAGCCCATGTAGTAGAGAAGCATAGTACCCATTAGGGTAGACATGAGTGAGAGATTTTCTCACACAGTCCCAGATATTTACGCAGCACTCAACTCTAGGGTAAGAGGAAAGAGCTCTAGAAAGAAGCGGCCCCACCTTTCTCCTACATAGTGTCTTATCAATAGTAAAATTCCAGAACCTTAGATTTCTGGAAATAGAGTGGACCACAAAAATATCACAAATAGAAGAAAGCAATTGAAGCTTAGGAATGGGGGCTTGTGTACAATCCCACAGCTAGCTGATGGGAAAGCCAATTCTGCATCTAACTTTTTTTTCCCCAATGCACCCTGTCTCTGTTCATGTTGTGGACTTACATAGATTTGGAAAACAATATGCTATTCTCTGTTTCTACATGTTTCGAAATGTTGTATGTGTTATTTCCCCATACTTTTCCAGGAGTCATTTTGTGCTTTTTTTAATCTACAATTGCGATATTGCCTGAATTTGAATTTTTGTAATATTGTACTGAATTTGAATTTTTCCAAATATTTTTCCAAATATCGTATGTTTTGTCTCTGTCTTCTAGAGGCCTTTCAAGACTTGGCTCACCAATTTAGCTTCTAATCCCTAACCCTCAAATTGGACTCTTAACAGTGCCCTGTGTGGGCATGAACTTTTATCGGATGTTCAGGTACCTGATCCATTAAAGTCCTTTTTTGATGTTTTATCATGACATGGAGGTACATATGGCGTCTTAAATCCTATGCCCAAAGAGAACAAAGTTCAGTGGCTCATTATTAGCTGGAAAGTTTTTAAATTTGGTTCATGGACTATATGTTTGTCATTTTAAAAAAAGTCTTGCTAATGTTGTATAGGCTTATTCCTTGATGTTGGTCACCATACATTTCTTTTTTGCTCATAGTAATACACAAAGGCTGTCTACTGAGGGAGAAGCCATGACTGCATGTAACCAACAGATGTCACTCTTTGGAAAGGTTTGGAATTTTAGGTTGGAAAGAAAAAGCAAAAGAAAGAGAAAGTCACTTTTCTGGTTCTTCCTCCTAACATAAGAATGTAGTCAGGAATGATTTTATCTAGACAATTGGTTGTCCCAGGAGGCATAGAGCATGTCTCTATTCTTTGTTTTGAAGACTGGAGATTCCCTGAAGTGTCCATGCTTTAAGCCAGTGGCATCGAAGACAAATAGAAATAGCAGCCACTACTCCATATACATGAGGATCTCTGTGGGATGCTTATTAACTCTGCTTTAAAATATAATGCCATCTAGATTTTGTTGGATTTTTATTTATTTTGTTAAATACTTCTCAATTACATTCTAATCTGGTTGGGGTTGCACTCACAAGTATTATGAATTGCATGTGCATTTTTGACATCTCTACTTAAAGCCACTATAATCCATTTCACTAAAGACTCTATTAGTTACTAATAAAATCAAAACTATAAACTCCTCTCACAACTGGTTCAGCCCACAGCTAAGGAAATGCTCGTCTTGGCATTTTGTTTAGAAGTTTAAGCCTCCAATTTGTTTTAATTCTGTGTATATACCAACCTGTTCAACCATAATCATGCTGCAGTCACCATACTTGTTGCTCCTGTAAAATTTAAACTCCTAATGGTGTGAGCTGCTACCACTGCCCTACCATCAGAGGTGATGTGCAGAGGGTCATACAGTTAGCAAATCTGAGGCCAGACTTGAACTCACAAAAATGAATCTTCCTGACTCCAAGATTGGCACTCTACCCACTATACCACCTGGCTTGTATGATATAGGAGAAACTGGCAAAGGACTTCATGCCTGCCTCAAAGAAGGTGCTACATGTGTTCTATGAATGAAGTAAAATTGCAGTAGGTCAGAAGAAATGTGAGATGTGCAAATTTAGATATCTCCCCTCCAAATATTCTTGAGAACCACTTTTGCCTGATCTGTGGCCCAAGTTGTACTGGTCTCACTGACCACAGTCGGACACATTGTAACCTTGACTCCAAAATAGTGATGTCATTTTGGTCCTCTGAGAATGAAGGACAAGAACCATCCCCAACCACTGGTACTATGTACCACCATAGGCTTAGTAATTCTATTCCAATCACCACAGCCAGTGGAGAGCATCTGGGTGGATAATACCAACATTCAAATTTTGTACCTAGTCACTCTAGCTCATAATCCTTCTCCCCACTGGAACCACAAACCTTAAGCTCATTGCAACAATTCACAAAGATTCTTGTTACAACATATGTAATTTCATCTTTCATCATATATTTATTTATTTCTTCAAAGCAAAGGCACTCAGATTACATATGAAACTTCATATTTAAAAGTGAAATTCAGAAACTAAAAAGAAAGGTTTTTATGGAGACAAGGGTCTCCATAGGGTTTACTAGCAGAATAGTTCATCCATTTCTTAGAAGGCAGTATTTAACTCCTTCAAAAGTAAAGTACAAATGAAGATTAGAGAGATGCAGCATTCTTGACTCACTGAGAAGGCAGAAGAAATTTAGTTTTGTGCTGATAGTAATAATACAAAATGCTTTCATTATTTATGGGTCAAAGACATATGGTGCATCTCAATTACTCAGTGCTGATGGAGGCATGTTGATTGGTGATAAGGATATGATCCTGGAAAGATGGGCTGAACATTTCCATAGTATTCTCAACAGACCATCATTAATAAATGTTGAAACCATTGATCATTTACCTCAGGTTGAAATCAATCCCTTTCTTATAAAATTTTCCAACTGAAGAAGAGGTTTTGAATGCCGTGAGGTTCTTTTCATGTGGCAAAGTACCTCATGCTGATTCTATTTTGCTAATATTTGGAAGGTGGGCATCCATTGCTCATAAGGAAGTTGACTGAACTTTTCTGGATTATATGGCAAGAGGACATTATCCCCCAAGAGTTCAAGGATGCCTACATTGTTCATGTCTATAAAGGTAAAGGAAACAGACTGTCCTGTGACAATCATGGGGAGGTGGGGGGGAGTCTCTCTCCTAGTCATTGCTGGCAAGATTCTTGCCAGAGTCCTCCTTAATAGGCTGATACTTGACCTGGAAGATAGTCATCAACCTAAAGCCAGCATGATTTCAGAAAGGGATAAGGAATGATATGGTGTTTGCTGCCTGACAACTCTGGGAGAAATGCCATGAGCAAACCAGAGGTCTATATAGAACTTTTGTAGATCTTAACAAGGTCTTTGATTCTGTCAGTCATAAGAACTTACGGAAAATTATGTCAAAATTTGGTTGTCCGGAGAAGTTTATCAGTATTGTACTTTAGTTTCATGACAGCATGTTTGCCCAGATGCTGGACAATACTCTTGCACTTTCTCAGTCACCAATGGAGTGAAACAAGGTTTTTTTTACTTGTTCCCATGCTTTTTAGTGTGATGTTTTCAGCTATGTGGGCAAATGCTTTCAATGAAGATGAGCATGGCATTAAGGTCAGCTACGATACTGATGGTAAATTATTCAACTTCAAAGGGCCACAAGCCACAACCAAAGTGGAGAGTGTATTGGTGCATGATTTTCTGTTTGCAGATGATTGTGCACTCAATGCAGCCTCTGAAGCTGAGATGCAACAAAGAATGGATCAATTCTCCAATGCTTGTGCTAATTTTGGTGTAAGAATTAACACCGAGAAAACACAGGTACTTCATCAGCCAGTTGCACCCCATCCATACATGGAAACATCGGTTATAGCAAACAGAGAAGTTTTGAATGCTGTGGATAAGTTCATTTACCTTGGTAGTGTACTTTCCAGGGATGTACACATTATAATGAAGTTGACGCATGCATTGCCAGGGTTAACTCAGTGTTTGAGAGGCTCCGAAGGAAAGTATGGGAGAAAAAAGGTATTAGACTAACTACCAAACTGAAGGTCTATAGAGCCATTGTGTGACCTCATTGTTGTCTGCCCATGAAGCCTGGGCAGTCTACCAGCACCATGCTAGGAGACTGAATCACTTTCTTTGAATTGTCTTAGAAAGATTCTGCAGATCATCTGGCAGGATAAAGTACCAGATACTGAGGTCCTTTCTGGAATTAAACTGCCAAGAATTCAAACTCTGCTCCAGAGAGCAGAACTGCAATGTGGCTGATCACATTGTTCAAATACCAAATGTCTGTGTTATGGGAATCTGAAGATCTTCCCTGCCCATAGGCTCTTTGATAGGCTTAACTAACTCTGAGAACCTTCCTTGATTTAAAAATATACTCTGCCCCCTAATAGGCTGAATGTGGTCCAGTGGAGCCTGTGGCGGGAAGCTTCTTTTTCAGGAATGCCCATACCTTATTACTTTGTGATTGGGCAATTGGTCAAGAGGGTTGTGACATTCTCTGATCCAGGAGAAGGCTATATATACCCTGATGTGAGTTTTTGCTTTGGGGCTCACTTTGGAAAGAGTTGTGTGATTTGGCCAGATGAGACTCTGGGCAGCCATTGAGCCCCCTGGCTTTGAAAACCCAGATGTTGGTGCTTCTCTTTCTGGTAACTAACTAGGTATAGATGTAATGGTCAGAAGGTTGGAAGTCCATCTGCTGATCTCTTTCTTTGTCTGCTTGTACCTTCTGCTTCTAACTTCTGTTTGTATTCTGTTTGTATTCTCTGAAGTTCAGGGTGTTGACTTTCCCCTCTGAACTAAGTAAATTATATATGTTTGACTGATTAAAGTAAGATTGTTAACCCATTTTGGTTTGCTTTCCTTTAGAAAAGCAGATCTGTAACCTGTGCTAGCAGCTATCCTGGGTATGCTGGGGTGCTTGCTACTACGATACATTTGCTAAAAGATTATTTTATGGAGAATGCACACAGGGCAAGAACTCACATGGCAGTCAGAAAAAGTGATACAAGTGATACACTCTCAAGTGATCACAAAGTGATATATTCTCAAGGTCTTTCTTAAGAACTTTAGAATTGATTGTGTCACATGGGAGATAAGACACAGATCTGCTCAGCATGGCATGCCCTCAGCAGAGAAGGTGCTGTGCTCTATGAGCAAAACAGAGTTGAAAAGTAGCCCAAAAGAAATGCAAGATGTACAAATTTACAGAATCTACCCAAATCTTCATAAAGACTATTTGTGCCCAACCTATGGTAGAGCATTCCAAACTTATATTGATCCCATCAGGAACAGTTGAACACACTGTAGCTTGACTCTAACATATTGATGCCATTTTAGTGCTCTTCAAGAATAAAGGATAACCCCATCTATGTTCAGAAATTATCTTTTAATATCCATTATACCCTGGGCCAACCAAATAATTCTGAGAGATTCCACTCAGGAAAACTGCAAAGAAGTTGCATGAAACTATAGTAAGAAAACTTCTCAGTCCTCTCCTTCAACCTTGACCATCATCTGCTCCTTCATCTTCTATGCAGATCCCAGGTCCTGCACCAGGTAGAAAAGAATGGAGGGGGTTGATGATCATTGATCTACTCCCAAATTTCATTCAAAATTGCCGACCTTTTTACATTAAACATAAAAAGCCTTACCATAAGGGGTGGCTAGGTGGTGCAGTGAATAGAGCACCAGCTCTGGAGTCAGGAGGACCTGAGTTCAAATCCAGCCTCAGACACTTAACACAAAAAGTAGCCGTGTGACTTTGGGCAAGTCACTTAACCCCAATTGCCCTCCAAAAAGAAAAAAAAAGCTTTACCATTAGCATCTGTGATGTAACATGAACTGATTGGAAAATTTCTCTTCAAGGTCTTGACGTGTAAGAGATTTTTAAGACCCACTGGACCAAGAATGGAGACTAAACACTTGGGAGATGATGGAGTCAGCACAGTCTCTTATGTTGGAGTTACCTGCTGGCTGGTCACAGACATAGGTATAGGGTAAAAATACTTCAGATCAAGATTCACAGTATATATATTATGTGAAACTTGTAAGCCTCAACAACATTCAAAAGGGTATCTGAGTGTGATCTTAAGATGGCATTTTCTACCCTGGTTTTGGAGTTGAGTGGAGCTGGGACACCTTACCTTTTCTGAATGCCTTTTTGTTCATAAAGATGATTTTATGGTGCTGTGGTCGAACTGCTGTGTTTAATCTACAAACACAAATCAGGTAGTATTGTACTTGTGTATACATTGCTGCCTGGTATATGGATTAAGAGAAAGAATGTCTTCTCCTGTGAAAGACATTGTGCTTATTAGAGGCTTTTCCTCTGTCAGTAATACCAATATTAACAGAATAATAAATCAACTATACCCCCAACCTTAGATCTTGTCTATATCAGTACAAATAATTATGCCCCAGAACCTGGTCACATCTCAATATCACCTCGTGTCCTGTCGATGTTACCAGGTATCTCAATTATGGGTGATTCCAGTATCTATGGTGGTCTGTGGAGAAAGGAAAGGGGAACTGGAAGTAAGCAGAAGAAGGAGTCAGGTACTATAGCCACCTGGAAAAGGTTTAGAGCTCGTGTTTTCAAGCTTAATAAAGGGATTTCTCAGGACTCACCCGCTCCCAGAAGAAAAATGGCCACATGGGTAAGGAACTTGGTGTCCATGGAAGGGTCAAGGCAGAAAGGAGTAGAGCATCCTCTTAGCTCTGAGCTCCAACATCTGAGATATGGGGAATTTGAAAGGTTTAATGTTAATGAAATTTGAAGATCCCTTTGTATTAGAAAGCTGACAGGTACTTAGCACCTAGTTTCAAATTAAGCTTCCTTAAAGAAACAGAAGGTATGAACTCCTGTTGCTGACATAACAGGAAAGGGCTGAACAGGGAGGAGCAATACTGTATATAAGGAAAAACCTCAGCTGGGAAAGTCAGAATTTCCTGGGAACTTTTGGTGGTGGAGCTTCTTCTGAGGGCCAGCTGAGCTGGTAAGGACCACAGAGGGCCAGCCAGAGCTACCAGAGGAAGCACGACTGTGTTGTCGATACTTTGACCGTTTGTGGCTTTGTTAAGCCTTGACTTCCTAGAAATAGAAACTGTGAAGGATTTAAGGTGAATTGGATACTGTGAGTTTCAGTGTGGAACAGGAACTGCACAGAGAGCTGGACAAGGAGGTGGGAGCTCTCTACCTTTGAACCCAGGAATTTTCTGTTCTGAAGATTCCATGGAGTATATCAAGCCTCTCCAAACATCCTCAGAGGATAACACAGGGTAGCATAAAGCCTGGAAGGTTTGGGGCTGACCATATTTGCATATGAAAAGCAGAATTTTAGGCCAAAGGAGTTGAAATGTGAAGTGATTGTGTCATAGTGGCTCCAACTATTTTTTCCTGGTTCTATCCCTCTTTTTTTCATGGCAGTCCCAGGGAATTTTAAAGCCTGAGCATCTTAGTGGTGTAGGCCCAAGTAGCCCTTTGTAATACACTAGAATGAAACATCACAAATAGGGTTAAGGGGAAATGTAGGTTGACTGCTTCATAAAAAAAAATCAGGAATTGATGGGAAATTCAAGGGTACTTTGAAACTCTAAATTAGATAGGGACTTGGGGCAGATACTTTGATCCTTCTAGCAGGATGAAGCAAATTCAAAAGATTGAGAAAATGCATATGGATTCTCATTAGCTGGCTGTCAGGTTTTGGTTCCAAAAAAACTAAGCCTCTAGGATTTAGTCTCTAGCAAGTGACAGATCTTGCTTTATGGAAAGAAAGCTACAATGTAGATGAGGTGTTTTTTGTTTCTTTTATAACTAAATTATAAGGAACTGACTTTCTTAGTAAAAAAAAAAACAAAACAACCTCAATCTCTGGGCTATAAACTAAAAAAAAAAGAGATGTCAGAATTGTCTCCTCCTCAAACGGGGAAGAAGTAAAAGAATGACAAAGACAAGAGACTAAGACCTAATATGTGGCAATAGGGATAGCAAACTAATGGGGAAAAATAGTGATATAAAGAACCCCCAGTTCGACACTCAGGAGAGAATAGCTCACATCCACCCATCCTAGAGAAGCACAATGTCGTCATGTAAAGACGCAGGTGTACCATAAGAAGCGTGTGTTGCTCTTCCAGACATGCTCCTCAGCCACAAGTCTTCCCCACACAATATTCTTTCCTTGTGTGTGCTGAACATAGGAGTTCCTTGCCTGTACCAATCTCTTCTCTTCATGTGTAATTCTTCTTTATTTCCCCTGAAAGAGAGATGTTCTCCTATAAGACTGTGACCCAGATGTATAGACAAAACGTTCTATTTCTATTCTTCTCACTATGCTACTTCATTCTGTAGATGTGCTTTGAAATGATGGTTCCCTCTAAATGATTGTTTTAAAGGTGGTGACCTGTGATTTTGAGTGAATGTGGACCCTTTACATTCTGTAAAATTCCCAGGGTGGAAGAAGTCACTCGTAATCGTTTCTCGTTGAGTTTCTTGATCATTATTCAGTCCAGCACAAATGTAATGTTTTTGCTGGAGTAAGTATTTGGGATGGAATGCTTTCAGACTAGATAAGCTTTTCTTGGCGACCAAGGGGAGAGGAAGCCCCAGGTATGTTGTAAATAAATACTTTTAGAAACGTACAATCTTATCATTGTTGGAGTCCTTAGAGATAACAATAGCTAGCATTTTCATTTATTATCTCATTTTATCTTCACAATATCTTTAGGAAGAAGATGCCATTATTTTCCTTGTTTATTGATGAGAAAACTAAGGCAGGTGGAAATTAAGTGACTTGCCCAGAGTCATGCAATAAGTCTCTGAAGTCACATTTGAATTCTGGTCTTCCAGACTCCAGATTCCAGGTCCAGTCACTGTCCATTGTGCAGCCTAGCTACTGATTGATTACCTAGTTTAGCTGCCTCGACTGACACCCAATAAGAAAAATGACCCATTCAAGGACACAGAACCTTAATGGATGAGTTAGCTTTAATAATGAGGTATACTAATTCTCTTTCACTATTCCACATTGTTTTACAACAAGTTTAAATTTTCATCTCTGAAACTTTTATCCTTGGTTCCTAGTTCCATCATCTGAGACCACATATAACAAACCTAAGCCCTTTTGTACGTAAGAACCCTTTAGATACTTAAAAAAAATCTGTCATGGACCATCAAATGTCTGGCCTAAAGTACGGAATCCAGATCTAAACATAGTGCATTGAAGGTCCCAACATTCCTAGTCCAGGACACTGTGTACTTTTTGATGCTGCTTACCTTAGCTGGTCTGCCCCACTCTATTCATCTTAAATCACATTTCTTTTTCAGAGGAGCTATTGTCTAATTCTGCTTCCTTCTTTAAATTTAGGTATTTGCGTTAACTAATCACTACATTGTGTTAACTATCACTACATTGTGTTAACTATCACTACATTCATATAAAACAATTTGTCCGGTCATTGCCAAATTAATTGACGCTCCATTGGACTCTAGTTCTTTGTTTTTGTTTCCTTTATTTCCTCTTAACTCCCCCTTCACCGTAAGAATGTCTCTTGTGTTTGGGGTTATTCCCTTTCTGGTATTATCCTCCCTTTTAACAGCACCTCTCTCTCTACCTGAACTTGTTTGATATATTTCTGAATGGAATTGTGTGTAAGAGTGTGTGAAATTCTCTGGGATTTAGTGAATTTAGAGAATTAATAGCCCTATGTGATATCTTCTTGCATTGTTTCTTCATCCCACAACTCCAGATGTTTGCAGGGTACTCAACGATATGAAAAAGAGCCTTGAAAGAAAGTGGTCTCCTTGGTACTCAGCATCTCATCAAAGGTTTTGTTTGAAAATCATCTCATTTTGGGGTTAGGAATGATCATGTTTCACTTTATAGATAAAGAAAATTGAAGGCATAAGAGGTGAATTAACTTTCCCATTGTAATACAGCTAGTCAGAGGGGAAAAGCAGGGCTAGAATCCAGTTCTCCCAACTCCATATTTAGACTTTGGACTACTCACTATGCCGTCTATTCAGAACTGGAAGTAAAGTAAAAGAGCTTTGCTCTTAAACTTGCTAATGTAAAAGACTCTCATGGGATTTTTGCATAGACACACACGGTTGGGAGAGTCTCTTTGTACATGCTTTTGAATGAAGGATATATAAATGAAGGCTGTAGTAGGAGGCCGGAGACTGGGCATTAGAGGGGGTGCCTGGTATTGAGATAACACTAAGAATTCTACATCAATGACTTTTATCCATTGTGGATGGTGTGTCCACCAAAATCTCCAAGAAGAAATGCATCTAATAGATAGTGAACTTTCTCCTGACACTGAGTTCTTCAACTGGTAAAGGTCTGTTGCCCGCCCCCTCACCCCCGCCTTTTCTGTCTGATAAGAATATTAGACTCAAAGGTGTTTTTTTTTCTCCTCTTTTCTATTATACATGCATCTTTTGTTACAGTCATTTGGCTGACTCTAAGAGCCAGTGAATATTTGGGATTGCATAGAAATATGTAAAAAGACCAAGATTCATACCTGACTCCAAAATACCAGGTTTTTCTAATATCAGGGGCTGATTCAATCAACAGAGAATCTTATAGGCTTGATTAATTGTTTTAATAAGTATCCCAAGGCAGAGAAAAGTTAAAACAGCTGAATCTGGACAACTAACACTAGAGATATGAGTGAACAGATGTAAATGGTGGAAGGAGGCTTGGCAAAAATCAGCATGCTCACCTCAGTGACAATTAGCTGGGGGAAATTTTACTTGGGACATTGATCTCTTCTGTACAGTTCAAAATAACTGCCTTCCCTCTCCCACTTCAACACTCTCCTCCCCTCAACTGAGAATGAAAGAAAAAAAAAGCCTTATGTATGGTTATATAGTTTACATGTATAGTTCAGCAAAACAAATTTCCCTATTGGTATAACAGCAAGAACTCTAGCATACCCAGGATGTCCTGCTAGCACAGGTTCTTTGATCTGCTTTTCTTAAAGGAAAGGCACCTTCCAAAGCGGTCGACAATCTACTTTAATTACATTCACTAGTTGAGGGGAAAGGTCAGCACCCTGAACATGGAGAAAATAGAAACAGAAAAATTAGCACAATGATCAACAGACAGATCTCCAGCTACCTGAGTAAAGCAATATTGTTATACACTTTACATACATCACTGGATCGAGGGAACACAGATGTCTGAGAAGTGGGAGGGCTCTGAACAGTCAATCCAAGTCTTGACAAGGAAATCAAAATATTCTTCTCATGATCAAATCCCCAAAGCAAAACACCAGCCTCTCAGAATATACGACAAAGATGTAGCATCTGATTGGCTGAGTGCTGAGGAGTTTGAAAATCCTCTTGCTCTGGCACTGAGTTAGTTGGTAACTCCCTATAGCCCAGAGCCTTATTAGGTCTGGGCCGGGGCTCTTTGTACCTATTAATAAGCAGGGAAGATCTTCAAATTTCCTTAACGTTCCAATTGGTTATGTCCAAAACCAATATGTCTGATTCTGCATTATGAGTTCATCTCTCTTTCAGAAGACGGGTAGTGTGTTTCATCATTAGTCCTTTGGCATCATCACTGCTCATTACTTCAATCAGAGCTCCTAAGTTTTTCCTTGTTGTTTGTCTCTACTCTATTGTTTTCATCGAATGACTTATTCTCCAGATTCTGTTCACTTCATTCTGTCAGTTTACACAAAACTTCCCAAGTTTCTCTGAAATCTCTTCATCATGTCTTACAACACGATAGTGTTCCACCACATTTATATACAGTAAGGTTTTCAGTCATGGCCCAATTTATGGATACCTCTCTCAGATTCTTATTCTTTGTCAATTCAATTAAGAGCTATAATAGTTTTGTACATTGGTTAATTTGGTTTGCTTAGGACTGATGTCTCTCTTATTCTACCCTCTCTCTTCTCCTTTATTCTTTTTCCCTTTTATTTCCCTGTTGAGTGAAATGTATATCATATCTGTACCCAATTCTCTCTCTCTCTCTCAATCTCTCTCTCTCTCAATCTCTTTCTCTCTCTCTCTCTCACTCTTTCTCTCAATCTCTCTCTCTCTCTCTCCCTTTTTCTCCCTCTCTCTCTCATATTCTTCCCTTCAATGAAACAAATATTCATTAACTGGCTGCTATGTTCCAGTTGCTATGCTAAGAACTTGGGATTCAAAGACAAATGTAAAATACTTGCTGCCCTCAAAGTATTTCCATTCAAACAAGGAAAAGTGCATGAACATATAATAGGATAGACAGAATGTATATTAAAAAAAAGATTCAAATTAGAGGGATGACTGAAGATTACTCCGAGGTCGCAAATATGTGTAAATGGGAGAATAGGGGTGCCCTAAACTGAAATAGAGAAAGTAAAAGGGCAAAAAAACCAAGAAAATGATAATTCAGTTTGTGATGTCCAGTAAGAAGGTAAAGATGAGTAAGTGGAGCTCAAGAGAAAAAATGAGGACTCAATATGTACTTTTCCCATGTTTAATAAATTTAGACAGTGACCTAGGATACTGAGAAGTTAAGTGACTTGTTCAGGGTAACGACTTGCTACTTACTTCTCTTGTCTCAGAACCACTGCAGCCCAAGCAAGAACAGGAGATAGAAGGGCTGGAGTAGATCCTAGAGGTCTCTGCTGCACAGATGAAGAGCCTGCAGGGTGTTCTACACGTGTTTTAGGTGGGGCTTGCTGAGGCCAAGTCTTCATACTTCTTCTGGTTGCCTTTTTGTTAAATAAAGATATGACTCTGTCCTGCTGTGGTTAAACTGCTAGCACAGAAGTATACAGATTTCTGGTTTCTTTGTGCAGACTTGAGAATTAGCAGGAAGAAGGATTTATTTTTCCTAGAGGCATTGTATCCATGATGGAATTCCATTTCAGTGAAGTCAACATTACGGGAAAGAGAGCTCAGCTGTAGCCCCAACCCTGGGTCCTGGTGATACTAGTACATAGCCTCATGTCCCATGTCCTGATCACATCTCAGTGTCACCTCACGTACTGTCACTTTTATCAGGTATCCTAAGTTCTGGGTAACTCCAGCATCCATGGGGACTGTGGGGGAAGGTGAGAGAAGTTACAAGTCAGTTGAAGAAGGAGCCCACATGATACAGTCCAGGGGAAATAATAGTACCAGAAATAGCCAACTGAGGAAAAAGATTCAACACTTGTTTCGAAGACTGCAATGGCAGTCATCATATAGTGAATACAGGTTTGGCCCTGTTTTGGAGTCCTGAGATCAAGTCAGGGAATACCTAAGTTTGAGCCTTGCCTCTGACATACTGACTTTACAATTCTGGGCAAGTGACTTACCCATTCAATGTGCAAGGCAACTTTCTAACGCTATAGTGACAGAGGAAAAATCCGTTTTCAAAGGTGGAGTTTTTTCAGGTAAAATCAATGAAATTACAATTCAAAATAGAATAGAAAAAGAAGGTCCAAGACTTACCTGCTATGAGAAGAAAAGTGACTACCCAACAAGTGGGTGAGGTGCCCATGACAGCTCTGCCCTTTGGTCCTTTGAGACACTGGATGGAATCAGCACCAGACCCTGACAGCTCCTGTAGCCCCTGGTATTCATGGCACTCAAACCTCCAGGGTATGAGGGAAGAGCTAGAAAGCAGTAACCACACCCTCCTGACTCTCAACAAAACATTTCAAGAAAGACAGAAAGAGAAACAAAAGCATTTTGCATCTAGAGAGACTATAGAGATCATGTTTCACTTTATGTCAAAGTAAATGGAAACTCAGAGAACTGAAACGATATAGCACCCACGCATTTGTAGGTCACTGACAGAACCCGAAATAGAACCTACATTTCTCAATATTTTCTTTGCATTTTCTCCTATAGCACACTGCCTCTGTGCACTGCTGATATATTCAGAATGTGAATTCATTATAAAGAAGTGTGACGTCTCTCTGGATTTCCACATCTCCAAGTGTCTTATTTCCTTCTTGGTGTACAGGACTTGAATTAACTGTACACATTGCCTCTCTGTAATCCGTGTTAATGATCCCTCTGGAATAATTTAAGACTTATCTCCTCAAATGACTCTTGGAAGCCTTTCTCAATTTACCCAAATGTCCAAATGAAAAACTGAATTCTATGTAGATGCCTACATTTACTTTTTACTGATATCCGTATATGCTTTCCACTTACCTGATCATCACTTGAAAGAATTGGTTACATTTAACCTGGTGCAGTGGATAGAGCCCTGGGTTGTTGAAGTAAACCCAAGTTCAAACCTGGCCTCAGACATTTGCCAACTGTGTGAGCCTGGGCAAATCACTTAACCCTGTTTGCCTCAATTTCCTCATCTGTAAAAGGATCTGAAAAAGCAAATTATAAACTACTCTGTATCTTTGCCAACAAAACCCCAAAATAAGGTCAGAGTCAGATACTACTGAAAGGACTGAACAACTACAAAATTTATAGGAATAAAAAGAATGACAAGGAGCTAATATATCAATAATCAAGCCACTCTCTACATTTGTAGGCCAGAGTATTATAACCACAATGGCCAGGTGAAGTATTGATTGTACTTGGTGAACATGGTATCAAAGATGGTCTTCTGGTATTTGGCACCTTCCACTAGGAAGCACATGAGGGAAACTGGGTCTTTTGCATCTACTGGGTGTTACTGTGTTTAGGAGCTGGCATGCCTATAGGGAAGTAAGGTACTTTCAGAACACATTTTTTGCCACTGAGACATTTCCCCATCATAAAAGTGTAAAATGAATGTTCATCTTTGGATCTTGGCCTTTTAGGAAATGATGAATCTGATATTTATTGGTCTAGTATCTGTTGAGAGAGATGGAGTAGAGACTTAGGAGAATGTTAGGAAAAACTGAGTGTCTCCAAAATCTGATGACCAGGGCAATTTTAATTTTTAGATTAAATATAATACCACCTCCACTCTCCAGACCTACACACATATTCACATACCTGAACTCTCCTAAAAGGCGCCACAGGTTTAAAACATGTTGTTGTTGATGGTTGCAATCAGTTAGATCATGAACCACCATGAATATCTTTTAAAGAACTAACCATCAAAAGACATGAAGTGGCAACAGACTATCTAATTCATTCATTCATTAAGGCAATAAGTATTTATTAAATGAAGCCATTCATTCATTCACTAAGGATTCATTCATTCATTCAATTAGAATTTACAAAATTAATATTTTGTTCCGGCGTCTACGGTATAATCTATCAATGCAGAACACAAATATGAAACAGGCCTTGACCTCATAGAACTTATTTTATATTTTGGGAAGGAATAAGTGCACAGAAAATAAAAGGCAATGTATATACTAAGTAATTCATGAATGCTGAATACTAACAAGAGGTAGGGTCCAGATCAGGAGACCTTTTTTACAGAAACTGAGATAAGATGAGCTTCAAAGGAAGCTAGGGCTCTGTAGGCAGAGGTGAGGAAGGATATCATCATCCTCATCCTCATCCTCATTACCATCATCATTAACATTTATATAACACTTTGTCCCAGGCACTATGCTAAGCAGTATAAGAATAAGAAAAATGCTAAAGTTTATAATGTACTTGGTGACAGGCACTATGTTAATCACGTTATAAATATTATCTCATTTGATTCTCACAATGACCCTGGAAGGCAGGTGCTATCATTATCTAGTTTCTTCATACAAGGAAACTAAGGCACAGAACACACAGGGGATTTATGCAGTGTCTGAGGCCAGATTTAGAACTCAGGCCTTCTTGACTCCAGGGTCAATGATTTGTTCTTGGCACGACCTCACCACATAATTCCAAGGATGGGGACAATATTTGCTACAGCATCCATATAGAATGTGGACATTCCAAATTCCCACATGGGCAATGGCAGATTACCTGCAGTGCAGATTTTGGGAAGGCTTGTAAAATAGAATAAGCCAGGAAAGGTTTACTGGAATATATGTATGTATATATGTATATAAAGAACTTTAAATTCCAGACACAGGAGGCTCTGTTTTTTCTTAATGACAAAAGTTCCTGGAGTAGGTGAATGACAAAGCCAGGTCTGTGTTTTAAGGATGAAACCTTGCCAAACATGTGGAAAGATGCAGTTAAAGGAAGAGACTGGAGGCAGGGAAACAAATTTGGAGGCTACTGAAATAGTCCCTGTGAGAGCTCATAAGGGCCTGGGTTAAGGTTGTTTCCAACAGAGTAAAGGTTAGGGGGCTGATGCAACCAATGTTGGAATGTAGAGTTGAAAAGACTTGGCTACTGACTGGACATGAGCTAGATTGATGACCTAGAATGACTCTGAGGTTAAAAACACGCATCAGTGGATGAATGGTGGTGCCCTCAACAGATATAGAGAAATTAAAAGCGGAGAGGCAAGGAAAATGGTAATCCAGCTTGGGAAGTCTAATAAGAGGTTGATGACATGTAAATGGAGCTCACAAGAAAGATAACTACTTTCCCATGTTTACTAATCTTACAGAGTGGCCTAAGGCATTGAGAAGTGAAGTGACTTGTCTAGACTCATGTGATCACTATACATCAGAGGCTGGTCTTGAAACAAGGTCTTCCCAACTGCAAGGTCAGCTTTCTGACTACTGTAACACATTGGCATTCCACTAAGCTGGAATAAATTTAACCAAAAAGGTTTTCCCCTAACTACTAGAATATCCTTTCCCACAGACTACCACGTTAACAGGACTCAGGGAGAGTCATGCAGGTATTATGTGAGACAAGAAACAGGAAAGATGAACAAGGCATGCACATAGGGAACATCTGATGCCCAAACATTTGTATCAAATGACGATCAAATGAAAAAATTAAGTACAATACTTGGGAAAACTTATGCTGCTATAAAAATCTGACCTATTTTCTGCAATCCAGAGAAAAAGGGTGTTATCCCTGTATAAATTAATTAACCATCAAAGAACAGGTAATCTTTAATTGTGCATCCACCAAGCTGTGATGCTCTCAGCCAACAGTTAGATGGTTTCATTGGCACCATTTGGATCTCCTCAAAAGCAGTAGTTCCCTCAATGCCCAGTTGAGGGTGGTCAGCATATAAGTTTTTATCCTTTCTCCCTCTCTCAGTACTCTTGTTTATGGATCTTCTGGTTAAAAGCAGATTTATCAGTGACCTAGGAGTATTAAAACAAAATGGAGCTCAAAAAAGAAGGCAACCTAGATGTCTAGAGCCCCCCTGTGGACATGAGGAACAATCACCTGATCTCTGTTAATCAGCCTCACTGCTCTGATCCAGGCAAAACACATTTCAGGTACATGTTCGATTAAAGTGATGCTAAATAAAGGTATAAAGAAATTGTCAAATATTCCTCATTGAGATTCTTTTAACCCAATCCTCCCTCCAAACCTCCTCCTGTACCTGCAGATTATGGGAAAGCTTGACAGAAGGGTCATCTCTCCCACAATTGGAATCCACTGAGATGACTTCAGTGAACAGTAGGGAGAGGATGGGATGAAGGGTCTGACATTAGGATTATCTCCCAGGTCAATCTTAGCTATGATGCCAGGAGGTTTCATAGAACCTCCTTCTGCCTGCTGGGTCTATCTCTACATGTCCTTGGCCTAGACACCATTCTAGGATTTTAGGCTAGTCACATAACTTCTCTCGGCCTCAGTTTACTCACATGTGAAATGAAGGGCTAGATGGTCTTGAAGATATCTGCTAGCTTTGTACCCATAATCCTCTGAAGACTGGGTCTACAGTTCGCTCAAGGACCAAGTATCTAAGACCTGGCCAAGGCCCTTTGGACAGGGAAAAAGAGGGCAGGCCCTGAGGGGATAATGGTCAGGACAACCTCTTGTAATAATGTTACCACTGCCTGTCACCAGAGAAGACCAGGAGGAGACATTCCTTCAGAGAGACATTGCTAAAGTCAAATCCTGTGAGAGTTCCAAGAGTCAACATTGCTTGAAGTAACAGTTAGTGTTTCTGTAGAGCTTAATAGTTTGCAAAACACTTCACAATTATTATCTCTTTGATCTTCACACCAGCCCTGGGAAGTAGATGTGGTGATTATCTTCCTTTTCTGGATGGGGAAACTGAGGCAAGCAGAGTTTAAATGATTTGTCTAACATTACTGAGGTAGTTGGTGGCAGAGCCAATATTTGAACTCAGGTTCTATGACTCCCAGAACAGAAATCTCCCCACTGTAGCTTGCATTCTTCCTGAGGCATTCTATTTATTGTCCATGACTGGGAGCAGAGAAGACAGCTGGCAGACTGTCAGTGGCCCACGTGGTCACCACTTGCTGCTTGCTTCTCTTGTCTCAAAGTCCCTACAGCCCAAGCAAGAACAGGAGATGGAAGAGCTGGAGTCCTAGAGGCCTGTGCTGCAGAGATGAAGAGCCTGCAGGGTGATCTTCACATGTGGCTAAGATAGTATCTTCCTTCCTTTTTCTAAGGTGGGGCCTGCTGAGGCCAAGTCTTCATACTTCTTCTGGTTGTACTTTTGTGCAAGGAAGAGGTGACTCTGTCCTACTTATGGACTCTGTCCATAAGTCCTACTGTGGTTAAACTGCTAGCACGAAAGTACACAGATGTCTGGTTTCTTTGTGCAGACTTGAGAATTAGCAGGAAGAAGGATTTGGCTGTCCTAGAGGCGTTGTATCCATGAGAAACTTCCATTTCAACGAAGCGAACATTAAGGGAAAAAGAGATCAGCTGCAGCCCCAAACTTGAGTCCTGACTATACCAGTACATAGCGTCATGTCCCAAGTCCTTGTCACACCTCAGTGTCACCTCACGTCCTGTGACTTTTACCAGATATCTCGAATTCTGGATAACTCCAGCATCCATGGGCACTGTGGGGGAAGGAGACAGTAACTAGAAGTCAGTTGAAAAAGATGCCAATGTATTGCATTCCAAAGAGAGGAAAATTGTCACTGGAAGTACCCATCTCAGGGGAGATCTTCTCCATTTGTATTAAACACTCCAGTGGCACTTATTTAACAGTGGTTAAAGAATGGACCTTGACAGGAAATCCTCAGTTCAAGTAAGGGAAGACCTGAGTTTGAGTCTTGCCTCTGACATACTCACTCTGCAGTCCTGGGCAAGTCACTTAGCCATTCAACGTATGAGGCCAATCTCTAAGGTTATAGTGACAGAGGAACAACCAATTTACAATGGTGGAGTTTCTTCACTTGGAGTCCATAAGTCACGATTTTAAATCAAACAGAATAGAATAAAGAAGTCCAAGACTTACCTACTATGAGAAGAAAAATGGCTCCCTGACAAAGGAGTGAGGTGCCCATGACAGCTCTGGTCTTTGGTCTCTTGAGTCTCTGAATGGAATCAGCACCAGACCCTGCTGGCTCCTGTAGCCCCAGGTGTTCCCCTTGCTCAAACCTCCAGGGTAAGAGGGAAGAGCTCTAGAAAGTAGTGGCCACACCCTCCTGCCTTTCAAGGGAGACAGAAAGAAAAAAAATTGCTTCAAGAGAGACCATAGGAAACATGTTCCACTTTATATAAAAGTAATTTATGGATGCTTAATACTAAAAACAGGTAGGGGGGAGGGTCGAGATCAGAAGAGCTTTTCTATAGGAACTGACATAAGATGAGCTTGAAAGGAAGCTAGGGCTCTATCGTCATCATCACCAACATTTATATAACTCTGTATCCCAGCCACTATGCGAAGCACTCTAAGAATAAGTAGAATGCTGATTTTTACATTGTGCTTACTAGGTGCCAGGGAGTATGTTAATCACGTTATAAATATTATCTCATTTGATTCTCCCAATGACCCTTGGGGGCATGTGCTGTCATTATCTGGTTTCTTCATATGAGGAAATTAAGGCACAGAACACACAGGTGATTTGTGCAGTGTCTGAGGCCAGATTTAGAACTCAGGCCTTCTTGACTCCAGGGTCAGTGATTTACTCTGTGCATGACCTCACCACATCATTCCAAGAATGGGGACAATTTCTGTGAAGGCACGGATAATGAATATGGACATTTCACATTCCTACATGGGCAATGGCAGTTTTCCTGCATTGCAGATTTTCTGAAAGCTTGTAAAATAGAATAAGCCAGGAAAGGTTTGCTGGAATATATGAATAAATATACATATATATGTGTGTGTGTGT
>CM053581.1:502476775-502505986 GCA_028627135.1 Pseudochirops cupreus
CTGTTGTCTACAAATTACAAGAAGCCTGAGCTTGTAAGAAAAATTTTAGAGTATAGTAGATATTTTCCCCATGCATAATAGTCTTCCTGCCTATCTCAAACCTATGAGTGGCATTGGAGGGAGACTAGCACCAGCCTGCTGCAAGACAACTACCATGCTCCTCCCTCTCTCTCTCTCTCTCTCTCTCTCTCTCTCTCTCCCTCTCTCTCTCTCTCTCTCTGTCTCTCTCTCTCTCTCTCTCTCTGTCTCTCTCTCTCTCTCTCTCACCCCCCGTCTCTCTCTCTCTGTCTGTCTCTGTCTCTCTGCCTCTCTCTCTCTCTCTCTGTCTCTCTGTCTGTTTCTGTCTGTCTCTCTCTCCCCGTCTCTCTGTCTCTCTGTCTCTCTGTCTCTCTGTCTGTCTCTCTGTCTCTGTCTCTCTGTCTGTCTGTTTCTCTCTGTCTCTCTGTCTCTATCTGTCTCTCTGTCTCTGTCTGTCTCTCTGTCTCTGTCTGTCTCTCTCTTTCTCTCTCCCTCTCTTTCTCCATGTTAAAAATAATCACTTTGTGCAAGGGAGACTCAACATAACACCTCCCCTGAAACCCAGACCCATGATCTCTGTTCTATAAATCAGCAGGTGTAGGGGAGGAGCATTGGGCCACACCCACTACAGATAGGACTGTTTATTGGACATTTACCGTATAGCGTCCTCAATCTCATTTATATCATTATTTCCTTTTTATTGCCTAGGTGTATTTTGAGTAATACTTCTTCATATCCTTTGTAGGACCTGGATTAGTGACTTAACCCTGATAAAAGCCTAAAATATATTTGGTGGTCAATTAGTACTAAAAAGGAGCTGAAGACAAGACACACAGGTTCTTCCTGTGATGCCAGTTACAAAAAGAAGGAGGCCTACATGGCCTCGATATTCATGGATTTCCCACTACCTGAGTGGATCCTTGACTCTCTTTCTTGGGCCGTGTTAAATTCCTATTAGAAATGATTCACAGAATGGCAGCAGATTTCCCTACTTCATCTACTCAATTTTTAGGGTCTACAATTTCCTTTTTCTTGACTGTGGGTTAACATTGCCGTATTGCCTCTCTCTAATCAGACCCAGGTTCTTGTCACAAACTCTTACCTCCCTTATAGAATTCCAAAAGTTGAGAGTAGGAAGGAACCTCAGGGGGTCATCTAGTCCAACCCCTATCTGAAATATGAATCTCCTCCGCAGCCTTCCCAAGTGAATACCAGATAAGCTTTCTTATTATTTTTTCTAAGTCAATAATAAGATTTTTTTAGCAATTTAATTGGGATGGCATTAAATAAATAGGCTAGTTAGGTACAATTGCCATTTTTAATTACCTTGACTTTGTCTATCCAGGATAAATACTATTTCAAATACTTAGATCTGACTGTATTTGTCTAACAAATATTTTATGCTTATGTTCATGTAGTGCCTGTATCTCTTTTGGCAGGTATACTCTTAGGATTTTAAACTGCCTAGTCATTTTAAATTGTCTTAAATAATATCAAATGATATTGCTGACACTTGATGTAGTTTCCCAATTTTTCTCTTCTAATTAAATCTATTTTAACTTTAACTTTGTCTGAGACCATGATTAGCACCCCTGATTTTGGGGGGGCTTGGGTTTTTTTTTTGTTTTTTTATTCGTTTATTTATGTTCTTGTTTACATCATTCATTTCCACCAGATTTTGAGTTACAAATTTTCTCCCCATCTTTCCACCACCCCCACCCCAAAACGGCCATCCCACTGTATAACCCCTCCCCCAATCTGCTCTCTCCTATGTCCCCCCCCATCGCCCCTCTGACTACCCCCGTTTTTTTTACATAATAAATTTTACTATAGCTCCTTATTTTATCTTTATGTGTATCTCTCATTTTGTTGTGTTTCTTGAAAGCAATATATTGTTGAATTTAAATTTTTAATCTGCAATCTGTTTCTATGTTATGGGTAAATTCATCCCATTCACATTCTAAGCTATAATTACTTCCAGTGTGGTTTCCTCATTCCTATTTTCCCTAACTATCCTTCTCTCCTATTTACCCCATCTCTCTTTACGCCTCTACTTTACTTCTACCTGCCACCTTGCCCATCTATTCCTTAGGATTAAAACTTTCAATTTTATTTATCTCTCCTTTGATTTTCAGGATTTTCAATTTGGTTTTTAATTAGGGATGTTTAACTTGTTTTTTCTAGTTGCATGCCCAATTCATTGATCTGCTTATTCTTTATTTTATTGATGTAAATTACAATTAGAGATATAAATTTTCCCTTAAGTACCACGTTAGCGGCATCCCATGTATTTTGGTATATTGTCTCTTTGTTGTTGACATTTTCTTTAAAGTATTGATTGTTTCTATGATTTGTTCTTTGACCCACTTGTTTTTGAAGATTACATTACTTAATTTCCAATTAATTTTAATCTTTTTTTCCATTGTCCATTATTGAATATAATTTTTATTGCATTATGCTCTGAAGAGGATATATTTACTATTTCTGTTTTTATGCATTGGGTTGTGAGGTTTTTATGTCCTAATATGGACCCCAGTTTTTGTGTAGATGCCACATACTGCTGAGAAAAAAAGGTATATATTTCTTTCTATTCCTATTCAGTTTTCTTCAGAGATCATTTATATACAACTTTTTTCACAGAATTTTATTCACCTCCTTAACTTATTTCTTATTTTTTATTAAACTTATTTCATTCTGAGAGGGGAAAGTTGAGATATCCCACTAATATAGTTCTATTTTCTATTTCCTCCTATAATTCATTCAATTTCTTCAAAAATTTAAATGCTATATCATTTGGTGCATGTATGTTTAGTATTGATATGACTTCATTTTCTATGATTCCTTTAAGTAAGATATAGTTTCCTTCTCTGCCCCTTTTTTGTATTGTTTTTAATTTAAACTTAAGTACAAAATAAAGAAAGAAAAAAAGAAACAAACTCGAGTACTAAAATTTAAATACAGCATAAGAAAAGAAAACATTGTCGTGGGCACAGCAGAACATGGGAGAGGATTCAATATATAAAACAATAGATTTCCATTTCAACAAAACCCAAAAAGTAAATTCTACACATTGTGTTCAGAGCTGTTCATAATTTCTTTGCTTCTTGTAGATTTCCTTCTGTTCACTGCTGTGCACTTTTTTCTCTATATACACATTCAATGTTAGATATTGGTCTATGCCCAATTTCTGCCATACCATGTCCCAGTTTTCCCAATAGTTTTTGTCAAGTAGTGTGTTCTTATCCCAAAAACTGGGATAGGTGGGATGATCACAATAGTCAAAGGAAAGAATACAGCGCTACCCAGTTCCTATTTTTTTATATTTTCTCTATAAAGAAGAATAATCTTCAGACTGAAAAGTAAATTACATCCAAGATAAATGAGAAATAAGTAAATAAGCACCAGAAACCTTAAATGAATTTAAGTCACAAGGCCTAGATACCATTTAGGGTTAGTAAAAATAATTGCAAATGTGATTGCTATATCACTGGTAATGATTTTTAAAAACAAAATATAAATAAATATATGCAAAAGTAGTGAAGAATAGGAAAGGTATTCCAGGATTAGATACAGGCAAAAATTATCCAATATTTTTTTTTAAAGCAGAAAGTAGATTTTTCAATTAACAGAGCTGCAAACTTGAACACCATTCTTGGCAAAATTCTAGCACACGCAATTAAATTATTTGTTTGCCTTAGAAACAAAAGCAACGATCACTATAAATTGTAAGGGATCCATTAAGAACAAGGCATGCTAGACTAACCTCATTTTGTCTTTGGAAATTATTGAATAGATAGTGTATATAGATTTTACAAATACATTGGAAAACAACTCCCATGATTTGTTTGTGGACATGACGGTACTATGTATCCTGGAGGTCAGTGTTGTTAGACACATTCAGAAATTTTTTGGAAGACTATGTTCACAGAGTAATAATTAATGAATTGATGTCAAGATTCTTGAGAGCAGGGAGCATTTATTTATCACATTTCTAGAGCAGAGTACAGTGCCATAGATGGATAGGTATAGATATATATAAGGAGGTGGAGGGATCTTTAGAGGGAAGGATGAGGCCATAGGTTAAAAGAGGATATAGAAGACTGTTTAGATTAATGAAAATGTGAGGATAAGGGAGAAATCCTTGGGAGGATAAGGGAAGGATCGTTAGAGGGAAGAGTGAGGGAATAGGCCAAAGGGTGTTTAGATTTATGGGAATGGAAAGATAAGGGAGGCATCATTGGAGGGGAGATAGGTTAAGTAATAGGAGGTCAAAGTAGCAGGGAAAAGCAAAGTAAAGGAGTCAGGAGGGGTAGGAAATAATAGATATGCACAAAAATAAAAAAAAACAAAGATTAGGAGTAGAATCTCTTAGGGAAAGTATATGTTTGTGTATGCATATATATGTATATATATGTATCAATATCTGTATATACTCCAGGGTACTGTCTCCTAGGGCTACAGTTGTGCCCTGAAGAATAGTCCTGGTGTCTACACCAAAGTCTGCAAGTACTTGGACTGGATTGAGGCAACTATTGCTGCCAACAGTTAAAGGTACCTAATCCCTGTTTCTGTCCCTTCCTTTGCTATTCTGTGTTGGGAGATGATGGCAATAAAATGATGCTCTATTACAGTGGTTCTCAACCTTCCTAATGTCATGACCCTTTAATACTCGTATGTGGGCATATCTGCATGTGGGCGAATCCGCCTGGAGATGGATAGAGGAGTGGTGTCTCAGTTCCTAAGAACATCAGAAATATGTTTTTCAATGGTCTTAGGCAACCCCTGTGAAAGGGTTGTTTGACCCCCAAAGGGGTCACGACCCACAGGTTGAGAACTACTGCTCTACTAATTGCTCTGTCTGTGCTTGAATTTCTATTCATTTTTATTCTAAGAAAATGGGAATGAAGTTCTGTAGCTGTGAAGCTGGGGTGTGTAACCTTCCCAGGGCTGGAAAACTGAGTCCCTGCAATATGAACGGAATCACTGAGGTTGATTACGAAAGCCACGCTGAACACCTCAAGTCAAGTCAACAATTCACCTCTAGTGAACACACTACAGATCTTGACAACTAAAAAAAAAAGAAAAGGAAAGGATTAATAAATACAGAAATGTCAAACTTTTCAGCATTCAGAATGCCACTAGTTCTCTTAGACCTTAAAGGAGCTCCACCAAAGGTCTTGTACCTGGCAAAAGTTTTCCCTCTCTTCCATGCCCCTGCTACCAATGGCATCCTCATTAAATAGGAAGACAGATTTCCATGTGAGGGCCCTCTACAGCTTCTGAGAGCCAGGTATACTTACGGCCTCTCTGAAGTCAAAGAAATTCTTCATCTGGACAAACTACATGAGTTGGGGGTTATTCCTCTGGTACAGACATTTAGACACATGGCATTTGTTCTGAAGCATGAGCAATTTTCTCATCTCTTGGCAGTGGAGCTGTTCCCAAGTGCCTTGAACTCCCACAAGAAGGAATCTCTGGCATTGGTAGGTTCAATGATCAATCACATAATGGAGCTTCACAGAACATTCGATGGTTCCACATATGACATGATGAGGTCTGTTACCTTGGTGAAGGTAACTTTAGCAGGAACATAACAATACAGTAAAACTGTGTCTAACCCAGAAGAAAGTAGTTACCAGTCATGTGCTCATCCACCACCCCAATGTGAAGCCCATTGTATGAGATGACACATTTAGGGGCATTAGTGAAGAATGTCTCAGAGAATCTGGAATAGCACAGTTGGTGGAGGCAAAGATCTAGGACTGCATTGAAGATACAGATGTACATGGAAAGGTTCTGCTCATGGAGAAGTACAGGAAATGTGGTTTCCCTAAACTGTGAGTAATCAGTGCTTTTAAAGGTGCCATAGGGGTGAATCAGTCTTTGATCATTATTGGTTATCACCTCAAAATAAAATCCAGTGGTGAAAAGCAGCAGACAGCAGACCTGCTGAGATGCCGCAAGAAATTGTTCTAACTGGTTAGCAAAAGTATGACCACTTCTCTGTTCTCTGTGTGCTTCTCCCTGAGGGAATCTCATCCCTCACAGTATGTCTACAGGCAGTCAACCATCGAGGTTTGTATTAGCAAGTACTGTAGCACACCCAGCATGACCCACTAGCACAGGTTCTTTGATCTGCTTTGCTAAAGGAAAGACCATTTTAAAGGTGTTACTGATCTTACTTTAATAAAGAAGTGAGTATCCAAGAAAGGTAAGTAGAAAATACAAGCAGACAAATTAGCACAAAGACAAACAGCTGGAGCTCCAACTGTCTGAGTAAAGCAATATTGCTATACACTTTATATACATCACTGGATTGAGGGAGCACAGACATCTGAGCAGTCAGGGGGCTCTGAACATATGGCTACTCATAGTTTTGATCAGTAAATCAAAAGATTCTCCTCATGAGCAAACCCCCAAAGCAAAATACTAACCTCCCCGAATATATAACAAAGATTTGACATCTGATTGACTGAGAGCTGAGGAGTTTGAAAATCCTTGTGCTCCAGCACTGAATTGAAAACTCCCCATAGGCCAGAGCCTGATTAGCTCTGGGCCAGAGTTCTATGTGCCTATTAATGGGCAGGGAAGATCTTCAAATTCCCTTAACATTACAAGGTTGTACTGACAACATTAAAAAAAAAAGTGGAGATATATCTAGGGATTTCAAATTTGGAAATCAACACTTTTATGAGTCAAAGCTCTGAGACTTTCCCTGGTCATAATGTTTTTGCCCTGGTCACTCGGGTCAGTTTTCACCTAAGGCACTCTATGGATTAACTGCTAGAAAGGAAGAGGCATGTGACAAGCTGGTTTAACTCTTATCACTGCAAGAGGAAGATGATTCACCCAGTTATGATCCAGCATATCCAGTCAAATGCCATAAGTCTCCCAACCAGGTGGAATGTTGTCATCCAGGAACTGAAGGTAGCACTTGAAAGAATTTTCTACCCAGGTGCAATAGAGGTGTAGCTGGAAGAAAATACCTATCCCACCATCCAGAAGCTACAGCAGCTATTTCAGGATCTGAACACAGCAAAAGCACCTCAATCCTAACACTTTTGCCATGGAAGTGACCTATCTTATGTGAAAGGCTTACCCACTGCTAACCCAGTGGGAATTCTTACATATGGTCAATGACTCATTTACTACATGAAAGCAGTGTTGATGGGAGAGAAGCAGAGTTGGGAGGGTTTCTGTGGGCATGATTGAAAAATTTGATGCTAGGACAGAATCTGAAAAGAGACATTGAGGTGTGAAGGCATGATGCTGGGATTTGTGTTAAAAATTATTACCATGAGAGGATGAAGCAGAATTTATTATGCCACAAGTGAATCTAAAAAATTAGAAGAAGAAATCATAATATTTTTAAAATTTATTTATTTATTTTTAGTTTACAACAATCACTTGAATTCCAAATTTTCTCTGTTTCCCTCTCCTCCCCCATCCCCACCCCATGGTGGCATGCAATCAAATATAGGTTCTGCAAATGCCTTCACATTAAACATTAGTCATGTTGTAAGGAAGGCTTATAACCAGTGGAGTGAACAGTGAGAAAGAAGAGACAAAACAAAATGAAACACAGAAGAGAGAGAGCAAGTAGTTTGCTTCAATCTGCATTCAGACTCTGTGGCTCTTTCTCTGGATGTGGATAGCCTTTTCCATCACGAGTCTTTTGGAGTCATCTTCTAACCTTGTATTGCTCAGAGGAGCCCAATCTATCAAAGTTAGTCGTCACACATACGATGTGTCTGTAATTGTGTGCAAAGTTCTCCTGGTTCTGCTCTCCTCACTCTGCATCAGTTTATATAAGTCTCTGCTCCTCATTTCTTATAGCACAACAGTATTCCATTACATTCATATACCACAACTTGTTTAGCCATTCTCCAGTTGATGCACATCCCTTTGATTGGAAATCATAATCTTCTACAAGACAGCAGTAAAAAGATAATAAAAGTAAAAAAGCAAAAAAGATGATCAGGGAAATTATGTTATGCTTGAAGGCACTATAAAAACATAACATTAATACTGAAATATATGCACAAAAATAGCACAGCATTCAAATACTTGAAAGAAGAAGTCATTGAGCTATACAGTGAAATAGACAATAACTTCTACTAGTTGAGTACCTCAATGTATACCTTTCCACCCTAGACAAATCTAACAAGAAGATAAATAAGAAAGACCCTGAAAAGAAATAGAAAAATCACATATGATAGATGATTGGTGATTGGAATAGAAAGGACCCCAGCAAGCCAGTAGCAAGGACCATGTTAGCAAACTAGCGGGAGATCCTGAGCCCCAGGACGGTGGAGTAGGCAAACACCAACACCAGGACCCCTCACATGCCTTAGCATAGCCAGGGGAACTGGCACACTCCAGCCTAGAGAACCATCACATGCACTAGCACGGCTCCAAGCAGGCAGGCGTTCTCTGGCAGCCGACTTCCCTGTGCTTCAGTGCAGCCCCCAGTGGGTGGGTGTCTTCCAGCATCTGAACCTTCCCATGCTTCAGAGCAGCCCTGGCTGAGCAGGCATCCTCCAGCAGCTAAACCCTCCACCTTGTGCCTCAGTACAGGTCTGCAGGGGGGCAGGCGTCCTGCAGGAACGAAATCTCCACATGCTTCAGCACAACCCCAGGGAAATGCAGAAAACCCTTACTGGTCTCAGCACATGCCAGACATCACCACTAGGACTCCAGCTTAACACCAGATAAGCTGCCAGACCTCTAGAGCTCCCAGCTGCCAGCACCTGAGGCCCCAGCACTCAAAACCAGTGACCAGGCCCCTGGCCCCCAGCACAAGAAGCTTTGGATAGCTCCCCCCCTGCTAAAGCAGGAGAGTTCAACTTGAAAAGCCAGGAAATAGGCCAAAAAAGTGAGCAAGAAGCAGAAAAAAACACTGACCATAGAGCAGGCCTGCACAACATTTGGCCCACCAGAGGATTTTGGGTGGGCTGCAAAAAAATGTACAGGACATAACTATGTCTCTCAGGTCATCCTCAGGCCTCAAGGCTGTTCTCAGACAGAGCTAATAGCTCTCACTGGCCCTTCAAGAAGAGCTGATTAAGAGGCTTACTACCCTTGGGCAGGTCTGCATAACATGCCACTCATGGGTCACTTTGGGAAACCACAAGAGGCCTGTGGCCCATATGTTGGGTAGAGAATTATTGTGGTGACAGGGAAAATCAAAACACAAACTCAGAAGAAGACAACATTGTCAATGTACCTACACCCAAAATCTCAAAGGGAAATGTGAATCGGTCCCAAACAAAAAAAAACTTTCTTGGAAGAGCTCAAGAAGGATCCTAAAACTCAAATAAGACAGGTTGAAGAAAAAATTGGAAAAGAAATGAGAGGTATACAAGAGAGAGTTAATAACTTGGAAAAAGAATGACGAAAATTAACTGAAGAAAATAACTTCTCAAAAAAAAATGCAATTGGCCAAATGGAAAAGGAGGTACAAGTCACTTCATCCTGTTTGCGTCAGTTCCTTATTTGTAAAGTGAACTGGAGAAGGAAATGGCTAACTACTCCAACATTTTTGCCAAAATACACCAAATGAGGTCATGAAAAGTTGGACACAACTAAAACAGTTGAACAATAATAAAATTCAGTTTAAATATCATTTATACATTGATTCATAAGAAACCATCATCCTATTATTTTCTTAAAACTTCACTAGTTTCCACACTTTATGGAATCAGTAGAGTACTGTGCATCATTCACCACTTAGACATAACAGGTACTGCTTTGGCAAGTACTAGGGCAAACTGAATTGCTGGGGTTAAGTATCATGTAAAAAATTAACTCATTATCTTGTTTTTCCTGGTGGAGTACATAATATCAACAGGGTAATGGCATTGTAAACCACTGCTTTGGGTTCCTCTGGAATTATCTCCAGTAAGATAATTTTTTCTCTCAAATGTCACCTGTAGGTATCCCCACATTGCATCACTGACCACTTTCCATGTCCTTTCCCAATCTCCACTGCGATCCGGAGTCTTGGGTTATAATCCAACATTTGCCAAATCCTCTCTGTGTGGACAAGTCAAAGCCTTATTGAGCATTAGTTTCCTAATCTATAAAAAACATATAATAACATTTGCCCTCCCTAGTATATAGAATTTTTAAAGATTCAAATAAAATAACATTGGTAAAAATGCTTTGAAAAACTAAAACATGAAAATATACCTATTATTCTCACTGTTATTTTACAGAAAATCCTATAGAATTTGTTTTCTGACACAAATATAGTGCTGATACCTAAACCAGGAAGAGCCAAAAAAGAGAAAGAAAATTATAGAACAGTTTCCCTAATGAATATTGATGTAAAAATTTAAATATTAACAAAGAAACTATAGCAATTCATCACCAGGATAATACACCATGACCAGGTGAGATTAATACCAGGAATGCAGAGTGGTTCAGTATTAGGAAAACTATCAGAATAATTGACCACATCAATAAGAAAATCAACAGCAATCATATGATTATCTCAATAGATGCAGAAAAATTTTTTGGCAAAATACAGCACCCATTAATATTAAAAACACTAGAGAGCATTGGAATAAGTGGAATTTTCCTTAAAATGATAAATAGTACCTACCTACAACCTTCAAGAAGCATCAAAAGTAAAATCATAGTGAAAAAAGGATGCCCACGATCTAAGACATTTACAACGGATTCATAATGTTACACATTTCCAGACAAAGAACTATGAAGTTTGAATACAGTTCAAAGCATACTATTTCCTCTTTTTTGTTTGTTTTTTTCTTTCTTGTGAATTTCCCCTTTTGTTCTGATTCTTCTTTCACAACATGACTAATGTGGAAATAAATTTCAAGTGATTGTACATGTAAAAAAAAGGAATTTGAATAAAGGTATGAAATTGCGGAGGCTTAAAAGTCATGAGAAAATTCTAATAACTTGAATAAAAGAATCAGGAGATCCAAAAATTGTCTCAAGATGGTAGAACAATGGTCAACAAACAAAATTTGTAATGAATACAAAGTCTGCCCTTGCGTTAAGTAGGTCAACTTTTCAACTGCAGGATGGATGAAGTGTATAGGCAATAGTGTGTGTGTGTGTCTGTGTGTGTGTGTGTGTGCATGAAAAGATATTGGGGCCAAGGGATAGATAGCAAATGAAATATTACTGAATATTGTGACATGACAACTATGAAAAACTCTCAGGCTCTATTAATAAAGTAAAAAATAACATAGGGAAGGATAAGGGTGATATTAATGTTACGTTCTTTTGTCAAAACAAATCTCAACAATTGTGCATATACTATATAATTTTTTATTATTATAACTGAATATAATATATTATATATCATATTGTATATATTATATTTATGTCAACATTATAATTGTGTATATGTTGTATATTATATGTATAATATTTATATTAACATAATTAAATATGATATTATTGTATATTATATATCATATTATAGTTATCAGTATTTGAGTCTAATTGTGATGCTAAATTCTATGAGAATTTAGTTATCTGTCCCAGTTTTCTCCTTCTAAACATGAAGATATTAACATTCATACTACTTAGCCCAGAGTGTGGTTATAGGGAAAGTGATTTACAAATTTCAAAGTGTTAAGTATGTCTCAAAAAGGTGTCTCCAAAGTCTTAATGAAATTCTAGGTTTTAAAAAGCTTAAAATGTGGCTGTTTTAAATATATGAAAATGACAACAATGAAGATGATGCTTTATCAGTTGAAGGAAGGGGGAATGTCCGTCTTAAAGAAGAAGAGACTTAGGATGGATATTATAGTTATCTTGAAGCATTTGAAGGGTTGTTGTGTGAAAAGAGGATTAGGTCTTTTTTTCTTAGACCCAAATGTAAGAATCGGGAGGAAATAGGAAGACTTTTCAAAGAGGAAAGTTTAGGATTGCTATATATACCACCTATTTCTAGAAATGTTCTGTAATATTATCTAAAGACTATATGGTATCTTTCATGACTCATCCCTTTCACTCTGCTCCTTGTTATTTTTCCTTATAATCTAAGGTTGGTGCTTTTATATGGTCAGATCAGGGCTTAGCCCCCATTAAATTCCAGGAAATTTCTCCTCTTTCCTACCCCTGGTGTCCTTCATTTGAAGTGACTTAAAAAGGCACAATAGCATACACTTTTAAAATGATATTAGAAACGAATAAAAACAAGTATATTGATCCACCCAGTCAAAGAGCCTCTCCCCAGTTCATGCAATCTTGTGATTCCTGGATTGACCTTACTCTTAACATACAAGCCTTAAATTCAGAAGCTCAATTCCATACCACTCTATTGATTGTATTCTCATTGAGAGCTAGCAAAATGCCTGGGACAGGAAAGAGGAATCAAGTCATTTTGTACTTGGAGAAAAACCTCTTACTAGCCTCAATATTCAGTTTACAATGAACATTCAGAACCTAGGATGCTTCTAATGTTCTCCTTCTTGAGGAATTTGGGATCCCCCAGACAGAGCGCATCCTGGCAGCCCCCGTCTCTACTTCTCAGTCCTCAGCTCTTTTCAATTGTACTCATCTGATCAAATGTTGGTGTGTATATATTTATATATATATATATATATATATATATATATATATATATATACACATATTTATATTTAACTACTTATATATAAATATATTTATATTCAACTATGATGTGGCATTTTGAACCTCTCCTCTGTCATCCACAAATTACAAGAAGCCTAAGCTTGTAAGTTAAATTTTAGAGTACACTACATATTTTCCCCATGTATAACAGACTGTCTGCCTGCCTCAATTCTACCAGTGACATCAAAGGGAGAATAACAGCAGCCTCCTGCAAGGCAGTCACCATACTCTCTCTCTCTCTCTCTCTCTCTCCTCTTATTCAAAAAAAATCACAACGTGCAAGTGAGACTCTACACATCACTCTACTGAATCCCCAGACCCCAGGTCACCATTCTGTAAGTTGGCAGGAAGATAGGTAGAGCATAGTCCCATACCCACTACACAAAGTACTATTTATTTGACATTTACTATATATTGTCCTGGGATCCCATTCATATTATTATTTCACTTTTGTTGCCTGTATGTATTTTGAGTAATACTTTTCTATATACTTATGTGACCTGGATTAGTGACTTAATCATGATGAAAGCCTAACAAATATTTTTTCATCAGTTGGTATCGAAGAGGAGCAGAAGATGAAACCCACAGATTCTTACTGTGATGCCAGTTGTAAATAGGAGGAGACCTACATTGCCTAGATATTCATGGCTTCCCCACTACACAAGTACATCCTTGGCTCTCTTTCTTGGGCCATGTTAAGCTCCTATTTGAAATGATTCAAGGACTGGCAAATTCTTTCCCTTCTTCATCTACTCAACCTCTGAAGTCTACAATTTCACTTTTCTTGACTATGGGCTAAAGTTCCCATATTACCTCTCTCTAAATCAGTTCTAGGTTCTGGTCACAGACACAGAAGCCTAAAAGCTGGGAACTAAAAGGAACCTCAGAAGTCAACAAGTCCAACTCCCACCTGAAGTATAATTCTCCTCTATTACCTTCCCAAGAAGTGATCATCCAACTTCTAGTTGAACACTTGAGCAGTAATGGCTTTAGGTCTTCTTTATCATCTTTCTTACTCCCTCATGTGGCCACAGAAAGAAGGGCATACTCCACAGGCTGATAAACGGAGAAAGGTTTCCCCCTGCTGCATGCATATGTGAATGATGCCAGTTCCCAACCTCTGAATATTCCCCACCACCACCACCGCCACCACCCCCACCACCACCATCTTTGGATAATGCTAGTATGATGTCATTCAGTTTGAGCTAATCATAGAATTTAGGATTTGAACAGGATGTCTGTCAGACCTCATCTTCCCCATCCCTTCCAAAAATCGTAAATTCCACCTCACCAACTGGCAATGTTTGAATAAATTCCACCCTGAATTGAAAGAGAAAACACCACCAAGTAAGAGGGCTGTGCATTTTACAAAGCCAAGGCCTTATAGGACATTTCGGCTATAGCTCTCTATAGTAAATCTTTTACTTGATGTGAACAAATGTTAATTTTACAATAATGAATGATCAAAATGTTGCTAGTTTGGTGGTGTGACTGTAAAGAAGGCACAAGATTAAAAAATTGGAATATGTAAGAATCAACATGATACAGTGGGAGAATACCGGATTTAGGATCATAGGACAAGGAGCTTTAATCCTGGTTCTGCCATTTGATTTCTGTGTCCTTGGGCAGCTCAGTTAACTTCACTGGGTCTCAAAAGCCTTCCTGTGTAAAATATGGAAGTTGTACCAAATGATTTAGAAAGTCCCTTTTAGATAAAAATCTCCAGTCTTGTCATCAAAATCCATGAAATTGTGGATCATTTGCTTAGTGTATAAACAGAAAAAATAATAGTCAACAACATACCATTCAATCAAATTAGATGAAATTGATTTTAGCAATTTTGATGAGAAAATTGAAATGGTTATCTGTTATCGTATATGAGTTAATTTTGCAATGACAGATCTTTTTTCCCTTGTTTGATTTATAAGGGTCATGTACTTGCCATTTGCTTGAGTTACCAGTAGACAGCACTCTGCAAGTTGTTTTCTTCAGTTAAGTGTACTTTTAAAACAACTCACTGGTTATAAACTACCTTATTTTACTAAGTTCTTTATTGGAAAAATAAAGTGTCATAGCTTACCTCAACAGATAAGAGAATTCTAAGCTGCATGGTACAGTGGAAGATGCTACATTTGAATAACAATAATAACATTAATAAGAACGGGAACAAGCCCAAGAAACAGGAAACATGATGGATAGAGTGTCAGAACTGGAGTCAAAGAGGGCTCATCTTCTTGGGTTCACATCTGACCTCGGATACTTCCCAAACTGAGCAAGTCACTTAATCCTGTTTGCCTCAGTTTCCTCATATGTAAAATGAGCTAAAGAAGGAAGCAGTGAACCGCTGCAGTATCTTTGCCAAGAAAATTTCAAATGGGGTAATGAAGAATCAGACATGACTGAGACGACTGAACAACATCAATAATGTGATAATAATAATAATAGTCAAATGACTTGAGTTCACAGTCCTGATTATGCCACTTACTAGCTTGTGTGACCTTCAGTGAGTTTCTTAACCTCCAATGGCCTCAGCTTCTCCATCTATAAAACAAGTGGGCTGCGCTGGATGACTCTGACTCGTTGCAGCCAAGTGAATACTTTTACTTAGGTCAAATCGAGTGCCCGTAATATCAAGGATAGTCTTGAAGTAAAGGAAAGTCACCAGAAGGAAACCTGAGGGACCTCATGTGGAAAAGAAAATGGACAGTTCTGCTTTTTTTTTTCATTATACTGATAATGTCTGGGTTATGGGCTGATTTATAAGATTTTTATCATTTTATTTTAGTGTCACATTTAGATGACCCCTCATGCATAAAACCCCAGAAAGCTTCCCCATGTTCTAAGTATTTTGTGGGTAAAAATCCCCCCTAAACATAGGTAAGGAGCCCCTTCCAATATTCCTATCTTTATTAGTGAGTTGTAGGACATATTATAGTTCAAAGCAAAGAAACTTAAATAAATTAAATTAAAATGAAATTAAATAATACATTTTTTAAAATAACATGAAAATATCCCCCCCCCATATACCTTAAAGTGATTCTCTCACAAATATACACACATTCTGTGGGAAGAGGAAATAGATATTAATGGGAATCACACGTGGTGTGTACACATCAGAAGCATGTATAACTATGGTATAGATGGGGAGGGACAACTTAAAACTCTGGCCTGACAGGGCTATCTATATCTTCTGATGATATCATTCTGTTTCTTAGTGCTGGGATTGTTCTGTATAAATAGTTTCTTTCTGTTTTTCCCTATGGGGCGTCACACGTCTGCTTTTTCTGACCTTCAAACATTTTCAAGATTACTTATAATATCCTATCACCCAGGGGATACTGTAATTAATAAGCTTCTCTCTATGAAAGGAGAGCTATAATTTTTTTTCAGTAATTTCTTTCAACTTCCCTACATACTTTATCTACAGTCTTCAATGGAGGTGCAGTCTTTAGGGCCACCTGCTACTTATTCTACTCTCAGAAAGGCTCTTCTTTGAAAGAAAGGATGTAAGTGGAACTGTCCATTTTCGTTTCCACATATGGTCCCTCAGGTTTCCTTCTGGTGACTTTCCTTTACTTCAAGACTATCCTTGGTATTACGGGCACTCGATTTGACCTAAGTAAAAGTATTGACTTGGCTGCAATGAGTCAGAGTCATCCAGTGCAGCCCACTTGTTTTATAGATGGAGAAACTGAGGCCATTAGAGGTTAAGAAACTCACTGAAGGTCACACAAGCTTTCTCAGTCAACTCTTTTAGCTAGTGATTAGGAAGGTCTTGCCTTGAGCAAGGCTAACCATAATACTGAAGCTAAAAATCACGTTTGCTCTTTCTGACTCCAAATCTGTTGCTTTATCTACTGTGTCACTTAGTTGAGAAGATAACCCAGGGAATAATCCACTTAGAAGTTCATGGTTCCCTCTACATAAGATATACTCTTAGTAATAGTGCTTATTTTTTATTTATAGGAATGCATGTCATTTCTGGTACGTAACCATATGATTCATTTGTGTTGAGTCAATGAAACAAAACCTGAAATTCACTTGTCTGGAATAGATAGAAAAACACCTCTTGCTTGCTTAAACACTTTTACTTTGGGATATGGGAGCCATGGACAAACCTGAGGGTGAAGCTATGGCTCTGTTATTATTTATTTATTTCATTATATTCACTAGTATTGCCTCAGGGATAACTTTTTTAAGGAGCATCACACAAGAATGGTTTGCCACTTACATAGTTTTTTTTTTAATAACTACATTACACCAGGGTACAAAAATATCATGATTCATCTTGCTATTTCTCCCCAGGGCAGAATTATATTTTGTTTCTGATTTTGCCCATCAATTTGATGTTATTCACACATTCCTATACCCCCTCCAGTTATGAGATCTCAAAAGTTCATCCTCAACAATCCCTCAATTTGATTAAATGATTACAAACACTAGCAGAGAAAAATGATCTTGTTTCCAAAATGGTTGCATGATTTCATATTATTAATGCTGAAAAACAGGAAGTTTGTGTTTTCCACAATTAGGTTTTTAGGCAATAATCTATGTTTTACAAATTTAATAGCAGTAGATGTGGTCAAAGGATCTGAACCAGCAATTCTCCAAAGACGAGAAAAATGTTACCAATAACAATATGGAAATGAATAGTCCAAATCACTACTGAAAAGAGAAATGTAAATTAAAACATGTCTGTACTTCTACCTCACACCATTAGTCTGGCAAAAAATAATAAAAGAGGAAAATGGCAATTATTGTAAGGAATGAGGTGGTATACTAAATCTCTGTTGGTGGAGGTATAAATTGATACAGTTCTGAAAAGCAGTTTGGAATTGCACCCAAAAAGTCATAAAAATGTGCAGACTCTTTGATTCAGTGGCACCGCAATTAAGCCTGTATTCAAAGAAATTAATGATTGAGGAAAAATCCATTTCATAAAAAAAATTTATAGCAGCTCTTTTTTAAATAGTTTTTTAAAAACTGGGTGGGGATTAAAGGGTATATATAGAAAGGGGCATGGCTAACCAAAATGTGGGATATGAATATGACACAATATGATCATGTCATAAGAAATTATGAAAGGAGATTCAGAGGAATATGGGAAAATTTATGTTAATTGATAGAGAGAAAGGTGAACAAAACCAGGAGAACGATTTATATATTACGATCATAATACTAGGAAAAGGAAAAACAACCTTAAGAACTTTGACAATTTCAATGGCCTGAAATATGCTTCCTAACGCTTGGCAGAGAGTTAATAATCTGTAGGCACAAAATGAGATATATGTTTTTAGATGCAACTAATGTGTGAATTTGTTTTGTTTAACTATATTTATTTGTTCAAAGGACAGCTTATTATGTGGTGGGATGGAATTGTTGAGAGGATGTGAATGTGGTAACTCAGGGCTAAACAAGAAGAAAATAAAAATAGCCAATAAAACATCACAAAAGAAAGAAGAAGGAAATCCAGAAGAAGATACAGACATGCAACACAGTGTTGGTATTATCACTCTGTTAAAGTTAATATATGGCCTTTACAAAATAATTTGTAATAGAGATTCACAGTTTCCTGAACAGTTCTCTCTTTGCGTTTTTCTTTGTATATAAAAATTTTTGTGTGTTGCTACTTACCTTTGTGCCAATTGTTTCCTCTCAATCGAATGTAAGCTTTGTACATTACTAACTTTGTAGCCCAGTGACTGCTACTATAAGTCAATAAACACTTATTAATTGCCTATTTTACAAAGACAAAAAGCAAATAGTTGCTGCCCTCAGAGGGCTTATATTTTAAAGGGAAAGATCACAGATAGTGATAGATGACTGGTGAATTGGATTTTTGAAAGAGTAGAAGATGTAAAAAGGAAGGTCATTTTGACAGCTGAATGGAAGATGGATTGGAGTGGGGAGAGATTTGAGACAGGGAGGCCAACTAGCAGGCTATTGCAGTAGTCCGGCATGAGGTGATAAGAGCCTGTACCAAAGTGGTGGCAGTGTCAGTGAAGAAAACGGGACATACATGAAGGATGTTATGAAGGGAAAATCAACAGTCCTTGGCAAAGGTTTGCATATGAAGGGTGAGAGAGAGAGACAGAGACAGAGACAGAGAGACAGAGATAGAGACAGAGACAGAGAGACAGAGAGAGAAACAGAGAGAGAGACAGAGAGAGACAGACAGACAGACAGACAGAGACAGAGAGAGACAGAGAGAGAAGAGAGAGAGACAGAGACAGAAAGAGAGACAGAGAGACAGAGAGAAAGAGAGACAGAGAGAGAGACAGACAGACAGACAGACAGACAGACAGAGACAGAGACAGAGACAGAGAAATCAAGCCTGCAAGACTAGGAGGATGGTGCCCTGAGAGGAAAGTTCAGAAAAGGAGAAGCTTTGGGGAGAAACATAATGAGTTCTGTTTTAGAGAGAGAACTTTTTGACCATCTGGATCCAGAGTAAAATGTATGAACCTTATATATACTTGTGTGTGAGAGAGAAAAGATAGAGCTGGTCTTGAAGCTCAGGAAACCAGAGAATCTGGAGGGGGAAGGTGGAGGGAAGAGGTGATAGGGAGGAGCAAGAGACTTATTGAAAAGCCAGAATCCTCTACAGGGAGCCCAACAGAGTGCTCAGCACTACTAAGAGTACACTATGAATGACAGTAAGAGTGAGGAAGGGGCTCCCTGGCCCAGCCCACATATACCAATATATTTACATTCACTTGCAATGCCACCTACCTCTCTACACACATGAGCACAGAAGCAGCTGTGTTTTGTGGTTTCTTCCTGACTCTGAGGGGTGGCTCTGAGGGAGAAGCTGTTTATGTACAAGACTGTAACATTGTGGGGACAGGGGGCCACAGTGATGCAACTCTATGGTATGCCTTTACAAAATCCTCCCTAGGGAGAACAAATAGGTCTTTGTCTTAGCTGTCCCCACTTCTAGCCTACGGCAGATGTCTCCAACCTGAAGAGTACTTGGATACAAGATGTAGAGCAAGGCCCCTCCACCTGGGCAAGTACATGTGGCAATGTCAAACCCAGAGAGCCCAGCAATGCCACAGAAAAATTTCCTATACCTCTGTACAGGTCACAGGTAGAGTTCCTCAGACGAGGCCTGAATTGAGATCTAGCCTTCCTTACAAGAAAGAATGGGAGCCTTAAGAAGATCTCATCCATTAGGTCACAACTGAAGAAGAGAATGTGACTGTAGTCCATCCCAGTTCCTCACTGAGAGCTGGAGAGTCCATCAGGTGGATTATTTGTCTTATATAATGGGTCATTCCTTAAACACAGAGGAAGAAACTAATGATATCTCTTCTCTGAAAGGATCTGCCTCCATTTCCCAGCACATGAACCTGCTGTTCCTGTTCTCTTTTTCACCAGGAAAGGAATATTTATACATGGCACAATAGGAAGGGACAACGGTGCCCCTCCTCTCTGGAGACCAGCACAAGAACGGGCTCTAATGAGCCTTTAATACTATAATAGCCATTAATAGATGCAAGGAGTAGGACAATTTGGAGATTTGGGGGGTTACCTTTGTGGCCCAAAAGAGGTACCTGCCTTCACCATCTCTAGACAAGGGGTCCCATTCTTCTGTCCAAAGGTAAACAGCTCCAGGATCCTGGATTAACTCTCACCCCCGCCCCACCGTGTCACTGTGACAAACACAGATCTTCACTTTGGAAAAGGCACCAGACCCACAGTTGTTGGTAAGATAACCTCCTGGTTTGTCCCTGGGCTGTTCTGTGGTGGGGCTGGTCCTGGGTTCCCTTTTTAGAGTTGTTGTGTCCTGGTGTGCCAACTATGAAGTTTTCTTTGGACCAGGGACCAAGCTTATTGTTGTAGGTAAGATTCTGAGGGTCCTTGAGTGGGGTTGGAGGGGGATGGAGAAAAGACCACCAGATGCACTTTGAAAAGGAGGAAAGGTATAGTCCCTGTGATCTAATTCATCTAAGGAGCTCAGTGTTCTACAGAATGAGTCTCACGAAAATTTAACATCCTCAGAAGTCTCCTTGTTCAATCTGAGGCTTGAACAGCTTTTATTTGGGTGAGGAAAAGAAATTAGTCTATGTTGACCCTCTAAGGAATCAGAGGAACCTGAGGAAAGGAAAACTTCCTGGCAATGAGAATTACCCCAAAGTGAAATAGGCTGCCTCAGGAGGTCATGAATAGGGCTTCTTCTCCTTAGAAGTCTTCATGCAAAGACTGCATGACCACTTGTTTAGTATGTGGGTTCTTTTTCTGGCATGAATTGGATCGGATAGCATCTGAGGTACCTTACAACTCTGAAATTCCGTGGTTCTGTGAATGTTTAAGACTCAGGGCAATTTGAGGGGAAGTCCTGAAATTTCTTCATTCATACCCACTGCCAATGGATTTTATTCAGGGAGACTATGTGTCTATCCTATCTATTGAATTTTACAGGAGACAGAAATGCTTCCTCTCTCTCCCAACTTTCTCAAGTCCTGAGCTGATCTTGGAAGTGTGTGTGTGTGTGTGTGTGTGTGTGTGTGTGTGTGTGTGTGTGTCTGAATTCAAGAGAGGGAGACCAGGGATCTGTGGATATACTAAGTCTTTCTTCTGAATCCCAGGTATGATTCAGTGTATAATGGAGACATTGGGGTGGCATATAAGAAAGGGGAGATTTGAAATGAAGGTCAGAGACTGTGTACTGGAAACACACAGTTCTTTGGTATGGGGACCCAGCTTGTTGTTGTTGGTAAGTGTAAACCTGCAGTAGGGAGGTTATAAGACTGGGAAGAGGGGAATGGTATGGACAGATGTGGGAACTTGAGCTAAAGAGTGGGATGGGGGTTCTAAGGAGGTTCTAAGGGTTCTAAGGGAGGGTTGCTTGCTTTTTCTGAGACAGATACAAATGCCCGTCTCTCATGATCAGAAGCAAAGGAGGGATTTTAGCAATGACTGGACTGAGTGTTACTTGCTTTGAGACAGACCACTAGACTAGAAGTGATCATCTTACTAATCCTGCTGTCATCAGAGTGGATTTCCTCTATTTTCTCTCAGACTGTCAATCTGAAGACAGTGTGGTATAGTGGAAGAGAGCTAGATTTGGAGGCAGAGGGACTGGGTTCAAATCCTGACTCTTATTTACTAACCTTTGACAAGTTGCAAAAGAGGCATTTGGAATAGATGGCTTCTGAGATCCTAATGACTCTATGAACTTCTTGTTCTTACAAATTTCTCAAGGGAAAATATTTCATAGGCTCCCTTCTCAACAGTCTCAAGATCTCAATGGCTACCATGGGTCAAAGTCATAAGAGAAGGACATGAGGATTGTACAAACCATATTTTCATGGCCATAAAGCCATCAACAATGAAAAATGCATTTTTACCTCCAAACTGAAAATAACCTTAAGGAATGGTGGTCTAGGACACCCAGGAGAAGACTTGAGTTGAGGAGGGTAGAGCAGGTATGTTTAGTTTTTCTTCCAGTCTCTGTTGGTGTGTGAACAATGAAAGACAATACTTTGGCAGTGGCACCAGGCTGTTTGTCACAGGTAAGCAAAGCAGATTCTCCTATGCTATAGATTCCAGCAGGCAGAGGGGTGCCAGGGCAAGATCCCAACAGACTGACAGAGGCAGAATGAGAAACTGAGGAATATCATCAGAGAAAAGTAGAAATGACTACTTGAGGGACAAAATGTGAGCTAGGCCCCTCTCTCTTATATAGAAAATGTAGAAGGGACATAGTTTGATAGGACAGACCCCTGCTCAAGATGTGCTAGGTTTTGCCACAATCCTGTCTTGATGTGTAACTACCAGCAGCAGTACTTTGGAAAGGGGACTCAGCTAACTGTCGTGGGTAAGAAATGGGGTCTAGAGTGGTAGGGGGTAGTACTCTACCTTAGGCCTTCTTCTCCTCCCTTCCTTGGACATTGCAGAGGACTTGAACCCTTTCATTCTCCAGATCTTTGTTCACTATGTCTGTATAATGTTGTGTGATGCTCAGCCAATGCAATTTTCCTTCTCCAGTCCAGGAACCATTGTTCCTTGGGTGTCTCTTAGATCTTTGATCAGTTTGTCCTTTTCTATACATCTCTTTCTGTTTTTCTTGAATGTCTGTCATGTCCATTTCATTCAGCAAATATTTATTCTCTATGTACAAGGCCCCATGGTGTCTCTTCCCTCCACTGACTTCTCCATATTGTGCTTTGAAAGTTTTCCTTCTTCCACCCTGAACTTCTAGTCAGATGCTTTTGTCCACAGTGAGTCCACCCAGAGCCTCCTCTCTATTCCCACCAGAGCTCGAATGGGATCTCATTTCAGAGAGGGAAGAAAGTGAAAGAGATATAGCACTGGTTTTACAGCAGCAGTCTGGGGCTGTGTAACAACTCACCCCTCACTTTTGGAGATGGAACCAGGCTGGTAGTGACAGGTATGGGGATCCCACATTGAATCAGGGGGGCATTTGACTTTATTTCACCTCAGTCAATTCTTTGAATTGGTGGTGGGAGAGAAGATGGGGTCTGAAGAAACTCTGAAGTGCTCCTCTCTGCCTTCTCAAAGGCAACTCTGATTCATTTTTCTTGATCTGTTCTGTCTGCCTTTCCTGCATAATGCTGAGCTCTTTACCTCAAACACCCCTTTTTTAAACTTCATTTATATTCACAGATATCTGTTGTGTTTTAGCTGCCTTTCTTCATATCCTTGGTCCCATATTAGCTTCAGTTTCTTACTGAGTTTACCTCTTCATCTGTTGCTCTTCTCCTTTTTTTCCTCTTTCTCATTCACTCCCTTAATTCTGCATCCATGCCTCCTTCTTTGTAACTATCTCTGTCTTCTCGGACTTGGTTTCTTTTTCTACTTCCACCTCTATCTCATCTGCAACCCTAGTCAGTTGTCTATTTCTTCATCTCCTCTCAGTCTCAGTCTTTCAGTCTCTATGAGTCTCCTTCAGTCTGCTTGTGCTAATTTTAAGAAGACAAGAGATAACGTCTACTGAGATCAACAAGGTCAAAGCAGGGGAAGAGAGTGGTGCAACTCAGAGAGAAGGGGGAACCTACTGTTCCCTGTACCTGTGAACTTCAGGTGACTAACTGAAGGCAGAATTTCCTCTGGCTTCAGTGTGTGCTGGGTTCCATCTTAGAAAACCAACCTTAGGTGAGCAATTCAGTTTAGAAATACTAACTACCTCAGTAGAAAGCCCTAGAGATGAGGAAAGTGAGCCTCCCTCTCCAAACCTCAGGATCTATTCTTTGACGAGACAAGATACCTGCCAGGGGTAAGTACAAAGAAATTCCCTAAAGAGGAATGGAGCAATTCTTTAAGTAACACGCTCTGAGAAAATGTGGAAGAGGGTAGTAGGGAGTGGATGGATGGGGAAATGGAGAGGAAATAAAGGGCTAAGTCTGGTTCAGATGGTGAATACAGGCATTATATTCCTTTGAAGGGTCTGACCATAGAATTATAGATTCAGAACTGGAGGAGAGCTTAGAGATAAGCAAATAAGTCCTCATCTAACATACAAGGAAACTGGGGTCCAGAGAGACTTGCCTGGTCATAAAAGTAATAAGTTGCAGAGGCAAGATTCCAGCCCAGGTCCTATGTTTCCAGATCCAACACTCTTTACACTATAGAAATCACTCCTCTCCAGAGAGGCGAACTCAGACAATGTTCTCTGGTCAAAGGCCTTGTTAGCTGAATTCCTTTCCCCACTTCTATTCCCAATCCATATTTATCCCTTTCCCTCAGTTTCCTCAGCAGAAGAATCAAAAGATATTAGAGACTGGAAATTTTCAGGAAAACTTATTGATAGGACACCTTCCAAATCCAAGTAAATCACCAAGTAAACAGCTTTCATGAAGGCTGAGGAATTACCAAGATACACCAGAGCATATGGAGGAAACCATTACCTGGAGTCCTAGAGTATTAAGGGAACACTTTAATGGCGAGAATAATAGTAGGGGACATTCTGGCATAAAGGATCAAGATAACCTCAGTTCTTTGATGTATATTCAACTGAGTACTTACCACCTCCAGACAGCTGGAAATTCATTCTGTGAATTGCTCTCAGGTCCTAGTATGAATACTTTCCACATAGCAGGCAATGCATAAATATTGATTCTGTGAAATTATTTGCTAAATCCCCAAGTACCTCATTCCCCAGGGACAGGTAATGTGCTAAAGTATTGGAAGGGGGTGCTTTCAGTCCTACTGACTCATAAGTATAAATAATCTCTTTGTAGGGATCTTAGATAATGACATGATCTGGATAGCACTACCTTTTGCATGTATTTGGCAAATAACTCATTACCCTTGGTTAGTATGCTCACAGTTAATTCTTGGGATCACGCCCTAAGAGAAGCCTAAACCTCCGATCCCAGTGGCCACTCTTCACAATGAGCTGAAGGAGATCCAAACAAGAGAGTACCCAAACTCATAACCTGAGCAGTACCCTCCAGGAAGTCCTTCTTATACCCACCCGGGACTAGGAAGGATGAAACAATAACCCAGGTTTCTCTGATCCCTTTGAATTCATTAGTCAGGGATAAAAATATCTGAGGTGTAAGTTACACTAGAGAAAAGTGTAACTGGTGATATCTAGAGCTAGAAAAGATCTTTAAAACCCTTTACTCATTTCTATTCATAAGGAATATACAATGATTCCAAAGACAGTGACAGTTTCAAGATTCAAATTTATTCCAGTTTTTTTTTAACTACTCTGCCATGCCTCCAGTAACTTATTTCCTCTGGAGAGCACATTTCTTGTCCTAGAAGCAAGATTTAAAGGGTGACCCACAAAAGCCTGGCCTCACAGTCTTTACAATGGCACCTCCTTAGGAAATAACATATTGTTCCTTTAATCAGAGAGATCATGTGTCTGACTATTCCACTTGTTAGACAGTTGTATCTATCTATCTATCATCTATCTATCTATCTATCTATCTATCTATCTATCTATCCATCCATCCATCCATCCATCTATCTACCTATCTATCTATCTATCTATCTATCTATCTATCTATCTATCTATAAGCATGGGTTGGGGACCAAGTCTTCAATACTATTCTTATCTCAACTCCTTCCCATAAGTTTTCTATGGCATCTACTGGACATTAGACTGGACAAAAGGAGGGGGTAATGTTTGGACCCTGGATGCATCCCTCAAAAAAAAAATTACAGGCAAATAATGCTCAACCGCAATAGATACACAGCAACATTTGACCTGAAAAATTACATAATCATGTTACTCGGTATCTTAAACTTTCTGGAAATCATAAGGTAGGTTAGCCTGTAGATCTGTAAATTGAGTATTGAATAAGAGAATAAATATAGCTTTTTTAACATAAGAAGAAAAACTCTTACTTGTGGAATAAATTACTTATTCATTCCCCAGGGACAGGTAATGTGCTAAAGGACTGGAAGGGGGTGCTTATTTGTGGAGGAAGTCAAGTATGAGAAGGTAGAAAGGTGCCAAGTTTGAAGGGTTTCAAAAGTCAAATATATTTATATTTGATCTAGAGGTAATAGGGAGCCAGTGGAGTATGCTGAGTATGGGAGAGAGGGGAGAGAGTGGTATTGGTGCCATGGTCAGACCTTTGCCTTAGCAAGATGGCTTTGGAAGCTGAGTGGAAGATGGGTTAGACTGGGGGAGACTCGAGGCAAGAAGATCAATCAGAAGGTTATTGAAGTACTCCAGGTATGAGGTAATGAGGTATTATTGCATCAGGATGGCAGCTGTGTGAGTGAAGAGAAGGGAAAGTATATGAGACATTGCAAAGGTAGAAACAAGATTTGGCAACAAGGTGGATATTTGTAACGAGTGAGAGTGAAGAATACAGGATGACATTGAGGTTGAAAGCTTGGGTAACAACAAGTATGGTGGTGGTAACTTTGATATTAATAAGAAAGATTAGAAGAAAGGAAGAATGGGAGGGCAGAATGGAAAAACGAGTTCTGTGTCTGATTTTGAGAGGCCTGAGGGACATCCAGTTTGAGATATCTAAGAGTCAGCCGGTGATGCTAGACCGACTAAGTGATGTTAGACTAATACTCTTTCTCCTTTCATTCCCTAAGAAGGCAGTTCTGTGATCCTAGTCCTGTGTCCCAACCTCTTTCCATTTTTTCAGATAACCTGACCAGGGTGACTCCCCCAAAGGTGACTGTGTTTCAGCCATCTGAGGAAGAGATGGAGGAGAAGGGAAAGGCCACACTGGTCTGTCTGGCCACAGGCTTCTACCCTGACCTCGTGGAGCTGAGCTGGTGGGTGAATGGGCAGCAGACCCAAATTGGGGTCAGCACAGACCCTCAGCCCTCCAAGGAGCAGCCTCAGAAAAACTTCTCCAGCTACTCACTGAGCAGCCGCCTCCGGGTTTCTGCTCCTTTCTGGCGCAATCCCAAGAACAGCTTCCGTTGCCAAGTCCTGTTCCATGGGATCTCAGATGATGAGCCCTGGACAAGTAACCAAAACAAACCCATCACCCAGAATGTCAGTGACCAGATCTGGGGAAAGGCAGGTAAGAACATCCAAAGCTGAACCAGGATAGAAATGGTGTGGGTGTGGAAAAAGATAGATCCAGAGAAGGAAACCAAGGGAGGGAGAGAGAGGGAAAGAAAGAAGGAGGAAGAAAGAAGGAGGGGGGGTGGAAGGAAGGGAGGGAGGGAGGAAGAGAGGAGAGAGGGAGAAGGAAAGGGAGAGAGAACAAACCTTCTCTTGAAAGCTGTTAGAGAGAATCAAGGAAAGGATAGAAGATAATTCAGAGTCAAAGACAGAGTCGAGGGAAGACAGATAATCAGATAGAGAAGCAAAATAGTCTGTCTCTAAGGATGTCCCCAGGTTTCATATATTCAGATCAGGGAAGAACAATTTCCCTGGAGATAACCAAGGCCACTTCCTGGGTGAATAAGATTTCAAGCCAGGTGCACCCTTCCTGCTCAGTTACAATTAGAGTTTTATAGAGAGCCCACGCCCCCTAGTCTATCGACCTGTGCACTTCAGCAATTCAGTGTCCAGCTGACCTTACATCCTTCCATTTGCCCAAGATCACAGGGATTTTTTTAAATAATGATAGCAAGGAGAGAAATACAGAATCAGAGTTAAGTCAGAAAATATCAGAGTTTATATTTTATTTGAATTATGAATACTTGTCTCATGATTTATTTGGGGCCCTAGGCCTATAAGTTTGACCTATGTCACCTATCTAAAAGACAACATCCTTGGGAAATTTAAGACTTCTCATATATGTCCTCAATTTTTTCTTCCAGATTGTGGTGTTTCCTCTGGTAAGTGAAGTTCTCTTTTCTTCCTCTCTCATACCCCTGTGCCAACAACCATAGCCCGGGTCAACTAACCAATTAGTCAGACAAAAAAATATTTATTAATCAACTACTGCATGCAATGTTAAGTGCTTAGAATAAAAAAAAAACCATAAAAATCAGTCCCTGACCTTGAGGAGATTACAATCTAATGGGGAAGGCAATATATAAACAGCTCTGTATATGTGTAAGTTCTTCCTGCACTATCAAGTGGTAGGAATATGGAACTTGGAAGGCTAGAGACATTTTCTTATGGATATGGGGTTTCAACCCTCACAGAGTCCTATCAACAAAGTGTCCAGTCTGCCACCTTCTTCTATGAGATTCTCCTGGGGAAAGCCATGCTGTATGGCCTGCTGGTCAGTGCCCTGGTGTGGAGAACCATGGTAAGAGCATGAAAAAAGTGGAAGGCAAATGAGACATGTCCGTTATCTAGAAGCAGCCTTTGGGAGTCTTCTTGGTTTACTAAGGGCAAAAGAAGAGGGAGAGGGGAGGGAGGAGGGGAATAATCCCAAGAACTCCAGAGAATATCTCCAAGTGACTTGAATCTTTTTAACTTACAAATGGGATTGGTGAGAGTGAGAAATGCATATTGAAACTAAAATATGGGGTGGGCTAGAGTCAGTGTCTACAACAAGGGTCTGGTCTCCTACAGAGGTTCCACTTGGATATTTTCACCTTCTGAGCTTCCCCTTCTGTAACAAGTCTCTTCTCTCAGCTTCATTCCCCCTGTCATGTTACCTGGAAAGCCTATAAAGCAGTAATTATATCTCTTCCTCAGGCCAAGAGAAAACATTCCTGAGGCCACCTATGGAGGTAATAACAGGGAGGAGAGAGCAGGAGAATTCAGCACCCTATCCTTGGCCACTGCTTTCTCTATTCCTATCCTGTGTTTCAGAAGAACTATTATTTCCTCAGCTCCCATTTTCATGTTTCATAGGTCTCCTTAAAAAGAACTCTGAAGCTCACAGAGAACAAGAATGGTGGCTTAATCCTAAAGAAATAAAAAAGGTCTTGCCCTACTTAGCTATTACCAATTGCGTATTCATCTTTTCTCTTTTTTTCGTATCATTTACTTACATTTGGAAATCCTCGTCCAAGTCAAGACAGAGTTCCTGAAAGTATTAGAGTAGTTCATTAAAAGCATGTCAGCAGAGTTTTCCCACTATGGGAAGATAACCCACTATGACATTAAAGTGGCATAAAATGTAGTTGACAATTTCACCTGCCCTTACACAGGCACTCCAGAGGTATAAAGGGGAAGGGAAGGGAAAGGGGAAGGGAAGGGAAAGGGGAAGGGAA
>CM053581.1:502506486-502568986 GCA_028627135.1 Pseudochirops cupreus
AAGGGAAAGGGGAAGGAAAGGGGAAGGGGAAGGGAAGGGAAAGGGGAAGGGAAGGGAAGGGAAGGGAAGGGAAGGGAAGGGAAAGGAAGGGAAGGGAAGGGAAGGGAAGGGAAGGGAAGGGAAGGGAAGGGAAGGGAAGAATAGTAAATTGACTAAGTTAGAAATAAGAAAACTGTACTATAAGGCAATCTGGACCTGCTATGAAAAGGAGAAAACCTGCATGAGGGACAATTAAGGGAGAGAAGTATTTTACATAGTTTTTAGTAGTTTTACATAGTTCATACTAAATTTTCATCTGTAGTTAATAATTGGGGATTGAAGTTAATGGGAGAGATTGGGACTGAATATAAAGAGTTCAGAGTTAACCACATAAAAATTAGTAACAATTTGAAGAGTGAAAATGTAGACTAAGAAAAGGAACTATGGTACAATCAAATCACTAACAGTAAGAGAAACATAAATTAAATTCTTAAGTTTCAACTCGCACCAAGCAATTTGGTAAAAATGACAAAAGATAGAAATACTCAATGTTGGTGGGACTGTAGAAAGATAGGCATGCTAATACACTTCTGGTGGAGCTAGGAAGTTGGTCCAACCATTCTGGAGAGTAATTTATAACAACCATTTAAAATAAAAATTAAGTGACTAAAATGACCATACCCTTTCATTTGGAAATACCACTGCTGGGCATATACCTCAAGGAGGTCAAAGATAGAAAAATAAGTCCCATAAAATATTCATAACATCACTCTTTACAGCAGCAAATAACTGAAAACCAAATAGATGTGCTCTAAACAAATCAGGTTACACTAATGTACAGAATATTACTATAGCATAAGAAACTATGAATATGAAGAATTCTCAGGAGCATGAGAAAACATATGAACTGATACAGAATAAAATAAACACAACAAGAAAAACAACATATCCAAGGAATACAGAAATGGAAATGGAAAGAACATAGAACCAAAACTGTGAGTACAATGACTAAGCTAGGTCTGACAGAATAAATGGGAAAATACACCTAACTCATTCTTTGTAAAAGTGGGGAACTCTAGATGGGGAACGTTGTATAAACTGTCACACCTGCTTGATGCATTCACTAGTTCTCTACATTCATATAGTGAGTGGGTCCCATTTGGTCTGCCCCCATCCTATTTCTGCTCAACATATGACCTTTATTCTTGCTCACTCCCTCCCCCCACCTCCAAAGAATTGTGATTTACTAAAGTTAATTACGATCAACTGCCCCTGCCACTGAGGATGTCTCCTCAGTGGGCCAGAGTATGCAGGGTGAGAGAAACTAAGTGCTTATTTCAGAGCCTGGAAGCCTGTTCTGACTCAATATCTGGCATCCCAGTCTGAACATATATTTATCATTACAATACCATGAATTTGGACCTGGAAGGGACTTTAGAGGTCAGGTGGTCCAAATTCCTTATTTTGTAGATGAGGAAACCAAGACCCAGAAACTTTAAGTGGCTTTCCCAAAGTCACAGAGCTGGGATTTGAACTCAGGTCTTCCTGGTTCTGTCCTTCATTCTCACCATTATACCCTTCTGGTTCTTCAGTTTCTAAAAGGACTCCTCTCCTGTAGAATGGGCTGAGAATAGATGAGGTAAAGGGATTCAGAGGAAATCCAAGAGTCATGCCAAGGTATGATTGATTGGGAAGGTTGCCCCAGGCCCAGACTTTGGAGGACCCTGCTTTCTGAGCAGTGACTTAAAGAAGCAGAAAGCAGAAAATGAAGTAGAATGGAGTGAGATTTTGAAAAGAAAAGAGGCTCTAAAGTCCACATTCATACAATTAGGGCATTAATATTCACTCATGAAAGAGCTAGGATTATATCTCCCCATTGCCACACACAGACTATTCTATTTTTTACTCTTTTCCTCGTTTTGAAATACCTTGAGATTCATGTAAACCTATTTTTTTATCAGTACGTGGAATCGTATTGGTAGAGGCCCTCCTTGGTAAGAGAACTCCCCAATACAAACCAGTAACTATTCTGCTATTTATTGTCATAAGGGTTTCAAAGGAGCCCTTAGATGTTGTGACCTGCCCAGAGTCACACAGCTAATATGTGTCAAACAGGACTCAAACTATATCTTTCTGACAATCTCCTAATCTCTATCCATTTATCCATGCTGGCTTTCAAACTGATTTTACCTTATTTTGGTCTTTAAGGGGAAAAATCCAGTGTGATTGGCTCTAGGGAAACACCCAAAGGGGAAGAACTTGTTGTCTTTGTATCCCCAGTGCTGGGCACTGAGTAAGCTCCTTATAAATGTTATTTGATTGATTTGACTCCAAGATTCTTTTCACTACAATCCTGTCTCTAGACCACAGATCCTTAATCTTTTTTGAGTGTGTATTTTTAAATAAATAAATAAATGTTCTTAAACAAAATAAATGTTTAAAAAAACATTTAAAATAAAATTTAATTAAATAAATGGTTTTTAAATAAAACATATAGGACTACAAAGAAACCCATTCTATGAAAAAAGTCCATGGATTCAGATTAAGAATCTTTGCTTTAATATCTGAGATCATTTTCAGTGGTAAGTAGACTGTTGCTTCCTCAAGTGACAAAGGTAGAAAAAAGTAAAGCATTTCACCTGTAATGCCCATTTGGTTCTCAATCACATTTGGTCACTCTGAGGCATGTGGTTGTCAAGTCAACCTTGAATACTGCAAGAACAAGGAACCACTGGGGAATTTCACTATTCATTTTAGGGAGAGTTCAAAGTATTAGGAAGTATTTCTAGGATACTGCCCTCTAGGGATAAGCATTTCCTTCCACATAGAGTATAACAAAATTGCAAGTACCCTGAGTATTCTACTTGCCCTTTTGTGGACTTGATTCAAATTATTAATATCTTTCTGAAAAGTGGTACCTAGAACTGAACATAGTAGAATAGGTAGAGTGTGAACTGACCAAATTTTGTAAAATTATTCTTCTCTCCTTTTACTTTCTCTGTGGGTGATACTATGAGATCTGGAGGAAGCAAATTCCAGCTGAGAGGACAGGGAAAAGAGATACCCCAGCAGGTAGAAGAGGAACACAAAAAGTAGGTGAGAGGACAACATGCCTACTCTGCTTTGTAATTCAGATTTTGTTCCTTAATGCATCAGCAGTCTACTTGTTACTGAAATTGATTTCAGATCCTAGAACAAGGCTCTTAACTTGGAAGTAGAACTTTAAAAAAAAATTGTAAGTTATTTCAATAGAATAGCTTTTTTGTATTTGTATATCTTATTTTATGCATTTAAAAAGATTATTATGAGGAGCCCATAGGTTTCACCAGATTGTCAAAGAGTTCCATGATACCAAAAAATAAAAAAATAAGAACTCCTTCCCCAGTGAGTGGTTTGTAGTGAATTGCATGCTTGACTTGGAATCAATGGACTTGTATTTATTATGAATCTACCATGTGTCCAACACTGGAGACACAAAGACAAAAAGAAATAACACTCTAACACTTCGTATTCTAACAGAGTCAGAAAGACCTGGGTTCGAGCCCAACCTCAGACACTAGCTATGGGACCTCATAGATGTCGCTTCTCTGAACCTCAGTTTCCTTATTTTTTAAGCTTTTATTTAGTATTTTATTTTCCCCAGTTACATGTAAAAGCAATTTTTAACATTTGTATGTAGAATTTTGAGTTCCAAATTCTCTCCCTTCCTCCATTCCCCCACCCCATTGAGAAGGCACGCAGTTCCATACAGGTTATTTAACAGCAAGCACCCTAGTATACCCAGGATGGCCTGCCAGCACAGGTTCTTTGATCTGCTTTTAAAGGAGTCAACAATATTTTTAAGTTACATTCACTAGTTCAGGGAAAAGTCAGCACCCTAAACTTCAGCAAAAATACAAGCAGAAAAATAAAGACCAACAGACAAGGTTCTGACTACCTGAATCAACAATACACTTTATATACACCCCTGAATGGAGAGAGCCTTTACATTTGAGCAGTTAGGGAGCTCTGAACATACAGTCACTCAGAATCTCAACCAGAAAATCACAAGATCCTTCTCACATGCCCATTCCCAAAACAAAATGCCCACTCAGAGAATATATACACTTTCCAGAGCCAGAAGGCATCACAATCCTCCTGACTCAGTGCCTAATTAGAAATTAGCAAAAGGTGTGAAAGCCTTCCTACAAGCAAGCCTCCCCTAAGCAAGCTTCCCTTAATGGGCTGCACATGAGGCCTATTAATGAGGTGTATATGGGGGGAGGGGGTTTAGATCTTACATCCCATCAACATTATAGTTATATATAGGTAGTCTTGCAAAACATATTCATAAATCAAGTTGTGAAAGAAAATATAGACAAGAAAAATCAAGAAAAATAAAGTTTAAAATAAGTATGCTTCAGTCTATATTCAGATGTCATCAGTTCTTTCTCTGGGGATGGAGAGCATGTTTCATCATAAGTCCTTCAGAGTTGTCCTGGATCACTGTATTGCTGAGAATAGCTGTCATTTGCAGCTACTCATCTTAAAATTTTGCTGTTACTTTGTACACAGTACATTTCACTTTGCATCAGCTCATGTGAGTCTTTCCAGGTTTTCTGAGAGCATCCTGCTCATCATTTCTTATAGTACAATAATATTCCCTCATAATTCCATATAACTTCTTGTCATTCCCCAACTGATGGGTATCTCCTCAATTTCAAATCCTCTCCCCCAGAAAAAAAGCTGCTATAATATTTTTTTTTCATATAGGTCCTTTTTCTTTTTGTTTTTCTATCTTTTGAGATAGATCTGGTAGTGGTATTGCTAGGTCAAAGGGTATATGCATAGTAGTTTCTTTATCTTTAAGAGAGCACCTACTGTGTGGGGCTCTTGTGAGGATCAAATGAGCTGATGCTTTTAAAGCACTTTGCAAAACTTTAAAGTGCTATGTAAATATCAGATATTATTATCATCATTATTATTACCTAGGAGATTAGCTATAAGGTAGAGAATTGAACCAGAAACTCTGAAAACCCCTTTTCTTCCACCCTACTTTTCCCTTCATTAGCGGTTGTGATCCTCTGGAAATTTTCTCCCTTTGAGAATGATCTCTCTTTGCTAATTGAGACATAGCTAGCTATTTCAAGTGTCAGCCCCTTCACTAAAGAGAAACACCTGCCTTGAACCTTAGCCCTGCCCACTCTTCTTCTCTATAAATAAGAGTCTAAGCAGAAGGGGCACAGGTATTGTCAGAGTCAATACTCCTATACAGGTGGCATCTAGGAAAGGGAGCATCTACTCCCTGCCTGGGCCCCCTCAGTTTTTCTTCAGTTCCCTCACCACTTCCCACTTTACTCCTCCCCCAAGCCCTGTTCCACTAGTCTTTACCACAATCACTCCCCAAAACTTCCTCTGGGTTAAGGGAAGGGGATGAGGAGGAGGGGCTATTCTTGTAGCAAGCTGTATCATTGTGGGAACTGGGGGGGGGGAGCACAATGATTCAAGTTTATGAAATGCCTTTACAAAAATCCCTCACCGCAAGGATGTCCACTGTTCTCCCTCTCTTACATCTTTTGGGGGTCTCAAAGGACAGTTTTGTTGGGGAGAAGGTGATCTCTACAGGCAGTAGCTGAGAGCCTCTTTGTTTGATTCTTATCTAAGCTGTAGCCTGGACTCAGTGCCCTTTCCTTCCTCCAGTTGACAACTCAATTCATGGGTTTAGGTCAAGATATCAAGGTATACATGATAGATAATCTCTCGGATTTTAATGAATCATATTGATTCAGAAGAGATGGAGTCCTGTGGCAATATTGTCACAAAGGATCCATTCCAATGAGGAACCAATGTTTTAGAATGTAATGAAATAGGGAGCGTTGTCCTCCACAATATTGAGGAGCCAAAGAGTAATTGTCCATGTTATCATTATGTTAATTTGACTTTAAATGGGCCCAGCTATATGTACTTATTTCACAGTGTCTTGCTGAACCTGGAGAGTGTCAGGAGAAGAGGGAATTAAAAGGCAAGGGAGGCCCCTAGGGGATGGGGAAGAATTCTTGGCCGTCCCCTTCCTACTGTGCTATGATGAGCTTCATTTTGGACCTGGGACCAGGCTCAATATTCTAGGTAAGGATTGGGATCGGGGATTTAAGGGAGAGGGCTTGGGAAATGGCAGCTGCAGCTTGGCCCTGACAGTACCCATGCAAACCAAACTACCCTAGCCCCCTTACCCTCCTTCTGGAACCTCTGGACTGGAAGGCGTGGGAGGAACGCGGAGGGGTCTGGGATCCCTGGACTGGAGCTGGAAGCCCCTTCAGGGCATACCCCAGTTTGAGCCGAAGTCCTCACGGCTGTGCTAACTCCGCCGCGCAGTTAAATTTTGGAGCCGGAACCAGGCTAACAGTTCTGGGTAAGACAGGACAGCACCCACTATCCTCTATTCCCATTTAATCCCTCTCAGTGAGCAGGGAACAGGGCAGAGATGGCAGTTGCCCCCAGACTAGGAGAGAGCTGGGGACAGGAATAGGGACCCCCATAGTCCACCTCCCCAGTCCATTTGCGTGCGGTGCTGCCGGGCTGTGAGCTCAGACATCCTTTACTTCGGGACAGGCTCCAGGCTCTTCGTTCTAGGTTAGTCTGTATAAAGCCCTGATGGAGGAAGGAAGAGTCCCCAGGGAAGAACTGATGTTAATAGGGTAGAGGGGAGGAGCAGAGAACGGTTGGGAGGCTGGTTTTTGTGAGGGGTCTGGGGGCTGTGACTCTGGTAACGCAGCCCAGTTTTTTGGATCTGGAAGTCGGCTGATCGTTATAGGTGAGTGTCCCTGGACAGCTCATAACAGGGCATTGAAGGTCTGGAAGGGTACCAGCACCACAGCTTTGGCCGCTCCCTGGCTAGACAAGGACAAGGAGGGTACTGGGGGAAAGCAGTTGTGCCAGAGAGCGAGCCGGAGTCATTTCCATCCCCTAGGCATGCTTCCTCCTGCCCCTTAGAGGATTTTTTTCCTGATCTGAGTGGACGGTAAGGGAGTGGTGAGAGGAATAGGAGGACAAGCTGAGATGGACCGAGAGCACAGCCCTGGCATACATGGGAACTGGCTGTGAGGGCTTATCTGTGCCCATCTTCCTAGGAGCAGTGTTTTGGCTTGCATGGGTCAGGGGTGATACACATCTTTCCTCCTGGCTACCCCGATCAACCCCCAGCCCCTCCCACCCGTGATTCCAAGGAGTCATTGTCCCTCAACTAGCATCTCTTGGTGGGAGGATAACCTCTGAAGGTAGCTTTAGAAAAGCTTCAGCCTCCCCCATCTCCGGTACTACCCTGAGTGCCCTCTACTCCACATTTTCCCCTTCCCTAACAATGGATTTACTCCAAGGAAACCTGAGTGTACATAGACAAATTGGGATGGAAGGGGGATCGAGGAAGGTAGCAGAGGGACTAGTCTCACTCTTTTTGGTTTCGAGGGGTTGAGTGAAGTACGATTCCCAAACCTTCTCCACTGGACAAAAATAGTGTCTAAAAGGAGGTAAATCAATGTCCAAGGGAAAGGATTCCAGCACAATGTGGATGGACAGCCAGGCAGTGTGGCATCATGAAAAAGACATTGAATTTGGAGTGAGAGGACCTGGATTCACACAGATCTCCAACCTTTGGTGACCTTGGGCAAGTTACTTACTCTGTGTCTCTGGGCTTCAAGTACATCATCTGTAAGATGATGAGAGGGTTGCAGTATAAAAGCTCTAAAGTCTTTTCCAGATATAACCCTAATCTGCACTTTATTTATTCTATACAGCTGGTCAAGGAGGGAGAGGATGTTAGAGGAGAGAAAGAGAGAGAGAAAGAGAGAGAGAGAGAGAGAGATGTTGGTTTTTCCCCTCATCTTCATTTATGGAATGGCATACATAGAGTTTAAAATCTAGTACAGTGTTATATACCAGAGGACTCTTAAGTGTTTATTTTATTTAGTGGTGATAAAGAGGAAGGAGGGGAAAGATGATCGTGATTGAGGGACAAAGTAGAAGAGAGCATGGGAGCAACAGACACAAGCAGTAGGAGAAAACCATTTCCAGGCTGGGTTTGACTTTTCACAGTAGACTCCTGTATGGATTACAAAGTCTGCCTCTCCCCCTCCCCAAGTCCTTCACCCTCTTACTTTGGGATCCTGTTCCTTGAGAAAAATCATAGGATTTTGAACTGGGAGAATGCTAGATATTATCTCATCCCAATCTTTGTTTTTAGAAATGAAGGAGATGAGTCCTGTAAAGGTGAAATATAAGGATCATGTCCATGCTACCACCACCAGGCCTTTCCCATGGGCACCCATCAGACTAGTCAGTCATATAAATTGGAGGAGTAAGTTCTTGTTTTCATTGGGTAATTAACTCAAGGGTGCCACAGGACTCTCTAGCTCTGAAATATTTCCTCTTTCCCTCAGACTAGACCTAAAATGCCACTTCAGTTACTCCTCTGGGTTTGATGAAAGATAAGAAAAGAGGGAATGTGGAAGGACAGAGACTCTTTAAATGCATATATTTTACTTTAGAAGGGTACAATGTGAATCTAATGTTTGATGAGTTCTCTTGTAGAATAGGGATTATATTTTTTCCTCTTGGTACTAGAGGGGAGAACTAAGATTAATATGTGGAATTTTTAGGGAGGACTATTTCAGCTTAATCTAGAAAAGGATTTCTTATCGGTTTGAGCAATCCAAAAATAGACCAGGATGTTTTAATAGGTGGTGAGTTCCCTGTCCCTGGAGGGGTTCAAGCAAAGTGTTGATGGTCACTTGTTGGGGATGAGGATATACCTCCTTCATCAGTAAAGATCTTAGATCACTTCCAACTATGATGCCAATTTTCTAGAAGGGAGAGTTGAGTTTCTACTAAATGCCTTCTCTCATTCAGTGTTAATTTAATAGACCAATTTAATAAGCACTTACCTTAGCTTTTGGGTATATGGAGGTTATAAAGATAAATAGGATAGGATCCCTAGCCCCACAGAACTCCCCTTAGCTTGAATAAGTTTGTTGTTATTGTTCAGTCTCCTCTGACTCTTTTGGACCCCATTTGGGGTTTTCTTGGCAAAGATATTCTAGTAGTTTGCCATTTCTGTCCCTAGCTCATTTTACAGATGAGGAAACTGAGGCAACAGGGCTATGTGACATATCCATGGTCACATAGTTTCTGAGGGCTGGATTTGAACTCAAGTCTTCCTGACTTCAGGCCTGGTGTTCTATCCACTGCTCCACATAGCTGAGTTTCTTAGAGTATAAAACCAGTCACCTATAATAACAGGACCATAAGGAAATGGGAAGGGATCAAATAAGTTTTGACATGAGGGGAGGAGGGAATGATCATTTTTCTATAGCCCCTACTACGTGCCAAGCATTGTGCCAAGTGCTTTTTACCAATATTGTTTGATGTGATCCTCATAATTCTGAAAAGTGGGTGCCATTATCATCCCCGTTTTGACACTGAGAAAACTGAGACAAAGATTAAGTGACTTGCTCAGGCCCAGGGTCAATAGCTAGCAAGTGCTGAGGTTGGATTTGAGCTGAGGTCTTCCAGATTCCAGGCCCATTGTTCTATCCACTGTGCCACCAACTGACTCAGTAGAGGCAATTCAGGAAAGACGAAGAACAGGATTAGTGACCTCAAAAGGCTGATCATTCTGAGTTGTCATGGTAGGGGGACATTTACAGATAAAGAAACTATGGGCCTGCTAGTGGAGCCAAAGGAGATGCATAGGGCCCTGACTTAGGCGAATTCTGGCAAAAGCAAATGCATTCTCAGATTTGTCAGTCTGAAGGAATCATGACCCAAAAAATTCCATCAATATATACCAGGTTAACAATTGAAGTAAATGCTTAGAAACTGCTGGGATTGAAGTCAATGCAGTAATTTTAAGCATCTCCCATCAGTAAGGGATTGTGCCAGGTACAGGGGACACAGAGAAAGAGAGAGGAGAGCCTGTCCTCTATTAGCTCACATTCTACCTGGGGATTTAACCTATATAGGAGTATAAACAAAGCAATAAAGAGAACTTTAAAAATGGAAATAATGTTAAGTGGGGAGGAGGAAGGAAAGGATTAAGAGAAGGTGAGACCCAATCCATGCTTTGAAGGGAGCTCAACATTCTCCTAGGCAGCTAGGGGAGGGAACATGGGAGGCCACTTTTGCAAAGGCAGGGAGATGGTAGATGGAAAGTCATAGACATAGAACAGCCAGTGGTCTAGTCTGACTGGGTCAGGAAGTGCTTCAAGGGGAGTAATAGGAAATAAAAGCAGAGAAGGAGAGAGAGGAAGATAGAAGAGGATTTTAAATATCCAGCTAAGTTTTTATCCTAGAAGAAATAGAAAGTCATTGAGGAATTTTGAGGGGGTTGGGGGAAGAGGAGACATGGTCAGATCTGTCCTTCAGGAATTTGAATTTAACAACTATAAGGGATAATTAGAGAAGGGTCTGACAGCCCATTAGGAAGCTACAAAAACAGACCAGGTAAGTGATAATAAGGGCCTGAAAAAGGTAAAGACCAAGTGAGTGTAGAAAGAGGATTGATATTGGAGAGGGTTGTGGAGGTAAGGTTGAGAAACATTTTATAAGATGTCCCAAAAATCTTAGTGCTGGGCAATAAGATTTTGGGGACACCCCATAAAATGGGATTTAGGGAGGCTGACTGCAATGATGAATGTCTGAAAGCACGCTTGTGCTTTTGAAAGAAATGGGGAGATGTGGAGGAGAGATAGGCTTAGAGGGCTCGGCTCAAAGAAGTCTACCAATAGGGAAAGGGAATTGGGACTTCACTGGCAGAAGCAATGTAGCTTTATACATATGAAGTCTAGTAGAAAAAAAATCCCTCAAAGATTCAAGATCTACAATCATTGAAAAGTCTTTTAAATTAAACCACAACACCACTTATTTAAGTATCTGCTATATTCAAAGTAATTTGCTATGCACTAGAAGAAATATAAAAGTAAACGAAATAATACATCTAAACTCAAGGAACTGGCATTCAAGTAGAAAAGATAAATTATATATTCAAAAATTATATGTATGTATACAAAGTATCTATAAAAATTATAATTCAAAACATAACATTACAAGTAGACAAGAGAGTTATAGAATCCTGTGACTTCCATCTGTGAGATCAGGGAAGATTTTTCAGGTTTCTTCTCTGTAAAATGAAGAAATTGGAAAAGATGATTTTTGAGGTCCTTCCAAGCTTTAAATAGATAACTAGGCCTTGAGGAATAGATAGGATTTTAACAGACAAAAGGATATCTTAATTCTCACACAGTACTACAAATAGACAAATACATAAAGCATCTTCTTCCTCCCTTCACAAGAAGACAGCTCTGTGACCAATCTTGGATACCAACCTCTTTCCATTTTTCAGATGACCTGACCAAGGTGACTCCCCCAAAGGTGACTGTGTTTCAGCCATCTGAGGAAGAGATGGAAGAGAAGGGAAAGGCCACACTGGTCTGTCTGGCCACAGGCTTCTACCCTGACCTCGTGGAGCTGAGCTGGTGGGTGAATGGGCAGCAGACCCAAATTGGAGTCAGCACAGACCCTCAGCCCTCCAAGGAGCAGCCCCAGAATAACTTCTCCAGCTACTCACTGAGCAGCCGCCTCCGGGTTTCTGCTCCTTTCTGGCGCAATCCCAAGAACAGCTTCCGTTGCCAAGTCCTGTTCCATGGGATCTCAGATGATGAGCCCTGGACAAGTAACCAAAGCAAACCCATCACTCAGAATGTCAGCGACCAGATCTGGGGAAAAGCAGGTGAGAAATATCATGGGCCAGAGCAGGGTGGGGATTGTGTAGTGGGCAAAGAGACCCAGAAAAGAAGAACAAGACAGAGACGTAGAGAGGGAGAAAGAGAAACAGAAAAGGACAAGGATAGAAAGAAAGAAAATCCAAAAGCAAAACCAAAGAGGGAAGGCAGAGAATCGAAAGTACAGAAACAAAAGAAAGAAAATAATCTGTCCCCAAGAATCTCCCTTGGCAACATGGATCTAAAGAGAAAAAGAGTCAGGCTACATTCCCCTGGAGGTAATCAAGGCCTCTTCCTGCATGAATTAGGTATCAACCAAGGCCCAACTTTCTCTTTCAACCCTAATCAGAGTCTTGCAAACTAACAGCCCTACATTACCCACTTGCATGACTTACAGAGTATTCCTCTGACCTTTCATCCTTCCTTTTGTCCACAATCATAAAGATAATGTATTTTTTCAATGTAGTGACAAGGAGAGGAGTAAAGGGTTAATGTTAAGTCAGAAGGCATTAAGTTTTTAGAAAACATATAAATTTGCCTGCCTCGAGATTAATTTTAGTCACTAGACCAATAGATTTAACCTGTGTGGCCTACCTAAAAGACAACCTCTTTGGGAAAGCCAAAGATTATCAAACATGTCCCCAATTTTCTCTTTCAGATTGTGGTGTTACCTCTGGTAAGTAAATCTCTTTTTCTCCTTATTCCCTACCCCTCTGCCAGCAACCATAACCCAGATATCCCTTGGGTAAGCTCCTTGAGGGCAGGCATTTTCTTTTGCCTCTTTTTGTTCCCCCAGAGCTTAGCATAGCACCTGGCATTGAGTATGCACTTAATAAACATTTATTGATTGTTAAATTGAATATGCTCTTCCATTGTCCCATTAGTGATAACAATGTGAAACTAAAAGAGTCTAAAATAATATGCTTATGAGTATGAGGTCTCTACCTTTACAGAATCCTATCAACGCAGTATCCAGTCTGCCACCTTCCTTTATGAAATCCTGCTGGGGAAAGCCATGCTGTATGGCCTGCTAGTCAGTGCTCTGGTGTGGAGAATCATGGTAAGGAATTGAAAAAAGGAGAGAGGAAAATGGTACAAATATAATCTAAAACCAGTCCTAGAAAATATGATGTTCCCATAAGTCATCAAGGTATGGGAAATGTAAAGGAGGAAGAAAATAGCCCCTAAGGACCTGCAAAATACCCCAAAGTAGCTTTAACTTTTAAGTTGACAAATTGGATTGGTGGAAATGGAGAAATTAAAGGTGAAATTAAAATATGCAATCAAAAAATTCCAACAAGAATCCAGTCTCTTACGAAGGTTTCACACAATCTCAAATCCTGAGCTTTCCCATTCTGCAACATGTCCCTTTACTCAGACCCATTCCCCACTGTTATGTTACCTGGGAGACTGACAAAAAATATGTGATGTCTTCTTTAGGTCAAGAAAAAATATTCCTGATCCCAGCTGTGAAGGTGAGAACGAGGAGGAGAGAACAGGAGGATCCTGTACCCCAGTTTGGTTTCTGCTTTCTCCATTCCTATTCTATGTTGCAGAAAATCTATTGTTCCCTCAACCTTCATTCCCATATTTCATAAGTTTCTCCAAAGAGAATATTCCTTTCAAAAGGAAAGAAATGATGGTTTAATCTTGAAGAAATAAAAAAGCCTGCCCTGGCTTAATAGTTATCAGTTATGTCTCTCTCTTTTTTTCTCATTGACTTAATCTGGAAATATTTCTCTATGTTGAGATATAGAGTTCAAGAAAATATTATCATAGTTAATGGAAAACCTGCTTGAGCAAAGGAAGAGGTTATTCCATTATGACATTAGCATCCCCCCTCAAAAGTTCAGTTGTCAATCTCACCTGTCCTTACATAGGTACTCTAGAGATAGAGTTAAGTCAATGGATTCTAGATGTTGAGAGTATTTGGGAGAGAAAGCTGGGCACAGGGGAATCACAATATCCAAGTGATGAAGGGGATGTCTGAGAAAAGGCAGGAAGAGAAATCTGGTATGAAGGAGAGCTGAGCCCTATTATAATTAGGAGAATGAAACAAAAAAAGTCAGAAAGGATTGAGAGAGTGAGGAAAATATAAAAGAATGTGCAGGAAATTGGAATGTTTTAAATGAGAGGTAGATTTCATGGAAGTCTGGAACTAATGTGAAGGCTAGTCCACTCTGAGTGGCAGTTTAGGTGTTGAATTTTTTTTTATGTTCTGAACTTTGGAAATTTTCACATGGAGTTGGAGGTTGGGATTGAAGTTCAGGAGAGGGATAAATAGATTTGATGTTCATCTGAATAAATATAATAAATGAATCCATAGGATCTAATGATATTCCAAAGAAAATAAAAGTATAGACTGAGAAAAGAGCCCCAGGTAGAGTCAAATCCTTAATAATAACTTAAATGTGAACAAAATCAACTCTGAAATAATATTCTACATTGAGAAAATTTGCAACACAACAGAAAGATAAAAAATAGTCAATGATGGAAGAGCTGGGAAAAGTTAGACATAATACAATGTTGATGGAACTATGACTTGTTCTGATTGTTATCTAAATGAATTTGTAATTGTGATTTTTAAAAGCAACTAAAATGTCCATAATGATTGATCCAAAGACTCAGGTCCCAGGTCTGAGTCAGAAAGAAATGTCCCATATGTGCTGAAATATTCATGCTAGCACTAGCAGCAGCAAAACAAAAAACAAAATAAATGCCCTTTGATGGGGAATCAAGACTTAATTTGTGATTTGATTGGTAAAAGGAACTACTAGATCAGAGAACCCCTTCTATCAATGCAAGTTGACTACTTCTCTGCAACTTATATTCCCATAGAGTGTCCTAGGACACTGTGGTTACACAGACAGCATGTGTCGAAGATGGGGCTTGAAGCTGGGGCTTCCTGTCTTTGACTCAAGCACTCTAGCCACTATTCCTCTCTTTTGATTAGAGAACAGCTAAACAAATAGTGGTATCTTAATGTAATGGAATATTACTGTAAAGGAAGAAAACATGAAAACAATAAATTTGGAGAAGCATAGGTAGATATAGAAGTGATGGAAAACAAAGAAATTGAACCAGGAAAGTTTATACATAATAACTACAACAATGGAAATGAAAGAATAAAACTCCAAACTGAGTTCTATGTAATCATAATGAACAAACTTGGCCCTTGAGACTAGGTGAGGAAAATATACCTCCTTATATTCCTTGCAGAAATGGGAAACTATTCCTATGAAACACTGCTTATAGTTGGCTGATATGTTGATTGGTTTTATTGAAGAGAATGCATTTTTAAAACTTTATTCTCTGTTACCAGAAATGTTTCGCTGTATAGTGGAGGGATGAGGCATTTATTCAAACATGAAAATGGCATAAAAGCAAAAAAATAACATTTTTATGGGGGGAGGACAGGGAGGAGAGATGGGTTGGAGACCAGGATCCCTTTGAGAGCAGCTCAAAGGTATTCAGAGTTAAACCTTAGCCAATCAAGTGAGATTATTTATAACATAAGAAACTTTGGGCAAGTCACCCAAATCCTGGAAGATCCCCAAACAGAGGATTTAGTTTCAATAGAATAGTGGAGTCAGAAGCTAGATTATGAGGAGTTGATAAGTGAATGAGAAGATGGGTCCTATTTATGTATGTAGTCACAGGATCAAAGGACTACTTTTTTTTTTTTGGAGGGCAATTGGTTAAGTGACTTGACCAAGGTCACATGGCCAGTTTTTGTGGTAAGTGTCTGAGGGTGAATTTGAACTCAGGTCCTCCTGACTCCAGGGCCAGTGCTCTATTCACTGCACCACCTAGCCGCCCCTCGAAGGACTACTTTTAAGCGTGTGGTTCTCAATACATCTGAATGTATAGATAGATGTCCTTTTAATTTCTGAGACAGTTTTCTTTACCACACAATTAATATTTTGACTGGACCTATATTTTCTTGCTTTATACTCTAGGTTGGTTTGGTTTGGTTTGATTTTGGCTGGGAGACAGTCTTCTTCCCTCAATCAAACTTTAAACTACTTGAAGGCAAAGATTATATCTTTGGTTTGTAAGAAGGTCCTTGGTACTCACAAAGTAATTAGGTCCCAGTTAGCATAAGCCCTCCAAATTCTACTTAATGTATGACTGTTCCCCAAATAATTTAGATTTCTAAGGTGTCAAGCTGGTCATCAGATTCTGATACCACTGTCTTTTCAGGGGGACTAAATGTTCAGGGTGAGAGAAACTCTGCTTATATTGTTTCAGCCCCTAGATCAGCGAATTCTGGGACAGTTCTTTAGATTATATAATCTTGGATTCAGAGTTGGAAAGGACCTTTGGGATCATTTATCCTCTAATTAGGGGGAGAGAGTACCTTATTTTACAGACTAGGAAATAGAGACACAGAATATTACTTGCCCATAGTCACACATGATAGAAAGCAAGCTAAGGTTTGAATGCAGGTTTGCCTGGTTCCAAATCTAGCATTTTATTTTATATACCCTTCCTTGGATTCCCCTTCTGTATTCCAGGACTGACATGAAGGTACTGCTCTTCAAAGGCTGCATGCAGAAACTTAGGCTAAAACAGTGATTTGTTGCATAGACCCTTTTGATGAAGTCTATGGAACTTTTCTCAGAAATTTTTTTTTAAATGCACACAATAAAACACACAGGATCCCAAAGGAAACCAAATATAATGAAATAATTATCAAAAAAAAATTAAAGAAAAAACAAGTTCATGAACCTTAGGTTAAGAACATCTTCTCTAAAGTAATGGGAGTTTCAACATCTTAGATGCTACTTACTAAATAGTAGGGAAACTAAGGTTATCTAGTATAATCCCCATAGGCATTATTCCCACAATAACATCCTCCAACTTCTACTTGAACACTTTTAGTAGAAGAATTCATTTTTTAAATTTCATTGTTTTGGAGGAAATCAGGGTTAAATGATTTGCCCAAGGTCACACAACTAGTCAGTATCTGAGGCTAGATTTTAACTCAGATCCTCCTGACTCCAGGATTGATGCTCTATCCAGTGCCTCCTGGTTGCCCTGAACACATTCTTTTTAAAGAATTACATTATTCTTTTAGGGAGATAGTTTGATATATGAAGAAGTTCTTCTATTTTCCTAACCTCTGAGGACAAGCAAAACTAGGCTAATCTCTCTTCAATAATTTTTTTTCTGTTTGGTATATATCAAAATTTTCAAGTATCTTCACCATTCTGGTGATGCTGGTCAGCACCTTCTTCTCCTTGTTAGTGCCTTTCTAAATATGATACCAAGAACTAATTACATTAGCAAAGATGGAGTCTGAATAAGATACAATTTTGTGGGCATGTTGTCATTCTTTTCACTTCTATCAAGGTCCAAGGAGTCAGTGGGATATCATAGGGTCTACAGAAAGATAGTACTAAGAATTGGCCTTGGACAGGAAGTGGCAAAGAAAGAGGTCCCCAAGAGGTAGGAGATGGCCCACAGAAATGGAGGAGGAAAGACAGCAAACTCCACTTGATTTGTCATCCTGCCTAGGTCCCTCCGGGAGACAGTAGTTCATGTCTCACTGAAAATTATCTCCTCCCCTCCTCTCTGCCAGAGTCAGTGTTGAAGTGGACAAGAGTTCTAAACTTGAACTCAAGAACCCTGGATCTGAATCCTCCCTCAGACACTTGCTGTTTGTCCCAGGACAAAGCCAGTTAATCTCCCTGAGCTCAGTTTCCTCTAAATTAGATGACATATGTGAAAAACCTTTGTAAGGCCTTAAAGTTCTAAAAGTCAGCCTGGCCTAGTGGCCAGAGAGTCATCCTAGAGACTGTGAAGATGTGTTTGAATCCCATCTCTGACCCATCTTGACTGTGCAATCTTGGTCAAGTCTCTTAGTTTCTTGATGCTCCAGGCAATACTTGAGACTGCATTGACAGGTAGTGGCCCTCTTATCTGGGAGCTCTCTGTACCAATGAATTGATGTTTATCCTTAAGGTGCTATAGAAATGTAAGCAATATTATTATTACGGCTATGCCTGAAATTGGTTATACAGCAGAAAAATGGACCAGTCAGTCTGAATTGACTTCCTTCCCACTATGCCCCTGCCACTTGGAAGCTATAAAACTCTTGAAATTTGCCCAATATTGGTTCTTTGCTTATTAAGACTCAGTTAACTACTTTAAGTGGTAGCCTGGTAACCAAAGAAAAGCATCTTCTTTCCACCTTAGCCCAGCCCACTCTGCTTCACCAGAAATTCTAGTTTTAGCAGAAAGGGAACAAGTACTCTCATGGTTTGATACTCTCACACAGTTTTTTTTTTTTTCCCTCCAGATGTCATCTAGGGAGAAATGCAAGTACATCCTTCTTGCCCCCTGACTTCCTACTGTTACTTCATCATTTCTTCTCTTACCCTTCCCCCAAACCCTTCTCTGCCAGACCCCAGTCACAGTCACTAGCTCCCCTCTAAGTCTCCGCAGAGTTGAGAAAAGAGAGGCTGAGGGGAGAGGCCATTCTTGAAGTAGGTTGTATCATTATGGCAGATAAGGGGTAGGGCACAATGAGCCTCCAAGATTCCTTTACAAAATTCTCTTGTTCCAATTGCAAGCCCAACTTTCCCTTTTTCCCCTCTTTTGGGCTTTTGATTGAGAAGTTTTGAAGTCAGCGTCTCTATCTCAGGGAGATTTCAGTGTGCCTATGAATGTGATTGGGGGAAAATTACATTTTTTTTTAATTTTTCAGTAATCTCCAACTGAAATTTGACATTTCTTTCATTTATGATTTTTTTTAAATCATTATTCTGAGAAGAGGTCAATAACTTTCATCAGTTTGACAAAGGAGTCCATCATACACGATACTTCAATGAGGAATCAATAATGATGTAATTTGTAACAAAAACAACAGTACTTTGTGCCCTTCACCAGTTACTCCCTTTACTCTCAAGTTAATTTGCCTTTGAACCTATTCAGCTTTTTTTGTTGCTTTTTCTTGTTGACAGTGAAGGGTGGCAGGGAGAGAGAGAATTAAAAGGAGAGCAATCCCCAAGGAAAGAGACAGATTTCATGCTGAGCTCTGCGCTATTGTGTAACAATGAACTTCATTTCGGACCGGGGACCAGGCTCACTGTACTAGGTGAGGAGTGCACGGGTTGAAGATTTGGGGAGAGGGCAGCTTCATTTTCAGGTGAACTTCACCTATTCACCCTGCCCCAGCCCTTAACTCCTTCTGAAGCCCGCGGGGTGGGCACTGCTGGGAGCGGGGGAGCAGTAATGGAGATATAGGGAGGGCTCCTAGATTATTTGGTAGCGGAGGGAAGCCCATCAGATGCTTTCCCGAGTTTGAACAGCAGCCTCAGCTGCTGTGCCAACACCGGGCAGTTGTACTTTGGAGCCGGAACCAGGCTGACAGTGCTAGGTAAGAGGGGACAAACATAGCCCTTAACTACCCTATTCCTGCTGTCACAGTGATCAGGGCATAGGGAAGCGGGGGTGACAGCTGCCTGAGAGAGAGCTTGGGGCTAGGAATGGGGCTCCCTTACTTCTCAACTCATTCGTGTGTCAGGCTGTGCTGCTGTGGGCACAGAGACTCAATATTTCGGGGCTGGCTCCCGACTCATCGTTCTAGGTAAGCTTGGACAGAGTCCCCACTGGGGATCCAGAGGGTCCCATGAGTGTGATCGGAGTTTGGGGGACTGAGAGGAGGTGCAGAGGATGGTTGGGATCCGGTTTTTGTGAGGGGTCTGGGAACTGTGTTCTGCTGATATTCCGATTTTTGGGTCTGGAAGTCGGCTGACCGTCGTAGGTAAGTGACCCTGGGCAACTCATTGTTGAAGGTCCAGAAGTGTCCCAGGGCTAGTGTGGCTGATCCCTGACTCAAAGAGGTCCCGATGGCCAGGGACAAGAAGGGAGGCCCCAGACCTGGGAAGACGCAGCTGTGGAGAGGGCCAGTGCATTTTTCATCCCTAAACGCTCCTTCCTCTGCTTCACTGTGGACTCTTGCTGCAGGGCAGGGTGGGGGACAGGTCAGACCTTGGTAAAGGGATGGGTTGGACTGGGTACCAAGCCCCGACAGACTTGGGGGATGGGCCGCCGAGGTTTGGCTGCAACGCTCTATCTCTGTGTCCTATGAGCAGCATTTCGGCCCAGGCACCCGCTGGTCACAGGTGAGATATCCTCCCCACTATCCCAGCCAGCGCCCTTCTTACTCTGAAATCAGTGACCAGAAGCCAGAAGGGCGCGGTTGGAAGATTCATCCAGCTAAGGTAGTATCCGAAAACTCCGGTCTATCGTCTTCTTCCCTGAGACTAACCTCTCCCCATACCCCCTCTCACCTCTTCTGCACACTCCGGGGCTACTCGCATAGAAAACAAGGTCCGGACTGGGGACGCCAGCCGGGGGATGGGATAGAGTGGGGGGATTGTTTTGAATTTCTTAGATAGGGATGAGTTAGCTAGGGATGAGAAGGTGCTTCTTTGATTTCTAAAGGGAGGGACCGTATGGGGGAGGAGAGTGACCGTCCCAAGCCTTCTACGTTGGTCAAAAAAGAGAGGTACAACTCTAAAGAAAAAGAATCTGAGGGAGAGTGCAGTGGGGATCGATAGGGAGACCTTGTGAAAAGAGATTTGGAGTCAGAGGACTGGGATTCACATATAGATCTGTTATTACCTGGATGTTTAGGGCCGAAGCATTTCTTGTCTCTGTAACTCAGTTTCCTCATTTGCAAAATGAAGTTAGACTAGAAGACTTGTGGGAGGATTTATCGAGTTAAATCCTATTATCTCCTATTCATTCCAAACTCTTGACTGAAGCAAAGAAAAAGGAACAGTCCCTAAGGTGCCAATAGTAATTATTCCCTTTCCAAAGCACTTTGTACAGCTTTTAAAATTGTAATTTGCCTTCTGAAGGGAATCTAGAATGTGGAGGGGTGGAGGGAGTGAAAAACCCTTTATGTTGGACAGAGAAAGAGAGGTACAAGTCTGAAGATGTTTGCATGAGTTATGCAACACACACTTCCCCTCCTCCCCCAGTATAAGCTCTTTGAGGTCAATAACTCAGTTACTTACCTATTTTGTATCCCCCACAACACCCAAGCTTTCTGCTCTGCACATAGGAAACTTTTTTTAAGGTTATTGCATTATAGACATAAAGCCCCACATCCAGTAGGATGGATTCCATACACAGTGGACATTTAGGTATTTAGTGGTAATCATCATGGTTATGATGATTGATGGATAAAGATGGAGAGCAAAAAAGGAGAGACAGGTGATGTGTCAGAAGAGAATTAGAACCAAGTTCTAAACTAACTAAGAACTAAGATCTCTACCCATTCACCTGGGTTTCTAGTCCCTAAGAAAATCATAGGATTTAGAGTTGTAGGGTACATGGGAAAGCATGTAATCCAATTCAACTTCCTGATTTTGGCCATGGGGCAACTAAATTTCAGAGAGATGAGATGTAAGCATTATTTATGATCACACAAATTGCCTTTGCCCAATTGCCTATTAGTTGAAAATCTTATAAGGTGATTAATTTGGGAGGCTCACCACCCTCCATATATTCCTGCTGATTTTAACCCAACTGTCTTCTCAAAGAGAAACCTAAACGATAGTTGTATTGAATATAGTGACAATGATGGGTTCATAGATTTAGAGGTAGAAGGGCCCTTCGAGGTCATTGAGTACAACCTGCTCATTTTACAGATAAGGAAATTGAAGTTTATAAAGATGAAGTGAGTTGTTCAAGGTCATGCTGCCAATTAGTGTCCAAGATGGGATTTGTACCCAAGTCTTTCTGATTCCAAGTCCACCATGCTATCTACTATACACTCTGGAGTTTTGTTCATTTTCTGGAAAGAAAATGCACCTAAGGTTCTACAGGAGATCTTTCCTTTAGTCACTGGTTTAGATCTTCTGTGTATAGAGTTCTTTATGTCATGGAGTTAGACATGAGAAAGAACTACTGGATATTAAGATACACGAGACCTGAGAAACAAGGGAGCTTAAGGAATTCCGGGGAGGCAAAAGAGAACTAAGTATGACAGGAATATGAGAAATGTAGTTCTTCCTGGATGTCTGGAGAAGGATGAGATAAATTCATGAGATACAAACAAAGTAACCACATATATGCATACATAACTATTGTATATCATAATATGCATATATATGTAATATGTATCATATATGCACAGATATATTCTTATATTAAATATATGTTTATAATAGAGATATATGCATACTCTTCATTCTCTTGAATATACACACGAGCAGCAGAATGATGAAATAGAAAGTGCTCTGGACTATATAGATGAGAATTCCTGGATTCTAGTCTCAGTTTTCTACCAAGCAGTCATGTGAACCTTAGTCTAAATCACTGCATTTCTCTGAGCACTGTAAAATCGAGATAATAAGGCCTACTTTACTTATTATGAGGATTGTAGTAAAGTAAGGTCATAGTTTTAGAGGTGGAAGGGACCTTACAGGCCATTCAGTCCAACCTCAGCATTTTATAGGTGGGGAGACAGAGGCCCAGAGAGATTACATGCCTTGCCCATGATCAAGCAGCTAGTAAGAGGTGGAGACAGGATTTAAACTCAAATCCCCTGAGTCCAAATCCAGAGCTTCTCCTCCTCCTTCACAATTCCTCCATAATATAAAGTAATAGATACACGTAAGATTATATAGGACCAAAAAGTCTTAGTGCAATTAAAACTACTAAAGCATAATGATACGAATATTGGTGATACAAAGTGCCTCTAAAGTCTTAGTGCTTAGCTGAGTGCTAAGATTTGGGGAACACTCTGTATTAGCCATAAGTAGTAGTAGCAGCAGTAGCAATAGTAGTAGCACTAAGTAGCTTTTCCGCTATACAAATCACCCCAGTAGTCACTTGTTTGGACTGAGGCATCAAAAGCCACTTTAAAAACACAAATATAGTATTCAGGAGGAATAACAAAGTAGAAGCAGACTCAAAGGTCTCTAATATAACCCCTTCATTTTATGGAGGAAGAAACTGGGCTAGGAGAGGTTATATGACTTTGGTAGTGTCAAAGATAGGGAACCACTTAGGGTTTGAGAAGGGGCAAGGTTTGACATAGATTTATTTTTAAAATGAAAAAAAGAATATCAATTCAGAAATTCTGTGGAGTATGGGTAGGAGAGGAGTGGACACTGGGAAACCAATTAGGAGGCTATTGTCATAGACCAGATGGGAGGTAATAAGGGCTAGAACAAGGATGGAGATTGGTCATAGGAGTGGAAAGAAGCAGAGAACTGCAAGAACCATTGTGGAAAGAGGATACATAAGACATGATAACTGACTGAACACTGGGATTGCAGGAGAAATTGACTCCACCTTTGCAAAATCGGGTGACAAGGAGGACAGTAGAGCCATCAATAAAAATGGGGAAGTCTGGAGGAAGGGCAAATTTAGGGTTCATTCAGGAAAATCTGTCTTCAGTAACAAGGACTGACTTAGAAGAGGAAAGAAAAGTAGATTCATACATAGAAAGAGGAGCTATTCAGTTTAACCATAGCACCATTTATTAAGCTTCTACTACGTGCAGGGTATTCTGTTCTGTGCTAAGACATTTACAAATAATTCAATGTCTCTGATCTTGAGAAGTTTTCTCTAGCAAGAAATCTAAAATATGTATTAAAAAGAGAGTCTAGAATATAGAGTGCCGCAAAAGTCATAGTGTTTTTTTTTTCCAAAAAGAGATTAACCTCAGCTCTACACAATCTGGGAGTCACCTACAAAGATTGATAGTTTTAATTATGTCATTAGAGATTAAAACTTCACTAAGACTTTTGAAGTATCCTATGCAACATACTCCACAAGAGTTATGTCATGCCATGATTGATCTCCAGAATAAAAAGATCACATCCACCTGGATGGATGGGAGAAGACTTACTAGGTTCTCATTTATGAAAAGAGGGGGTTGGACAAGATGACTTCTGAGGTCCTTCCTACTCTCTAATACTATAGTATAATACTATAATCCTAGATCATATCTGAATTAAATACTGGATAGAATTACAGCAGATATAGAAAATAGCTTGATGCAGGGTTCCATGAGCAGACAAATACAGAGATATAAAGCATCTTCCTCCTTCCTCTTACACTAAGACAGCTCTGTGACCAATCCTGGATACCATCTTCTTTCCATTTTTCAGATAACTTGACCAGGGTGACTCCCCCAAAGGTGACTGTGTTTCAGCCATCTGAGGAAGAGATGGAGGAGAAGGGAAAGGCCACACTGGTCTGTCTGGCCACAGGCTTCTACCCTGACCTCGTGGAGCTGAGCTGGTGGGTGAATGGGCAGCAGACCCAAATTGGGGTCAGCACAGACCCTCAGCCCTCCAAGGAGCAGTCCCAGAATAACTTCTCCAGCTACTCACTAAGCAGCCGCCTCCGGGTTTCTGCTCCCTTCTGGCGCAATCCCAAGAACAGCTTCCGTTGCCAAGTCCTGTTCCATGGGATCTCAGATGATGAGCCCTGGACAAGTAACCAGAGGAAACCCATCACCCAGAATGTCAGTGACCAGATCTGGGGAAAGGCAGGTGAGAAGCATCATGAGTGGGGCCTAAAGAAAGCGGAAGGTCCCCACAGAAGGAGGTTAAGATATAAAAATAAGGAGAGGGAAAGGAAAGAACTAATAAGAAGATCAAGAAATAAAGAGAGAAGCAGGATAGACAATGCCTGGTCAATCAGAAAACCAAGGAGAAAACAATCCTTTCCCCTAGGAACTTTCCATGATAGATGGGCCTAGGAGGCAAGAAGGTCCCTTAGGTTAATCAATAAACTAATAATAGTTAACATTTACATAACACCCACTATGTGCCAAGCTCTTTACATATATCATTTCATTTGGTCCTCCCAACAATGCTGGGAGGTAGGTATTATTATTGTCCCCTTTTTACAGATGGGGATATTGAGACAAACACAGAGTAGGTGATTAGCCCAGGGTCACACAGCTATTAAGTATCCGAGGTCAAATTTGAACTCAGGTCTTTCCTACTCCAGGCCTGGCACTCTAACACGGAGCCAACTAGCTGCCCCATGTCCTACTAGAATGAAGCTAGACCACTTCTGTGCTGTGTGGACATCTGCTTAGTGCTGCCCTACTTCCTAGTCCCTATCAGACCTTCACAGAGAGGATCTTCAGACTAAAAATCTATTTGGTTCAGCAATCTATATAATGTCACCCTGAATTTAACCTCCCCCCCCCATTTCCCTAAGATCATAGTGATGATGCATTTTATAGATGCAAACTAGGAGAGAATTAAGCTAGCAAGCTCTTAATTTAAACTGCAATTTTCCTGGCATTGTGGTAGATGCTGGGGATACAAATAGAGAAGTGAGACACTCCAATCAGCTTACATTCTGCTGATTTCAGGACCAGGACTGGATTTGGAGAGAACTGAAGGATATAGAGTTTAGAGCATAATACTTATTTCTTTAAGAACATGGGCTTGCACTAACTTACACAATCACCCTAAATAAGAGACTCCTCTAGAAATCTGGGACCAATTATCTGACATAATGTGTACCATAGTTATGCTAATTTATTAGTATGATTTGGTGGAGGATAGGGACAGTTTTGCATGAATACTGAGTACTAAAGTTGTCTCAAGAGTGAAGGTCCTGGACCAATGTATCTTTTTAAAAGACAGCCTTAGATATATCCTTCTCTTCTCGTACACATTAACCAAAGGCAGGATCATTCTGTGTTATCTGTTCTTAGACACCCATATCATGATTTATTTCAGGATTCCTCCAATTTTCTCTTTCAGATTGTGGGGTCACCTCTGGTAAGTGAACCTTTCTTTTCATTTTTTCCCCATTCAATGACTTTATTTCTGTGGTGATGGTCTAAGGAAGGATTCTGTGTGTACCTGGGGTACATGCCTATCCCCTGACCCAGCAATGATGGGAACATAAGGATGGGGAGGTCAGCTTTGTGGGGGGTATCTTTATCCCCACAGAGTCCTATCAGCATAGTATGCAGTCTGCTACCTTCTTGTATGAGATCCTGCTGGGGAAGGCCATGTTGTATGGCCTGCTGGTCAGTGCCTTGGTGTGGAGAACCACGGTAAGTGAGGCAAAGGGGAGGGTCAGATGGAGCAAAGGGACAATCTTGGACAAACAAACCCAAGGGAGTATGAGAACCTCATAGGTCACTGAGGGAGGGGGAAGTCACAGGTTTGGGGGCATCTACATCTGAGAATTCCACCTCCCATTTCTATAAGCTCACATTTAGTATTATTGTGAATGTAGAGATTCAGGGAGAATTTGAAAGAAAGGGGTGAGTTGGTCAACCCTAATAAAAATCTATCTAGAGTTTTCCTTTCAGAGGAAGTTTAGGAGCAGTCCTAGTTTCTGAGCTTCCTGTCTGTACCATTCCACCTCCTTCAATTCCACCCTAACTCCTAAATTCTTTGAAAGCCTGGCAAGGTCCACTTGTGTCTCTTCCTCAGGCCAAGAAAAACTCTTGAAGCCAGCTGTGGACCTGGGAGCAGAGAACCAAGAGCAAGGGCCTTCACCATCTCATCAGCCCAACTTGGCTTTTCCTTTATCCATTTTCAACCTGGGTTCCAGAAGAAGTTCTCTTCCTCCTCTCCTCATCTTCATCCCTCATAGATTTTCTCAAAGAGAACTACGTAAGCCAGAAGAGATAAAAGTAGTGGATTAATCATAAAGCAATAAACATGTCCCAGTGTGGTCTCACTCTTAACCAGTGTGTGTCTGTGGCTTATCTCTATTCCTGGCTTATGTGCTATAGACTTAGTTACAATAAATGTTTCTAGGAGGTAACTGAGAGTAATTTATGGAAAATATCTTCCAGCAGATTAAGAGAATCGCCATGATATTTACATGCCTTACTCTCTTCTTTCTCTAAACAGGTAGTACAGAAAGGGAGTTTGGCCAGTGCGAAGTACTACTCAGGAGGTATATTGGGGAGAGGATGAGCCAGAGGGCCACCACAATGCCCCGGTGCTGAAAGGGGCCTTAGGTGAAGAGCATGAAAATAGACAATGGGGTGAAAGACAGGTGTTCTAGAAGAAGGGAAGGGCCTGGAATACGAGGCAAATAGTAAATGATAAATAGTTGGCACTGACATAATGTGTACCATAGTTATGCTAATTTATTAGTATGATTTGGTGGAGGATAGGGACAGTTTTGCATGAATACTGAGTACTAAAGTTGTCTCAAGAGTGAAGGTCCTGGACCAATGTATCTTTTTAAAAGACAGCTTTAGATATATCCTTCTCTTCTCGTACACATTAACCAAAGGCAGGATCATTCTGTGTTATCTATTCTTAGACACCCACATCATGATTTATTTCAGGATTCAGGCCTGTGGGCTGGTAGTAAACTACATGGTTGGGTTATATGTTTAAAGGTAAACAGAGAAGTGAAGAGATATACCTGAATGAAAAAAATCAAGTTCTAAACCTGGGTTGGAGTGACTTCTCATGGGATAGACAGCAATGGCAGATGCTCCAAGAGGCCCCAGAAAGAGAATGAAGAGTGATAGGATGTATTTGGGATTAACCACATCTACCTAGGTTAACTACCAATCAATCAACCCATCAGCAAACATTTGTTAAATACAGAGACTGCTAAATACTACAATGGATAAAGAGCTGACTCTGGAGTCCCGAGTTCAAATTTGCCCTCAAAGACTTCATAGCTCTGTAAACCTGGGCAAGTCACTCAGTCTCTATTTGCCTCAGTTTTCTCAACTATAAAATGAGATCAATTACAGCACCTACTTCTCAGGATTGTTTGTGAGGATCAAGTGAGATGATATTTTTAAAGTGCTTAGTGCAATGCCTAGCACATAGTAGGTGTTATATAAACGCTTATTCTTTTCCCCTTCTACTCTACTATGTACCAATATTTGTAGTAGGCACTGGTGATATAAAGATAAAATTAAATCATCTCTGCCCTCAAGGAACTTACATTGACTCTAGACATACCTTTCCAGTCTAATTATACAAGGCAACCCCAAAGACTTAACTAATTTAAAACTGCACTTAGAGTTTTGGGACACTCTGTGTATCATTTCCCTTCTTAGAATGTACATATCCAGCTAACCTGACTTTCTTGTACACACTCTATATACCATTTCTTCACCTCTGCACTGGTTGTCCCTCATTCTTGGAATGTATTCCCAGGTCACCTCCACCTGCTAGATTCCCTAGTTTCCTTCAAAACTCTCCTCAGGTCCCACTTTCTGCATGAACCTTTCATGATCTTTTCAACTGCTAGTGCACTCTGCCTTTATTCTGCATATGTTCTGTATGAACTTTTTTGTTCACCTATTATCTCCCATTATAGAATGTAAGCCTCTGGAGAGCAGGTACTCATTCATTTTTGTCTTTGTGTTTTTAGTGACTAGCACAGTGCCAGGCACAAAGCACGTATTTAAATAAAAGATTGTTGACCCATAAGTTTATTGTTCCTTCTTAGAGTACTCTCTTTGAAGATGTAGACAAGAGCCCTTTTATATGTGTTGGATGTAAATGAGATGACTGCAAGTATAAATTGCTAATGTGTAAGAAATCTACTCAAAGTCTGATTGAACTTTTTCATCTCCTCTATAGAAATAACTAGACTCATGGAGTCTTAGAAAAGAGATTTTACACAAGATATGAAAAGATCTCTTCCTGAATACTTGAAAGAGAGAAAGAATCAGCTTTAATTAGAGCAGACTTTGGGGGGTAGTTGAGGTTTTGGTTGCAATTTGGAAGCTGAGACGTAGGAAACCCAATAAAAGTGAGTTCAAGGAGATCTCAGCAAGTAGGCCATTATGGTCTACTTCCCATTCCAACTATGCTTGGGCTTTTTCAGAGAAGAGGTTGAACTTTGTAGGAGTTCATGGTAAGAGTTTGAGAATTCAGTGTAATAATATCTTCTGGTCCAATCCCCACATTTTATAGATGAGGAAAATGACATAACCCCATTCCCAATACAACTTGCTTTGTACCCTTTTGGAGTACTCTTTTCAAGCTATTAGGAAAGAGTGGCTATCGCTATGGCTATGACACAATGTCAGATAAATAGAAAGTGTTGGTATCAGGACTTGAATCTGGGTCTCCTAATACCAGGTAAGTGGACATCTGCTACACTAATACACCAAGATGCCATGAAAGTTTTAAGGTTCTAAATATTCCACTTCATCAGGACACTTAATTGAGAGCACGAGTTCTTGAGCTGGAGTCCATGAACTACTCCCCCCACCACCAAGAAGTCCATAAAGAGATTTCAGGGGTCTATGAACTTGGGTGGGAAAACATTTTAATAACTATCTCATTATGATTGGTGTCCTTTATAATTCTATTTTTATTCATTTAAAAATATTATTTTAAAAAGGATTCCATAGGATTCACTAGATGGTCAAAAGAGGTCCATAATACAGAAAGGTTAACAATCCTTGAATATTAAAAAAGAAGATTCCAACACATTGTCGGCCCTATCCTGCTTAGTGGTAGTAGTAGTAGTAGTAGTAGTAGTAGTAGTAGTAGTAGTAGTAGTAGTAGTAGTAGCAGCAGCAGTAGTAGTAGTAGTTTGCATTTGTACAGAATGTGAAGAATTAGAAAGAATTCATTCCTGAAGACATGAAGGCTTAGGGGTCAATGCAAATGTTGGCATCAAGGTGCATAGATTTAGAGTTGGAAGGGATATTAGAAGGCTCATCAAGTATAAACTCTCAATTTCAGAGATAAGGAAATAGAAACCCAGAGAAGTTAATGACTCAAAGTCATCCAGTTAGTAAGTGACATAAATCAAGAATTTGAACCCAAATCCTCTGATTCCACCCAAAGGGCAGCTAGGTGATACAGTGGATAGAACACCAGACCTGGAGTCAAGAAGACTCATCTTTCTGAGTTCAAGTATGATTTCAGATGCTTACGAACTGTGTGACCCTGAGCAAGTTACTTACCCCCGTTTACCTCAGTTTCCTCATCTGCAAAATGAGCTAGAGAAGGAAATAGCAAACCACTCTAGTATCTTTGCCAAGAAAACTCCAAATGGGGTCATGGAAACTTGGATATGACTTTAAAATGACTCAATGACAACAACCCGTAATTATAAATCTAACTTTTTTTTCCCACTGTACCAGCAGAAAGGTGAGCGAATATAGAATTGATAAGATAGGGTTTCCAATCAGTATTGGTGGGATGCTTCCAAATGCTGATAGACAGAAGCAGGAGAAGGGAGGAAAATTTAATAGTGTAGTTGCTTCTCACACTTTCTTTGTAGAAGAAGCAATGTGTGTAGTGAAAATAGTCCTAGATTTAAGATGCTGAGCAAGTCAATCTGTCTGGGTCTCAGTAACTTCATTTGAAAAACAAAGGAATTTGACTAGATGGCCTTTAAGATGCCTTACAGATCTAAATATATGATCCTATGGTACTGTAACCCATTCTTCCATAAGATGGAAATCCTAGAAGTTTCCCCCTTCCTTATCCCTACCTCAAGAGTTTATCATTATGCACACAATCTTGGGGAGGAAACAAACAGAATGTGACTCTTGACTTATCTGTTGACATGAACCCCAAATCTCCATTTCCTACAGCTGACCAACATCATAAGATCTTTATGGACACAGGACTTCCTGATCCCACTGGAGAAGAGGAAATACGAAAATAGATTAACGAAAGAAATCCTATAGAAGAGACAAAGAGGGGAAAACATTTATTATTGAGTCTAGTATTTCTCTTAAATGAATAAGATAAATTTCATAGAATTGCAAAAGAAACCAGTTACAGTGAATTAAAAACGTCATTTTTCACAGACCTGAAATCTATAAGGAGCCTGTGGACACCCAGGTTAAAAATCCCTAATCTACATGGAATCTAATAAAGGAGGTAAGATAAGGAGGTAGGGTAAGATTTATCCTTCTGCCAATATTACTGAATAGGGAAGAAGGTGTTCTGACTGGTTGACCTGACTATTATTGGTGGGTAGATTGTTGTAGTGGAGAAGGCTGTAGGATGAGATGATAAATTTAGAGCTAGGAAGGAATTAAGAATTCATGTAGTCCAGTTCCATTATTTTTATTCATGGGAGGAAAATTTGCCACAGTCCCACAAGAGCAGAAATAAGATTTGAACCTAGGTCTTTTGACTCTAATCCCAGCACTGTTTCCACACTACCGTATTGATTACTATGATGGAGCTATCTCAAGATCATTCAACTTTTCTGTAAGGAAAAAGAAAAAAGGAAAAAAAATAACCTTGTAACTTACATTAGTTTCTCAAATAAGCTTCTCCTGGGAAGAGACTGATCAGCAGATATAAACATTCATGTTTGCTTAGCAGGCACTTCTTCCAAAGCAGAAATTCATCCCTTGTGTTTATGGTTACTGCTACTCAAGTCTCATCCAGTCATTTCTGGATAGTAAGAGAAAAGCAGGTTTCTAAATCCACAAAACTGAGAGACAGATAGAAGGCCTAAGGCACCTCCTCTCCTTGCAGTCCAAGATAAGATAGAAAAACACAGATACCTTGAATTCCTAAATTTATCATTCATAGGGAAGAGTAGACCCAGTCCTATAGACAATAGAGAATAAAGAATTGGAGAGGCCAATGAATCTTAATGGGAGTAAAGGTTCCTTATGGGAACCGTATATTTAAATGGGTGTAAGACAAAAGTCAATGTATCTCTGCCAACCTCTCTGGTTAGTTCAGAGGGCTGCAGTTATGTGGTTAAGATATCGCTCCATCAGCAGTAAATTAAAGATGTTCTGTGATGAATCACCACCATTATTTGGACCTGATTCATGATGTAAAAGAGATTTTATGTGCAATCATGTCTAGGCCATGTACCTGGTCATTTAACATTCATTCAATGTTTATTGAGTACCTATCATGTCCAAAGCACCTTATTACGTAATTATAGGAGCAGGAAAGGGTCTGATTAAGAAATGGATAAACAAGGGAACTGTCCAAAATTCCCTAAAAGGGGAACATAATGCTGACAATGCTCTTGGGGCAAAGAAAAAGGAAAACCAGACTCAAGACTGAGACAATACAAGGTCAGAGAAAGAAAAAAAGAAATTTAATAGACAGGAGGATTGTAACTAGGAAGAAGAGAAATCTCTTAGGCAGGAGGAGGAGGAGAATAAACTCAATTTGGGCCTAGGAAGGAAAAATGGAGATGTGCTGGAGCATTCAGTAAAGGAAATCTGAATCAAGAGGATACTGAGCTAAAAAGGTTGTTTAAATGCATCCAGCCGGAGGGAAATAAAAGAGCTGGCTTCTGAGACAGACAAAATTGAACATTAATACCTTATTTTTAAATAGCCTTCTTCCACAGTCTCTCACTTCTGTCCCCTTCCATCCACTCACACAGTCATCGCCTTGATTCAGGCCCTCACTGCTTCTTACCAAGAGATCACAAAATCTCTTAAATGACCTCTTGCCTCAAGTCTCATCCATACTAGATAGAGTAGCCTCCACACAGCTGCCAAGTTCATTCCCCTTTTCACTTAACTCCAGTGGCTCCCTCATACCTCCAGGATCAAACGTAAATGTCTTCATTTGGAATTTAAAGTCCTTCACAACCTGGCCTCAGTCCATCTTTCCAGACTTGTTATGTGTTATTCTCATTCTTCCATTCCTCAGTCTAGCCAAACTGACCTCCTTCATTTCCTTCACATGCTTCTCTATTCCCTTATCAGGTTGTCCCACAAACCTGGGATGAACTCCCTTCATGCCCCCATCTCTTAAATTCCTCAGTCTCTTTTTAAGACTTAGTTCAAGTGCTACCTTCTATATGTAATGTCTTTTAATCATTCCAGCTACCAGGAACTTCCCTCCCAAAATTTTAGCTATTTTATACATGCTTATCTATATATAGCTAGGTGGTACTGTAGTGCATAGAGTGCCAGGCCTGGAGTCAGGAAGGCTCATTTTCCTGAGTTCAAATCTGGCCTCAGACATTTTACTGGCTGTGTGACCCTGGGCAAGTCACTTACTTAATCCTGTTTATCTCAGTTTCCTCATCTGTAAAATGTGCTGGAGAAAGAAATGACAAACCACTCCATCACCTTTGCCAAGAAAACCCCAAAGGGGGTTGGACATGACTAAAAAACTACTAAACACCAACAATATACATATCAGTTGTTTTCCTGATAGATTATAAATTCCTTAGGAGGTGGAACTGTTTAAGGTTTATCTTTGTTTCTCCAGTGGCTAGAATACTGTCCAGTATATAGGTGGTGCATAATAAATGCTTGTGGATGGACTGATTATCTCTATATTTAAATATTTTCTTTTGCAACGACTGACCTAAGATCATGTTGCTGATCTTTCAACTTACAATAAAAAAAGAACAGGAGAAAAGGGAATCCATTAAGTCCAATCCTAAGTATTTGGGTAAAACTAGAATAGGTTGAAGTATGTGGGAATCACAGTGCTCCAGGTGTGAATTAGGCTGGGCATCAAATAACATCCTTCTCAAATGTCAAAGACAGCAATTAGAGGCTAAAAGCAAACCTTCAAACTTTTACCAAAGATATTATTCTCTTCTCTTTTGTTGGGGTGTCTCTCCTTGCCTCAATTTCTCTGTTGTTCTCTGGGCCTTAGTTGGAATCTGAAGCTTCATAGGCTTAGTTCTTACAGTTAAGCCAAACAATTAACCATGTCTGATAGAACATGCAACATGATGTCTCTCTGTGGAGAAATGAGAAGTAGATTGGATCATCACTCCTCTGACATCATGTTTTCATTTGCATTTATCAGAATATTAACAATTTGGGCCACATGTGCATGCATTGGACAGAAGCAATGTGGTGGGGTGGATAGAGAGCCAACCTAGGAGCAAGGGAGACCAGGGTCTATCTCTGACCCTTTCAGGCTATGTGAACCCAATCAAGTCAATTATGCTCACACCTTTCTAGGGAACTTTTTAAGATCATGAGATGCAAAGGAAGTGCTGACCTGCATTGATAGAGGGAATTTCCTCTTGATGGAGTTCCCTTTACCAGTGAAGTTACAGCTCCCCTTCCTATCTAGATGGCTTGATATCTCTTCCAGCTCTAAATCTATGACTGCATGACCCTATCCTATGGCTGCTAACTGTTGGCATTCTTTCTTTTTAAAATCTCTCTCTTAGGAGATGATTTTTGGCCTCATAAATTGATGTCAATCATGTATATATTTTGGAAAGCATACTACATACAAATATTTTCCCCCAATGTGGTTTGTCTTCTTGTTCTAGCTGTATTGATTTTGTATACAATTTTTAAAAATCATTCAATCAACAATTTCTGTTTTATTTTTTATGATCATCTCTGTCTCTTGTTTGGCTAAGCATTCTACACCTAGGCCTTTTCCAGTGTGGTGCAGTATAAAGAACAATGCATTTGGAATTGGAGGACTGGTTTAGAATCCTGATTTTGCTATTGTTTTATGTGATATCTAACACTGGGAAAAATCACCTGACCTTTTTGAACTTCAGTTTCCATATATTAAAAAAAAGGATTTAGTTAAATAAAAATCTATGTGCAATTCAGTGCGTTAGAAAGGAGGGGGGAAAAACACCAAAAAAAAAATGAGTCCCTACCCTCATGGAACCTTCTACTGTAATGAATTTTTTTTTGTTACCTATAGGATTAAAAGGGCCAAATGAGATAATGAATGTGAAGCATCTTGTAAGCTTTTATGTTTTATAGCAATAACAGCTATTATTATTTTTAGAATCTTGAGGCTAAGACCAGCTCAAGAGCTGTTCAATGGGCCCTGTGCTGGGCCCCTGATGAGTAGGCAAGAGTGAAACTAATTTAATGACTGCACAAAGAGATCACTCCCAGAGACCCACCATGAGGAAACGGTTTCAAGTGGTCTAACTGTTGTCCTCAGGTTTTTTCCAGAAGACCCTGCTTCCCATAAAGTAGAGGAGTATGAATGAGGAGAGTAAAATGGCATTAGCAAGGGAAGTGGTGCTGGGGTAGAAGGACAGGAAACAAAGAGATGGGGACTGAGGAAAAATGGAGGCAGGGGTGCGGGAATGTCTTACAACAACTGCATGCAGGCTGCTGAGCTGCTTATCTGTGAGTTCCATCAGGTGCTAAGTGAGACCTGATACCTGCCCCTACTTCTGTCTTAAAGACATAACAGGATGTGGTTTGACATTTGCTAGGCATTGACATCTGGGGTGCATGTGAAAATCCCTCCCTCTACCCACCCACTGAGCAATGACGGGAACCACACTCACCACTTCCTGCTCTCCTCCCCTTCTGAGGGTAGCTAACAACAGGGTAGTGGAAAGAGAACCACAGCAGGGAGAGGAGAGAGGCCCAGTAAGGGAAGTGGGTACCCCAACTCCACGTGCAACATTCTCTCCCCTCCAACCTGCACAGACTCCAAGGTCAATACACAAAGTTATGGTGGGTACTGGAGAGATAGATATGAATAGAAAACAGCTGTGATAACTGCTCTGACCCATTTAGAAGCCTTCCCCCAACTCTTCCACTACCACCACCCACGGCCCACATCCAGAAGTAGAGGAGGGGGACAGGGAAGGTGGAAGGGGTGGGTGGAGAGGAGAGGCCATCCTCATTAGAATTCTCCACTGTACCCACTTGTGGGGTATATTACAGTAGGGATCCCTTTCCCATATAGATTGGCCTATTGGCCAAGATGGCCATTGATGTCCCTTCCAACTTCAAAATTATATGATACAGGAAACCTAAGACATCAGGAGCACACCCTTCTCTCCTTTGTCTGTCTCTTGGGACATCTAATTAAAAAGGCCCTTCTTTCAGTTCCTGAGCCATCTTTATGCTCTTCTTTCTCAGGATATATTTCAAAGGCAGCCACTTAGCCGTGACTCAGCTTTCATGTTGCTCTAACAATAATAAACTAATGCTTACATCTATAAAGAACCTTATGGTTGAAAATTGCTTTATGCCCATTATCTAATTTAAATCTCACAACTCTAGGAGGGAGGTAGAATAGCGTTATTATCCTCATTTGCTGATGAAGAAAACAAGGACCAGATTGGACAAGGAACCTGACCAAAGTCACCGAGCTGGTAAATGGCAGGATTTGAAGCCGAACCCAACACTCAAACTTCAATAATCTTAGTCTAGATACTCACCTGTCAGGTGAGACAGAACAGCCTATCTAGGACACCTCGTCTTCTTGTGTGTAAAGGGAATAGTAATAACACTAACAATTTGCATTAATATAGAGCTTTGTGCTTCACAAAGATAACTTAGGCCCATTTACAGCTGTCTTTCAGAGGAGCCCATCACTTAAAAAACCTTTCCTACTCAAGCCTGTAAGAAGAGTTGTAAGGGTGGAAAGAAGATGGGCTAGGAAATGGCACTCAGTGCCTAGAATTGGAAAGATTTGGTTTCAAATCCCACCTTATATGCTTAAAAACTCCTCTTGCAGGCTTTGATTTTTCTCTGTGCTTGATTTACCTAGGACTCATGGGCAGAACCACTAGATTTTGCATGGAATTATATGTTTTGTGTTTGTGGTGAGGATCTTGAAGAACCTTAGAAATTATCATTCTAACACCATTATTTCATAGATGGGTAAACTGAGACCCAGTGGGGCAATTTGCCACAGATCAAAGAGCTGTTAAACTGGGATTTGACTCTATGTCTTCAGACTCCAAATGCAGTGCCTCTATGCCTCCCTGAAAACTTGTTCATTTGTCTTCATCTCGTCCATAGCTAACCTGTTCAAGGAGACCAATAAGCACATGCTCCGTGTTGTTTTTGACAGATCTCCCACAACACACACAAGGTCCTGAAACACACTAGGCACAAAAGAATCCCTTATCAATATCTTTCAAAAAAATTATTTTCACACTAATATGGAAATGTTTTACATAATTGCACATGTTTAACTTATTTCTGATTGCTTACTGTCTGAGGTGGGGCAGGGAGGGGGGAGGAAGGTAGGGATAGAATTTGAAATTCAAAACTTAAAATGAAAATGTTTAAAAATTGGAAAAAAAATTATTTTATTTTCAGTTCCAAATTATTTCCCTCCCATCTCTATAAACACCTCACTAATGGAAGAATAAAAGGTGTGTTTTGGTTGTTACTTTTACCTCCCTATCTGTTAGTGATTTTTCTAAATGTCTTAATTTATGGGGAGGAAAAATTATTTAGTATAAAATTATACTTTGGGTAAATGACATAACTTAAAAACAGAACATATTTTAAGCATTCTCATGCCCCCTCTTGGAGAGGAAGGGCATAGGGTAAGAGTCAGCTTCCTAATGACAAAAGAGATCAAGAACCAAAGGGATTGAATGATAACAGAATGTTCAGTTGCAAAGGTTAGCCAGAAATACACATTCATTTGCTCATAGCTATGTATGCCCTTCTTGCAGAGCTATCTACTGCATTTCCTTTCTTTCCTTAAATAATTTATTATATTTTTTCCACAAAGTCTTTACTTCACAGACTGAAGCTTATTTTCTATCCTTGTCCTATACCATCTCTGTCTTGGCACTATCTGCTTCTGTAGTGCCTCCCCCCCTTTTTTTTTTCTAATCCCTCTTCTCATTTCCCTTCCTCTTCTACCTTTTTTTAAACAGTTAGAGAGAGAGAACTAGATCTTTGCCCCGGGTCCCTGTTTGATCTTCATTGATCTCCTGTATAAGGATATCATCCCCACCCCTTTCCACCAATTCAGGTCTCCTATAGAAGACATCTCAGTTAGAATTAGGTGAGCATTTGTTTATCTGGAATTTTGAATGTCCATTTCCAGAACCTTAAACCTGAGGATTAAGACACTAGTTACAAGTTAGCTAGAAATCCCATTTTTGGTAAGAGTTCTGCCGTTAACACTATCATGGAACTACAAATGAACAGATAGTGTTGTGAGCAAAAAGAACAAAGGAAGAAAGGAAGATGGGTGCGAAAATGTAATGACAATATAAGAAAAGATTATCTGCAAACAGGAGGAAAATCTGATAGAAAAGGAGTGTGTGGGGTCATGTTTGTTGTGAGTAAGGGTCTTCTAAGACTCATAACAAGGGTGATGGATGAGCTAATGATCTTGATCAGAAACTCAGGTTCACCATGATTAAGACAACTTTCCTAACTATACACTCACTGGTCCAATCTTTCTACCTTTTCTTTTTTCCTCCTTTCTTCCTTATCTCTTTCTTCCTGGATTTCTCCATGCCAACCCTTCCTATCTGCAAACATTATTACTGAGCTTCTGATCCCTGACTCTCCAGTTCTCTGGAGAGATGAGCTGTGGTTAATTGTGGGAGAAACAGAGAAAGGTGTGTCTTATTTTTTTTAGTCAGGCTCAGTACCTGTTGTCATTGGGGAGAAGGAATCAATACCACTATGTGGTCTGAGAGGGCTCATGTAGTGATCTGGAAGTTGTCGGTACCTCGAGGAAAGGAAGGGTTTTTGCACAGCTACCTGACTCAGTTCAGTGTGAGGCACCAGGCACAGAAATAGAAACCTGAGTCAGTGACAAGGAGCTTCTTGGAGTTGAGTTGGAAATTATTCTTAGCTCAAGAACCTGAGAAATATTGAGGTATTGTATTCTCCTCGTGGGTTACGCTCATAGAATAGGACCCCACCGAGGGGCTTATGATAGAGATTGGGATCTGATGTCCCTTCTGTGGAACACTCCAGGAGAAGCTGACTCCCTTCAACTTGTAGCTTCGTGGCCGGCCATTGGTGGATTTTCTGAGCCCCAACACCAACCTCTGTGGAAAATGTGAAAGAATGAGCATAGATGAGACAAATTAGCCAAAACCACTTCCCAAACTTCTAGGGACAGAGACCAGCAAACAGGAGGTCCTAAAGATGTCCAGAGGTTATAGAGTGTGGGGGTTAGGGAAAGAAGGAAGATGAGGTGCAGAGGAGGACACTGTCAAGACAGAGAGTGGGGGAGCAGAAGACAATGGTGGAGGGATTTGTGATGATCTATGTTCTTTCTTGGGGGCCCTGAGTTAGCAGACAGAACACCTGGGCTTTAGGCAAACCCATGACCTAAACCCTTCCTAGGTAGTTACACAAACATCAAGAAGGATTGGAAAAGAAAAGGAAGCACTAAGATTCCAAGACTGAGGAAGGGATGGATTGTGGAGAGGGGTTCTCAGTGCTGGAGAAGAGGTGCTCCCAATAAGAACACAAAGTGGGACTCTTACCTAAGAGGGTGGCCAGGAGAAGGCATAAAAGGGAATACATATTGCAACTCAATTTTCAACTGAGTCTGTGACCTAGAAATTGGGGCAGCTTCCTCTCTAGGGTTTTGGCCAAAAAGTAAGTTGGAAAGTGACACTCTTTGAGGGGAGGTCTCCTATAAGAATGCCTGTACTTAATCCCTCCTCTCCACATAAATGGCCTGAATGCATTATACCTTCAATATAGTTGCACTAATGTCTTCCCTGTATATGGCAAATGATTCCTTATTAATGGGTAAACATTAATAAGACTTTAACAGTGAGATCATGGGCTCCGGGACAGGAACCACATTCAGGCCTTAAGGGGGAGGGGATGGATTTTGTTGATTGTAGGAGATTAAATGAGAAGTGAGACCACTTTGAATTGAATGGAAAACAAAATAATTGACGCCTCAGTAAACAAAGTTCTCAGGACTAGGAAAAACGATTTCCTCTAGCTTTATCCCTCCACCTACCCCTGCCTCGGGCATCCGTGCTTAGGATATTGGGCAGAATAAATTTTCTTGGGTTGGAAGATAAAGCTGGCGGTCTGAATGAGAAATTGAGAGTTTATAGCCTCATTGAGACATCTACTTTGCCATGCTTTTATTAAACTCATTATGTGACTAGTCGATCTTTCTATCTCTGCCTAAAGTCTTGAATAACTAGGACACGCCATAGAGATTAGGGCAAAAATAAGTTTCTCAAAATTGGATGGGACCTATTAGCTCTTAATATAGTGGAATAATCCATACCGAGCTATAGAGTAACAAGAAAGCGTGACAGTACCTAAAGCTGGATCTGTTAGAGGGGTGCACAAGCCTGCTAATTATCCCAGAGTGCCCTCTGGTGTTAGGTGGCATACTTGAAAAGTGGGACTGAGTATGCCTCGACAGAATTTTCTGCATCTAATTGCTGAATAAGAATTAACCTCCCTTATTACACATGGCATAATGGAAAGTGGCAATAGGAAAGAAATGGGAGGAGGGAGAGAGGGTGCCGCAAAGAACAAATGCAATATGGTAAGATGGTTATTAGAATTCAGCAGAAAGTTTGAACCTCATTCAACTTCAGATATATATATTAGGACTGATAAACTCCTATTGGGGCTAAGGATAAAAAGGAGGCTGATGTAAGAGTGATGAGTGGAAGGACTGTAAGTTGTATAGCAGAGTGAATCAGAGTAAAAAAGGACATTCCCAGAGAGAACAGGAACGGCAAATGATGAATAGTCACACAGACCCTGAGATGCTTACACAAAAGCACAGACACTCTCATTGATCATCAGACTAGACCTCTGAAAGCCAAATGTTTGAAAGGTTTCCAATAAGCCATCCTGATAGCCAGACATTCTCAGGCCACTGCTTTTGAGGAGGATTGTTCTTGTGTCCTTTGCTATAAGAACATAAATGTAGAGAAAACACTTCATGTATCTTTTAAAGGGCTGGCTAGGTGATGCAGTGGATAGAGCGCTGGGCCTGGAGTCAGAAAGACTCATCTTCCTGAGTTCAAAGTTGCTTTCAGATATTTAGTAGTTGTGTGACCTTGGGCAAGCCACTTAGCTCTGTTTGCCTCAGTTTCCTCATCTGTAAAATTAGTTGGAGAAGGAAACCATTATCGTATCTTTGCCAAGAAAACCCCAAATGGAGTCACAAAGAGTCTAAAATAACTCAATGACAAAGCTCTTTTAAAATCTCATTTTAGACTGCTTTAATGTGTTTAAAATCTCTATTCTTGTAAACTTGAATTGTAAAAACTCCCTTCCTAATTAAACTTAAGTGAGAAACGAATTGTAAAAGTTTCAGAGAAACTGCTAAGAGAAGTGTTTAGTGGGCAAAATTAAGTCACATGTGCAGACTACAAGGCTATGCCAGATGGAGACAGGCAGGATAAAGTTATACGGAAGAGGAAAAAAAATAAGTAAAACTGGAGAAGTGATTCAAGGGAGAGAAATGAACCAGGATGTCAGAACTGGAAGGAATCTCAGAGGCTATGAGTCATGAAGAGCTGGACATGACTGACACAACTGAACAACAATAAGGTCCATTTGCAATTTCGGCCCAACATATAGAAACTCATGAATGAGCTTGTCCATCCAACTGCATGTTGTCTAGGTAATAATTTTTTTTCATCCACTTGGTTTTTCCACTAAGCATTGTTACCCTAAACATTTTTGAGCTATTATTAATCTCATTTAGGATCTTCTGTAATGTTCCAGGCTTGATTTATTCAACACAATTTCATCCACAAGTAGGAACATCAGGAGGATCACAGAACCTTATCCTTCCCCAACTCCAAACTCAAAACCATAAATTCACATATTCATAGAATATTAAAGTTGAGTAGAGAGAGACGTTTTTTCCAGTTCCAGGATGACGATGTTCTAATTCAGCACTATCCACCCTACTGACTTTGAGTTACTTGAATATAATTCTACTCTGAGGGAGTATCATCAGTACTTACTACCAGACCTCAGTCCAGCAGATAAGGGTGCCTTGATGCATAATGTTCCTGACACTGTGAACATCTCTGTCTAAATCTGAAAAGGAACAGAGCCTTCCTTAAAATTCAACTATTCTATTCATTTTACATCTATGGTTACTGAAGCTAGATATTAGGAATACCCCTATGTACCATGTTGCTAGGACAGGACTTAGGAGCAAGCTCAATGGGTACCATTCAAATAAATATAAGATCGATTTGATTTCCCACTTTGATAATCACCTGGTACTTTTCCTCTGTATATGGACTCCATAGCTACTAAAAATACAAGCTGGTCTGACACAAATACCTAAGAACCTCCCACACATTGTATGATGACACAAAAGGATAACAGTGAGGACCAAACGACCTTGGAAACGTAATTCTCTTTGCAGATGGTAAAGCACTATGCAAATGTAAGATGCCATTAGAGCTCTTCGTCTTCATCTTGGAAGTCAATCTGGCTGGAATCTCAATTATTCTTGGTAATAGTTGATTGCTTCAGCCCTCCTCCCTAATGCTATGTGATCATATTGAGGTAGGAACTTAGTTATCTTAGTATATCCCAGTGCTTAGCACAGAATTTGGTATATAGTACTTAGTACATACTACTCATGATGGCCCCATAGTGCATAGAGTGCTTAACCTGCAGTCAGGAGGACCTTACTTCAAATTTAACCTCAGATACTTACTAGTTGTGTAACCAGGGACAAGTCATTTCACCCTGTTTGCCTCAGTTTCCTCCTCTGTATAATGAACTGGAGAAGGAAATAGCAAACCACTCCAATATCTTTGCCAAGAAAACCTCAAATAGGGTCACAAAGATTCTGACTCTACTCAACAGCAACTTACTCCTTACCCCTTGCTAGTATTTCACTACTATTTATTACTACTTAATTCCTTACTAATTAGTATTAAGGAGTTAATTCTAGTAGTAAGAAGCTATTACTACTTAATTCCTAACTACTCATTAGTAGTAGTTAGTTCTTGTATCATTCCTCTGTTGATTATTCCAAATTTATCCTGTATGTAGTTTCTTTGTACATGGTTTTTGCACATTGCCTTCATTGGACTGTGAGTTCCTTGAATCAAGAAATGTCTTTTCCTTTTTTTTGGATCTTCTATGCTTAGAACAGTGCCTGGCATATAGTAAGCACTTAATTAATGCGTATTAACAGACTAGCATAGGCAGTACTTCATAAAAGCCAGTGTGATGACTGACAGATATTTCTTCCAGTGGTCTAGATAGCAACCCAACCATGCTTTCTAAATTGTGAAGTTCTTGCTCATGCTCCCCACAAATTCTGCATTGATTTATCAAAACTCCCAGAAGGTTTCCTCTAGGTCTTATAAAATTACATGGGTACTAATACAGCATATGCACCAGACCTCTACTATTTCTCACTCACTATCCCTACACAGTCAGTTGACCCACTTTATGGATCATAAATTTCCTGGATTATGCCCCTTTCACTCCTTCTTATACTTACAACCCAGATTTTCTGATTCTTATGCACCATGAAAGTTATTCCAATGTTATGGAACACTTTCCAACATCTACTCAAAACCATAGCACATGAGACATATCAGTGTTCCTTTTTATGAGACCAATGAGCGGATATATTGTTGTTCAATTGTTTTCATGACCCCAGGGACAAGTGCATGGAAGAGACAGTGAAATGGTTTGCCATTCCATCTCTAATATGTCTCCATTTTACAGATGAGGAACTGAGGCAAATAAGGGTTAAGTGACTTGCCTAGGGTCACGCAGCTAGTGTCTGAGGCCAGATTTGAACTTAGGAAGATGAGTCTTCATGACCCCAGGTCTAGCACTCAATCTCACCACCTAGATGCTCAAAGGACATTCATAACAAAAGATACATCTTTAAACAACAAAATGAATGCCAAGGAAATTTTCCCACCTAGTCGCAGGGGTACATCTCACCAATTTCCACAGTGCTGGTGAGGGAGGGACCATGTGAATAACATACACGTCCAGGAAACATGCATGAAAGAAAGAACCTGTTCAGCCAGGGCAACCTAGGGCGGCATCTCAGCTGGAGGCTTCCTAGCCCCAGCACTGCTACTTTCTGCTTCTCCCATCAAGGCAATGATGTCACCTGGTGGTATGGGGATATCATAGAATTGCAGGCTCCAGTAATAGAAGCCTGTCCTGTCTCTTGATGGGTCATTTTCTCTTCAATGCTGTTGGTCCTTTTTGAGCATGGTCTTCTGTTTGTGCCCTAGCACTGGCCTAGACCGTTCTCTTCAGGTCCTCTGCTGCCCTCTGCAGGCCACTGCTGATCTATGGTTAAATCTCCAATACTATACAAGAGGAGGAGCTCTCTGATCTTTTAGCCACAGGCCCCAGGGATTATTCCAGCTTTACTTACTTACGTGCCTATCGATTGATTGATTGATAGGTCATACATGTATAGCCATACCTAGCCAGCAAAGAGAGTCAGCAGAAGTCCTCTGATTAAAAAATAAATAAATAGAAAAAAAAATTTAAAAGAAATACTCTGATTTATGTTGTCTGTATTTCAAATTTCTTAACAAAGAGCAAGCACCTTTTTCTTGAACTCAGCCTGGTCTTCGTACATAGGAAGAAAGCATCACTTCATGCCCTTTGGTTTAGTTGCAACTTAGATTCTTCAGAAATTGTGGGGTTTTATGATTTATAACCAGTCAGCATCTGTAGGTAATATTAGGATTAAAAAGACGGGGTTTTGTGCCAGGAGGTAGCTTGGAGTCGTGGCTGTTGTTTAATGAGTTATATTAGTTAAAATAATCTTTTTGTTTGTTTGTGTCAATTTCTTACATGGTATGAATGAGATAGCCCAGTAATGCCACAATTCCTAAGGACAAAGCTCATACACCAAACAATTTCAAACTCTAAGAATTTTTGCATTATTGTTATGAAATCAAGAAGATCTAATATTAGTAAGTACTTCAGTCATTGTTTTTATAAGCATTCAGTCATGTCTGACTCTATGTGACTCCATGGACAAAGTCAATGGGGTTTTCTTGGCAAAGATGCTGAAGTGATTTGCCAATTCCTTCTCCAGTGTGTCCTCACAGAGGCAAATAGGGGTTAAGTGACTTGCCCAGGGTCACACAGCTAGTAAGTATCTGAAGTCAGTTTTGAACTCAGATCTTCCTGACTCTAGGCCTGGTGCTCCATTCAGTGTACCACTTAACTGTACCTTTAATGATAACTTATTGCTGTTCAGCCATTTTTCTCTGTGACTCCATTTGGGGTTTTCTTAGCAAAGATACTAGAGTGGTTTGCCATTTCCTTCTCTATCTCATGTTACAGATGAAGAAATTGAGGCAAACAGGGTTAAATGACTTGACTAGGATCACGAAGCTAAAAGTGTCTTAGGCCAGATTTGAACTCAGGAAGATGAGTCTAGTCCCAGCAAGCTATCCACTGTGCCACGTAGCTATAGTTTGTAAACCTACATTATTTAAATTTAGCAACTATTTTTTGAGCCTGTACCATGGATAAGGACTATTTATCTTTTTTTTTAACTTTTTATTTCCTGCCATGAAAATTCACTGTTTCAAATCTAGCAGTATTTAACATGAACGTAAGTATTTCAAATGATCTTATTCATCTACTGATTTTCATCAAAGAATTCTTGACACAAAATTCAAATGTGATCTCTGACATAGAATTGCTTTTGAATATCTTAAATTAAATTCAAATTCATTATTACATAGTAAAATAGCATTGTTTCTACCTACAATCTGCAAATATTTTTCTTTTCCATAATAATTTATGTAAACAGAGTTTCTAAAGTCATTGCCAGTATAAATATGCTTTATTGAAATCTCTGTTTTCATTGTTCACATTCATTTTCAGTATCATGTTAACATCAGTCCACCGTACTCAGACACTACTGGTTCTATCATGTAGAAAATAAAAACTGGATGAAGTTGCTGATTTATGCAAAAGCAGGAACATGATACACAAACATTGTTTTTATTATCATGTTCACAGGAACTTGAAACTGTCTTATTACTGTTTTCCCAAGAAGTCAAAGGTATAGTTATGTACTGTTAGTTGTTTAGGCAAAAAGAAAAACAAAAAACCTAAATCTATTGAACAAAGACTTCATTCTCTACCTGTGGTCAACACCTTGAGGCCTTCTGTAGATTCACACAGAAATGTATGTATTTTTCGATTGTAAAGTATTGCATGCATATATTACAGTATTTCTGAGCTCTGGCAAAGTCTTCTGGTATTGAATGTACATTTTCTATTTATATTTCTGTTTTGCTCCTGTGTTTATATTTCAGTATTTCTACTCAGCTCTGATCTTTTCATTAAGAATGTTTTAAAGTCTTCTATTACATTAAAATTTTATTTTTACACCTTGTTGGACTGCATTCTATTTCTTTGGATAAGTTATTCTTGGTTATAAATGTATATCATCTGTATTTTGGAATATTATATTTCATGGGCTCTGATCCTTTACTTACTAAGTCTTGTTGGCCTTCACTGTGGCTTCTCAGTACTTGAGCTCTTTCTAATTGTGTGCAGTATTTGTACTCTGACCTGGAAAATCCAGATTTGGGTTATAATGTTTCTGGGAGTTTTCATTTTGGGGTTTCCTTTAGGAGGTGCTTGATGGATTTCTTTTTCTATTTTCACTTTTACCCTCTTGTTCTAATACAGCTGGAAAGATTTCTTTCATTACTTCTTGAAGTGTGAAATTCAGAGTTTTATTTATTCATGCAAATCAATGATTTTAAAATTATTTTTTATTGATTTATTTTCCAGGTCAGTTTTTTACATGAAATACTTTACATTTTCTTCTATTTTTTTCAACCTTTTGATTTTGTTTTAATATTTCCTGTTGTGTCATGGAGTCATTTACTTATGTTTGACCCAGTTTAATTTTCAAAGAATCTGTTAACTAAGGTTTTGTATTTTTTTGTGCTAACCTCTTAATTCTCTTCCCAAGTCTTTCCTCTAGAACTCTAATTTCTTTTCCAGTTAGTTCCCTATTGCTGTCATCTAATTTATAAGTATCATTTTAAACTTTTAAAAAGCTTACTTTATTTTTTTCTAGGAATTCTAGTTAGTTTGAGGGCCAATCTATCTTTTTCTTGAAGACTTTGTTTCTCACTATTTAGAGTTATTTTCCTCTTCTGAGTTTGTTCCTTGGGCATCCTTGGCATCATAGTATTTCTTTAATTTTTTTTTTGTTGTTCTTGTTTGCTCTTCTTCCAGTCTTATGTCTTTTATTAGAACTTTGTGTTAGGACCAAGCTGTGTGCACTTCTGGAGGGACTGCTGTGGCCTTCTATTCTTTTAACCTGTCTTAATCTGGCGTTCAGCCACTACATTCTTTGGATATTGAGTTCTCATTTACTCAAGAATAACAGGAATAGTTTGAGCCAGGGACCCGAAACACTTCAGCAAATCCTATGTGATCAGATCAAGGCCTAGTCTTTGGGCTTTCTATGCTCCAGACTCCAATTTGTGACAAGACAGTAGAGCTGCAGTGGTAGTGATCAGTGGTCAGTAGTTATTTCATACTGTTAGTAGAAAGGATCAATAGTCAGAGTGACTGTTACTGGTCTATCCCTGTATTGGGCCATCCAAGATATAGATAGGTAGATACATACATACATATAAATATACACATACATATATAGACATAGATAGATATACACACTAAAATCTTTTATTCCTCTGTGGATTATTAGACCAGTCTCCTTGTTGGCCCCTTAGATCTCATCGACATTTTGAAGGGGTCTGGAGCTTGGAGCAGTCGTCTAAAAATAAAAACCCCTGAAAGAGTTCATCATCTAAAGCAGTGGTTCTCAACCTGTGGGTTATGTTCAGTTTGTAACAATGAAAATACATACTGCATATCAGAGATTTACATTATGATTCATAACAGGAGCAAAATTACAGTTATGAAGTAGCAACGAAAATAATTTTTATGTTTGGGGGTCATCACAACATGAGGAACTGTATTAAAGGGTCGCGGCATTAGGAAGGTTGAGAACCACTGATCTAAAAAGTTAGCTCTTCCATAGGTACTTTATGCTTGATATCTTTCACAGGACAATAACAAGCACCCTTGGAAAGTACCTGCTTTATACCTCACTTTACACTGATAAAATAACTGAGCAATTACCTCTGTGCCAGCACCTGCCAAGACATGTCGTACGATCTTAACAGATGTATGGGAAAGTCTTTGTTGAGTGAGAACATTTAACTCTGTGTTTTACTATACTAAATAAATGTTTCTTGTTGTTGTTATTTTATAATCAATACACAATAGCCACTGCTGAATTATGTATTCTCAGAACATTTTAGTCAGTTTTGTGACTATGAAGATGTAATCTTCAGTAGAAAATCATCAACCAAAGCCGACCTGTTCTTTTCTCTTGTTTTAATTCAGAATCCTCCGGATATGTGTGTAAATTAATTGCATTAAGATTTTTTTAAAAGAAAATAAATATTAGTTGAATTGAAATACATTGAAGAGTTAATAACTAGAGGGCTGAGTAATGACTCAATTACTTTTGTTTGAGGAAGTTCTTTTTGGCAATAACACTAAGAATTTTTCTACTACTTAGTCTGCTCTCCTCTGAGATGTCTTGAAAGTAAATCTGAGTGTACCTTCAATAGTGTTTTGCTTCTAATATCGATTTTTTCTGTGTGGAATATTAGCTGAAACTTCTATAATATTTTCAAATTTGCAGCTCTCTCTGGAGAAGGAAATGGCAAACCACTCCAGCAATCTTGCCAGGAAAACCCCAAATGGGGTCATAAAGAGTTGGACACAACTGAAACAAATGAAAACAATATATAATATTTTAAAATTTATAACACTTAATACACATTATCTCATTTGAGCTTCATAACAAACTTATGAGGTATGTATTAATATCTTTATTTTACACTTGAGGTAGTTTAGGTATAGGCATGGAATGGCTTGTCCAGAGTATCAAGGCTAGCAAGTGTCAGAGGTGGGATTCAAACTAACACCCCCAATTCTGAGCCCCCTTTACCATTGTATCTCAGCACTGCTCCAAGTACTCGTTTCTATGTTCGTTTTCTTAAGTGCCACATCTACCTTTCAGTGAGATACCTGAGGTACTGAGTTGTTCAAATACGGTGTTTCCACTGCTGTTGTTGACAAGAATAAATCATTATAGAGCACTAACAAACCTCCATTTCCGGTGTATTTTTGCGCTCCTTCCACTTTAATCTATGAATGTGTTAGTTCTGATATGGGTCTCAAAGAATAGAAATAGATTTAGTCTCTATCGTTAACTACAGATAAATTGATAATTTGCAAACTATGAATAGTACACACACACACACACACACACACACACACACACACACACACACACACACACACGCCCACTCAAGATCTACCTGCTAGTACACTTTGCTGATTGACCAGCTTCCCAGATATCCATTCCAGGCTCTGAGCAGCAAAGCTGCACATAGCCTAGTTCCAGGAAACCTGCCATGCCCAGAATCACAGGCTGGTTCCTTGTAAGGCCAGCAATTATTGCTAGTACTGTCTTATGCTCAGGAAGGCACCATGACTCCTTTTTCAAATATACAAATCTAAGGTAAATAGATCCTAGGATTGTGTTGAATATGCCAAATATTAGCAGAAATTGACTCCCTTGGAGTCAGGGCTAAACATAGAGATTCATAGGTCATTCTTGTAAGTTTCATCTATAAGTGAAATCCTTTCCTCTGGAATAAATAAATGTACATACATGTGTGTATCTGCACATATACAGATGCACATATATATACATATATATTTATATATAATTAAGGATACCTAAATTCATGGATAGAATATTATTTTTTCTAAAGATAAAAAAATAAATATGATAATTTGACTTGAGAAATTATACATGTGGGCTAGTAGTTGACAACACACTCTGAATTTTTCTCTGATCAACCTGCATCACTGCAAAATTGTTTTTTCCTCAGTTGCCTTTTGCTCTTTTGCAATAGGACACCATTCATGATCACCAACCATTCATAATGTGCCATATCTGTCCACTTGACAAAGAACCCAACTATTTATTGGTTAATCCAATTTCCCAAGCTCTTTTCGACTCCTCATTTTGGCTGTTTCATATCATTGAAATCTGGTACAAGATGGGATTAATCAAAAGCAGTATCAATCGTAACACATTTCTCATTTTTCAATCAACAATTTCTTTGACAAGTATAGGTTGGAGCTGCTCTACTTACACACTGGATTTAACCTTTCTTATTTTTTTCATCTAATGTTTGTTTAGAGGGGAGCTTCAGAGAGTGGAGCAGAATTTTCCCATTTTAGGATCTTGGATACCTGGCATCACCTAGGAGATACAGGGACTAATGCAAAGGAGAGAGGATGAAGAGGACAGCAGAGGGCGCCGGAGAGCCAAGCTAAGCCAATTGCTTCCACTTGCAAACAAAGTTGGGGTTAAAACAACAAAGAAAAAAGGCCCCAAATCCAGCAGATTTAAGTGCATTGCAAAGGCAGGGAAAGGAGAGTCAGAAGAGAAGCGGTGCTAGCAAAGGAAGCCAGTCAAAAAGTGAAATCCAGAGGTACAGACCAGGTTACGACAGAGGAGGTCACCATGCTTCCATGAAAGGACAGAGGGTGGGGTCTGGTCACTTCTCAGATGCTTTGAAGTTCTTCCCCAGTGATCTTTAAATGGACGTCTCACAGCTGGTGCCTGGTATCTGGTAGGAATTGTAAAACCCTGATATCCCGGGAGCTTTTCTTGTTGTTGTTCAGTAATTTCAGTCGCATTTATTTCTTCATGACCCCATCTGGGGTTTTCTCGGCAAAGATATTGGTGTGGTTCACCATTTCCTTCTCTACCTCATTTCACAGATGAAGAAACTAAGGCAAACAGGGTTAAGTGACTTACCCAGAGTCCCACAGCTAATGAGTGTCTAAGGCCAGATTTGAACTCAGGAAGAGAAGTCTTCCTGACTCTAGACCTGGCATTCTATCCACTGTACCACCTAGCTACCCCCATCCTAATACTTAGGAATTAGTATTGACAAACCTACAACTAACAAGACTCAAACAACTCTAAAACTAAAACTCCCTCAGGATCTAAGAAATCCCCCATCTGGGTCTGGAGGCAAGACAGTGGAGAAGACTGCTGCCCTCAGTCAGTTAGTCTTGGGCCATAACTCCCCAGAAGCAGTGATGTGATCTAAGAGACAAATTTGGGGAAACCGAGGACAAACACCAAGCACAAGACACAGGCATCACAAGGCATCACTTTATTCATATGATATCAACAATCCAGAAGAAGTGATAGGGGGAAAGGAGGGATTTAGCTGTTGGCAGCAATAGTTTCCTGGATCCAGTCCACATATTTGCAGACCCTGGTGTAGACACCAGGCCTATTTTTCTGAGCACAGCCATAGCCCCAGGAGACAATACCCTGGAGCTCTCCATTACAGGCCACAGGACCACCTGAGTCACCCTAGAAAAGGAGAGCAAGAAGAATAAAAAGGGGGAAAAAAGAAAGGGGCTGAAGCCCAGGCCTTAAGATGAAACTTGGAATCATGGAAAGAACAATATAGCTGCCCTAGTCCAATAGACTAACTGGTCCACAAAGCCCTCCATAATATTCCCTTCCAATACCATTTCTATCCCTTCCAATCTTTAGGGCTATTTTCCTAACCTTTATCATTTCTTCATGACCTTAGCTCCGATGATTGAAAAGCTTCCGAAGCTCCAGGTCCCAAATGTCTGCTACTAAATTTACCCCTGTTTTGGGGTTGCTCTTTGGCAGGGCTTCTTCACTTTGTATCATGGAAGCCTAGTGAAGCCTTTTAACCCCTTCTCAGACTAATGATTGTTGCCTACATTCATAAGTGAAGAAAATGCTTAATTTCAGTTAGAGGTAAGTAAAAATAAGGATGTATTTTTTTCCATCTAAGTTCATGGACCTCCTGAAATCTCTCCAACAACTTCTTGAGGGTTCATGGACCCCACATTAAGAACCTCTGCTCTAGAGAGTGGAGCGCTGAACAGAGATACAGCTCTTCTCTCCAATCACAGAGGCTTAGATGGTTCCAGAAGCCCTGCCCTCCTACAGCTGCCTTTGGTTTTGACAGGGCCTTACCTGGCAGGAATCCTTGCCACCCTCTAGGAAGCCAACACAGACCATGTTCTCGGTGATCTCTCCAGGGTAAGAGGCCTCGCAATCATCATCAGACAGAATGGGGGCGATCAAACACTGAAGCAGGTCAGGGTAGTAGGCTGTAAAGAACATGAGAGTAGATAGAAAAGAAAGAGTGAACATCAGAGCAGGTCACAAAGACAAGCCAAGTTCAAAACCCTGAATGCTGAATAGAGCGAAAATTGTAGCTTGGAAAAGAGACAATAGCTTGTATTTCTTCATCTAATAAGACTTCTATATCATTCTATCATTCTCTAGTGGTGGCTGACATATATCCCCAGTACCACGGTCATTCATACACATGTTTCAGTTTTTCAACTAGACTATAAGCTCCTTGAAGGCAAGGACTGGTCTCTAAGCCTAAGGGTCCCCCATAGCACCTAGCATAGTGTTTTGGACATAGTAGACACTTATAAAATATTTGCTGAATAAATAGTTGTAAATACAGTGTGAAAGAGGTCAGAGAAGAAAAGTATTTTCTTTTTATTACTCTATATTTAAACTATGTATGGCTTTGTAAAATTGTGGGATTGGTATCCAAAAAGGGACAACTCTGCTGCCTGCTGAGAGAATAAGGAAGTGAACAGAAATGTCAGGAAATGGGTGAATGTTAATTGACCTCAAATAAAGTCTGTTAAGCAAGCTATTCTTTTATTTTAGAGGGGAGGAGGTTGGGCAATTGGGGTTAAGTGACTTGCCCAAGGTCACATGGCTAGTAAGTGTTAAGTGTCTGAGGCTGGATATGAACTCAGGTCCTCCCGACTCCAGGGCCAGTGCTCTATTCACTGAGCCACCTTGCCACCCCTAAGCAAGTTTTTCTAATGAACAGAAGGCCAGAACCACCAGAAGAGCTTCATCTTCGCGGAAGGTGGGGCTTAAGGTATAAATTTCAAAGCTGGAAAAGTATATCAACTGCTTCTGTGACATGGAGGGAGAAGTAGATGTTCATAGAATCACAGGCCATATGAAGTTTGGAGAAGGTTCATTCTTTTTACAGGTAATAAAACTGAGGCTCAACCCATTCATCAGCATGCCTAAGGGCATATATGTAGGAAGCACAGGATTTGGGCAGAACCAAAACTAGGAACTTAGCAGCCAGGACAGCCACCATAAAATGGACCTCGTGAAACCATTTGAGGCACGTGAGATACCTCATAAGTCAGCACACAAGGCCTCATGTGGGGCAAGATATAAGGACATGAGGCCCAGTGTGGGGAGAGACCTTAGGATCCTTAGGACTCTGTGGTGCAGAGACAGAGGCCCTGGGACATTGCAAAGAGGGAAGGGAGCAGGCAGAGCTATAGCATCTTACATGAGTGATAGATTCTCAGGAGGAAGAAATTTGTAGCTTTCTGTTCTAACTAATTGTTTTCATTAACAAGGTGAAAAATTCAGTTATTTTTACCCGTCAAAGGAGTACCTGTGTGGTCCTTACCTTCTCAATTCTGAGGCCCTGAGACTTTCAAAACCCTAGTTACCTACATCATGGTTAAGAGCTCTAAACGTAGGGCTTGAATGGTGCTGCTCCTTAACACCTGTAGAACCATGGATAAATGACAATCTCACTGGGCCTTGATTTCCTCGTCTATAAAGTGAGGTAGTTGGATGAGACAATTTTTAAGCTCCAAATTTGTGACTTTATACTCCCTGTTGAATTAAGGGAAAGAGTTTCTCAATACCAGTAAATCATTTCATTCCCTTTGGGGACCTGGGGCATGTTGGTGGCAGGAGAAGAGAGAAATCCTTCCTAGAATGAACTTTGAAGTTCAGCTGTGGAAATTGTTCCTAACCTGCCCTGCAATGGTGTTGATTTACTATGTGTCTTGAGACCTAACTGAGGTCAAAGAACAGAAAGCCTATTATACAGAATAGGAACAAGGGAGAAGCTGATCAAAGGTTGGGGGCCAATGGAAGGGACAGGACAATGCTACTCACCACCAGAGCTCAGAGTATTTCCCCAACCAGAGATAAGACATTCAGTGCCTGCAGCAGCACATGAGCTAGGCAGGGAGATGGTATTCACATAGTCATTAAGGGTGGCAGGAGTTTTTAGCTTTATCAGCATGATGTCGTTATCGAGAGTCCAGTAGTTGTAGTTAGGGTGGCGGATGATCTTTTCTGAACTAATAAACTGTTCGTTTCCATCAACAGCCTCAATGTTGTACTCTCCGAGTCTTACTTGAATGCGACTATAAGAAAGGAGAATCTTGTTCAGTGATAGGAGTATTCCCAGGGGATGTTCTCTTCTTAGCCCAGGGTGCACAGTTTTCCTATAATTCTGGAGGTTATGGATCATCTAGAGGCTAGGGGACAGAGCTGGGACTAGCTTGGAGCAGCTGGGGCTTTGTCAAAAGTGCCAGTATTGGTCAGGACAGGAGGTAGCATGGCTCATCTCCACTCCTACCCCCAGAGAAGTGCCACCACTAGACTTGCCCATTCTCCTACCCAATACTTGAGCTGTCACTTCCATCCCCAGCCCATCTCATGATCATGATAGGCTTTTCCCTGGGTGTACCTTGCCACTCCATCCTGTACAGATTCCTATTGCTGCCATATCTGGCATAATCACTCCATCATCCCTATTACATTTAGGACTTAGCTCACAGACTTCTGTCCCATCTTAATCCTTGTTGTATTACAAACTCCCTTTTAAAGGAAGCTTCTTATTTCCTCAAATTCCTCAACTTTCATTTCTTCTTTCTCCATTAGACCTCAGTCATGGACAGGAGTGATCATGTGGTCACACTGTGGACATCTTCCTTTATCCACTGCAATCACCTTCAACTAAGTTTACCCCAGATACCAGAATTATCTTACTTTGCAGTAAGTGGAGTGGGTTGGCAAACAAAACAACAAAGAATTAAATCCTACTTCAAAGAAAATATAGGCATGGGTTGTGTTTAGTGCAGAAATCCCCACAATTCCCATTGTAACCATAAAGTTAAGGGGAACAGAACATTATCTCATAAAATTGGGGACCCATGCTTTCCTTCCAACTCCAGGGGTACTTGATAACCCAGTAGTGTCCACAGAGACTTGCCATATAGATCCTATTTCCTTTCCTACCACTAGCCCCTCTCCCATGTCTAAGCTGCTCTAAGGAAAAAAAAAGGGGGGTGTCATTACTGAGAATTTGTCCTCTTCCCCTCAGATCTTACCCAGTTTTCCCCCCAACTTTTATAAGAGGTTCCATAGCTGGAGAACCCCAGAGTTGGGCATGTTTTGTCACTTACGATTGATAACAGTGACCAGCAGATACCACCCACTGTTCATTAATGAGAGAGCCACCACAGAAATGGTAGCCAACATTCAGAGATGCCTGGTAAGGGACAGAAGCCTCCTCGCATGTTTCACCCCCAACGATCTTGTCATCATCATTGGAGAAAGCAACTTCGGGTAGAAAGAGAAAAAGATAATAATTGAACAAAGTGCAAGTCCTAAGCCCTGACAATTGGGCATGATTTCTATGATTTATCTTCTATAAGTTTATTTTTTTTAAATATAATATTAGCTTCTTCTGACTCTGAGATTCCAGGTCTTCATAGTACTAGGGTCATTGCGATTATGGCCATCATTAACATTGCCAATACTTTAGTCTTCCTGTCCCTAATCATCCTCATCAATCCTTTGGCATTCGTGCACCCCAATCACTAAGTGTGGTATCAATTACTATGTTTCCTAGTTTTTGCAGAGTATTATGATGATGGGGCAGCTAGTGGTGCAGTGGATAGAGCTCTGGGCCTGGAGTTAGGAAGACTCCTCTTCCTGAGTTCAAATCTGACCTCAGACACTTACTAGCTGTGTGAGTCTGGAGGAATCACTTAACCATGTTTGCCAAATTTTTCTCATCTGCAAAATGAGCTGGAGAAAGAAATGGCAAACCACTCAGTATCTCTGCCAAGAAAATCCCAAAAGGGGTCATGGAACATCAGATACAACTGAAAAACACCTCAACAGTAACAACAAATTGTGATGATAAGCACAGTGGAGAGACAAACAACCAGCCTTCCATTGCATGACTGGGTCAGAATAATCTTTTCTTTTGCAATTGTTTATCAATCAACAAGTATTTATTAAGCTTCCCCTTCCATGCAAGGCTATAGAGACAAAAAGGCAAAAAATGAAATTGTCCCTGCCCTCAAGGAGCTTACATTCTACTGGGGAGACAAAATATCAGTATATACAATATGTACATGTGTATGTGTATATCTATATAGATATAGATATAAATATATATACATATGTATATATTGGTATATAAAAATACAAATTTCTTTCTCCAATATGTGGGAAATCCCACTTAATATTGTTAATTGCTCTTAGTTTTCTTCCCCAGGTCTAGCTCATTTGGAGCTTAATGAATCCTAATATTATTCTGCATTAGATACTTTCCCCAGCTTCTAGTATGGGACCACCAACCAGCTTGTTTTTCTATAGGAAACCAAGTTATCATCACGGGAAAAAGGGAATTGTATAGGAAGCCTTCATTCACGCTGTAGTTTAGTTGGATCTCTGCAGCTAGCGGTCCAGTTTAGACAGGAATGGACCAGTGATAACTCAATCTCTGAACTGAGCCTCGCTCACTTTTAAAAAAAAGTCTCACATACTTTCAAGTTTAATTTATATTGCTAACATTTTCTCCACCATTTTCTTAACTACAGACAATCAATGAACAACAACAACAAAAAAAAAGCAAGCCCTAATTGGTAGCAGCTGTTGATTGCAAGGTGTAAGTGCTCAAATTGAACTTGTAACAATAGAACCAGGTTTGACCTCACTCTAACATACTTGTGAGTTTAGAGGAAATGTTTTGTGGGTGTGTGTCAGGCAAGGTTGAACATGAATTGATGAGAAGAGAATGGAGACATACAGAAAATGAGTGGGGTGGGGGTGTCAGTGAAAGGGGGATAAGGTAAACAAATAGATAAGAGAGAAATGGAAAGCCAGATTAGCTGGAGAGGGGGAAACAGAAGGATACAATGAGAGAAAGATATACGAGGTGGCTCTGAAGGAATAATGAGGGAGGTAGGCATGAGAGGAACTCACCAGCTGCTCCTATGAGGGACAGGATAAGCAGGAACTTCATGTTGACAGAAGTGTGCCTAACATTGATGAAGGCTCCCAGCTTTATACCTCCCTGTGTCTGTGTGTCTATGTGTGTATAGTTGGGAAGGTCACTTTTTCCCTTCACACATGCACCTGCCAACTTTCCCTTTTCCTGGGTCTTGTATAAGCCTTACTGTGTTTACTCATTTTTATAGACAAATAACTTGAAGATAATAAAAAGTTTCTGTAGACAGACAGAAATATTTGATTCCAGTGAAGATTCCAGACAGATGATAAAACAGAATAGATGATATCCCTACAGAGGACAGGCAAAAATATTTCTAATGACCTGTATTCTTCTTGTTTAGGATAATAGTGTTTTTGGTGAAGGTGCAGGTGGTGATGCCAATAGTGGGGAAGGAAGAGGGACTAGGAATTACCTGAAACTCTGAAAAATCCATTTAGAGATTTATTTAGATGGTTTTGGGGGGAGCTCTGGTCATGAATGACTTCATCAATCGTGAATGTTAGGAGTTTCTCTGATTCAAGACCTCTGAAGACACAAGAAATTATGCTCTCCATGTCCCTACTTTTGAGGAAGAAGACCCTTCTTTCAGGACAAATTCTAAATCTTTCGGTAACAAGGACTCCAATGTTAAATGGGGTTTAGAAAATACAACCAGGCCTTCTTCAGGGTTTTAATTTGTCTACCCACATCCTATTTATCTCAGGTGGGTGCCAAGCAAGAGCTGTCTTGATCAAGATTTTGAATAGGAGAATATTACCACTTTCATCGTCACCATCATTTGGATTGGGGAAAGCAGAACAAAAACATAGTTAACAAGGAAGGGAAATATAAGAGTGAGGAAGGTAAAGGAGCATCTACCTACCTAAGCCTGGATAAACAACATATCAGTGTACCTAATGAACTGGTTGATTTGATTACTGAATAGTTGTAAACAATCTTTGAAAAACCATGGAGAAGACTTCCAGAAAGATGGCAGAGTTACATTCTAAACAAAAAAGAAAACTGCTACTTAAATATTATTAATTTAAAGAACAAAAAGGGAATATGCCTAAATAGTAAAATTGTGAATGAACACTCACAGTTCCAGAAGCAAAACTGGAATCATTCTAATACATCAATGAAGCAATATACATCAAAATGAATAATAAACATTCTCAAGAAGGTTATTTAAGTAAAGAAGCATCTGGACTCTGTAAGGAAAAATTTGTCATAAGTTTAGAAAAAGTGAAGGGAACGGTAAGAAGTATGGAATCTAACAGTGTTGACAGAGCTACGGAAAATTTAAATCGAAAATATGAAATCAGTAAGAAATAAATGTGTTCTAGCTGGAAGATAAAACAGCAGAAACAGACAAACAAGTAGTAAACCAAGATCAAAGAACAACTGGATTGGAAGAATTGAAAATTTTACTGGTAATGATGCTGGAACTAAGGAATCCAGAGAGGTGATTTAGGAGTCAGTGGAGTCCCCCCAAAATGAAAAGAATGAACTATATTTCAGGAAGTTGCAGAAGCATTGCTTTTAGAATTATTAAGTTCAAGGGACAGGTTAAAAACCAAAAGAACTCATTTGGCACTATAAAAGATGAAAGTGAGATTGAAATTCCTGAGATGGCTGTCTACACATGATGCTTTCATTTCTTTTTCACTCACTTACTTCTTAACTCTCCACAGTCTGGTTTTAGACCTCATTATGCAACTGAAACTACTCTCTGCAAAGTTAGCAATGATTTCTTAGGAAGTCTAATGGCTTTTTTCAATACTCCTATTTCTTGACCACTCTGCAGCCTTTGACACTGCTGACCACCCTCTTCTCCTCAATAGTCTTTCCTCACTAGGTTTTTGTGACACTGTTCTATCTTGATTCTTCTCCTACCTAACTAATCACTCTTCCTCAGTCTCCTTTGATACACGTCCAAGTCTCCCGGACTTTTCTCCCGGGTCCTTTTATCTTCTCCCTCTACAGTATTTCCCTTGTTAGTCTCATCAGTAGATTCAATGGTCATTTATCTCTATGTTGATGATTCTAAAATCTACTTATCCAATCCTAACCTTTCTGCTGACCTTTTGTCTCATATCTCCAACTGTCTATTGGACATTTAGAATTGAATGCACTATAGATGTTTTAAATTCATCATACCAAAAGCTAAGTTGATAATTTTCCTCAAAAAACCCCTCCCTTCTTCTTGACTTTCCTACTACTGTTAAGGGTACCACCAAGTTCTTTCAATTTTATCTTTGTAAGTTCTCTTATATATGCTCCCTTCTCTCCTCTGACAGTGATATTACCCTGGGCCAGGCCTCCGTCACTTCATACCTGGACTAATTAAAAAGCCTTCTAATTATTTTCCATACCCCAAGTCTTCGCAGTCCAGTCCATCCTCCATTCAACTTTTAAAGAGAGCTTGCTAAATTACAGATCAGACCATGTCACCCCTCCCTCCAACGCCAAACTCTCATGGCTCGCTATCATTTTCGGGATGAAAAATAAAATCCTCTGTTTGGCTTTTAGACCTTCAGAACCTGTCCTGCCCCTACCTTTCAGTATTCTTATGCCTTACTCCTCCCTCCACTTCCCACTCTGCTATCTAATGCTGAACTACTTGCTGTTCTTCTCACAAGGCACTCCATGTCCTTACTCCACGCATTTTCCTGGCAATTTCCATGCCTGGAACTTTCCCCTTCTCGTCTCTGCATCCAAGCTTCCCTGGCTTCCATTAATACTCAGCTAAAAATCCTACCTTCTACAAGAAGTCTTTTCAATCACTCTTAATGCTAGTTCCTTCCTTCTGTTAATTACCTCCAAATGGTTCTGTATATCTCTTGTTTGTACATAATATATGCCCAATGTCTCTTTGATCAGATGATGAGCTCCTTGAGAGCAGGGACTTTCTTTTTTCTTTCTTTGTATCCCCAACACTTAACTCAGTGCCAAACACATAGTAGGCACTTAATAAATGTTTATTGGTTATTGACTAACCCTAATACTTTGTAAATAAATTTAAAAACTATATTGGCAAAGAGATATTTTTACAAAAGTATAAAAATTAAAACATCATAAGCAAGAAATATGCATATGAAATACATACATTAAGATGAGACAAAAAAGTTCAAAAAAGATATCAAAAATCATGGGAGATTGGGCTTCATTCCAAGATTTATTACTAGATAAATTAGCAATACCACCTAAAGGCAAAAAAAAGGCATACAATTTTTCTTTCAATTTTTTTTTTTTTGCTTTTAGGAGGGGGAAAGGTAGGGCAATTGGAGTTAAGTGACTTGCCCAAGGTCACATGGCTAGTTTGTGTGTGTGTGTGTGTGTGTGTGTGTGTGTGTGCACCACCTAGCTGCCCCATTCTTTGAATTTTCTTAAATAATTTTCATGGAAAAAAAATTTCTTCTTCTGGTCTTTGATATCCAAATCAATCCAGAAGCAAAACATAAAAAGATAAGGAAATCCAGGGGAGAAATAAGAGGAATTTAAAACAAAAACAAAAACTTGGGGGCAGCTAACTGGCTCAGTGAATAGAGCACTGATCCTGGAGTCATGAGGACCTGAGTTCAAATGCAACCTCAGACACTTAATACTTACTAGCTGTGTGACTTTGGGCAAGTCACTTGACCCCAATTGCCCTGCATTCCCCCATACAAAAAACAAAAGAACAAACTTTACAGCCTTATAAATAATGAATTATAGTATATGTAGACTCTGGAACTATTGTCCTAACTCTCACTAAAAGTGACAAGTTGAATCTCCAGAGAGTAGCTACTACAATCCCTCAGGATTCTTTAGATATCCTTGAGGGGTTTGAGGTTTTTTCTTCCTTTAATACTATAGCTCATAAGCCCCCACAAGTGTGATTCCTGTATGACTAACAGTTGATATGAATTAATAAACTATTTTTTTTGGAAAGGGCTATTTGCTAAGGTGGTATAGTAGGAACCGTTTATATAAACATCCTCCCCAAAATCTGTGACACACTTTTCTACAAGTATAAACTGAGTTGAGGAAAAAGTATATTCAAAACTTAGAGAATACATAATATAATGGGGTGACTTAGATCCTAGAAGTCCTTTTGCTAGAATCCCTAAAATATTCTCTATTTAGGTATAGTGTGTTTTTTTTTTCTGCATGTCTCTATGTAGAACTTTGAATCTTCATCTATTCTGAGATGTAGACACAGCCACCACCTGCTGCTATCTTCTAGACCAGTGGTTCTCAACCTGGGAGTCATGACCCCTTTGGGGGTCAAACGACCCTTTCACAGGGGTCACAGGAATCGCTTAAGACCATCAGAAAACACATGCTTCCTATGGTCTTAGAAACCGAGACACTTCTCTTTCCATCTCCAGGCAGATCTGCCTACAAAAGAGTATTAAAGAGTCGCAGCATTAGGAAGATTGAGAACGACTGCTCTAGACATTGCTAGGGGGCTGATAAAAAAGTTCAAATCCTCTGCTCTTTTAAAATTCATAAGGTTCTCCTGCAGCCAAGGGAAGAGTGTAGGAGATCAAGAGATTTATTCTCAAAGATGTGGCTGAAATGTTCTCTCTTGATTCACACATGACTCATATCTTCCTATTTTGTCAGATGTTCAGATCTCTTGAGTTCTGGAACCTACTTGATGTTTTATTGAGACCTCAGAGGGTGTGATCAATTTACTCAGCCTACTGGAAGATTTTAAATCTAGGGAGGTTTCCAGACCTTATTCAAGTTCAATGAACAATTGAGACATGTTCTCAACAGATAATTGCCTCAAGATATAACATCTTATCATTTAGTTTAGGAGGGATGGGATGATTTGACTGATTTACTCAATTGACCCTCTTATAAAATAATTATGGCAGATGGAGAAAGGAGATTGATTAATCCCAAAGATGTATTTTTATCTAGGAAAAAAGAAAGACCACGACAATGGATACCCCTGTGGGGGAAAAAATGTATAGTGGTACTAACAGAAATTTAGGAACTGTATTTGTTATTAGTGTTCATAGTGGTGGTAGCTGTAGTAGTAGGGTGTGTGTGTGTGTGTGTGTGTGTGTGTGTGTGTGAGTGTGTGCCCATATGTATGGTATTGTATTAACCCACTACTGCCTAAGGCAGCCATTTTGACTTTAAGATAGTTTTAATCATTAAATTGTTTCCCCTTATTTCAAGTATAAATCTACCTCTGTATAATTTCCAACCCCATGCTCTTTATTCTGTTTCTGGAGTCAGAAGAGATAAGTTAAAAATCTTGCTTTGACTCCTTACTACACATGTGATCTTGGGCAATTCACTTAAACAATTTAGGTCTCAGTATCCCTAATTGCAAAATGAGAAGACTGTAGTAGATAACCTCGGAGGTCTTTTTGAACTCTAGTTTCACTATCTTTGGGGGGAAACATAAGTGAAAACAAAAATCATGTATCGCTAAATCTTTTTTCCAGAGTAAAAATTTCTAGTTTCTTCAAGTTATCCTCCCATCAAGCTCTGCACCTCACTCTTCAGAATTTCTCTAATGCCCTTGGAAGAACACTCCACCTGGGACTTCACACAGTACTCTGCACTGTGGCCTCTACCTCTGCTTGACTGGTTCCTCCCAGAATTTCCATTGTCAGATCAGCCCAGGCTGCAGTACTCTTGACTCCCCAGACTTGCTCTACAATGCTACCACCTCAGATCCCTTGAACTCACTCTCCCTCTTTCAGCTCCCTTCTTTGTATTGTCTTCCTCCATTAGAATTGTAAGCTCCTAAAGGGCAGGAACTATCTTCCTGCTTATCTTTGTATTCCCAAAGTTTAGCACAGTGCCTGGTATATAGTAAACCCTAATAAATCCTTGCTGACTTGATTTAAAATAGCATTATCTAAGGACCATTCACTATCTAGTTTGCACAGCTC